>JALPQD010000075.1:5814629-6414629 GCA_023101885.1 Typhlomys cinereus
GGCCTAGAAGGCTGAGGTACCCTCAGTGTGCTACAGCCGCTCCTAAATGTACCCAAACATTCTTCACCTATGGAGATGAGAGCACCTCGTGCACTCCTCGGAGCAGAGCTGGTATGGCTGGGGCCACCGAGTGATTGGTGGAAATGGTGAGTGTCACTGGGGCAGAAGTCATGTTGCCAACCGCAGGAGAAGAAGATGGGGCACACTCAACTCAAGAAACTCCAGAACCCACTACAGCACCATTATCAGGTGCCCCCTGCAACGCAAATGAGACAGACTATGGAATATGTTAAACTCTAAAGGAAATTTTAGGATTTAGAAAGGAAAGAAAAATGGAAGATTTATCAATAACCCCAAATAGCCTTTTCTTATTTAAATAACATCAAATTGAGCTAAGTATATTAACATTAATGTCACCTGTTTGTTTTTTATTATTTTCAGAGCGGCTCCAAGAAAGTTATTTACTTCTATTACTACTACTTCATGTTGGGGGCTAAACTCAGAGCCCTGAGGATAGCAAGCTCATGTTCTACCAGTGATCTGTATCTTCAACTTGAAAATGTAACAATATATAAAATTACATAGCTCATATCTATAGCTTCAATTACATTTCTATCAAAAAGCATTTGTTGCTTTACCCTACGATATAAAAATAAATAGACACCAGTTTAAACCAACCAAAATAACTGTGAAAACTGTAGGGAAACAGTATCAAGGTATATAATGTTGTGTCACTTAAAAAGTTGCAGTGTTAGAATGCAAAATCACCCTGCACCACAGACACTGTGCTCTATAGCAGGTTTTTATAGAGGATAGCAAATAATACATGCATGGAAAGTGTCAATGGAATCATACTGTCAGATTATAAATCTGAAATTATACTGCACTCTACCCCCTAGCTATGAGGATGAGAAAATCAAAGTGATTTGTCTCAGGCAGAAGGGTCTCATCATCCTAAGACCAGTAGGAGGTCACTACTTATCACAACAGAAGAACTTTGGCTCAGACTACACAGTTATTGATCCCTTCCACAGTCTTTGGTCCAAGGAAAAACTGCATAAATAAGCAAGATTAAGCTTTCTTGCAGAGGCAAGTTACACAACTGTGTATACATGTAGACACACAAAAATTTATAAGAAGGGATACGAGTAATGCCTTCTGGGAGCTATGGTAGATTTTCTCTGGAAGATTTAAGTATTTATATTTGAAAAATTGTTGCAGAAAAGCTGGCTTAATGTTTTTATGAAAAATGTAGAGGGCTGGGGACATCCCTCAGGGTAGAACATTTGTCTTGTGTATAGAGGCCCTGGCTTTGCTCCTCAACACACCATCCATAACCAAACAGAAAAAAAAAAAAAAAGGAAGAAAAAAATGTCCACAAACTCAAGAGAAAAAGAACTTAACTAATTATTTTTATTACAAAAAGGTTTATTCTGCCCTATTCCCTGGAATTGGACTACAAACTTTCTGGTTTTTGAATGCAGCTAGTCTGGTAAAGTCACATATTCTATTAACCAAAATACCCTTCGCAAGTTGTCTAATGTGAGATGTGTTCCCACAGCCTGAACATTGCAGTTAGGGAGGAATGAAGGATGAGACAGTTCTTAGCAAGGAAAACAGAAATCTGCACACCTATGCTTGATGAAGGCAGGAGACCACAAGGTGATAAAATTAACATGCAAAGGTAACATGCTTTCTGGATACTGACTCTTGAATCCAGAGGTCAGGAAACAATCTCCAGCGGCATGTTAATGTCTCCGGGAGAAGAGCAGGCAGAAACTTCAGCTGTTCTATCTTTGGATCATTAATACTGAATGTTGAGTCAGACTACCTCCCCCTCAAATACAACGGAAAACTAATTCTTCTCAAATGAAAACTGGCACAGTAAGAGCACCCTCTGCATTTTGAGAATGTTTCCCATCCCCAAGTAATTTTTTAAGTGCAAAGAGACAGAATGATTACTAGCTGATAACTATGATTTATTTGGAAGTCTGTGTTTTAGGGGAAAAAAGTGGCAGAATAAAGTGACCTTTGCATATTAATTTTTTTGTGCCTATTCTCTCTCCTCTTTAAAAATGCACAATTAGTTGAAAGGATGAACAGAAATCATGAGAGCATGATATGGCTTCCTGGTCTTACTGGCTTATTTTGAAGGAAAAGGAATCATAGCTTGAGAGGTAGTTGCTTCATGCATGCAGTGATGGCACGAGCCATTCAGACTTGCAGCATGAACTGAAAACTATTAAGGATTTAAATGTTCCTCATTAATTTTTTTTTGGTTCAATTTATTTTTTTATTTTTTTATTAAAAATTTAATTATGTTCCTCATTAATTTTAATTAGTCTTAATCTTTAACTTTCTTTCTTCTGCTTAAGTTAAGCTTGAGCATTTCCTTCCACCTTCCACATTTTAAGCAGCTCCATGATGATGAAGGTTCTTCCCTGGATTACAGCCTAGTGAGCAATGGTGTAATCAGCACTATCCAGAAAACAATCCTTGCGTGCAGAATTGCCTCCAAATCTTTAAATCCTTCATTAAAAAACAGCATGTCTCAGGTTATATTTGAAAAACTTTCAAGCATCATCCTTAGAAGAATGAGAGCACTTACAGTCTATTACTTTGGAGTTATCATCTCTATCATCAATACGTGATCTAATCAAAGGAGGTGGACATGTCCTAGATGACAGGTACAAGGGTACAATTTATTATCCATTACCTTATGTGGTTTCAGAGACAAACATTTGTAAAATGTACTCATGAAGCATTTGTCTAGTGTGTGCACAATTCTATAAGTTTAATCCCCAGCAATAAATAATAATAATCAGCAAATTCTGCTCCCCTCCCACGAGCTGTAGAGCCTAATGGTTGATGAAAAAAATGAAGAATGAAAGAAATAAAAGGAGGGAGAAAAAGAGGAAGAGAAGAAAGAAGGAAGGAAATTAAGGACTATTGGAACGAATCTAAGAGAGAGAGAGAAGAGATAAAAACAGAAACACACACACACATACACACACACAAAACACACACTGACATTCACACAGAGACATAAAGACAGAAACAGAGCAAGAGAGAACCTCATTGAAGTTTGTTTTTAATAACAAATACTACATTAAAATAAAGCATTTCAAGAGATTACAAAAAAAGAACAAGCTAAGTCAAAACTTTTTCAAAATCTGTGAAATATTGGGGCTGGAGAGATGGCTTAGAGGTTAAGACTGTGTCTCGCAAAGAGAAGATCCTGAGTTTGTATACCAGGTCCCATGTAAAAATGCCAGGTGGAAATAGCGGTGGCCTGTACTTCCTTGCCCTAGTGGGCAGAGCCTGGGAAATCCCAAAGTGAAGCAAAAAGGAAGTAGAAGTAATCCAGGATGATTCCCAAGTCACCCTTGGTCCTCCACAGGAACGTACAGTGCCCCCTCCCATACAACACACAAAAATAAAATATTTTAAAAATCTGTGAAATATTACAGCATAAAATACAGAGCTGCAACTTTGTGTATGCTTCTCTTTGGAAATACATCCAAAGACAAGGTGACTTTTGTTTGTGAAGACTAGCTGTCACAGGAACGCAAGGCACCCCTTAAGTTAGATTAACTTCATTTCTGTCACACGAAATAGTCTAAGGACAGTTCTTCAGTTATATAATTTGCATGGTATTGCTATTGATTGCTCATTTCAGCTTATATTGTTAATGGATCCTTTAAGAAAACTTCTATTTGCTTACCACATCCTGATTATATTCCCAGTCATGTCTGTTGCCAAACAAATTTGGTAGCCTGTTATCTAAAAGACATGTTACTTCATAAAAAATAGCACGATCTTTTTTTTTTTTTTAAAAAGACTATATTCTAGGTACAAGAAAAAATAAAACATTATATCAAAAATGACAATAATGTGCAATTTTTTCACCTTGGAAACTTTAGACTTGAAAGAAGTCTACAGTATAAGTTTTCCATCATTCCATTTGAACTGCAAGACCACCAGTGTATACCGCCACTCAGAAAACCACAGGGTGGCCTTGTAGAATACACAGAGCTGCTGAGGAACAGGAAACGAATCCAGCTGGTTCTGCTGAGGGCAGCACTTTCTCTCCCTTTATAAAGCCCCAAACCAACCAACAGGTCAGATGTAAAAATGCGGATAGAGTGAAATGGAAAGTCAGCAGGGAGGTTTGTGTAAATAAGACCAATGTGGCTTTGCCTGATGATCCCAGCTACATCAGTAAATGGATGCAGAAAAAGAAGAAAGAACTGAATACAATACATTGCTCCATAGTCGGCATAGTTCTCTCACCAGGAAGAAGGCTCCTGAAGATTTGCTGCTTGCTAACGTTGTAGTGTTTTTGGATAACATAAGTATTGGGCATCTGTGAATTATCTGGAAACTTTTGTCAGCCGAACCTTTAATATAGTCTGAAATAACCACAATTTATACTCTGGCTTCTTAAATGTCCTACTAAATGCAGCTGTAAAGCATCCAGAGTTGTTTGACCCAGGACATAGTCATCCAAGTTGGCTTCTTAGAGTCCACACGCTACACCTGAGCCGTGAAACTACAGAACCACAAAAGTCACTTGAAGTCAGCAAGATCTCCCTTGCTTCACGTGGCCGAGCTCCACGTGTGCCCTGGAGCACTCTCACCCTTTCTCCTCTGGGCGCAACACTGGCTGAGCGGCCTTTCTTCTGCAGAGTGGCCTGGGACTCAAATATTATGCTTGCGCAGGCAGCTGCAGCTATGTGACCCTCTCACCCTGGCTAAGCCACTCCCACATGACTGGCCAGGGAGGAAGGGTGCAAAACAGTGAAAGCTCACAGTGACCTCAAGGACTCTGTTCCGGTGTCTGAGGGATGCTGTATAGTGACTGCCTACTCCCATACTTTTGGCATGCCTCTAATGACTTGTGAAATAATGGAAACCAGTCTGGAATATCACTGGGAACATGAGATTTGGGCACTCAGTTTTATTTAAGCCAAGACCAGCTCTGAGAGACTTCCATTACCTGTCGGTTGGGGGCTGAAGATGATACATAAAGATTCTTTGGTGTCTTCATTAAACCAATCAATTAGGCAGATGTGGTGGGAACGTGTTTGTTCACTCAGATAGTTGCAATAAAGGAACACTGAATACCTACATCAGAGTATCATGAAAGGGCACTGGGGGTTCCAGAGGAAGGAGTCAGTCTCAGGATCCACAGAGAAGTGAGTAAAAAACAGCTTCTTGGGTACGTGGTCAGGGGAAGAAAATAAGAAGGCTCGGTCTCTCAGAAAGATCTCCAAGAGCCATCTCCAAGAAGACGCAGAAGCAGCCTAAGAACCCACGGGGATTACGTGCACAGCGGCCCGCGGAAGGCAAGGAGGGAGGGGCCGTGCATCAGAACTGTAGACAAGGATGGCAGCTGTCCAGGCCCACTAGGCCATGAATGCATCTGCATCTCAAAACACGTGGCAGCAGGTGACAGGCAGCAGCACAGTGCCAAGAGCAAAGCAGGCAGGACTTGGTGAGGACACTCGTACTTGGTGAGGACACTCGTAGCCTTGTCACATGTGCCCTGAATCCTTGCTATGAAAACATTTAAGATGTTGTAAGATATCAAGTGGATGAAAAAAAAAATTGAGTAGCTATTTTAATTAATGACATTTCAGATTCAGGAAGCTTTTTTTCTTTAAAACAAAGAAAATTGGCAAGTAGAATGTTGAGAAATGACTTCTCAGAGGCATGCTGACTGGCTGTCTCTCAAGCGTGTCTCGGGTGGATCTTGAGATGTGCTAAAGACCTAGGGATGTGAAAACTGCCAGGAAAGGTTTTTCCAATAGGTTATTACCTAATTCTGACTTATGAGTTTGGTCTTTTAGCTTCATAGATTTCTGTTCTGCCCTACATTGAGAGCGTAGTTGGAGGAAAAAGAAAAGATGGATAGACATCCATTCTCATGATCATAACACTGCACAGGTAGTCACTGGTGTTTCTGATGAATAGAACATAGAACAGGAGTTCTCAGGGCTTGGCAGGCGCCTTCACCATGCAAAGAAATGGGCAAACACCGAGTCACTGCTAGTCCTGTCACACATACCCTGCACAGGGAGCCCCAGGTGCTGGATCGACCTGCCACTCAGGACACAGGAAAAAAGGAATGAATGGAAAGAATAAGATAGACAGAGGGGGTGAAGACAGCAGCCAGGGATGGGAAAGCATGCTTTCTTTGAGCCCTACTGGACTTCTATCATGCTTGAGTTCTATACCACATGCAATTAAACGAGCAAACCCATAATTCATTAGGGATGATTTTAATAGATGACTCATTGGCCCGGCCAGGCAAGGACGCTTTGGTTTCCCAAAGACCCTGACAGATACCCAGCCACAATGAAGGTGTCAACTCCACTGACAAGGGGCAATGACATTTAAATCTCTCCTGCTACTTCTTGAAATATCACACTTCAGTTTTTGAAGATAAAGATCAAATGAAATTATTTCTGCTAAATTTGTATTTCTCGTACAGAGGTGGTATGTTCTTCAAATTATATGCATACAACTATTAAGTTGATACTTACTAGGGAGGAACTCTCTTGTTTGGAATGCAGGACTTGGCCCTGTGGCTTCTGCTTCTTCAGATATTTCACAGCACCTTTCTTACTCCATTTCTCACACTGGAGTTTTGTTTCACAGGGCAAGGAGAAAACTCAGAAAATCACCGACAAAAACAGTACTTTATCTGCAATACCTAATGCAAGGTACACATCTGTGAAAAGGTTATCAAACATACCAAAACCTAGCCCAGAAACCAAGTCTTCTATCAGAAAAGACATGACCTTGAAGAGTTGGGGGGGCTAATTCACTGCCAGCACTGAGCGCAGACACTCCTTCCAAAGCCAGCCTTTTCCGCGGCTACAGACAACCCTTTTCACTTCTAACTACTGTCAGTGGTTCCTTGGGGAAACCAAATACCAAGATGTATATCACAAAACACCTAAATGCAAGGGGACACTGTTCTCTCAAAGAAAAGCTCAGGTGAGAGCTTTTTGTATTTCATGTTCAAACTTGACATTTAAGATACAGAGCCAATCAGCAAGTAACTCTAGATCTAAAGGAGACATTAAGTGAAACAGACATGAAACCACACAGCTGTTGGGACTCTTGACCGAGTGGGAAGGAGGTAGACACTGCAGAAGTACTTGCCTGGTAACAGCTGAGGGGTTCCGTCACCTGCCTGGAATGCATCCTACCCCCTCCAGCACAGGTGCTTACACACCGTCACTCTGACCGTCAGTCAGAGGCTGCAGGACAGACCAAGGAATTCAGATCTGTTCTTTGAGTATGTGAATGTCCTGAAGTCAGCAGGAAATGAAATCACACAAAGAACCCAACACAATATTGCAGAATGTTCCTCTTTCTACACAATTTACAGTACGTTTTATCCCCACCCCCATGAAGTAATTCTTAATGGAATCTTACAGGGGGCAGGAATGCAGCTTGGAGATAGAATGCATGCTCAGATAGGTGAAGACTTCGCTTCCATCCCTAGCATCTCTCATACAAAGAATTGGTAGGTAGAATTTTGCACATGATTAAAAACAAAATTTATTACTAGAGAGTGATCTGATTCTAATTTTTTTGTGCTCGAGCTAGAAAAAGGTGATAGGTAGAATGGGAAAGAGTGGAAGAGTTTGACGGCTTTCAGAAAAAAAAATTGTGATGGACATGTTGGTCTAGTTAGAAGAATTCTCTAACGAGATTCAGGGAAGTCGACGTAAGTCCACCAATAAACAGTTTGTTAACTGGTCGAGTATTAGACCTCATTAAATCAACATTATTATTATTATTCATGTGAATGTATGTGTGCACAAGAGGCCCTGTGTGTATGTACGAGAGGACACGTGTGTGTGCCTGTGGAAGACCAAGGGCGACCTCGGGAATCATCATGGGTTGCTCTACCTCCTTATTGCTTTGTTCTGGGGTTTCCTAGACTCTGTCTTCCAAGGTCAGGAATTACAAGCCACTACTCTACCTGCCCAACATTTTTATATGGGATCTAGTGATCTAAACTCAGGTCCTTTTGCTTTTGAGGTTTCAAGGCACAAGCTTAAACCCTGAGCCATCTCTCTCCAGCCAGAATGTTATTTTTGTACTTCTTAAATTCTGTTTTATAAATCTGCATAAGTGTATCTTTTATTTTTTCTCTCTTAATTTTCTGTCTGCCCATGTATCATTAAAACAATAAAAAAGGTATTAAATCTAATACAAGAATTTAGATGGCAACTTAGAGATAGGAAATTGGAATGACATGAGATTATCTGGGCACAGTTGAATTTCTTGTATAACAGGTTCTTGAAGATGTTTGCTGGGGTTCTGGAAATCATCACAAACTAATGAAAATACAGTAGGATCACTTTCAGTGGGAAATGTCTTAGGTATCTACAATAGTCTAAAGATTACAATACATCTCATATATACATATCTCTTTTGCATATTTTATAAAGAAACAATGAAAATTATAAATAAATTTACTGACATCTGCTCTGTACCAGTCGTGTAACATCCAGACCTGTCTCATGACTTCATGAATGGTAACTCACAGTCCTACAGCTGTGAGGGATGGAGTGTGCCCTCAAACACATCATTCTGCAACAAATAATGAGCAGCACAATTTTAACCAACTCATTTTCTATATGATACAGTAAAAACTAGCATACACGATCTCAAGAATTTTGTATAATTCTTCGAGATGCACAGCAAAGTTATCTAAAGGGGCAATTTCATATTTTTGTTTGAGACCTTTACTAATAATTTCCATATGAAGGCTTACATCAAAAATGCAAAGATAACTTCTCAAAAGGATTTCCTAGTTTTGCCATTAGCTAATTCTGCTTCTGTGAACTAATTGGCTTTGTGGGAATCCAATTCTTTTGCTTCAGGGGGTCTTCATTTAACTAAACCTCAAATACATCCATGTACAACACACTTCACTCATGATATGGCATAGTTTCAGAGGCAGCTCTAGTAAGTTCAAAACTGTGAAAATTTGATTTCAAAAAAGCAGTAGCCTTTAAATAGTGCCACTACGAGAATAATTACAATAGTACCACTAGTAGAAGAAAATAGAACAGTGTTACTGACCTCTTTTAAATTTAATTCATGGCAGTGACACTGGGGAACATCCTACTCCTGTGCAATATCCACTATATGTCACCTGGCCATGACCTCCCTGGGCTTGATAAGACTCACAGACACTACCCATCACTCCCAGCACTGCAGGGCCAGCTTTGCTCTACAAAGCCACTTGATAATCCAGCTTTACTGAAGTTGACAGGTAAGAAAAGAAAATAATAAATCTTAAAAATTCAAAAGATCGACAGCAGCAGGATCAAACTTTCTTCTTCACTTAAAAAGAACACTGAGAACCTCCATGATACAGTTGCTGTAATTCCCTTGCAGAAAACAGCAGATGAAATATCTTCTAGCCTAGAATAAATAGGGCAGAAAATAAAACGTTTCTTTACTTTAGGGACTGTTCAACTTGGGAAAGTTTTGACCATGTAGATACAGATAAAAAGGGTCTACTGAGGCCAAGCCTGAGAGCCTGGGGCATGGAGTGGACACTCCAGCAGTCCAGAAAGGACAGGGCAGAGACCCAAGGCTCCCTCCAGACTCTGGCAGAACACAACATGTAATTTTGGTAAATGATTTCCTGCAATAAAGGTGACCATAAGTAGGATAAAGCCAAACAATGCCTGAGAATGAATTTAAAAACAGACTTTTAGTTCTGTGTGTATGTAAGGGAGAAGAAAGAGGCAAACATAAAAACAAAAGGAAAGAGGAAATGAAGAAAGAATATCTCGAGATATAAATTTATGGGTTTTTTGGTGCATGAAGTACATGAAAATAAGAAAGAAACCATCTTGATTGCAAATACAGTTTCCGTATCCAAAGTGTTAGTATAAATGTGAAGCTATGAATGTTAATATTTGCTTATTTCCACAGCAAACCTATCAACAAATTAAAATGTTGTCCTATTTGGTAAGAATATTCCATCTATATCACATGAAGAGTCCTGTTACTCAAATTAAGTAGCTTGTTTGTTGTAGTGGGAGAACATCGGATCAGGGAGCTAGAGGCAGTCCCCCAAGAAAACTGTGGGGCCGCACATAGCAATGTAGAGGAAGGTAGGGCAATCGGTATAGAGGAGCAAGCGGAAAATCTTTGGCATGTAGGGATTGTGACAGATGATCCAAAAGAACCTTTTATACTGTGTCTGGAGTTTCATTTTGAGGACTAAAACCATAATATTATTTTGTACAAAGGGTCACTTCATGATCCACAATGGTCCATCAACGGAGAGTCTACAAGATGGAGAACAAATCGAGTGGCTAGCTGCTACTCATTAGAATTAGATTACATTCATAATCCCCTAACCCATGTCCACAGACTTTATGCCTACGGAAAGAATCTGCAATTCCACTCTTTGTTCATCCTCCCATATACAAATGAACATGGACATGTTCCAAAAACTGATTTTAAAATTTAACATCATATGTTCAATATTGTATGCTTAAAAATCAACCTGCAAATGTGATTTAAAATGCATCTGCCATTATCATTGTAAATCATATGTGGTTAAAAAAAATTTGATGAATGATTCATCTAAGAAACAGATATAGAACAAGTATTTTTTACACAGATTACAGTTTAAATAGCCTGTACTTTCTGATTTCAGAGCATAGTCACTCCTGGGCTGTCATTTCCACCCAGTGAAGACCTAGCTAAGTGACACGGTGACGACTTTCTGAAGGTTCACACGCTGACATGTGACTCACGCTCCAGTTAGTACCCAGGACCATGCCATCAAAGGCGACCTAGAGGAAACACAGGGGCCACACATGTGAAAAGACATGAAAATAGGAGGAAGATTGGTAGGGAAGAAAAAGGACTGTAATGAGCAAAGGGAGGAAGATGGAACTGGTATTAAGGTATGAAAAATATCATAAATTCACTGTATTCATGTATGAAACTTTTAAGAGAATAAAAAATGTTTAAAAATACAATGTTAAAGTCTGTGTACACGGCTGAGGACAAGGCTCAGTGGAAGAACACGTATACGTGTACACAAGGTTCTATCTCCAGCACCACACATATGAAAATATTTGTTACATGCAAAAATGTTACTTACAATATTTCAACCACAACCCACTGGCAACAGAAGGAAAAGTGAAAGAAGAGGAAGTGGCAGAGTGGAATTTTCCCCTTCACTTGGGTGTGAATAGTACATTCTTTTCTAAAAGGAATAGTTTCTTAATCTGAAAATTTTAGTTTAAAAAATATAGGAAATGTGTTCACATACATGAAACATTACATTCTTCCAATTGAAGGTAGGGAGCCTGTTTACTTATTTATTTATTTTCATTTGTTTCTGGAGTATTTTTCAAAAAGTATATTAAACATCCCTCAGAGTTATAAGCCTCTTTTTCTTCACTGATCAATAGAAAAAGAAAATCAAAGTTAAAAAAAGTCAATGAAAACTACAATTCATTCAACAAGCAGATTACTGACACCCTTTCCTTCCAAGCAGGAACATTTTAGATTGCGAAATAAGAATGGGATTAGACTCCTAAAGTGAGTGGAAACCCAATCACTTATCTTATTGCCTAACAGTCCACGGTTCTCTGCAGAGATGCACAGAAACTTGCACCATGAAACAGACAAGTAGAATGCAACTATTAAGATGGACAAGTCTCAGGCTGAAGAGATGGCTCAGGGGTTAAGATTCTGTCTCAAAGCATAAGGTCCTGAATTCGGATCCCAGGTCCCATGTAAAAATTCCAGGAGGAACAGGCCAGTGGCCAGCCTACACATTTGTCCTGCTGGGCAGAGTCTGAGAAATGCCAGAGCGAAGCAAAGAGGAAATAGAAGCAATCCAGGAAGATTCCTGAAGTTACCCTTGGTCCTCCACAGGGACACACAGTGCCCTCTGACACACACACACACAAAATAAATGAATGAATGAATGAATGAATGAATGAATGAATGAAAAGAAAAATGGGCAAGTCTGCTCAAAAGTCTGATGTGTCTTTGCTGTGACTACTTTAGGGGTAAACATGGCCTTTTCCTCTTTTCCTGTTACATGAGGACTTACTAAAATGTGCAGACACCAGTTTTTTTGACAGTGATGTCACAGCCAACAATTTTTGTTAAATAAGGTTTCAGGACATTTACTCTGTTTACATGGGATATAAAAAAAATGCAACCCCCCACCCCTCCAAAAAAACACAACAACTTAGCAGCTGTCTAGCAACGGGAAGAAAGGATAGGACAGTTGTTTCTCCACGGCTCTGTCAAGTCGCCTACACCAGTGTGGCTTCCCAGCAGAAGATGAAGGATGCTGGACACAGGTGGTGAAGTCCCCACTGCAAACACAGCCTCTGCATCTTTGCCTAATGTGGCTGGAAACAGCTCCAGAGATGTGAAAGCCGTACTTATTACATTCCTATCCTCTACTCATTTCTCTTCCTCCTGAACTATTAACAGAAGAAAGAGGAAGAAGAGGAGGAGGTGATAATAAATAATTTTACTTCCTTGAAAATGCATTTATCAAGACCCAAATGCCCCTCACTCTCCTCACCAATATGAGTGAATGAGGTTGTGGTATAGTTGTCATCTTGGGCTAGAATTCCAGCTATAATCATCTTTTCTATTTAGAGCTTGGGCATGGAGGTCCTGTTGCCCCAGATCCTTCATCTTCCATAAATATATGATGATGCATTTGAAGTCCCCAGTGAAGACACTGGTTCATCCTAAGTGACGAACATTTAACAGTAGCTTTTATCCCTACAAGTACCATTAAAGTGCTTAAGCCCTCCATGAATCTGAATGTTGCCAGTACCACCTCTGCATAGTAGACTCTTCAGAGCATTGGTAGGGTTGGTTGTAAATAGAAAAATCTCTTTACCAGTATCCCTCAAGGACAAGAAAACTATTGTAAGTAGTAAAAAACACATTTCCAGGTAGCTCCCACCAATGAGATTATATCTCAGTATTTTCTGATTATAGCTCTGTTCAAGATAATTTATCAACATGAAACACAGTGGGAGTTGATTACTCAAATTACTATCAATTGTTTTCAAGTACATGACACCACTTTGCAGTTCTGTGCAGTGTGAGTAAGAGCTTATACTTACTTTTGTTCAAAGAGTTCCTAGGAAATAAACTTGAGATTTGACCTCAATTGAAACTAGCTGAGAGTACAGTCCCATGCCATATGTTCAAGGCAGTCGGTCCTACTACACAGAAATCTGCTTGGCTTATGAAATACACCATTTTCAGCTTTAAGTCACTTTCACTTTTCATATAACTTAGATGATTGTCCTTAATTACCATGACAGTGCTCAACCAAATATGTTGAAGAAAACGATACCTATGTGTAGGTACATGTGTAACAAAGGGCACTGTGTGCCTGTAAAGGCCCAAGGGTGACTTCAGGAGTCATCCTGGATGAGCAATTTTTCTTTTTTATTTGCTCTGAGGTTTTCCAGGCTCCATCTTCCCAAGCTGGAAGTGCAGGTTCACAACTATTTCCGCCCAGCATTTTTATGTGGGATGTGGGATCTGAACTCAGGTCCTTTTGTTTGTGAGGCAAAGGCTTTAACCCCTGAGCCATCTCTCCAGCCCTCCCCTTCCACCATCAAGTATATTTTATGCACAACAGGCATTCCTGCACTGTGCAAGAAAACACCTGAGGGGCTCAGTGAAAGAGCAAAGAAAATAAAATAAAAATAAACAAAATAAAATAAATAATAAAATAAAATACATAATAAGATAAAAGTTTCAATTGCTATCTAACTGCATCTCATGAAAAGGACAAAAACTTAACAACTCTTGTTTATGTAAATTAAGATTTACAACTGTCAGCCATTTAGTACTACAATAATTATGTAAAGAATATTTTTCAAAATGTAGTATTGGTGTTAATTATAGAATCTGGGTGGTGAGTATGTGATGTTCATGGTAGAGTTTATTAAATTCTTCATATTTTAAAGTACTTGTAGCAAGACACTAAAAAAGCTATAATTACCTATAGCTTGTTTATTCTGAAGCAGAATATATTTTAATGCATCTTTAACATTTTTTCTTCAAGATGTTTAAGAAGTTAAATAATTCTTAAAGCATTTTGATATAAGAAACAGGACTACAAATGGATAGCAATAATTCTGAATCAGCACTGGCAAATGACTCTAAATTGTTACAAAAATGTTTAAAAGCTAGAGTTAGACTTTATAAACATGTATTTCCAGCACATAAATGCTAGTTTAATTTTTTTTCTTTACAAGCCTGTCATTGTGTCCTTTTCACATATGGGTAAACTGACGTAAAACAACTCTATACAGTAGAGCAACAATTCATAAGTCCTGTTGGGATACCTTACGTCATGTCAGAGCATGAAAAACAAATGTTCCTTGAAGATCTGAGACCTTTTGTATTTAAAAACATTAAAAACTTTTGTATTTAAAAACATTCTTTCACAGATGGTTGTATGACTACTGGGTGGGAAGGAAATAAGGAGGATGGATAAAGTTTTAGAAAATAGTAATATTCTAAGACTTCTTTCATCACTCAAAATATTGGTAAGAATCTTTAACTAATTAAAACAAAATCTGTGAAAAACTTCCATGTTAAGTAATATTCAGAATAAGCAACCTGAACTTCTGAATATCCAGCCTTCCGTAGAAAGAAGCAGACCTATAAACATACATGCATCAGCCTAAATTTACACGTGAAGGATGGTAAGACAGCTAACAGGGAAAGGTACCTGCATGCAAACTGGTGACTTGAGTTTGATCCTCAGAGACCACATGGTGGAAAGAAAAAAACATTTGAAAGTTGCCCTCTGGCCACCACGGGACACGTGTCTAGTTCTCTCTCTCTCTCTCTTGTGCTCACTCATAAATAAATATTTTTTTTTTTAAACAGAAGTCTATACATGTAAATCTCGGTGTTATACTGCAGGTCTGGCATTTAAAACATCAAGTAATTCAGATTGTTTTAATGTAATAAGTAAGTTCCTACCTCTACATAGTCCTTGGCATGGCCCCAGTCTCGTTTGGCATCCAGATTTCCCAAACTGAAACATTCCAGTTGTCCAAGGAAAATTTTAGCTACTGACCGGCTAATTTTTCGAGTAACAAAATTAGCTCCTAAAAAGAGACAAAAGATGTATTATCAGTGGAGTACATTTCACATTTAACAGTTTGGTGAACCAAAACCAATATCAGCCCCTGGGCATTTCTCTCATCCTATTTTCTCCCTTAAAATAATATAGGAAGAAGAAAAGATCATTAACTGTCAATTAGAAAAGTTAAGAATCTCTAATTCTACATGTCGTATCAGCTCTACTTTCATAACAAACATTTCTTCTTTGGAGGATGTCTTAACATTCCTATTTGCCATTTCAATAATGTAACCCAGGCTTTAGGCCAAAGAAAAGCTATCGGAATGCCAGTTTTTAAACAGAAAATTCTAAAGGGTTGTATAAAGGGAAATGCCAGAATGGAAGACAGACATCTAAGACCACCCTAAATTTTTTTTAAAACAAACATCATATATTTCTATTAATAAGGCTATTTTAGGACCCATGGGAAGTGAGGGAAAAGCAACGGTTCACAGGATAAAGCTAGTTAAAGGAAACCCAAAAGAAATTTATTTGGACTGCCTTTTGCTTAACAAAATAAGTAGTGCTCACTCCTGCAAAGCCATCCAAATATAAAGTGTGACACAGTTACAAATCACGTTTCTCTGCACTATACGCTGCTTATACTAACTTTTCCCAGCTTCGTGTAAGTTTTACCTACAGAAATGAGCTCCTGAATTTTGCACAATTACTTTACACTGGCTGAAAGTGCTGACATCTTTTTAATGCTTTTCGTTTCGGAAAAAGCTTCCTTTTACTTTTATTTTATCTTTCCCCCCATTTTCCTTAATAGAAAGGATTCTGAGCTGGGTAGAGCAGCGCCCCAACCCTAAGGAGGTCTCAAAGGAGGATCAGGAGCTTCACTCACACCTGATCCGCACAGGAGGACCACATCTCAGAAACAAATTAAAAATGTATGATATGATACAATTCCTAATATTAAATATTAGGAGTTTCTATTTATCATCTATGCATCTGTCATCTATGGCTCATGTCATTTTATTGTCCAGGCTGTCTCCGTCACTGGGCACCAGTGATCCTCCCACAATGTGCGAGTAGCTAGGATGGTGTGTGTGTGTGGCTTCCACCTATCACAAGAAGGGCAAAAATTAAGATGTGCTTCTGTGACTGTTTTATTTCAGTCCCTATACATAGGTAAGTTACTAAAAAAACACCATTTAAAGTTTAGTTCTCAAGGCAAAAATATACCTTAAAGTGAGTCAACAGTGACTCCATACAGATCAGATACAGTAATAGTATAACCTACTACCTTTCAGTAACTTTCCCTTTGTACTTTACAGACGAAGCAGGGAGGCAAACATGACAAAAGGCACTGGGGCTTTTAGACTACCTGGCACAAGAACAGGAGATATTTCTAAATAAATTTTCTAAACTTCAGCAAAACTATGGCCTAGCACAAATTCAAACACACATTATATTTCATGCTTTAAAAGAGATGCTGTATCATTAAAAGCCCAAGGTTCCAATGGGAATCCAAATGTTCAAGTTTCCTCACCATGCTACAGGGTAAACTAGGAAAGAGAAGTTGTGTTGGTGGCAAACATGTGAAATCCCAGCACTCAAGAGGTCCAGTTAGGAAGAAGGCAAACTCAAGGTCAGTTTGAACACAGTGAGAGATCATGTCTCAAAACAATACAAAAAAAAAAAATCAAAGTTTCAATTTTCCATATCAGTTTACAACACAGAAGTCCTCCAAGAAAGAGCAATTGACATGAAGAAATACTTATCACATACGATTCTTCTAAATCTCTTACAAATGAACAAATTTTAATATTCTACTAACTTGCGACATTTAACTGCACAATTACATTTGTTTATGCCTTTTCTCTTACTTTGATGTAAGCATCTCAATGTATATAAGTTTAGTGATGCCAAATTATTAGGCTAAACTTCTAACACAAACCAAGATGATTTTTGTGCTTAACAGAAAACTGGTTGTTTTTGGCATCTAAAAGGAGCATTTAATTTCGTTTGACCTATTTACTTCCCACCAGCATAATCTGGATGCCTACCAAGCAGGGACACTAAGCTTGATAAAGGACATTTGGAAATGAAGAGACATTCCTTGCTGTTGGATAGTGGGCCAGTTATGTCACACTGCATTATTTACCTCTAGATCTGCTTCATGTGAGTACTTCGCATAAACAAAACCATGAACTGAATGGGCTTTGCAAGTGGTTTCTTTCACTTAGAATAACATAAGCAAGGTGAATATATGTTGTATTCAAATCAGAATATTGCTTCCCCACATCATCAACCCTGTCTCTTTTCCATTTTGTCTCATTCGACCTTGTTTTTAATTTTACTTATCTGTCAGAAAGTGAAGATTTTCTCAGAACCATGATCTGCCCAAGGTTCTTCATTTGCATTACTTAGATGTGCATAGACTTTGCTATCATGACAGATAATGAATTTCAGATTAATTGGCTCAGGGTCTCAGTGCTAAGTGTTGGAGGTGGGGTCAGAATCTAGTGGGGGCAAGGGATGCGGCTCAGTTGGTAGGATGCTTGCCTAGTGTACACACCATATGCTTGCTGTGGTCCTGTGCTCCTGTAGTCCTAGTACCGCAGAGGTACAGCACCCTCTGGAGATGGAGGCACAGTGTTTAAATTTCAAGGTCATCCCTAACTCTACAGCACGTTCGAGGTCAGCATTGGTTATGAGACAGATGAAAGCACAAATGCAGCTCAGTACAACCCCAAAGCCTGAAGTCTGGACCTCCATGTAGAAATACCTCCAAGTCCAGGCTCCAGACACAGGGGCGCCAAGGTTCACAAGTGCCTTTCTCAGGTTGACCAATAGCGGCTGACTGGTGGCCTCTGCGCCACTTGGATTTCTTTCTTCCACGCAGGCTGAGAATTCGTTGAATTTTCTATTTTTTTTTTATATACTCAAGAGTTTTATAAGTGAATACAGTGAATCTGATATTTCCACATCTTAACCCCTAACCTCACCCCTTCCTCTACAGCCCTTCTTTGTCTGCAGTTTCACTCTTATTTTCATGTCTTTGTGCATGTGTGGCCACTAAGCTTCATCTAGTGCCTGAGCACAGACAGTGGATACACCACTGAGGAAAATAGCCAGCATTGACCCTCAAAATCTCTCAGGGAGAAGTGGGACCCCCTGAGATCTTCTCCCTTCCACGGGGAAATGTCAACAGGCGCTTTGTGGACATGCACAGGCCGAGCATCCGACCACAGGCACTATGAGGGAGACGCGCCAACAACGCCACTGAATGCTGCTGCAAACACTTCAGGTTCACATTTGAGACGACTGCATGTATGAATTGCAGTGTCTTTACTGTACTAAGTTTTTATTCTTACAAGAAATAAAAGTTTAATAACAGAAAAGACTTTCAGTATTTTCCAATCATCATTCCTCAGCATGCATCACTGATATATGTTAGTTTGGATTATTTAGAGTTGGGGGTCTGGTGGGCAAGGGAGTCATAGCTTGGCCTAAAGTTGGGAGAACATTAAAGCAGAAAGGACGGCTTGAGGTTCAAGAAGGTAGGGAGAGAACTGTCATGATAGCCTGGTGGGAGGATAAACCAGAGAGTTGAAGAGCAGAACAGAACAGAAGGAGAATGAGGGAGAAGAAAGAAAACAGAAGAAAAGAAAGGCCCTGGGTGGGATCATAATCTTTTTTAGTCTCAGGTATTACTAAGGAGTGCCCAGGAGTTACTAGGAAAATCGGGCAGTGAAGACTGGAGGTGTGGCCTTTTCGAAATGACCGCTGGTAAAAGGGGAGGTTTTACAAAATGGCAGCTATGGCCAATATTCCTGACTATTGTTTTTATTAGAAAGCAATGAAGGGGCACAGTTACTTTGCAGGGGCACTATTAGGCTGAGACACTCGAGTTTAGAAATGGACTTATGGTAAGTCTTAGAGTATAAATTAAGCTGAAAGAGAAAAATTAATTTAAGCCTAGTTTTGTATTTGTTATTTCTACTCATTTTTACTAATGGTAGTTTGCTTGTTGCTGAGAGTTTACACTTAGCAATTTCTATCTGCAGAAGACCTGAGCAGAGGAAGAGAGGACATTCCTCTTAAGAAGGTCAGCGCTGATTTCCATGAATGTTAGAAGTCAACGCCTGAGGCATCACCCTTTCTTGAACTCCCAAGGAGTTAGGTTCTGTGCCTCTGCATTTTTGGAAAATAGTGATTAGGAAAGTTGGACATCCCTTGAAACCCTATTGAGAGAGAATAGCTTCTACTACGTGGCTTTAGAAAAGAGTGGCCAGGCTGGGAAAGTCTCTGAAGCTCTTCCCCCACTGCTGGAATTATCCTGAAGGAACATACCCTGCCAGTCTGGATGAACTGGTTCTAATCCCCCACAGAGATATAAGGCTGCCAACGTTCCCCAACTCTGTTTATGAAAGGATAAACGAGTTCCTCTATTGCAGATATGTTAAGTTCCTCAAAAGAAACAGCTAGTCCATGAAGCCCACCACAAGGCCCACTGGGCTGGGCCTCCAAAATGAACAGATCAATCAGATGTAGGGAACCAAGAGCCCTAATCAGGTTTGCAGAAACTGGACCTAACTAATGAGGAAAAGCCATTTTCCCACGACTCGCCCAAGTTCATAAATACCTTGTTCTCCCAGCCACCTTCAGCTCTCTTGTCCTTCACAGACTCCATGTCCTGAGTTGAAGTTACTTTTGGCTCTCTTGCTCCCCACAGACTCCAAGTCTGTCACTTCTTTTCAGCTCTCTTGCCCCTCATTAATTTCATCTTTGTGAATTCTGTTTTCTCCCCTCAAATAAACTCTGCCTTAATTCTCTCCAGGTGTTCTGTCTCAATTTTCTACTCCTGAATAACGTGGACATACGACCGCACATCACCAGGCGCACTGGTGCACAGCTGAAAGCGAATGGGATGCGACCCCACGCTGCAGTCCCACAGCGCTCTCCACTTGCTGACAGGAGGGAATATGAGGAAGATGAATCACCAGGTAGACGAAGACCTGCAGAAATAAGCTGCACCTGTCCTATACTTCTGGTGGTTTAAGAATATCACGTCACCTTCGAAATGTCTTTATTGTAGTTTTATTTCAGAGATTCGGAAAAACTTTTATGTGAGATGTGTATATAACTACATAAATATATACGTTAAACCTAAAATTTATTTCACTATTTTTATCCATACCATTTCTTTAACTCAAATGAAATTATTTATAATGTATTTTTTCATGTTCAAGGCAAACTAACCACACTTTCTTCCTTATGAATTTCTGAGCCAGAAGACCTTCTTGACTCTGTGGTCCTGCACTTGACATTAATTCTCATTCCTGTGGAGACGGATGGGGGAGACCGCCACGAAGACCACACAGCCCTGACTAGGCGGCTGAAACCCGACCCACATTGAGCTGCTCATCCTTTGTTCCCATGTCTAACCCTGACATCAATGTGTTTGCAAGTGCAAGTGCATAATATTAGATAATTGAAACTTTGTACTATAATGTTATGAGGAGCATCAACACTAATATCCTTATAGTCACATACTTTCCAAAACAAATGCTGAGAGAAAAATAAAATTAACAAAATTGAAAATAAAAACCATGTATCTTAAATGAGCAGCATTAAACCAAAGACAAATGATCACCTATCAGATAAGAATAGTATACTTACTAAAATTAAAGAATCTGATCTTAAATCACAAATTTTTAACTCCACAGAGTTAAAGAAGAAAGAAAGAAAGAAAAAGAAACAATGTAATTCAGGATACCTTGTACCCATGCTATGGAACCTGGAATTCAGGCAGTTTTAGAACAGAATAGCCAAGCTGGGATGGTCTCTGAAGGTCTTTGAAGGTCATTCCCCACTGCTGGGATTACCCTAAGGAATGAATCCTGCTAATCTAGAGGAACTGGTGCTAATACCCCATAGAGATAAGGTTGCCAATTTCTCCCCTAACCTTCTGTTTATAAAAGGGTGGGGACGCAGATAAACTAGGTTCCCCTAAAGAAACTGCTGGATCATGACATGAGGTCAGCCACAAAGTCAACTGGGCGGGGCCCTAATATGAACAGACCAATGAAATATAGGGGACCAAAAGTTCCAATCATGTTTGTAGAAACTGGAGTTAACCAATAAGGAAGAGCCACTTTCCCTGGAGGCCTGCCCAACCCTTTTTTTTTTTAATTTTTAAATTTTTTTTATTATTATTAATTCAACTGTGCGCATGTGCATGTGTGCGTGTGTATGTGTAGAACCACGGACGAATTCGTGAACCACCATAGACGCCTCCACCTCTTTCTACCCCGGGATTCACAGGCTCCGCCCTACCAGGACAGGAAACGCAGGCCTCCCCAGCTTCTGCCTGGCTTCTATACATGGGATCTGGGATGCGAACTCAGGACCTTCCGCCTGCAAGGCGGAGGCTTAACCCCTGAGCCACCTCTCCAGCCCCCCAACCCTTTTAAATATTCCTGACTCTGTCTACTATTTTTGGCTCTGTTGTCCCTCATGGACTCTATGTCTGTGAGTTCCATTCTTTCTCTCCTCTAATAAAATCTGCTTTAATCATCTACACATGTTCTGGCCTCAATCTTCGACTCCTGAACACAAGAATCAGGACAAAAACCTACAAACAACAACAACAACTACAACAAGAACACAACAGGAGCAGGTAGGGGGTGGGGACCCATGACAACTATGATACTAATCACAAAAATAAAACATGTTTCCCACGGCCCTGAAGTTGGGCTGTTTAGTATCTAAGAAGTAATGTAACTGTGAGTGTATGACAATTTACATTACGTAGATGTGCAGATATACAGGACTGTGGGTGCACATGGGTACAGGCATGCACATGTAAAATTTGTTTCTAATCATTCAAATAATGTTTCAAGTAATGGCAGTTGCTTAGGAAAAAATTCCATTGCTAGTATTTCATCCCAAAGCTTTTGATTTAAATGAGTTTTGGAGTTAGATAAAGTACAAAGACAGTTTGGATACTATTCATTGCAAAAAGAAATCATTCGAATTTATCCTGAACCTCACGTGAACCTCCGTCTTGGGGCTCTGCTTTCCCCCTGTAGCAATCTCTGGCCACCCTGCTGAGAGCGGCTTGGGCCTTGGCCTGGTGCAGACAGGGTGTAGAAAGAAGAGACACTGCGAAGGTCACGGCTGGCTGAGCGGACGGCTGAGATCAGAGAGACCATACCTCATTTGCTCACCAAGCCTTGCCAAGAGCAACACTATTTAACTGCAGGTACTCAAACTCCAGCGGGTAGGTTTAAAGGAAATCTCAGGCTTGAAAGAGGACAATTCACAATGTGCATTTGTAAAGGAGAGTTAACCACTGCTTAGCAAATGTGTATAAATATGTGTGTAAAGGAGATATTCAAAGTACTTTGCTATTTTCATCGAATAGTCAATGCATTTTCTATCGACAGATAAAATTCATAAATCCTTTTATCAGAATTTCTCAACCTGGTTACTTTTGCCTTTGGGGGTACATAACTCCTTTGTCGAAGGCTGTCCTGTGCACCCGTATCTTCTGCCCACAGTACACCCTCACCCTCAGTTGAAACAATCAAGGAGTCTGTAGACATTGACACCTTCCCTCAGGGACAAAAAAAGCATAAGTCCATTTAAGAGCCCAGATAGACCAATCTCAGGCACTCAAAATGACTTTACAATAAAAGCTAGCCTCGCCCACAGATACACTGCATTCCAAGTTGTCCTCCTCATTTGACACAGTAACCACGCTCTCGAGAAGGTGATAAACAAGAAATCTTTAAATCATGTCTGGACGAGGGTGATTTTTCATCTGAACTCAGCGTGACTCTCAGTTTGACCTTGCGAGGAGGGTGGAGAGTGAACACATTTGGGAACACTCCATGTGTGTGGATGACATTTCAAATCCAGACACTGGCTGGGACCACCAAGAGGGAAGTGAGCAAGAAAACAAATGGTCCACAAAACATTCCCACTGATACTGCTCCGCATAGAGGTCAGACAGATGAGGAAGAATGAGCAAGGAGAAACCCATGAGACCAAAGGAAAAAGGTACAGAGGACCTTAAAAGTTTACTTCCGTGATGACAGAAAGGTCATGTCCTTATTGGTGTCACATTTTGTGGTGCGATGCCTGGTTCCTTTTGTAAAAGTGTCCTGCTCATTGATCATTTACAGGCATCTGTCTGAAACCTAGAGGTGCTTTTGAATATGTTGGGCATCAAATTAAAGGTAACAATACCGGGGACCCAAGTGGCAATACTGGGTTTAAGAAGCCCCTGCCTGGCCACATGAGCTTCCTGGAAGCCAAAGATGAGAACCTGCCCAGAGGCATCTCAGAACAGAAGAGTGGGAAGCTGGAGCTACCTGCCATGACCTAGACGGTTTCTACAACAACAGGGTCTCCTTGGCAGCTGTGTCTGGAAGCTGGATCTTAGTCTTTAAAGACACTTAATAAAATTTTGCACAAAGACAAAAAAAAAAAAAAGCTTATGCCTGTGATCAGGAAGGGTAATCACAGAGGCTGTCAGGTAAGTACAAAGGCCGATGAGGAAGTGAGCTCATCGTATGGCATCCCAAAGGAGGCATGGGCCCAGAATGGACAGTTAAGAAATGTAGATGCAATGACAAGGGAGAAGAAGTTCAAGAAAGGATGGAGAGGGCTGGATACGGAGGAGCTGTAGAGTCCCCGAGTAACATGTCCCAAGTCCCGGGTTCAATCCTTACCACAGCGTGTAAAGATGGAAAGTGAAAGGAAGAGACAGACATATCTCAGAGACACACAGATTTATAACATACAGATTTGGCAACATTTGGATGACGCTGAGAGATGGGGGGATGATTTTTTTTTTCAGGAAGCAGAGAAAGCAACCTTTTTGTATGTGCAAGGAAAGAAGTGATGAGAGAAGTAAAGTAGGAAAGCTGAAAAATGCCAGTATCATACTGGATGAGACAAGGAGGAGACTACAGACAGCTCACTCCAGGGAATAGGAGAAGGCAAGGGGAACATGCATGCAGACACACACTATGCATAACATAACCCTACTGCCACTGCTGCATATCCAAACACGCCTAAGCAACTTCCCAGTGTGCCCTATACAAGGTCCCAGTCAGGGTGGCTGCAAATCCCACCAAAGGCATTACATTTTCTGTCTAGCTCAAGTGGGAGCAGCCTAGTTCCATCAGTTTGGTTGCACCAATTTATTTCAGAGAGAGGACCCATTCACACAGGCCCAAAGCACTTACTCTCCTACTGTGGGGCTGAGGGAGCCAGGTCCTGCCCAAGGCAGATCCCTCATAACTCTTCCTCCATCTTTCCCAGGGGTTGAGCAACCCATTTGCTTCCACAAAGGGAAAATGAAGCTGAACATGACCACAACTTCCTTGGAAAAGATGAGTCCAAGATCAAAAGAAAAAGGGAGATAAGAGATGAAACAACCCAAAGACACTCAAGTTTCTGGCTCCTGCTAACTCCAATGCTATCTCCTATTTGAAAACCATCCATACAACCTGTTTATATTTAACTACCTTGCTTAAGTACAGAATGGGATTTTTTTTCCTTTTTCTTTCATTTCTAAGATGAAGTCTTAACAGAGGCAAAAGTCTAAACTCAATGAACAATCCCACCTTGCTTAAGCCCTTAATGTTTTCTTTATTGGATTCCAGGGGCTGTTCTTCCCTGAGTCTCTTTTACTCTAAATCTGTCCCACAAACCCATATTTGCTAAATATGAATCCAGTCTCCATACTTTGTCTATGTATCCACTGCAGGCAGAATGTGTACTCAAGACCTGCTGCCTGCCACACCCTAGTACCTCTCCCTGCCACGTGTCTCCTCACAATTTTACTAGGTGGCACAGACCCCTCAGCTAGGTACTCTTCTTCTGGACATCCCCTGCCCCTGGGAGGGGACATCTGTGTCCACATTACCACCTCCAAAAAAGGACATCTCCAATCTTCCCACAGAGAGCTGAGCTGTTTATCTTCTGCCATCCTCAGTCACTCCCTGTAATGTCTTCCTGTTCCTACTACATTCTAGTGGGTTTCAGTTTGCCCGTTTCAACTGCATGCTCTTTAAGGTTAAGTATTATTTTGTGACTTCAGTAACATGTGATACATCCTTGATTAGGTTAGCAAGGAGAGAAGAGAAGCAGTTGGTTTAAACGGCGAGTCATCTCTTCATTATGTCTGTCTCTCAAGGTCATGTAGACATGTCAGGGTAGGGATATCAATGATTTGAATATAAACTGTCCCCCTACAGGTTCATGCGTCTGAATCCTGAGGAAAGCATGTCACAGGGGACAGGCCTTGATGTTGATTAGCCCCACTCTGCTTCCACTAGCAGTCTGTTCTGGAAGTCTCTCTCACAGTCTCCATGATGGATGTGACTTAAGCTGCCTCCAGAAAAAGAATAATCAGCAATAAAGGTTGATAACTAAATATTGTAACCAGTGTAAAAAGGTTTAACATTATATATGAACAAAAAGTAGAAGGCAAGAAACTTAAGACTCCCTATTTTTTACAGCCTTTCTCCTCAAACAATCTACATATTCATGGGATCCCTCTCCCTGTGGGCATCCCGTTCAAAGGTCTAAGACAGGAAGAACACACAGGGGGCGGCACCTGTGAAGCTGGTAGAGCGAGATCCTAAAGAGCCAAAAGTTGGACGTTGGCTCCCAGTTGGTGGCACTATTCTGGGAGGTGGTGGATACTTTGGGTGGTTAGGATTAACAAAGAAATACGCTCCTCGTAGCCTGTCCCTACCTGTCCAAAGCACCTGTGCTTCCTGTGGCCTCTTTCCCTCACTTGTGCTTCACAAGCCCAAGTGAATAGAGCCAAAGAGTCTTGGACTTAACCCCTGAAACCATGACCAAAATAAATTTTTTTCTACCTTTAAATTATTCTTGCAGGTTAATTTAGTCACAGAAATTAGAAAACTAACAAAATCAGAAAAATAGAAGACAGTAAACCTCATTCTTATCTCTTCACCATTGCTAGGAGCAATGTTATATATCACAATACTCTTATTACTCCTATTTATTAGCATTGCATTTCAAGTTGTGAGGAGACACAAATTGAACTTACTTTCTAAGTGACAAGGATAACGATAGTATGGTAATAGCTTCACTTACACTATTTTTCTTAATGCCCATAACAACTCTTAAGTGAAGACTATTATCATCCCATTTTGTAGATGAGTAAACCAGACTCATAGAAGTTGAGAAATTCCATGAAGTTGTTCTTCTAATGCATGGTGCATCCTGAAAGGAATCCCAGCAGCTGGATATACCTTGATTGTCACCAGAACCAGTTAAGAACAGATGGCCTGAGGGTGACACTTAGTCCTTGGCACTGGCACCCACGAGGACTTAGGTTCCATTCTCAACACCCAAAAGAAATGGTTGACATGGTAAAGTTCCTCAGCAAACAGTGAAAGAGAAAGCTTATACTCAAAGTAAAGCTAGAAAATAAAATGTACTATGATCTTTTCATAGAAAGGCAATTTCACTTGTAATACAACACATGGAATTGGGAACATAGCTTTAAGGTAAAGTTTCTAGCATGCACGAGGCTATCCTGACTCAGTCCCAAACACTGCAAAAATAGAAAAATGATTCCATGTGCTCTCATTAGTATATGCAAAAGGTTAGGCAGTAATAATTTTTTGCTGGCTTATAATTTTTTTGGCAAAACTTTTGTTCTCCACAAATGACTTTAACAGCACTATTAATAAGAAAAAATCAATGGTGATACATTTTTTGAAAAATTTCTCAAGGGCCTCTCAGACCTTCACTGTCTGTTCATTGCCCTTTCATTCACATCTCCTTTTTCTCCTCTCCCCTATGTCAAATGGCACATTTTCTTGCTGGAGAGCCATAGACACATCGTTTTTCCTGTGGGTGCCTGTGATTTACCAACACCACTTCCGTTTTGTCTCCCTGCAATTCATAAATGTCTCCTGACTGCCCTAACTGATCAGTAAACACCATGTTGTAGACTTTGGCCCTGTACCATGACCAGTTGTCCAATTGTGCTGGCCTCAGATTCTACACTGTCCAAGTAGTAATAACCACTAGGATACTACTGTAGTGTTGGCTCCACAGGACTTTTACCTGAAAGGAGTGTGAAATCAACACACTGCAAGTCAGCACTGAACACAAGAGGAAGAGAGGAAGAAAGGAGGAGGAAGGAAGCAAACTGATGTCCACACCCACAGGACACTCGTGTCTTTTTCATATGCTCTGCAGTTACTGCGCAGCAAATCGAGTCAATGACTGTCATACTGTGCCTACCAGGTGGCCTCCTCTCACCCTCTACATGTACGATGAGGAAACCGAGATCTGAGCGTGGGACTATTCCAAAAAGCCACGGAGCTGGTGAGTAGCCCAGGCCCTGAGTACACTGTCTGGCCATGCTGCAGGGAGTTGTATTGTGTGATGTCAGGCATTGCACAAACCATGAAACCCTTTAGCTCAGTAGACAATCACAGAAGTTCCACCTCAGTGGGAGGGACTCTATCTTGTTTGACGGTAATAACCACCTCTAGTAGACCAAGGATTATTTCTAAAGCTGTTCATGATTAATCAATTATACCTCATCTACCCACAGAGAATAACATGGCCCAGACAGCACTGTGATGGCCAAAAGTACATGTTACCTATGGAGTATCACAGGCTACAAATGAAAAGGCAAATGAGATGATGTCACTTTGTGCCCCAACCAGAAAGGCAACCTATATTATGGTGGGTTCCAGGGTAGTGCTCCACAATCTAGCCACTTATGAACAGACAAAATATCATTTTGAAAACCTATTAAGGCCTTGGAACTCTTAATAGGGGATTACTTCATCTCCTGATTTCACAATGGGCAGCAATACATACATACATACACATACATATATATATATATATATATATATATATATATATAATTTAAGATTCTGACATGTATCTAAAAAAATCACAAATACAAATAAAAATACAAATAATACACAGACACCTGATAATAGTTTGCTTGTTCCTAGATTTTTCCATAGCATTATGACTCGAGCTTGCTAGTCTGACTCACAAATCATACATCTACAGATTATTTTACTCACACATATTTATATGGACAGATATGTAAGCTCCCATTATTTACTTTTTATCATTACTTAATATCTCCTAAAACACCAAACTGCTAAAATTTTTATTTTATTTTTAAATATTTTATTTATTTGATAGAGAGGGCTGAGGGGAGAGAGAGAAAGAAAGTGAGTTCAAGGGAGAAGGGAAGGAGGGACAGAGAGAGAGGAAGGGAGGAGAGAACACTCACAGGTGCATGCCTGGAGATCAAGGGACAACTTCCAGAAGCTGGATTTCTCCTTCTACCATGGACACTAGGTTTGCATATCTTTATCGGCTGAGCCAATCCTCTAGACAGAATCCCACAAATTCTCATTTATAGGAAACCTCTTATACTGCAGTATATTAGCCCTGTACATTAAATAATAATCTACAATTACTTTTTAAAATTAATTTTTTAGTGTGTATGTACAAATGTGCACGTATCATGGATCACATGTGGAGGTGAAAGGACAACTATCAGGAATTGGTTCTGACCTTTCACCCTATGGGTACCCCAGAACGAATTCCAATCATCAGGGTTCATAGCAAGTGCATTTACTGAATTGTCTCGCCAGCCCTGCTATTTATTTTGGTGCTTGCTTCACATCAAAACAGAGAGATTTGTTCTTGTTGAAAGTAATAGCCAAAACTTTGCATGCCCTGCGCATTGTCCAACACACTGTTGACCTCACAAAGTCTAGCATCTGCTAAAGGCACCAAGATCCTTGGAGGCAAAGGATTGGCAGCCACAGCAGTGTTCCTATACCTAAAGGGAACACGGGAAAGGGTTCAGGGAAAGGCCACTGGGTCCTTGTACGTCATCAGAGAGGAGGGCCCAGAGGAAAATCAGACATGCACAAGAAAGGACTCTCTGGGAATTGGGGTGGGAGGCACTGGGGGATGGGGAGGGAGAGGGGTGGGGAGGGGGAGCAGGGGGTACGGGGGGAGGAGGAGGGAGGGAGGGAACTGGTGTACCTAATAAGTTTGTATGAGCTGAAATTAAAAAAAAAAAAAAAAAGAAAGTAATAGCCAAAGATACATGTTCCCTTATTTTGGCAGTGAAGCGGGGTCACACATCTCTGACTGGGTCAGTGGATGGCTCAAGTGAGAGCTTAGTTTGGAAGGAGAAATTATTGAAATTACAACTCTACAGTCTGTGCTTCCCTGAATTGCGTCTGCCTTGAAGAACCGGAAGACCCAAGGCACAATAGCTCATTTGGAGCTACGGGAACCAGAATGCTACCTCTTGCTCAAGCTGCAGCAAGGACTTCTGCAGAGTGAGGGTAGTAGGAAAAGAGAAAACAAGACGACATGCATCTAGATTCTACAAGGATATTTTGGGTGAAACTGTAGCGCATGGTTTCTCATGCTAAACGCTATTGCTACTCGGCACTGTGTCACACTTTCTTGTTCTAAGGACTGTCCAGTATAGGACACCCAGCAGTGTCTATGGCATCACCAGACAGACGTTGTCTCTAGAAATTGTCACATGTCCTCCTGGGGCACAGAGTCAGAAATCACTCTCCCTATCTCTCACACCCAGCACAAGTTGAGAATCATTACCCTAGAGTTGAAACCTTATTTTTAAAACAAAAAAAAAAAAAACTTATATACCTAGAAGCAAACAAAGAGAAAAATCATTTAAAAATTTACTGTAGATTAAGCAATTAATTTTGAATATAAGTTATAGTTTAAAAATTCTAGAGATTAATTTATGGACATTTTATAAAGCAGAACATTTGGTAGCTCAAAAAATATACAAGTTTACTACTCAAAACCACAAGTTCATGAACCTTAAAATATCAGACTCTCTCAGTGAGGTGAATACTGTATTTAGACTGATATATATGATTTCTTATGAAGCCCATATTTAGAGGAGTGTGCTATATCATCTAAAAATGGCTCAATATCCAAACAGTGGCAGCACACCATCTATTTGTGGGTAGTCACAAACTGTTAATTATGAGTATATTTAAAATACTTTATAACTTGGAATTGCTTCATGATTTTAAATATATTTTATTTGTTTTATTTCTTCTCATTGATAACTTGTTGATACTCTTTTTTGTTTCATATCACATGTATATTTTAATAAGAAAATGTTAAAACATCTGAAAGACTTATTACTGGTAATCAAACTACTATCTTTTACAAAGGATAAGAACAATTGAGATGTTAAACTTCTAACTTCTATATTTGTTATCTTGTGAAGTCCATGCCCATCTAACTTCACTGGGCTGTGGAATCTTTTCTAGTTTCAAACTTTGTAACAGTGAGAAGTCTTCTGAATCAGAGCCATCAGCTTAGATGCTCTAGAATCAGCTGTTGAACAGTTTTTCACTGTTAACAAAGCTTTTATCAAGCTTTATAACCACTGGCTCCTCAGGTTGCAAAAGACCACAATGAAATATACAAGACGTGAGTACAGGAGCCAGCCTTCGGTGGTATGCATTAAGCCGACCTTCACTGGTATGTATTAAGTGCGAGTAAAATTCTAAGAAAAAAGGGAAGGTCTCAGAGGAAGACAACAGGGTGGAACTTTAGAAGACCACACAATCTCGGAAGAGGCAAACGATGTATGCATGCCATATGTCGTTGGTCAGATAAACGTGGGAGGGGAAAAAATGAAAGATCCTACTGAGAAAAAAGAATATTTTCCCTGTCTCCTATTCTTACTTTCTGTAATATCGGAATGGAACCAGGAACTCACATATGCTAGATAAGTACTCTGCCACATACCTACACCTCAGAGACCCAAATATTCCATTCTTAAGCACCTAAACAAGGAAAAGAAGAGTGGGAAAATAACTGAAGAAGCACACTGTCAATTTGGAAACCTACTTCTTGTTCAGAGCAGAGGTGCACAGCAAGCCAAGCCAATCACTGTGTGTGACCTGCCTTTGGTAAACTAACACCAATGAGGAAACTGAACTTGGTCAAATTTCACTCTTCAGCTGACTTTGGAAACAGCAGCCAGTACATTACCCAGACTCTCTCACCGGTAAAACACACTGAGAAGAGGTGGCATAAGAAAACACCTACAACAAACAATTTGGATTGAAGTCAACTTCCTTTTACAAAGCCAGTGTCTTCAGAGTGGGAGCCTGGCCTGGCCGCACTGCGCAGGCGGCAGCATTCATGGACATATTTTTTAACCTTTGACCTAAAAGGTAAGATACATTTTTTATCATTTTCCCTTAATTTTAGAAAAAAGTGTTTTATTTTATTTGGAATATATTTCTATAAATATTATTTATAAATAAGCAAATGTGCAATCATGACATATCAAAGTACTGTACAGCTGCTAATTACAAAATAATTAGTAAACTCACTGCACTACATAGGTATCAAGTAGTTTCTTAACTTTATCTTCTAATGTAATAAATTCAAAAGAAATAGGTTTTAAGAGGACTCAGGGGTTAAAACTGGAAACCAGAAGTGCCTGACTTTGGATCCTAGATACCATGTAAAAACACCAAGCAGAAGTGGCTACGACTTGGAAAGTGGCCTGGGAAATCCCAGAGCAGGGCAAGAAGGAGGTAAAGTAATCCAGGATGATTCCAACATCACACAGTGCACTCTGACACACATACACACACAAAATAAAAACATAAAATAGATCAAATTTCTATTAAATCATACATATGAAAAGATCCACATATATTTATGAACTATTTTAATTAAAATATTTTCACATTTCACACAACTAAACTTATAGAGTTAACATCTTCTAAATCATTTAGCTTTTGAAGGAAAAATTTTTAAAAGCAACAATTTTGTATGTCAATTTCCTTGCAAAAATTAAATACAGTAAATAATACAACAAAGAAAGTTAATGAAGGTATAAATAATTTTCTCCAAAAAAAGGTGTCACCACAGCCACATCTATGGCAAACAAAATACTGTGTTTATGCAAATACAAATGATGGAGATGATGTCTCCATAGTCACAAGCAATCTCATCAATACAAATTTTCAAGTTTTGAGAAATTATAGAGGAAAAATTTTTTGGATATATGAACACTTTGATAAAACTCATTCATGAAATAAAACATTTACTCTTAATTAATATACAAATAGTATATTATAAAAACTGAATATGTAAGAGCAAGAATGCCTTGTTAGTGTCAGCCCCAGTGTATAATACATAGCAACAGTTACTCACAAAGCACGCTAATGTGCCTTCACGCCCTGTGGGTGCACTTCTAAAACCTCGCTATCATTCGCTAGCTGGCAGGAGGTACCGCCAAGGGCTCACACATTCTGTAGGAGCAGCACAGAGCATGAAAGCTCTGAATGCTTCGCTGCTGGGAAAAAAGGAACTCCACAGCCACAGGACCGCCGGCTCTATTTCTTGCATTAGTGATTTTAAAATGTCCATTTTGTACAACCACAGGTCATTCCATCCATTGCCAGACATATAATAAAGTTCTTATTACATACAATATCATTTTAAAATAAAATCTCAAAACATTGAAAGAAAGCAAAAAGAACTAGAAGAAGTAGAGTGAGGAGCTGCCAAAGGCTGGAGGCTGGGCTGCGGTAAAAAGCCAGGCCACCAGCCTTGCCAGCGTGTCGGGCTCCTTCCATGACTTCCGGATAATTTTGTTCCAGTATAACAGGACAACAGTGGTACTGCTGGACCCTGACTCTGTGACATTAATACTTGCTGGAAAACGTAAACAGTTCTTCGTTGACTGGGAGAATCACATAAGAAACACAACTCAAATTTTCTTGGATGTTGTCATAGTCAGGCACAGGTGTCAACTTGACAGTTGAGGGTTTGAGCTTTGGGCACATTTGTGGGGAATTAGTGACTGAATTGAGCCCAGAGTGAACCTGTAGGAGATTGTCTAGCTAGTGGGGAAGGCCTAGCCCATGGTGGGTGGGATTAGGCCTTGGAATAAATCACAGAGAGCTGGTTGAGAGTTGGCATCCTTCTGTTCACTTGGCCAGACATGCTGGTCTGGCAAGTAAGGACTGTCCATCTCTCAGCCATTATGTGGTGATGATGTGGCCAGTTCCCTCGGCCCTGGTGTTGGTGCGTGTCTCGCTCAAGGGGGACTGAGAACTGTAACCAGTAATCATAAGGGAATAAATCCCTTGTTCCCTTAAGCCATTTGATGGTCATTTATCAGCAACCATGGAAGCGGACTGCAACAGATGTTGAGAAACTAATGGTCTCCAGTTAGGGTCAGAAGATGTTTGTGCAGGGGCTGAAACAGTAAATATTTTAGGCTTATAGGCTCCAGAGTGTGAATGCAGTCATAAACATGTAAGCAAATGAACATAACTGTGCAGCAATAAAACTTTATTTACAAAAATAAATGTGAGTAGACTATAAAGTTATTTACAGGGTGATCCTAAGATATGGACATATGAACTAAGATTTCTAAAGCAAATTCTGTTTATTAACATACAACACATTGAGTCATTAGTTCAAAATAGTTTGTTAGTTTTAATTAATATAAATGTGAAGTCAATTAAATGGCATTCATTTAAGATTCTCCTATAAATAGTTTTCTAGTTGTGACCTCTTAGTTTTTGACAGTAAGACTTTATTGAAAAGGGAGATAATTGTTCCTTAATTTAAAAATACGTACTGAATGTCTGTCTACTGGCAGAGGTCACTGTTTCTGATGTTGGAGACTTGAGAATGCAGATTAACTGATTCTCAGTCTGGTACAAAACTTTCCTTAGAAGATATTTAGTAGTCAAAAGAAAATAGATTAATTTAATTTTAATTTTCAAGTTTTAATGTTATAAATATTAGGTTTTAGTCATTTTATGTTACTTAGTAGTAATAATTTTCTGCACCTTTACATCTATATACTCTTAATTATTTCATTATATCAGTGTAGTTAAAAATGGAGCACCAAAGGTTTCCATATATGAAATAAAACAAAATGAAATGGTGTATACTACAAGGTCAAACTTTTAGCAAACATTTAGCAGACATTGCGTTGTAGACCAACACATGTAGGGCAATTCTCTGATGGTGTGAAGATGTGTGGAACAATTTTACAGGAAGGTTAGCAGTGGTTCTGGAGACAAAGGAGTTCATGAAAGGGAGGGAGCCTGTTCTATGCATGCCACTTTTTAGTTTTAAAATTTAGATATCTTTTAAAAAATTAGTGTGTGAGTGTGTGTGTGTGTGTGTGTGTGTGTGTGTGTGTGTGTGTGTGTGTTGTATGTATCAGAGGACACTGTGTGTCCCTATGGAGAACCAAGGGTGACTTTGGGAATCATCCTGATTGCTTCTACCTCTTTTTTGCTTTGCTCTGGGATATCCCAGACTCCACCCACCAGGGCCAGAAGTACAGGCCAGGTAGTTTTGAGGTGGAACATGAGATCAAAACTCAGGACTTTCTGCTTGCAAAGCACAGTCTTAAACTGAGCCATCTTTCTAGCCTTTAGTTTTCTTTAAAATTTAGAAATGTCCCTTTAATATTTTTTTTTGTCAGATCATGATCAATAATGGCCCCAAAGTAAACAAGATAAAAACAAACAAAAACCAAGGCTCCTCTTAGGATGTATACACAGAAAATGCCAGGGATATTAATTTAAATTTATCTTTCCACTGTACAACCTAAGCATGCCTTTTCCCTCCCCACATCTGAGCCACAGCAACTTACTTTCTTCAGGAGGAGGGAGAAGTTGAAGAGAGACACAGAAACGTGGCAAGTACACAGACACACTTGTCTGAAGGAGGCAGCACTGCTTGGAGTGTCGTGTACATCGTACACCACATGCAGCTGCCAGCACTGGCAACTGAAATTTTTCTTTCCTTTCCCTTACCAGCAACACCCAGAACCACAAAATTAATTAAAGAAATGTTTTTGTGGCTCTGGCATGAGAGATGACAGGCAAGCGTCTCAGGCTTTACCATCCCATTATGGGAATTGTTAACTGAAGCAATTATAAAATAAAAATGCACTGACGCTAAAGATACCTTTATAAACCTGTGACTTTAATCTTTCTTCATGACGCTGGTTTAATTAGGTGGGTGCCCAGTCACATAAAGATTAACTAAAATAGTCATAAGATTATTAGTTGTTGGGCAAGAAACAACTACAATATTTGGCTTCTCATTTATTCTCCGACTCCAAGGTAAATGCTAGTTAAAGTCAATAAAGCATCTTGGGTTTAGATTATACAGGCAATATTTACTTTCTAAAGAATGCATGCACATGACACTGAGGGGTCTATTACCAGCACTGGAAAGAAGAATACATATGCCTAAGATTTCTAATGTGTCACAAGTCAGGAGTCACAGGAATATATAACACTCAAAATTTAATATTAGGAAAAGAAGAGCTATGATGCTACCAACAGTCTCCATGATGACTAAGCTGATGCAAGCAAATAAGATTTTCTAGAGCCGATAATGTTTGAGAACTGATTTCAAATTCATTTTGAAATAAGCTCTAGAACCTCAGCAATTTCTGCAGTCTATTTAATGGGATGTAAAGAAAAGATACTGACTATCCAACTGGTTGAGTTTAGAAAATAGGAATAATGTACCATTAGTCAACTTCTTGTTTCTCTCCACTCTTATGGACATTTCCTCATGTGTGGATTGAAAACTACAGAAACTGGTAAAACTTGAGCATTGTCGAGCTGTCCACATTGAATCCAAAGAAATTCACAAATGTGATAAGGGTAGATTTCATTTCTTCATTTACTACTTCTGGTCGATAAAATCTAAAATTCTCTTTTTAAATAATATATTCACTGACCTCTTCTGGGACTCTCATGATTGAAGAGAATGCCATTCACTGCAAAGAGATTATAAGCTTCCCGGAAATTCACCACAATCCAATAAGCATAGAGCTTAGCTGCTCCTGTTGAAATAATTTTTTAAAAACAAAAGAAATTTACAACAACCACAAAAAACAATGCTTCCCACTCATCTTAAAAAGAAGTAACTTGCAAAAATTAATATTGTAGTGTTTCAAAATGGCAAAAATAAGGAACCAAAAGCAAAAAAAAGTTTTATGCCAATTAATCATGTTCATCAGTAAAATCTAATCATTTTTTACTTTTGCTACATCCATAATTCACTCTTCAAATCACACAATTGATTCAACTATATCTGCATGTGACATATCAAGTTTATGTTTCTTTCTCTCTCTTACATAAAGTTTTATTACAGATTAGAAAAGTATTGGGAATCTAAACATCCCGTTACTTTCAACTTTCACCAAATATATGTTTTATGAATATTCACCAACAAGTACACTAGATGTCTTTTATTGCTTTTAAGGTTTGAGTTCAGAAAAACTCATGAGTAAAATAATAAGAATCCTATTACTTCAGTAAATCTCTGAAAGACATAAAAAACTGTGCTGAATCTAATTTTACCTTGTAAAATGACTGATAATTGCATAAACAGGGATTTATGAGGTGATGTGGTGGTAACTTCACTGGCAGCCAACCAACCAACAAGTCTATTCACTTTAGTCATCTCAAAGTTTACCCCACACACAAATGATTTCACTGTGAGACACAAACAATTTGAAAAAAACAGTACACTGCAGACAACCAAACATACACACACACATGCACACGCACACGCACGCACGCACACACATGCGTGCACACAAACGCGCACACACATACACACGTTCACGCACACATGCGCATGTGGACGCATACGCACACACACTCACAAACACATAGGAGCTCACCGTAGGGTGACCGAGGATAGAAAGGGGTGGTCTCTTTCTGGGGTATTTCCTGCACTTTCCCGTAAAGTTCACTAGTTGAAGCCTGGTAGAATTTCACAGAATTGATAAGGCCACAGGTCTTAATTGCATCCAGAAGCCTCAAGGTGCCAACACCATCAACATCTGCTGTGTACTCAGCTAAGTCAAAGGAAATCTGCAAAGAGAGGGAAGAGATGGACTGCATTAAAAAGAGAGGGAAGAGATGGACTGCATTAAAAAGAGAGGGAAGAGATGGAATGTATTAAAAAGACAGGGAAGAGATGGACTGCAATAAAAAGACAGAGAAGAGTTGGACTGCATTAAAAAGACAGAGAAGAGATGGACTGCATTAAAAAGACAGAGAAGAGATGGACTGCATTAAAAAGACAGGGAAGAGCTGCAGTGCATTAAAAGGGGAGGGAAGAGATGGACTGCATTAAAAAGACAGAGAAGAGATGGGCTGCATTAAAAAGACAGAGAAGAGATGGACTGCATTAAAAAGAGAGGGAAGAGTTGCAGTGCATTAAAAAGAGAGGGAAGAGCTGCAGTGCATTAATGGGTGGCAGGTGCTGGCAGCAATGAAAAGCATGGCAGTTTCACACAATAAAACAAACAAAAAAACCCAGTATTATTTCCTAACATAAAAGTGCAGAAGTCATTCATTTCTACTAGCAAATGGCTAGAGAATATCTTGATATCTACTTGTCAGTTGTGCTAATGTGAAGAACAATTTAAAGACCTTTTATTACAAGACTAAGTACGTGGAAAGTTTTTTGTTTTGTTTTCTTAAATCATGGGACAAAGTTCTGTTCTTCTGAGGAGAATTCATTTGTGCCAACCTCTTGGGTATTATGAGTTTAGGAAAATTCACATTTTAGACAGATTCTAGTTGGTTTTTCTGCACATCAAAGATGGAGAATATGTATGTGCCTTAGAAAACAGCTGATTTTTTTAAAGAACTGCTTTTCCTTTTATTTTCTAAATTAGCAAACAAGGATAACTGAGGTATCTACAAATGTACCTTTTATTTATTAAGAGGCATATTGAGTGTAGCAAGATGCTAACATATATATGAACTGCTATATGAGAAGGTACTGAAAAGTATTTCAAAATATTGCTTTCTTTAAAGTGGTTTTAAAAAGAAATTGATAATTTTATTTCTTAAATAAAATCTGTATTCAATGAACAAATGAAACTTATATTAAATTTTCTAAAGTAATGATCTGAAAAACTTTACCATTGGTATATTCTGCCATGCAAATTATCCCAGTTTTCATGTGGAAAAACCTCTCACTAGGATGAGTATTTCCTGGAGCTGAGTCTCCCTCACACACTTGTTTGAGACAGATGTACATGCACTGCCTAAGCTGGCCCATGAACTTCTGAAGTTTCTCAGGTCTGTATTTTGCATTTCCCATAGGTGCACAGGGATTACAGATACTAAAACAGTGGCATGTAAACTTTAAAATAATGAATTAATGGTATGTGAATTACTTTTCTACAAATTATTATTCAAAAATAATAAAATAGCCCCAAATTGTAATGCCCAATTTTTCTTTTTTCCCTATTGGCCCAAGCTTTAATCATAGCCCTAGATATTGCCCTTACCCACTGAAACATATATCAAACCATTATTGTTTTTTTCATTTTACAAACAGAATAAGTGATTACTCCTTTCCTTGCTCCTTTCCCCTTCCCTCACTTTCACTTTTCCTCCTACCCTCCCCTCCCTACATCAATACATCCCACTCCTTCCAACCTCCTTGTCTGTCTGCTTTTGTGGGTCCCAGGATCCCCTTTTGGGTGTCTGTTTTAGCAGGGACTCAGGCCTTTGTGGCAAATTGACTGGTCCTTCCTTGGGTACATCCACTGATAGAAGCACTCCTTTTCACCTGTCCAACCCTAGTCCCTAAGTTTTCCACTGCAAGTAATTAAGTCTCCTGAATTCCTTGTTAATCAATAGGGGATTGTTGACATGTCAAGTCATTGTGTAGGTCTGGTAAGTATAAGTCTCACTGCAGTGAATTCCTGGACGCAGCAACCCTGGCTTGAGTGGAAGGGGCAGCTGTGAACATGGTTACATATGACTCTGTTACAGTATGCAGGGTTCTCTGAGAATATTCCTAGGAGTGGTATAACTGGGTAATAAGGTATTTCAATTTTTAATGTTTTTAAGAATCTCCAAATTGATTTCCAAAGGGGTTGTATGAGTTTACAATCCCACCAGCAATGTATAAGGGTGCCCTTCTCCCCACATCCATGACAGCATTTGCTCTTGTTTGTGTTTTGAATCACAGCTATTCTGCATTAAGTGAGATGATATCTCTTAATTTGAATTTCCCTAATGACTAGGGAGATAGAACATTTCTAAAGTGTTTGTTAGACGTTTGAATTTCATCTTCTGAGAAGTTTCTTTTCAATTCTAAAGCCCATTTTTAATGGGGTTGTTTACTTTTTTGGTATTTAAGTTTTGAAGTTCTTTGTGTACTCTGGATATCAGTCCTCTGTCAGATAGGTGGTGAGTGAAGATGCTCTCCCAATATGTAGGTTGTCTCTTTTGCTGAACAAAAGCTTTTTGATTTCACAGAAGCCTACATATTTAGTGTTGGACTTACTCTCTGTGCTTTCAGGGTTCTGCTGACGAAATGCTGGGTGAGTTCAACTGATTCCATGGTGTTTCCTATTTTTTTCTTCTATGATTTTAAGAGTCTCTGGTCTAACATTGAGGTCTTTGATCCATATAAGGCCTGGGTTGCTGATTTTCATGCAGGGTGACACATAAGTGTCCAGTTTCATTCTTATGCATGTACAAATCCAAGTTTGCCAGCAATTTGTTGAAGATGCTATCCATTTTCCAGTGGAATATCTTTTGCAGTTATGTCAAAGATAAGTTGGCTAAAGGTGAGTGTGCTTATATTTGAGTATTCAAATCTAATCCATTTTTTTTGAACCAGTACCATGTTTTTTTTTTTTTTTTTTTTTTTTTTTTTTATTACTATGGCTTTATAGCAGAGTTTAAGGCCTGGTATGTGATACCTTCAGTGGAGTTTTTACTACTCAGGATTGGTTTGCTATCCTGGGTCTTTTAGGTTTCCAAATAAATTTTGACAATGTTATATAAGTTGATGTGAAGAATTGGGTTGGAATTTTGATGGGTATTTCATTGAATCTCTATGATGCTTTTGGAAGAATGGTCATATTAACAATGCCAATTCTGTCAATCCAGGAGCATGGGAGGTCTTTCCATCTTCTGCTGTCTTCTGTAATCTCTTTTTTTAGAATTTTTTTCTTTTTTAGAATTTTGAAGTTTTCTTTGTATAGATCTTTCACATCCTTGGTTAGGTTTATTCCAAAGTATTTTATTTTTGTTTGGGTTGATTTTTTGGTTTACAGGTTATAATGTTTGCTTAACAAATGTAGGTGAGCCTATGTTTGGAGCATATATATTTAGAATTGTGAACTCTTCCTGATGAATTGTTCCTTTAACAAAAATGTGTATTCTTCTGTACTTCTTATGATTTGTTTTGGTTTGAAGTCTATTTCTTGGATATTAGCACAGCTACTCCTGCTTGTTTCTTAGTTGTGTTTGCTTTGTGTATCATAAACCATCCTTTGATCCTGAGATTGTGGCTATCTTTCAAAATGAGGTGTATTTATTTCTTGGAGGCAGCAAATTGATTGGTTGTGGCTTTTAATCCATGCTTTGTTGACAGGGGAGTTGATCTCATTGATGTTTAAAGTTATAATTGAGAAGTTTTTGTTGATTCATGTCATTTTTTAAATTTATTGTTTGTGTGTGTGTGTGTGTGTGTGTGTGTGTGTGTGTGTGCAGTTCTCTGCCTGTTAGTGGTATTGGCATTATTTTTCCCTTTTATCCTCTTGCATGTGTTGATCGATTTCACCTGTCTTCAGAATTTTTTTTTTTTAGTACTTTCTGTAGCCCTGGTTTGGTAGATAAGAAAGACTATTTTTGTTGAGGAATATTTTTCTTTCACCTTCAAGTATGACTGATAGCTTAGCTGCATATAGAAACCTGGGTTGGCATTTGTGACCTTTTGTGACTTGAAGAATTCCTTTCCAAGCTCTTCTGGCTTTTACAGTTTCCACTGAGAAGTCAGCTGTTACTCTAATAGGCTTGACTTTATGTGACTTGTTGTTTCTCTCTTGCAGCTCAAAGAACATTGTCTTTGTTCTGTATCTGAGATGTAGGTACTAGTATTTGCCTTGGTGAGCTTCCATTTTCGTTGTCTGGATGGTGTGTGATATGTATCCTGGATGGGAGAATTTTCTTAAGTGTGGGAAGTTCTCTTTTTGTTTTTTGGGTTTCTTGTTCTGGGATTCCATGAATGCATAGGTTTGGCTTCTTCATGATATTCCATAGTTCTTGAATCTCTCTCTCTCTCTCTCTCTCTCTCTCTCGGCTTTTCAGCTTAATTGGTCGATACTGCTGTCAGTTTATCTTCTAGATCTGATATTCTACCTTCTGCTTGATCTATTCTGTATGTGATACTCTGTGTTGTGTTCTTAATTTCAGTTAGTTAAGCTTTGAATTCCAGCTTAATTTCAGTTTCACTTTCCTCTATTTCTTTTTAATTTCAGATAATTTTTCCTATTTTCCTGTTCATACAAGTTCATACACTTACTCATTTCTTCTCTGAGTTCTTCCCATTCCTTTTGTCATTCCTCATGCTCCTTGTGTAGCTCTTATAAAGCTTGTTGATTATGTCAGTAACAGCTCTTCAGAAGATATTATCCTCAGTATTGCTCCCTGACTGATATTCATGAGGTTGCCCTAATTAGAATCTATAGTAGTGGGTTTTGTTTTTTATGGAGACATGTTTTCTGGTACTTAAGCGTATTTTGTGGATTTATGATGTGACTTGGGCATTTTCTGTTAGGTCTGTGACTTTTCTTTGGTAGTTCTTTTTGGCTCTCAGAAGTCAAATGAACTGTCTGTCTGACACGGGCTGTTATCAGGAAAGCGTCTCTGGATTTGGATATCACTGTGTGATATAGCTGTCCCCTGGCCTGGCAGTCAGTCAGGGGCGGGAGGAGGGAAGGGGTTCTGGGAGGGGTGGTTGGCTCTAGTGCCTCTTACTTGGCATGGGAATCAGTCCTTGAGTTGTGGGGCCACAAGGTGGTCTCCCCTGGCTGCATGCACCTCTTCCCTGGCACAGTGGGTTGTTATCTGAGAACTCCTGTTCTTTTTTTTTTTATTTATTCAACTGTTCAACTGTGCACGTGTGCGTATGTATGTGCACGCGCGTGTGTCTGTGTGTGTGTGTGTGTGTGTGTGTGTGTGTGTGTGTGTAGAACCATGGACGAATTCGCGAACCACCATGGACGCCTCCACCTCCTTCTGCCCCGGGATTCGCAGGCTCCGCCCTACCAGGACCAGAAGCACAGGCCGCCCCCGCTTCTGCCTGGCGTCTATACGTGGGATCTGGGATCCGAACTCAGGACCTTCCGCCAGCCCAGAACTCCTGTTCTTAAGAATGAAGTCAAAAGATGTGTGAGCTTCCACGTGGGACTTCTCTCTATTGGTGTTTGTATTTCACAGAATATACTGCATTATATGTGAGTGGAGTTGCAGAGCATATGGTAACACTATGTTTAACATTTTGAGAAACTGCCAACCCATTTTCCAAAGTTGATACACCACTTTACAGTTTCACTAGCAATGGTAAGAGTTCTAATTTCTCCATATTCACATCCTACTCAACCAATAGTTGGGGTTTTTCATTACCATCATGCTTTGTGGCTTCATGTGCTTTTGATTTGTATTTTGCTGCTGACTAAGGATACTGAACATTTTTTCAAGTGCTTACTTGTCATCAGTATTGCTTTTTTACAGAAATGTGTGTTTGAATTCTTTGCCCATTATTAAACTGTGACACTTGTCCTTTTCTTTACAGAGCTGTAAGGTCCTTCATGTTTTCTGATGCAGCTTTCGGATCAGGTACATATGGTACAATGTACAAGACATATGTCTCCCATTGGAGATAGGTACCTTGTCTCCCATTAGGATGGTCTAAGGCAAAACTGTTCAATTTGGATACTTTTGTGCTATTTATGCGTATGGAATTATGTTCAAGAACACTTAGCACAACTGAAGAAAAGGAAGAAACTCCAAATGTTTTATTACAATAATTATACAGTTAGTTCCTTGTATCTATTTCAATGATACAATTTCGGTTAATTTTGTGTTTGATTAGAAATCCAACTTCATTATTTCTGGATAGAGATCTAATTGCACTAGTCCATTTCCTGAAAAGGCTGCCATTTCCCTGAATGACTCAGACAAGCAATTGATCATTCTCAGGAAAAGCCACATCACTGTAAAGATAGGGCCACACACCAAGAAAATCTCAAAATAGTGATCTCAATGGCTCCGTGACACATAGGCAGTGCTATTTAAGTCATCAGTACAGGGCAAATTTCATTTTAAGCAGTGTGACAGAACACGTGACTTAATTCTAACAATAGGTAAGCACTGGATATGAAGCGGAAGAGTAAGAGAAAGTAAAAAGTGGCATGCTACATTCATGATGAATGGAATATACTACACACCTATGTATTTTAGCGTAATGAATGAAATATACAGTAAGGAAACCCCCTGCTTACTTAGTGTAGGTAATGGGGTATGACTCAGAGAACAAACACATGGAAAAGGATGAAAAGTAGGTAATGGGAGTAAATAGAGTATGGAATGATGGGTGGGGAGGACAAATTTCTGTCTGAAAATTTTTACATAACTTCAACTTCAATAAGAATAGCATGTTTACTATATAACACTTTGTAGGATAAGATTGATACATATGGTACAATATACAAGATAACTAGATAACTTTTAAAAGTATGCTTTAAATTATAAAGTAACAAATTAAATGTCCATTCCCAATCTAAACTTTATAGCTTGATCAACTCTTAAAGGCTACAACTATGATCCTTCAAACTCAAGGGTCTGAAGAGTTACAACTTAGAGCCAAATCTGGCCAAAACAGACTATTACAGGACAGATGGAGTCACTCTTTTACATGCTGCCCATAGTTGTCTTCATGTTATTACCACAGAGTTGAGAAAAGTTCTTCCAAGAAATGTGTTTCTCATGAAGCTCAAAATATAATGTAACCTTTTAATATCTGAAATAAAATTACACTGCATCTGACAGCCAAAAAGAACAATTAAAATATTTTATTACTATTTCTTTTTTTAAATTTTTTTTATTATTTCTTATTTAATTGTGTGTGTGTGTGTGTGTGTGTAGAATTTGGGAACCACCACACCTCCACCTCCTCCTTGATTACTCTGCCCGGGGATTCACAGGCTCCGCCCTACCAGGACCAGAAACGCAGGCCGCCCCCGCTTCTGCCCAGCGTCTATACGTGGGGTCTAGGATCTGAACTCAGGACCTTCCGACTGCAGGGCAGAGGCTTAACCCCTGAACCACCTCTCCAGCCCCTTTATTGCTATTTCTATCTTTCTAATATTGATGCTCCTGGACATATGAAGAGGTTATGACCCAATAAACCATCGTAAGTCAAAATCTAGTCGCCCACATTAAATCTGGCCCTATCATAAATCAAAATTTAGCATACAGCACTGAGGTCTGTTAGCATCCACTTCTGATCACACTACTTGAAGCAAGTCTGTGCTCAGTGATGAGGTGGAGACTGGACTCCACATCACCACCCCAGGGAGAAACTGAAATTCAAAGTTCAAAGTTCTGTTTCTACTGAATATTTTCTGTACCACTGTGAAGTTAAAAGTGTTCAATTGTGGACTACAGTTACAAAAATGACCTGCATTTTCAGAGTCATGGAGACTTGGTTAATAATATAAACTTTCTTCTTAGTTTATGAAAACACAACATAAAGGGAAGAAAACCCCCCAAATCTCAAACATACAAGATTTTGTCCTAATTCCCTTCCTAGGGCTAGAGACATGGCGAAAAGGACCTGAATTCAAAACCCAGATCCCAAATAAAACCATGGGGTAGAAGTGGCAGAAGAGCCTAGGAAACCCCGAAGCAAAACAGCAGGAAGGAAGAGAAAATCCAGGATGATTCCCGAAATCATCCTTGGGGCACTACAGGCACACACAGTGCCCTCTTCTGCAAACACCCACATACATGTACACACCCACCCCTACATTTACAAAAAAAAAAAAAAAAAATCAAATCTGACTCTTCACCTGGCTTTGGGATGCTCCATGAGCTTCCAAATCTCCTACCACCTCATTGGCAGCAACCCTCTAGGATGTGATACTATTCTGCCAGGCACAGAATACCACTGCTACAATACACTGTGCTCCAGATCCAGGGCTCGGCATGTGTTTTTGCTGGAACAGGATGGTATGCTACCAACTCACCATCATCTTACTATCACTATGCAGATAATTATATAGTTCCAAGTCTTCTCCTGTCTACTTGCCTGTCTAGTATGGTTCCAGCTCATCACAACTAGAGATGCTTTTTCCAATGCCGCCCTTCCCTCTGCTCCTCTCTGTAAATAGTATCTCTGCAAGGCAAATCTAGAAATTATCTCTCTTGAAAACAAAGCATAGGAATAATGTGTTTGTTCCTTTCCTTCACAGATCAAAAAAAACTAAGTATTCACACCACTTCACAGAAAAGGACACAATAGCTTCACACACTTTAATTATTGTCCTTTCCCACTTGGGTCCAGCGATTGCTCTCTCCCTCAGCAGTGATCCAGCTGACCTCTCTCATTATCTGACTTTTCTTACATTGGTACCGCTCTGTTCCTGCCTAAAGTCTTTTCTCTTCTGTCCCTTCAATGACCCCAAAGTTCTTTCCACTACCCACATTCCTTGCTATCCCCTTTCAGGACTCTTATTCTCTCTAAAACAAATCACTGAAGATTCCCTCAATATTTGTGCAAAACTCTGTCATTTCTTCTCCATTGTGATTTTTATCAGTTTGCTTGCTTATTAGCTATCTCCCTGTTATATAAAAGCTCTGTTCACATGTAGTCTTATATCTCATCTATAGTGTCTCCCATACCTGTACAGTATTTGAATAAAAATATCATGGAAAATAATTGTTTATTGTCAAATGCATGAATCTTAAAAGAGAACCATGGAAATGAATATCAAAAGAAGTTCTGTAACTGAAAAGCAATAGATAAAATTTAAAAAGGCAAAACCAGATGGAACTTTGCTATAATGCTAATCTTTACCATAGCAATTATGACAAAGATTTAGCAGTCTACTATATGGAATAAGAAATCTATGTAAAGCAATCATCTTCGCTCTGATGAAGCAGAGGTGGGGAGAGCTACTACTGAAATACAAAGTTCAAGCCCCAGATCAAAGTATCGAAGCACTGGTAACTACACAGTTTTACAGTGAAGGAAAACAATGAATTAAAGTTCAAATATAAATTTTTCTTATCAGTATTTAAAGGCATAAATAATCTCTGCTACAGTAAAAAATAAATAAATAAATAAAATATAAATAATATACAAATAATTAACATCTGTTATTAATGAACACAAAATCATGTCCTCTCTTAAAATGAGGAAGAAAATAGGAATGGTCACTTAAATGGCCTGTGGGGGTCCCACACACAGGACTGAAAATCAAATTTTCATTCTGAAGTCTAAAATATGAAATGTAAATTTCAGGCAGTCAAAAAATTCCATCAAGTATCTCTGTGCTGGGGTATCTTATCAAGTTAAAGAGGTAATAAGTTCAGCATGCTTGAAGTCCTTCATCTCTTCAGGCCAACAATATAACTATGTTTCAATTTTGTAACTATAAAAATTGCACTAAGAATTAGGATCTGTAGTTCCTATAAGCAGAAAATTTTTCTTCTTAATTTTAAAGTTCTGTTTTATCCTGATTCTTTCTCAGAACTGAGAACACTAGGCGTAGTTAACCATCCTTTGATATTTTAACTGATATTGAAATTAAGGAGAAAAAGGGCCCAGAACTCCTGGGCTCAAGAGAGTCTCCTATCTCATCCTTGAAGGTAGCTCAGAATACAGACACACTGTTTCTTTTATTTAATTCTAATTTAGCATTACCTAAAAAATAAAGTGTTTATGAGCCAGTGAAATTGTTAAGTGAGTAATGCCTGTGTATAAATCTGCAATCTGACTTCAATCCCTGGATCCCATGTGGTAAAAGGAGAAGAGACTTCCAGAAGTTGTCCTTTGACTTCCACAAGATCCTGGTAACTTTGCCAATGTGCAGAACAGCTAAGTTTCCTGCAAAAGGCTGTATGTATACTATAGGCCACTAATATAGAAATGGTTGTGGGCAGGCCTCTCCTACAGACTGTGCACACCATTAACAAGCACAGGACCACTGAAAACATAGGGAGCGTTTGGGGGACATGATTCCTGCTTCATATAGAGCAGGAATTTTTAATTCACTGAATTTCTTTTCTCTTGATCCTGAAGATCCAACGCAGGGCTTACACATGCTAAGCAAAGTGACCTAATGTGCAAAAGAACATCAGTGTTAAGTAAGAACAAGACTCAGGGCTGAAGAGATAGTTCAGGGGTTAAGACTGTCTCATAAGCAGAGGTCCTAAGTTCAGATCCTAGGTCCTATGTAAAAAACGCCATGCAGAAATAGTGGCTGCCTTTCAGACTCTGGTGGACAGAGTCTGGAAAATACCAGAGTGAAGCAAGAAAGAGTTAAAAGCAATCCAGGATGATTCTTGAAGGCACCCTTGGTCCTCCACAGGGACACACAATGCCTTCTGATACATATACTCACACATAAAATAAATAAAATATTTTTAAAAAAGAACAAGAATCAATAACATCTAAAATTAAGAAAGAATTTCTCTAGAGGAAACAAAAATGGGACAATACTCTAAAAATGACTCAAAATATATCTCTTTAACACTGACTTCAAAGCTGGCTATTGAAGAGCTGAGACACAAAGAGAATATCAGTTAAAAATAAGAAACCATATTTTAAAACAGGCTAAATGAAAACAAAAATAGATCTGTAAAAGAATCAAAAACAATTCCAGAAACACAAGATACAATTAGTTATACACAAGATATGACTACAAAAGAAAGGTGCAAGTCTCTGTGACACACATCCAGAAACTTCTCAGCAAGAAAGATGTCAAGGCCTACCATCTCCTTCCCGACAACATCTAGCACAGCGTCAGGAATGCAGCCAAAAGCATTAGGCTGGAGAGATGGCTCTGGGGCTGTCTCTGCCTTACAAGCAGAAGGATCTGAGTTTGGATCACAAATAACATGTAAAAGAACCGAGCAGAAATGGTAGCAGTCTGCAATCATGGCCCTGGAAGGCAGAGCCTGGGAGGCAAAGCACAGGGGAAAACATGGAAGCAGAGCAATTCAGAATGATTCCTGAAGTCATCTTTGGGCCCCCACAGGCATACACAGTGCTCTATGATACACACACACACACACGCGCGCACGCACACGCATACGCACGCACACGGACACGCACGCACACACGCATGCACACACACGCACGCACACAGGCACACGCACGCACACAGGCACACACACGCACACAATAAATAATAAAAAAACCAACAAAAGCATAAAAGTTTAATGAGGATGATCAAGAAAAGGATTGGGAGGCTAGTCTTCAGACACAAAAAGACAAACTAGTAAAACAGGGGTACTCCAGAACTGAAAAGGTGGCAAAAGTGTACCAACTCTAAAATACCCTGAAGAAGGTGAGCAAGTCACAATTTGTACCTGCCTTCAAGTGCTTTCTTGGCATTGGAGAAACAGTCATTTCCATAGCCTAAATGGAACCACTTTGTTCCTCTAGGATGTCATGGTTCACAAAGCCATGGTAAGGTGGCGTACTCATGACAGCATGAAAAACAGTCATACAGATCTGGCAAGAACCTACAAATTCAAGTTTCAACATTTCTTTTATTTAAGAGAACATTGCTTTCCCTCAAGATTTATTACATTGAGTCAAAATCTTGAAGCACAGGTAATCTATGAATGATGTCCTTAGTGACTGAGAAAATAACCTTTCCTGGGAGCTTCTTTTAAGATTAACTACCCATGGCAGTACAACTGCAGTCTGAGAGTATGCCGTGCACCTGCAGTCTGAGAGCATGCAGAATCTGCAGTCTAAGAGCATGCAGAATCTGCAGCCACACATATGGCCAGACACCAACAGAGACAAAATTGTCATCGAGATGGACCCAAAATTTGTGTTTGTGGATTTCAAACACTTCCTTTTACATTCCTTGCAAAATCTGGACTTTTGTTTCCTTCATGAAAGCAGAAAATATGTAAGAATCACACAGCTAAAAAAAACTGTTTTGATCTCCTAAGGAGGAATGTGGTACTACATCAACATGAGGTCATCCAGCAGCTCAATAGGAAGCTTCTTTATATATGGCAGGCTTAGTTAGTACAAATGAATATGGCAACACCACAAAACGTGCTGCAGGAGCTCTCTTCTGAAAACACCACACTCACCATGATGCTAAATCTTTGTTCCTAAGTTTAAAACTTGTCTCTAGTTTTGCTTATTTTCCCACCTACTGCTATAAACTTAATGGTCTGAAGAACTGTCAAGGATATTTGGTTAAAACAATGTTTCTTTAAGAATCATCCCTGACTGCCCACCATCTTTTTTTCTTTAAGCTACAGTGAGTTTTAGGAAAGGAGAACTGGTGGACGGGAACGAGAAAAAAATGACATGAACATGCAGGGTAGCATTTCTTCAGAACTGTTTGAACAGTCATCTATATTTTGCACTGTAACAGCACCACAAAGCAGCAGACAGTAGAGACGGCTGTGTGGTTGGAACATGAGCGAGCCCTCGTGCTGACACGTCTCATTTTGTCTCACTCTGTGCTCTGCTCACATCAGTCAAGTTCAGCTGGGCCAGAAGCTCTGTTGCTGTCAGAAGTTGAGAGGCACAAAAAGAACTTTAGAAATCTTCAGAGAATATAAAACGACATAAAAAGAACCTATTTGTTTTTATTTTTCCTCATATGTCAAGGAAAACTAGAAGCTCAGGACAACTATGACAGGTAGTTTTAAAAATTGTTCTTATACTGAGCTGGAAATGACTGGAAACTTCCTCCCTGCTACCTAGTTCATAGTGGAGGAAGTGTTATGGAAGATGGTACCAGAGAAAAGCAATCTTCTACTCTACCTTCGACTCTCCATGTCTCGGTGAACATCATGGAACAGGGGTAGAAGGGTCAGATGATGAGAAGGTGTGTTTCAAACAGATGTCTTGAGAATGACTTAACTGTTGTATTCAGGGATTCACTGCAGCTAAGATGACACTCACACAAGCCTCTCACAGGAGGCTCATCAATATCTCGTCATGGAAAGGGGAGGGCCCATAAATATCTCCTCATGGAAAGGGGAGGGCTATCAGTATCTTGTCCTGGAAAGAGGAGGGTTCATCAGTATCTCGTCAAGGAAAGGGGAGGGGCTCATGAGGAACAGCTCCTCGCCAAGGGACTATTGGGGACTAATGGTTGACAGGGAAGGGTTGACGTTTTCTATAGTGATGTAGCTGCTACTGAACTGCCTATGCTTCTGTCAATAACCTCCCATTCATGCTCATGCAAGTAGCTCTATAAACTCAGTGGCATACAATACACACGAAGACAGGAAAGTAGGAAAGGACTTGTTAGGAAGAAACGGAGAAGATGGGGTGGTGGGCACCAGTGGGAGGATGAAGTGACTAAAATTCATTATATACACGATGCAAATGTCAAAGTATTTAAAAATATAAAACAAATTAACATATATATACTTACATAAATACGTATACTTGTGTGTGTTGATATGGGACTACAAGATCATTACTACATGAATGCAATAACCATTCTTCTCATACTTGTTTTCTTTTTTACTTAAGCATACACTCAAAATATACTAAAAATTTCAGCTGGTTAGCTCAGTTGGTTAGAATGCAATACTAAAAATATACTAAACATTTTTTAAACCTATGGAATTCTCTCACTTTCATCTGTGGTTGAGATACAAGAATATGGGTATTTGCAAAACTATCCCTTGGACAACCTTCAATAGTTCTGTTTTGTTTTGCTTTTGCCTTCTGTTTTGTGACATATCTCATGAAGTAAATCTGGCTGGCCTCAAAACTGCAATACAGACCAGATTGTTCTCAAACTTGCAGTGATCTTCCTGCTTCTACCTCCCAAATGTTGGGATTATATATTATGCTACTACCCCCAGCTCCTGGAAAGAATTGTTTTTAACTTAATAAACTTAATAAATTTAATAAAAGCTTAGTAGCACATGGCACAGGGCGCAGCACGAAGGAAAAAACAGTTGCATCCCTAGTGAAAGAAGAAAGCAGTCAATAGAAAGATTAACACTCGAAACAAATTTGATGGTAAAATGTAATGGAGGAAAATAAAGCAGGGAACTGAGTGGGGAAAGCTGGGGTCCACTTTCCAGCTCAAATGAACAGAGCTGTGGCAAGCACAGAGGCAGGCAGTAGAGTCCCATCGCTGCTCGCCGCAGGCACTTGTAAGTGCAGATGGGCGCTGGGCCAGGTGTTTTGCAAGCACTCTGCCACTTCGACATCATGACAAATCTGTGAGTCAGGGACAACTATTATCTGTTTTTTTTTTTTAATTTTTTTTTTTTTTTTTTTTAACATCTGGAAAAAACTGAAGGGCAAAGCAATTACAGAGCTTGCTTAGAGTCACAGTTAATAAGCAGTAGAGTTGGAATTAACACTAGGGAAAAAATAAAAGGAAAACAATGAAACTATTGCCAATGCACACATTCCAGGACACATCCTTTGCACCAACATCTTCTATAATGCACAATGCTTCCTACGAGGCAGACACGCAGAACTAGTAGTCTCCCTCTTTTACACGACAGGAAAACTATGCTCCACTTTTTCTAAATGCAAGACAGCTGGAGTTCAGAATCAGTTTGTTTGTGGGCGATGATTTTAGGATGGGTTTTCACAGCTGAGTATATTTTGTAAGATACAATATTGTAAATAATATTTAGCTTAGTTATCACACAAATGTTAATTCAGAATGCAGCTAAGTAAATACATGAATATAAAAGGAGAGAATTTATAAAACATCCTTTCTACCACTGTCTCCTGAACCTTCTGCCCAGACTTACCTAAATCTCCTCTGTTAGGACAAAAATAAAACCCTCCACTAGTCCCTGTCAAGGAGCACTAAGGCCAGGGCAAATAATAGGCTCCAATTTGAAATCCCAATTCAACAACTATGAAAGCACTTTTTTTTTTTTCTGGGCATACCTACTTCATGTGGACTTTGAAGAGAAGTTGTGTCATGACAAAAACTCTTTGTCCCATGTAACTAACACGAGGAAGGATTGTGTGCTACACAAATATTCAGTCAGATTCTAGTGACTATACTGCTGTGCTTCAAGGTTGCTCATATTCAAAAACAAAATTAAATAAATCAGTATTTTAAATGATCAAGTGTGAAAATGTTACTTGCTATCTAGTTTTATAGGAGGAAATAGATATAGATAAGCAGAAATTATACAAGTGAAACACACACACACACACCCCTTAAGAAAGCTACTAAAGAAAGGCAGCTTCACAAGTTGACCCTGTGAAGAGTGATGCTGGGAGCAGAGATGAAAAAGACAGGTAACAGGTCTCCTGAGATTTCCAGGGACTGTTCAAGGCTGGCAAAGATTCACAGCAACGCAGCCTAAGAAAGTTAAGGAATGCTTACCGGACAAGACACAAATGACACAGTGGAGATTGTTGGGCTCGAAATTTAAGAAAATTCTATCAGTTACAATTGAGTGGTTAAGACAGCATTTTGAAAGAAGGCTAAAGTAGCGGAAATGGTCTAGAAAAGAAACAGATGAAGTTGAATAAATAGAGCCCCAGAGGTAAGGAACTGGAAGAGTGTTGGTGTGAGGAAAAGCAGCAAGGATTGGCCAATGAAGCTGGGCACAATACTGTCACAGCATAACAGCTCCCCAGCAACAGAAGCACTAAGTGCAGCAGGAAAGTCCTCAGTGAAGAAGTGCATTGATTTTCTAGATACTTGAAGAACATGTTACAAGCATCTTTCATTTTCCCATGTCAAAAACAATCCCAACCATATAAATCAGCAGACGCAACATAACCTCATGATTCCTATTATGCCAATGATATGGAGTAAGAATAGCTTCTATTAGGCAGCTTTAAAACAGAGTAGCCATGCTGAGAAGGTCTTTGAAAGTCATCCCTTACTGCTAGGATTATCCTAAAGGAACACTTCCTGCCAGTGTGGAAGGAATTGGTCCTAATCCCCCACAGAGATAAGGCCACCAACTTCCCCTAAACCTCTGTTTATGAAGGAATATGGAGATGAGTTCCTCAAATGCAGAAAAGATAAATGACCTCTGCCACTGCAGATAAATTCTGTTCTTCAAAAGAAAACAGTTCACCATGAGGTCACCCATAAGGACAACTGCACTGGACCCCTATATCAACAGATGTAGGGGACCAAAAATCCTAATCAAGTTTGCAGAAACTAACCAATAAGGAAAAGCCACTTTTTCTGGGCTTGCCCAGTTCATAAATGTCCCCGACCCTACTAGCCATTAGCTCCATCGAGGTCCTTTGGGTTCTCTTGTCCCTCACGGACTCCATGGAGTTCTTTCTTCCTCTCTTCTAATAAACTCTGCCTTGATCCTTGATACCTATTCTAGTCTCAATTTTTCACTCCTGAACATAAGAACCTTGACATAAAAACTTGCAAAACATGATTGCAAGTATCAATAGCCAACTCTTGGGGCTACAATAGGATCTAAGAACGTTTTCTCCCATTCCAAGCTTGCTGCAACCTCTGCACTGACTTACCATGCAACACAAACAGATCTAGGCCTGGGGAGAAGGCCACACATCCACAAGAGTCCTTACAGACAAGGGAGGCTGAGTTCAGAATGAAGCACAAATTCACAGTGTTCTCATGTGTAGTGCGCAAGGGATACCCATTCAACGAATAACCCATTAAGAGAAAGAAAAAGGGGGCTGGAGAGGTGGCTCAGGGGTTAAGCCTCTGCCTTGCAGGCGGAAGGTCCTGAGTTCGGATCCTAGACCCCATGTATAGAGGCCAGGAGGAAGCGGGGCGGCCTGCATTTCCTGTCCTGGTAGGGCGGAGCCTGTGAATCCCGGGGCAGAGTAAACAAGGAGGAGGTGGAGGCGTCCATGGTGGTTCCCGAATTTGTCCGTGGTTATACACACACATACATACATACACGCGCACACATGCATACACGCACAATTGAATAAATAATAAAATTAAAAAATTTAAAAAAAAAGAGAAAGAAAAAGGCTGTGATAAACAGAGTGCTATAAAAGTAACACGAAGAAACTAAGTTTCAGAGAACAACAACAAAAAATTCAAGAAAAATAAAGTCAATGGAAGCACCATAGTTTGCTGTGAAAAATTACATCCACAAATGTCCAAAATTAATGCTCTGGTTGTTCAAACAGAAATGTAGCTGCTCGAGATTACCCAGACAGAGCAAACAATGAAATAAGATAAGAAATACAAATCCCAAACATTTTAATGCAGTTGAGGCTAACTCTTCTATACTAAGTTGTTTCTTTCTGATTTTAAGATAACAATGTATCAGATGGAAATTAAAATGTCCTATACACTGTAAGGCTTTAAATTCTGTTAGTATAGTTTTGATCCAAAAGTGGTAGGCAATACCCAAAAAATACCACATAAAAATAAGCATGTTGAGACTTTTCTTATTGTGAAGTCTCCTTGAGCTTATTCTTTATATTTCTAAAACATATAAGAAAAACTTTCTAAATCTTTAATGAACATTTGACACTTCAGAAAGATTAGAGAGGTTCTATAAAGAAAAGATTGATCTGAAGCAGATCTGGTGTGGAGTCCAGCACTTCCAGTCACTAACATATTCAGGGTCCTGTATTGGTGGGAAAAGAGTAAGTAGGCCTTAGCAACAGGTCAAGATCAGTCTTACAGAGTGTTCCTTCCAAAGAGGAGAGGAAGAGGGTTTGTATGACCATATGCAAGCTTGCTTCCAGTTTCCTACTACCTGTGGCTGCAGGTGAAGTAGTCTGTGCACTGATCTACTGCAAGAATAATTTAACATTAATGCATTTGAAATATCGAAACAGCTACAAAAATGAGCTGATCACAGTGGCGCAGCAGGAAGACAGCTATGTACCAAAGAGAGGCGCTGCTTTCCTGACTATACATTGGCATCTACTTTCTCTACTGTAAACCAAGGCAAAAGGCTTATTCCTGTTCTATGAACTACATAAAAACTGAACCACTTTAAATATCTTTGCAATTCCTTTACATAATGCACAATTAAAACAAACAGCTCAGGCAAAACATATGTAAGTTTGTTATTGCATTACTGTTTTCAGGTTGTTTTATTCTTGTAGTGATTTGTCTGTTCTTGAAGCAAGGTCTAACATATATCAGATTGACCATGAACTATCTATGAAGCCAAGAATGACCTTAAACTTTGATGCTCCTGCCATCACCTAGTTAATATTGAGATTAAGGTTTATCCCATCATGCTCAACTTACATTAGGGTTGTTTATTCCAATTACTCATAAACTTGGTGTCCACCACCTAGAAATGTTTGCTAAGGGGCTGTCCAGAATTGCACCTTTGAGGAACATTTTGAATTCTTCAATCTAGATGCTCAGGTCCCTTCTGTTCCTATCTGGCTCCATCCAATCAGTCCATGCTCAGCAGTTAAGTGACAGGCGAGCAACAAGGCTAATAGAGTCCACAACAGGCGTGGGGTGCACGGTCTACACAACTAGTCTAGCAGCATCATATGTTCTGAAAAGAATAAGAAAGCACACTGTTTCCTGTCTTTACACAGTTGTGGCTCGTCTCCTGTGACCAGCTCTAGAGATGATCATTACAAATGATACTAGCTGTAAAGTGCAATAGTCCAATACCCTGTTCTAGATTTCATATTACAGACTTCCTTGGATACAAATCTCACTGTGACCCTGAGTTCTGTAACTTTTTTTTTCTGCACATGTGTTTCTGTGTATCAGAGGGCACTGTGTGTCCTTGTAGGAGCCCAAGGGTGACTTCGGGAATCATCCTGGATTACTTCTACCTCCTATTTGCTTTGCTCTGGAGTTTCCTAGGCTCCACCTTCCAGGAGCAGAAGTGTAGATTACTGCTCTTACCACCTGATATTTTAACATGCAATATGGGATCTGAATTTAGGACTTCCTGCCTGTGAGGCAGAGGCTTAATCTCTGAGTCATGTCTCCAGTCCTATTTGCCAAATTCTTATCTTTAACACTTTTCATTTTAAAGACAGAATCTCGCTATTTTAGTTCACGTGGTTGGCCAAGTTCTTCTATGACTTCTCTGACTGTTCTTTCTCCACCGCTGAGTTTGGTACAAACCTACTGTGTAGTCTCAGCTACATGTAGAGCAGAGGTGGGCTGATAGATTGAACCCAAGAACTTAAGACTAATCTGGGCAAAACTGTAAGATTCCAGCTCAACAGAAACAGAAAGTAAAAGATTTTAAAAATCCATTCTCGTCACTGGCTCTACATACACAGCCTGCTGGGAGCCTTTCTACATTGCTTAGTTGGGCTTATTCACGGTATCTGGAAATGTGGTCTTTCTATGCTAGGGTACATGCAGATGCAGCTAGCTAAGATGAAGCAACAGGAGCAGGGTGGCTTCTACTTTAACGATGGGTTCCTCATCAGAAGAGAAGCAGGGAGAACACCGCAGACAGTAAAGGCAGAGACTCCAGGAAGCTAAGGATGAGGATTGCCAAAGATGGTGGCAGAGCAAGAGGCATGAAGAACAAGGAAGACTCCTCAACGGACTTCATGAGTATGGTCTGATGGTGCCTCTGCTCAGGCTCTAGGCGTGAAAAACAACGCAGTGAATTTCTTTTGCTTCAGCCACATGGTGTGAGGCACTTTCCAGGGAAGTTCTTGAAAGCCGAAGAAAGTGAGTATGTTCTTCTACATCCTAGTTCCTGAGTTCTTTCCCAAAATGATTTGCTCAGACTCACTCATTCTGAGCCATTACCTGCCATCATCTCAATTTGTCTAAAATCTCACTTAGTTGGCTGCCATTCCCTCCAGAAAATCTTTGCTATCTTAGTCCCTCGCCTGAAGAGTTAACAACCTTCACACATCTCTCCTCAGCAGCTTTATATTATTTATATCATTTCCATCCCTGTTGCATCTTTCAGGTCCACTCTGGCCCCTGCATGATTCCTCCCTATTCTAGGCACATTCGTGATAGGAGGGCATCACGCTTTACGTTTCTTCTGGCAGTGCCTTGTGATTTCCTCCTCAAACCTGCATACTGCATCCTGTTCAAATGTTGCCTTCTGAATGAGATCCTTATTACCAAGACCTTTGAGTCTCTGCCAGTACTCTCGATTCCCTGAAGAACACACAAGCTCCTGTCCCGTGGACTCTTCTCCGATTAGTTATCATTGCCCTCTCGCTGGTGAACCCAGTCCTCGTCAGAGCTTCTTCTGCTCCTTGAGGACCCTAAATACCCAGAACAGCATCTAGGAAAAACAAGGTGCTGAGAGTGAGGTGCCCACTATATTATTCCACAGATTTCTTAAGGAAGCTCTGAACCACCTGTGCCATCCAATGTACCCTCCCACCACTACTGCCCATAAAAGACACAGATACTTTTAAATAGAGTTGAGCCATCTGCAATGGCCAGGCAGGGAAGGAGCTTTGGAGGAAACTACACTCAGAGACACAATAGTCACCTGCTCTCAGAAAGAAACAGTTGCATCATTCATTTGTCTTTCCTACCTTAAAATTACCTGAAATTATCAAAGGTACATCAGGTTATGAGAAATAATAGAAGTGACCCTAGAAAGCAGAAAAGGGTATAAAGATGTTTTGTGGATGGAAAGTACAAGACCAACTGTCATTGTTGAAATATGTCCCCCATAGGTTTATGTGTTTGGGAAGGTCACAGAAGCTTCGGGAGGTGAAACCTTGCCGGAGGAAGGGAGTCATGAGGGGGGAGAGTGAGCTTTGAGATGGATTAGTCCTACCCTAGTTCCAGCTGGTAGTCTTGCAGCTAGTAGTCTTGCATCTCTTCTGAATGGGTGTGGCTTAGTCTGCCCTTCTGCTACCAGCCATGCAGTTTCCACTGTGAAAGACTTCATCTCCCTTCTGGAACTGCAAGCTAAATAAATCTCCTTTTCTTTAAGTTGCTTGACTTTGAGTAACCAGTACATCAATTAAGAGGGCAAAGTACTCAGTGGTAACTTGGCATCTGCACTATATAGAGGAACACAAGAAATTGTCCCACAATTCACTAGAGCTACCGACAAATCCAGGAGAGTTACAGTTTGGCTGTACCCTGGATTGGCAGGTATCTTTAGTGCCCGGATAGAACAGATCACCAAACATAGAACATAGCCCCAAATGATGTACAGAAATTGCAGTGAGTCCTGTTAAGTTCACCTCTGGCATCTTTCCATGTCTTCCCAATTGTTATACCACTCATCTTTCAAAGGTAACTTGTGACAGTAGCCCTACCATTTCTTAGCTCCTAAAAATGGTGAGAAGGGAGGAAAAGAAAGTGGGGAATGAATCAACAGACTAAAGGAATCCACCAGAGTCCTCAATTCAGGGTAGCTGACCATAGCATTCCCTTCTTGTCTCACGTAAAACAACAAATTCAACACACACATGTAGTTACTTCACTGAAGACTATGTGCTTGATAGAATTCCACTGCTTTCTACCATAGGCCACAGCCACCAGCAGTACAGTGTTACGTCCCACCCACCCCAACTTATGGATAGAAAAGCCTGCACAAATCACTAAAATGATCTTCAAAAGAGCCCTGAGCTATATTACACAAAGAATAAAAAGCACACACAAAAATATATCTTACTATATTAGTAATATCAAAGACTGAAAGCCAGAAAAGCAAGAATTTTAATGAAATGGAGGGGTGGAGGGAAGGAGAGGAATGCGGTACTTATCAACTTTATATGAGTGGAAGAAATAAAAAAATAAAATTTAAAAAAAAGAATATCTTGCTAATATATACCCCTCCAAAAAAAAAAAAAAAAAAAAAAAAGAAATTTAATGAAAGCTTTAAATGACACAAAATGCCCAAAGTCCAGCTTTTTCTCCCATGGAGCAGAATGCCAGCCAGTGTCTGGTGAGACTCTCTTCGCCCATGTCCCTGCAGAGAGACGCGGCAACATCAGAAAGTCCCTCCAGGGACTCTGACCTGCCATAGCTCCTTCTTCACTCTCACTTCACCTTTGACTGACTGTGGGTGGCGGATGATAAAGTCTCAGCAGAAGGCACAGCTTGAATTGCTTATCCTTGGAGCACTGGGTTGGTGTCCAGCACTGTCAAGGACCTGACAGATCTTGATGTCACTGGAGTCATTTTACCCATATACCAACAGACTTTTGCAACCATCAACTACAATTAATTTCAGAATATTTTAATCACCCAGCAACAAACACTGCATCCATTAACAGCTAGTCCCCAATCCCTGTCTTCAGCCTGTTCCAGCCTTAAGCTACTACTAATCTACTTATGCCTCTAGCACTTATTTTGGATATAATATGTACATATGACCTTTTGTGATTGCCTTCTTTCATTTTCAAATTTCAGCACTTCATTCCTTTTAAAACTATCTAACATTTCTATGTATACTTGAGCATAATATATTTTGCTTATACATTCACCAGCTGAAAAACATTAGGGGTCATTTCCACCTTCTAGATGCTAGGAATAAGAGTGTTACAGGTATTCCTCTACGAGGTTGAGTAAAGGTCTGCACTTTCATATCTCATGGGTGTAAACCCAAGAGTAGAATGGTTGAACCACATAATTACTCTACATTAAATAATTTGGAAAGCTGTATGTGCTAGTTAATCTTGGGTGTCAACTTGACCACACCTGGCATTAACTAAGATCAGCTGTCAGAATACCTGAAGAGATACTTGTGTGGGTTAATCCTGGATGTCAATTTGACCACACCTGGCATTAAGATCAACTGAGAACACCTGAAGAGATTATCTGTATCAATACATTTACAATACAAAGACCAACCCTAGATATGATTGGAACCTCCCAGTAGCAGACCAGATAAAAGGAACCACAGAACAGAAGACTGGGGAGAAGAGAGACTCTCCAAAGATGTTTGCAGGGACTTAGCCTGTCTCCAGCTTTAGCCACCAGCCCTGTCACCTCTGCCATGAAAGACTGTTTCTCCCCACTGGAACCTAAGCTGTTCTCCCTTAAGTTGTTTGACTTCGGGTACTCTCTCACAACAATGGTTTAGAGTAACTGTTACACTGTGGGATTCCAAAGTGGCTGCGTTATTTTCATATTCCTACCAGCAATACATGGAGATTCCCCCCTTCTTTTTCCAATACCTTAACATTATTTAACTTTTATATCCAATCACCATAATATACACAAATGATATCTGTTATGGGTTTACGGCAAGTGTGTCGAACAGCTTTCCATCTCATTAAGAATATATTTGAGATAATATTACTTATAAAGAGAATAGGGGTTATCTGCTTGCAGTTAGGAGGCACAATTCCATAGTCAGATCTGATACACAGGCTTTAACTGGGGTTCAGGGCAGCAATATCAGAACATGTGGCACAGCAAAACCTTGTGGCCAGAAGGTGAGAGGGTGGGATGAAACGCCTCCTTAGTGGCATATTGCCAATGTATACAGACCTCGCGATAGACTACCATTTCCCCAAGAATCATGCCAGCATGGATAGTGGGGGACATGGAGACACCAACTGTAATGTCAAGCATCTCTTCATGTGCTTCCTACTCACTGTATATCCTTTCTAGCTGATATTTATTTTATTACTGGGTTTTAAGAGATTTTCTGTATGAGATATATATCATTCATCTTTAAAGATTTCTTCCATTTCATGAGTTACCTTTCACTTGCTTCTCTCTCTCTCTCTCTCTTTCTCTCTCTCTCTGTCTGTCTGTCTCTGTCTCATGTGTGTATGTGTATCAGAGGGCAGAATTATCCTGGATTGCTTTTACCTACTTTTGCTTAGCTCTGGGATTTCCTAGGCTCTTCCCACCAGGGTCAAAAGGGCAGGAGACTGCCATTTCTGCGTGGCGTTTTTACATGGTCCTTTTGCTTGTGAAGCAAAAAGAGACTTAACCCTTAAGCCATATTTCCAGACCCTCGCTTTCTTAATTCCATATTTTGAAGCACAAAAGTAAATTTTGACCAAGTCTATTTTATTTTTATTTTATTGTACTTCTGGTAACACAGGTTAAAAAAAAAATTCATGATTGTGAAGATACTTTCTATATTTTCTTCTAAAATTGTACAGTTTTCTCTTGTATTATGCTCTAAAATTGAGAAATATTTTTAAAATTCACACAGATACATATACACACACAAATGCACATACACAATCTACAAAACAAATTGGAGGTCCCATACCTCTTTAACTTACGATATAAGAAGAAATCATAAATATATGTAAATCAAAAACTGGACCTCATTGTCCAAAAATAAACCTGCATGCTTCAAACTTTAAATTCCAACAAAACTATCAAGACTAAAATAGAAGTTTCTTCAACAAATGTTAAAGGGACAACTGAACTCCTACATGCAAAAGAAATGAAGGTTATTCTCTACTTTCTACCACATATGAAAAACGTAAAAGGCTCACAAGGGCCTAAACATGGTAGCCTTGGTTAGCCTTGAAAGCACCTCCCAGGCCCAGCAGACCCGGATCTCCCCTGCTCCAGGTAAGAGTCATGCGGAGCCCAAGGATGACTTGCCCACGGGCCCCAGTATCCCAGAATGTATCTCTGTGCCAGGAGACTGCACATCACACAACCAGAAGACACCATCCAAATCTAGAGAATTATTGCAATGCCATGCGAAGTCAGACAACCTCATCCGACTCAGGAAAGCCAAAAAGAACTACCAAAGAAGACAGTCATAGACTTGACAGAAGATACTCAAGGTACATGGTAAAACCACAAAATACATTAAGTACCAGGAAAACATGGCTCCGACAAAAAACACCAAACCTCTTTAATAGATTCTAATCAGAATAACCTCATGGATATCAGTCATGAAAGAACTCTCAGGATATTTTCTTCCAAACAATGTTATTGACAAGATAAATTATAAGAGGATTTACAAAAGCAACATGACAGTGGAGAAAAAGAACAGGAAGAAAACATAGAGGAAATAAGAAAGATTACCTTACATGAACAGAAAATAAAAAAAATAATTATCTAAGATGAAAAAAGAAATACAGGAAACAAGAATAAGCTTGGAAAGGTGAAAAAATTTAAAACTGAAATTTAGCTACAACTTAAAACTAAGCTAACAGAAATTGAAAACCCAATAGAGAGTATCAGACACAGAATGAATCAAGCAGAAGGTAGAATATCAGATTTGGAAGATAAGCTGGCAGAACAGTATCGATCAATTGAAGAAGTTGAGAAGTCTAAAAAATATATGAAAGGAATATTCAAGAACTCTTAGATATCATGAAGAAGCCAAACCTATGCATTCATGGAATCCCAGAACAAGGAAACACCTCAGCTCAGATCATTCCGTCAATCATAAAAGAGAACTTTTCACACCTAAAGAGTGCCCTATCCAAGTAAGTATAAGACACATACTGTATGGGATCCAGGTATGATCAAAATAGGACCACACTAAGACAAACAATAGTACCAACATCTCAGATACATGACAAAGAGAATGTTCTTTGAGTGGCAAGAGAGAAAAAACAAGCCTATTAGGATAACAGCTGACTTCTCAATGGAAACTGTAAAAGCCAGAAGAGCTTGGAAATAAATTCTTCAAGTCACAAAAGGTCACAAATGCCAACCCAGGCTTCTACATCTGCCAAGCTATCAGTCACACTTGAAGATGAAAGAAAAATATTCCTCAACAAAAATAAAGTCTTTCTTATATACCAAACCAGGATACAGAAAATACTAAAATACTAAAAAAAAAAAAAAAAAAAAAAAATTTCTGAAGACAGATGAAATCGATCAACACACTCTAGTGGATAAAAGGGAAAAATAATGTCAATACAACTAACAGGCAGAGAACTGCTAACACAAAAAAACCAATAAACTCAGAAAATGACAGGAATCAACAAAAACTTCTCAATTGTAACTTTTAAACATGAATGGGATCAACTCCCTATTCAACAGACAGAATAACAGCATGGATTAAAAGTCAAAACCCATCAATTTGTTGCCTCCAAGAAATACACCTCATTTTGAAAGACAGCCACAATCTCAGAATCAAAAGATGGTCGAAGATACTCTAAGCAAACACAATTAGGAAACAAGCAGGAGTAGCTATTCTAATATCAAACAAAATAGACTTCAAAACAAATCATAAGAGATACAGAAGGATACCACATACTTGCCAAAGAAACATTCATCAAGAAGAGTTCACAATTCTAAACATATATTCTCCAAACATAGGCTCACCGACATTTGTTAAACAAACACTACAACACATAAAACAAATCAACCCGAACATGATATTAGTAGGAGATTTCAACACCCGACTCTTACCAACAGACAAGTCAACAGGCTAAAACCTGAACAGAGATATGCTGGAACTAAACCAAGCCAGAAACCAAATGGATTTGATAGACATCTACTGAACCTTCCATCCTAACACCAAGAATATTCATCCTTTTCAGCAGCCTATGGAACTTTCTCCAAAAGAGACCACATACTAGGCCACAAAGCAAACCTCCACAAATACAAGAAAATTGAAATCAACACCTGTACCACCAGAGAAAAAAGATGGATATTCACAACAAGGCAAACAACAGAAATTATACATACTCTTGGAAGCTTAAGAATATGCCACGGAATGAGGAATGGGTCTAGATAGGAATAAAAACAGAAATTCACCAATATCTAGAACGTAATGATAATGAAAACACATCATATCAATACTTCCAGGATATGGTGAAGGTGCTCTTAAGAGGAACAGTCACAGCACTCAATGCCTAATTTTACAAAAAAGGAAACATCACAAATGAACAACCCAACAACGCAGCTTAAAGTTTTAGAGAAACAAGAGCAAACCAACCATAAACGAAGTAGAAGTGAGGAGATTAGTAGGATCGAAGGAGAAATAACTGAAACCGAGACGACAAAAACAATACAAGGAATCAATCAAACAAAAAAGCTGGTTCTTTGAAAAGCTTAACAAGATTGACTAAACCTTAACCAAAGTAACCAGAAACAAATGAGAGAAAACCCAAACTAATAAAATTAGAGATGAAAATGGAGCTATCACAACAGAGGTCATGGAAATTCAGAGAATAACAAAGTCATACTCTAAAAATTTATACAACAAGTGTGATAATCCCAAGAAATGGACGAATTTCTAAATACATGCAACACATCAAAGTTAAATCAAGATGAACTGAATTATTTAAATAGTCCTATAACAAGGGAGAAAGTTGAAGCAATAATAATGAATCTCCCTACCATGAAAAGCCTGGGACTGATGGATTCAGCACAGAATTCTATGAGATGTATAAAGAACAGTTAGCTCCAATACTCTTTAAATTATTCCACAAAATAGAAAAGGAAGAAACACTCACAAGAACATCTACAAAGCTAGCATTATACTGATCCCAAAACCAAATAAAGATAAAATAATAAAAGAACACTATAGGCCAATCTCATTCATGATCATAGACACAAAGATCCTCAACAAAATTCTAGCAAACCTGATTAAAAATCATATCAAAAAGATGATCCACTATGACCAGACTGAATTTATTCCAGGAACACAAGGTTGGTTCAATATATGTAAATCTATAAATATAATTACAATATAAACAAATGCAAAGACAAAAATCATATGATTTTCTCAATTGATACTGAAAAAGCTTTTGACAAAATGAAATACCCCTTTATGATACAGTTCCTGGGGTGGAAGGGAATGGAAGAAACGTTTATAAGCATAGCAAAGGCCATATATAACAAGTACATGGTAAAAGCCATCCTAAACAGTGACAAACTAGAAGCATTCCCACTCAGATTGGGAACTTGACACGGTTGTCCATTTTCAACATTTCTATTCACCATTGTAATTAAAGTGTTAGCTATAGCCATAAGACAAGATAGGAAGATAAAAAGGATACAATTGGAAAAGAAGAAATCGAGCTTATCCCTATTCACAGATGACATGTTCCTATACCTCAAGGACCACAAATATTCTTCCAGGAAATTCCTGGAACTAATAAGTTCAGTAGAGTGGCAGGACACAAAATTAATGTTCGAAAGTCAGTGGTTTTCCTATGAATCAAGGATAATCAAAGTAAGAAAGACCTGAGAGAAATATTACCATTTACCATTACTCCTAAAAAATGAAATACCTTGGAATAAACCTAATCAAAGATGTGAAAGACCTATGCAATGAAAACTTTAAAACCCTAAAAAAAGAGATTACAGAAGATACCAGATGGTGGGGAGACCTCCTATGTTCCTGGATAGATAGAATTAACATTGTTAAAATGACCATTCTACAACGAACGCACTGTAAAGATTTAATGCAACACCAATCAAAATTCCAACCCAATTCTTCACAGAAATTGGTAAATAATCTCAAAATTCATATGGAAACATAAAAGATCCAGCACACCAAAAACAATCCTGAGTGATAAAAACTCCACAGGAAATATGACCATATAAGTTCTTAAATTATACTATAAAGCCATAGAAATAAAAACAGCACAGTAGTGCCTCCAAAAAAGAGATATAGACCAATTAATTAGAATCAAAGACCTAAATGTAAGTATATATACCTATAGTTAACTGATATTAGACATAGTTGACACAAAAGCACATTGGAAATAATACAGTATCTTCAACCAATAATGCTGATAAAATTGGATTTCTATATGCAAAAGACTGAAACTGTCTTTGTCACCCTGCATGAAAATCAACTCCAACTAGATTAGAGACCTCAATGTTAGATAGGACCCCAAAGCCTCAGACGATACCAAACAGGTGGGGACTATATAAAATTAAAAAGTTTTTGTTCAGCAAAAGAGACTGTTAATTGAGCAAAACAGCAGCCCTACAGAGAGTACAAAAAGAATTTTAAAAATTAAATTCCCATTAAAAATTTAAATAAAATTAAATAATTTTTTTAAATTTAAATAAAAATTCCATTAAAAAATAGGCTAGAGAACTGGAATTTCTCACAAGATAAAATTCTAATGTTTAACTCACACACCTCTTTTGGAGATCACTTTGGAGACTCTTTTAAAAGTTAAAAATTAAAATACCTTAGGACCCTGCTATATTGCTCCTGGGAATATTCCCAAAGAATGCATCCTGCACAGACTCACATGTGCAACCATGTTCATAGTAGCTCTTTTCACAACAGAAAAGAAATGGAAAAAAGTGTAGATATCCAATAGTTGACAAATTGTTAATGAAAACATAGTACATATATACAATGGAATACTATTCAGCTGTCAGGAAAGATGAACTAATAAAATTTGCCAGTAAATGGATGAAGCTGAAAGAAATGATACTGAGTAAAATATCCTAGATGCAGAAAGACAGATGCCATATGTCCTCCATTCTAAGTGGATTCTAGTATTAAACCTTCAGTTTGAAACACAAACTCTTACAACACCCACAAATGCAAAGAAACACATATCAGGGATGAAGACAAAAGCAAATGAACACAGGTAAACAGTTTTTTAAAAAAAGGCTTTTATGTAAGAAAAGCCTCAAAAGGGGGAGGGCAGAACAGAAATAGGACATGGTAGGGAGTGGGGTTAGCCTTCAGGTGACCAACTACCTGCTTAACTAGTCCTGACTCCCTTGCCCACAACCAACACAAGCCCAGTAATGTAACTTGTTTAAACAACAATGGCTGGGCAGAACACTGACAGTGGACAGGATCAGATGCCTCAATACTAACTATAAACACCTGAGAATAAACCTGTATCTAAATACCTCTCATTATATCTTTAGATAAGAAAAGATCTCGGCACCCAAAGAAGACGCAGCCTAGTGAAATGGAAGAGCAGTGAAACAGACAACAAACCAGAGTGCAGAGTATTGGTGACTCTAAAACACCCAGCTGGAACCAGGTCAACCAAATCTCTTCCTGTCCTAGCGCTGAGAGAATCTTGCAGAAGAAGGGGCAGTAAGATTACAAGAGTCTAATGGTGGGGAGGTCCACTCCCAGCCAGGTCATTTCACTCAAGACAGGGCTGCTGCATCCAGGAACTCACTGCAATGAGACTTATCCTCACCAGACCTGCACTATGACTGATATCAACATTCCCCCATAGACCAGTGAGGAGCTAAGGATAAATAATCACACCCAGTGGGAACCCTATAGGGGCTAGAGCTAGACAGGTGAAAGGGAATGTCCCTATCAGTGGGTCTGCCCAAGGAAGGGCAGTAATTTGCCATAAAGACTCAAGCCCCTACTAGAGCAGACAATCTGAAGGGAATCCTGGGGCCCACATAAAGCAGACAGACGGGAAGACAGGAGGAAGATGGATTGGTGAAAGGTGGAAATTCGAGGAAGGGGTAAGGGGAGAGAGGGGAAGAGGTGGGAGTAAGGACAATCACTCATTATTTGTAAAACTAGGGGAAAAAAAGAGTGACTCACAAAATATTTGTTTTCAGTTCCTTTGACTGTAGTATTACCATTTAGTTACACGTGGGTATCTAATGCACTGAGGCCAGGTCTCTCAAGGATTCCAATGGTCTAGCGGCCCACGTTCTCCAGGTATGCTGGTTGACAGGTGGGTTGCTGTGCCTTCCCACCTTCATGTGGGTGCTGGGGTCTGAACTATGGTCCTCCTGCTTATAACAGCAAGATTTGTACTCTCTGAGACTTCTCTCCAACCTAAAGATGTATTCTTTATCAAAATTGTTTTGGGCCTAATATGTTTTTTAAAAGTCCATATCCTTATCCACACTGTTTCTATCAAACAGGAAGGTGACAATGAATTGGAAGAAATTAAATATCACTGACAATCAAATTCCATAAATTGGTACTTTAAAATCATCCCAAACTCAGGCTCCCAAGATGGCTCAGGTGTTAAGAAAATGCCGCACAAGTTTGGATCCTGGAACCCACGTAAAAACGCCAGGCTGAGATGGAGGCAGTGACTTGCATCTCTGACTTTAGTGGGCAGAGCCTGGGAAATCCCAGAGCAAAGCAAAAGGGAGGTAGAAGTAAACCAGGATTATTCCCCAAGTTACCCTTGGTCCTTCACAGTGACACACAATGCCCTCTGATACACACACACACACACACACACACACACACACATACACACACACCAAAAAAATCCCAAACTCACTCAGGTGTGAAAGAAGTTTTGGAGGCATGGGCTATATCAAATAAAATGGAGATTTTGGTTAGCTAACTTTGTAAATGCTAAAGACAAACATAATAGAGTCATGTCTAAATGTGGAAACTCTGGCTAGCAAAACTATCTGTAAGAGTACAAGATAATACACTGTGTTTTCTAGATATAAAAAAACCTAGGAGGTACTAGCTGACATCTTATCACTATCCTTTACATTTCTAGAAAGTAAGGAGAAGCTATCTCATTTATACCACACCCCAAAAATTCTGTGACCAACACTAAGGTTGGAAGTTCCGTTAGCAGCAAATTCCAAAGACAGCTCAGGCTGCAGAGTAAACTACTACACATTAACTGTACATCTCTCTTAATCTTAACCTGATCTCCTTATGATCTTCTGGCAAACTAGTCAGGTCTTGAATTTTGAAATCTACTTTTTAATGGAAAAGGATAAAATGATCTCAGGAGCAAATCAATACTTTTCAGGGAATGCATTGCCCCAGACCAGAGCCAATGCCAATTATTGAAGTTGCTATTGTATTCACATACTATTTATTGGGTCCCCTGTTCCAATGTTGTACTGCTCTTAGAAGGTTATCAAGCCCTAAATTTCTAGTATAGATCAAGCATAGTTATATATGTTTTGACATTTAGATGGCTGTTACACACTAAGTTATGAACTGCTAGAGGGATGGGGAGTAGTCCTTAGTAGTAGAGTGCTGGCCTGGATTGTACACAGCCCAATTCCCAGCACAGAAAGGAAGGAAGGGAAGAAAGAAGAAGCTGGAGGGAAATAGCCAATAAATAAAAAGTAACCTGATAATACTTCAAAACAACTCCAGGTTTGAGAACATAATCTGACCATCTTAAAAAATATATAATTCACAATGATAAATACTAATAAAATAGATGTTTCTTACATTCTTCCAAACAATACTAGAGAAAACAAATCAAGTTTGTCTGACAGACACAAGGGACCAGATACAGACTGCATTCTCTGACGCTGGTGCTAAGCTTGACCGATGGGAGCTTTCTGGACTATCAAACAGAACGGTCCACACAACTGAAGTCTTCAGTAAGGTACCTGGAAAGATGGTCTGAGCACTACATTGCTTGCCATTTTCTAAAACTGTGGGCAAGAGAAGTGATAGAAATAAAAACTAAGGGGCAAAGTAAAGGGCAGTCAAGACAAATGCCAAATTTTAAAGAGAAGTTAAGTAGGTCTCTGATGTCTGAATTAGATTCTGTCTTTTAGAAAATTATTTGAGCATAAATTTGACATTAACTGATGAAACATATCTAAAATACAGAAACTAGAATTCAACTAATAAAAGTTTCATATTACCAAGTCATAAATTTAATATCTGGATAAGATAAGTACCCACTTAAGGGTACTTATTAACAAAGCCCTGTTTTAAGGATTTTTTCAACATTCTTGCTAAAATTTTGTTTGCACTATTAGTTCACTTAGTGCAACTTCTTTTTCAGAACTGTTACGTTGAGCTTTAATAACTTGTGTGTCTGGAATAGCTCCAATCCTGACTCAATGGGGCCAGGATTAATAAGGTTTTAAATTACCTCCAAATAAGAGGCTTTGTGCAAGATGTTAAGTATGACTAGGATTCAGGGAGTTGAACTGTATGGGTTAGCTAAAGGTATGAAAATTCTTGTCAGAGCTAGTATATAATGTCAGCTTATTTCTCAGAAAACAACTGCTTCTTTATGATTTCAACTCTGTAAAGGAAAAAGTAGAAATAAATTTATATGTCCTGGAATGGACAGAGACTGGAGTTACATCCTAAATCAACTGGCATTTTGACATGTAGACCCTAGTTTAACTGTTACAGTTTTTTTTTTTTTTTTTTTTTTTTTTTTTTGGCTTCTTTTCCTCAGAAATCTAGGTATAACTGAGAAAAGTCTAGGTCCATGATCTGCCAATAACTGCACCAGGATCTCTACACCTTCTGGATCTAGCTACTTTTCTTCTTCATTCCTAAATCCACTGTGTTCAGCTTCTCAGAGAAAAACCAGAGATCCACCAACTGACTTCCATTCAAATGCATGGTCCCAGAATTTAGATAGATCCCTACTTTAAAGAGTGTTGCTTTGGACTGTACTTGACTCATGCCTTTTGAGTTAGACCTCTTCCTTCCCTTGGTTTCTGGACACACTAACCTGAATTGTCCTTTACATTCTGTCATTCCTAACAAAGCTCTTAACCAAATTTCACATTCACCCTATCAAGTTGGGGAGATGGCTCAATAGATAAGGTGCTTGCCATGCAAGTCTAAGGACCAGAATTGCAACTACTTGTAATACTAGCACTTAGGAGGCAGAGGCCAAGAATCCCCAAGGCAGGCTGGTTTGCTAAGATTATCCATATGTAAGCTTTGGGGTTCAAATGTGAGACTTTGCCTCAGTAAGTGGTCTGATATCAATGTTGGGCCTACACACACACACACGCACACAGACACGCATGCACACACACCACAAACAAGAAAAGAACACATTCAATCACACAAATTCCTTCACATTTGGTTATCACTGAATATGGTAACAACCTCTTCATCCACCTCTTCAAACCAACCATCACAGAAATTACAGACAGGCACGGCTCTCTCTGCCTCCTCCACCTCAATGTCTCCTACTCAATTCACCTAACTGCACATACTGAAATGTGAAAATCATCAAATCCACTGGTTTGCAAGGTGAAGGAGGAAAGGACAAGACAGATGGAGGGCTATGCATTTCTGCTCAGACTAGCACATTTCTCAACAACTGCCACAAACAAGGATTTTATTTCATGCTTAAAACAACATTAATGCATTTTGTACTGTTTTATTTATGTATTAATATTAATTATTAATGAATTAATATTAATAATATGTATCTATATTAATTGGAAAAATCTTTCCACATTATACTTTGCCCCAAATGACTTTTTAAATCACCGTTTTCATTATCCAATCAAAGAGAAGTATTTTGATCTGCTGATCTGAGATTTTGATGGGGTGGAGTATTTTTGAAAATCTCCCATCCCTCAATAGCTACTGGGGGCATGAAGTACAGGGAAGTATCTCAGACATGAAATTGTGCCATGAGTCACACCCTTGAGAACTGACTTGCCTTAAAACTGTCTGGGGCTTGGTTGCACTGAGAAACACAAAGCGCTCTGCCTGGTGAATTAACAACTCAAATAAACAACACTATTGTATTGTACCCTGAGCTTTCTATAGCATTCTTATACAATTCTATGCTTGCATATTTTTTCTGATTATTTACAATAAGAGCTCTATTTAAAATTTTAGCCTTTAAGTTCATGAATTTCCTTTTGCTGTGACAGGGCAGAAGGTAGAGTGGAGCAGGCACCGAAATTGGCATATGAAAGAAGTCAGTTAGTAGAAAGACTGGAAAGCCATCTCCAGCAAGGGTTAACAGGGCAGAACACATGACAGGAAAGTACAATAAATGAACTGTAAGAAGGAGGGCGTATGTAAATGACCCCAAAATGCTCACTTCTTTGGAGGTCCTGAGAGACATGCTTTTAAAAAGGAAGTGTGGGGGGAGGAGGAGGGAGGGAGGGAACCGGTATACCTACTAAGTTTGTATGAGCAGAAATAATAATAAAAAATGTTAAAGAAAAAAAAAAAAGGAAGTGTGAGGAGGAGGCTCAAAGCTCTTGCAGAAAGCTCAGTGGGTAAGGCACCTGCTATGAAATCTGGGGTTCTGAGTTGAACTCCCAGAAGTTCACACGATGGGAGGAGAAACAGACGTCAAAAACTTGTCTTCTGACCTCCATCTCTGAACCACCACAACATGCACGTTCTCTCTCTTCTCTCTCTCCGTCATAGTTAGGCACAGGTGTCAACTTGACTCTTGAGGGTTTGAGCTCTGGGCACAGTTGTAGAGAGTTGATGGTTGAGTTAAGCCCAGAGCAAACCTGAAGGAGATTGTCTAGCTGATGGGGAAGACGCAGCCCATGGTGGGTAGGATTAGGCCCTGGATAAATCAGAGAGCTGGGAGAGAGTTGGCATCCTTCTGTTCACTTGGCCAGACATGCTGGTCTGGCAAGTAAGGATTGTCCATCTCTCAGCCATTATGCAGTGATGTTGTGGCCAGTTCCCTTGGCCCTGGTGTTGGTGCATGCTCTCCTGTCAAGCTGGACTAAGAACTGTAACCGGAAAATCGTAAGGGAGAATAAACTCCTTGTTCCCTTAAGCTGTTTGATGGTCATTTATCAGCAACCATGCAGGCAAACTGCAGCACTCTCTCTCAATAAATACAAAATATTTTAAAAAATTTATTTTAATAGAAGAGCAGACGACTATTTTCATAATTTCTTTCAGACCTGAGCAGGGAACTTCAGTTTTCTAATAACTCAAAGTATTGACTATGGAAAGAGTTCATGAATGTGCAAATGTCTTCAGTTGTCTGCATTTCTAAGACTACTTCTTACTTTTTTTAATTAAAAAGAACTTCGTTCCTTTACCCATGGTCTGTCTGAAAGAAAAAACACCCTCTGATTCTCTGAGACTGCTGAACCTGCTACAAAGGTGACAAGGCCACAAGCAATGGAAACACGAGCCCTGCGTGCTGATCATGCGCCGTGCATCGAGGCGAGCGCAAGCCTTCGCTGTGCCTGACCATGCGCGCGCATCAAGGCTCCCCTTGGTTAGGGATGTGGCCAGATGTTACCTCCTGTCATCTATCTCCTGGCAACAGGACCATCTCGGTGTCTGCCCTTAAGTTAATCAGCTCGGTCCAAACCTCTTCACACAGTCCAGAAAATCTGATCCAGCCCTGAGGTACGGCAAAGAGATGGGAGGAGCCTGCTTGCCCTTTCACCAATTTTTTCTCTCTCTCAGTAAGCTGTGGCACAGGGATGTGATTCTATAAGCAACACTACTCTTTGAGCTTAAAGAGCAAAACAAACGGCCCTGCTTCACCAAGAACACAGAGGTAATTAAACAATAGTAATATTTTCTGAGAAGTTGTTGGTCAGAGAGGTCTAAAGAGCCCTCCAAGCAACATAGGCTTTTGTCATGCTCTTAGTTGTCCTTCAGAAACTGAGGATAAAGCACATGTGGATCTCAGGATGTGGACGAAAAGCACCAGCTGAAACTGATCTGGAAGCTTACTCCTTACATAGTAGAAGAGAGGACTATGGAAACTACTGGGGGAGAAAAGCAATCAGAAGTCTCATCGATCTTTGAAGGCTGCAATAGCAATCGCTATGGCAAGAGGTGACCCTCAGTGTAAAAGTGGCATCAGTATCAAGGAGGTAATCAATAGCTTTCTGATCCTAGTAAGGCCCACTTGTCAGTAAGGAACTCGTTCCTGTTATAAACTAGAATGAAGGGGAAGACATAGGTCCCAGAGGAAGTGCAGGCTATGAATGTTTAACCATGAACACTACATCAAATTGTTTAAGCACCTGTTATTACAGCCACAGATTGAAGGACCACTCAGCACTTGACCTCGAAGCCTCCTTTTGCAACAGAATGTGTTTACTACAGAAAAACAAACAACTTGCCAAATGCAGAAAATAAGTGACTGCAGATTGCTTGATTCTAAAAGTACATTTAAGTTACTTACCCCACCCCGAGGCTCAGGGAACATCACAGAAAAGGGGGTGGTAATTTGGTAAAAGCTTGAAGTGGAACAATAGTGAGCCAGACATTATCTCCTTGGCATGACAGGGCTGTGGTAGCCATGATTTCATGGCAGTTATTTATACTTGCACCAGACTTCAAAGGAAATGTCTTATCAACATCGCACCATGAAAGGGGAAAGATATCAAGAAGCTCCATGCCTCCTTGAGTCCTGATGAGGACTAATGCTGAAGGGAAGAAAAGGAGAATGCTTTCCTCAATGGTATAACCACTGATCTAAGATATGTGAGGGAGCATGTACCATGTCAGGCATATGTCATCAAAGACAAACTAGATGAAGCACAGGGATCCAAACAAGTAAAAAGATTTGAAAATAAGAGGGATTTTAACAAGGGAGGTAAAAGGATGTAAGGGGAAAAGTTGTGGGAGGAGACTGGGGACTAAGATATGAAAATACCATAAATCCATTATATTCAATGATTAAAAACAAAAAGAAGCTGAGCTGACCAACCAACTCATCAAGCGACAAAATAAGCAGGGCAACCATTTCTACTGTAAAAGGGGCAGAGATGCCACATCAGACAATCAGCAGCAGCCCTGCAGACTGCTGCCTCCTGTGTAATGGCAATTATGACAGCAGCTGGCAACAGGAGGTGGTGAAGGGTCCAAGAGAATGGCCAGATCAAGAATGAGACAGATGGTGGCAATGGACAGCTCAGGGTGAAGGGCAAGCCACTGGCTCTAAAGGCATAAAGCATCCCAACTTCCTATATCTAAATTGCAACACTATTAGACTTAAGGGTGAGACTTGTAAAACTCGGGAAAGACTGCAGGGTGCAGCGTGTGAATGGCTATGATGTGAGCAGGACCACTTAGTGCCTCACTCACTGTAGGATACTTTAGTCTGACTGCTTTCTACATTCCCCAAGACATAAGTAGAAATGCACACACTACTTGGGCATTTCCCACAAAAATTTCAGGACCCTGATCTGATGACAGATGGGGCATATAGATAGAAATAAGCAACAACAAAAAAGTTTCAGTTAATCTGTACAATGAATCAAATGAACTTAACAGACATTTAGAGAATATTTCATCCAATAGTTGTAAAACACGCATTTTTCTCAGCATTCTCCAAACATATCTGGGCCATAGAAACACATGCCTTCAGTTTAGTTCCCACAACTGTAAGGAAACATAACAATTCTTTCACCTGGGATTCAACATTATATAGGACCTTTCAGCCAACAGGACAACAACAATAATAGAAATAAGGTCACGTTGATTAAAAAGAATGAAGAGGAACTCATTTGCACACAATTTGATCATGAATATAAAGGCTAAAAATTTGATAAATTTTTATTAGAATTAAATTAATGCCTAAATTCAGGCTACTAATAATAAAGAAGATCAAATATACAAAGATACTTTCATTTTTACAAATAAGAAAATTAGAAATTTTAAGCTGCATTTTTCATATATTAAAAAGGAACAAATGAGAAATAGATGTCTTCTCAATTTATCCAAAATTAAAGAAACAGAATTCATGAAGGCAAAGATCCTACAATACCTGTCTAAAATAAAGCATTCCACAATTTACAATCAGTGATTGCTAACACATAAGAAACCCTAGATTTCATTTTAATTTGTTCAAATCAATTATTTCCCATCAAGTTCTACAACCTATTATCTGATATTAAGCAGATACCAGTTATTATGAAGAAACAGATCCCAGAATTCCTCAAATGCAAATGAAAAAGTAACAAAATAAAAATAGTTTTCTTTTTTTGCTGTGAGACAAAACTTACACAGGACCAACTTAGGGGGAAAAGGGAGAGATTCATTTGGTAGAAACGGGAGGCTGGTTTAACTCACCAAAGTCTTGAGGAGTCAGAGGGCAAAAGAGAAAGAAGCAGGACCCCCTGTGACAAGTTCTCCTCCAGCAAAACTCTCAACTCTTAAATGCAGCACAAGCTTTCCATACATTGGTACCAGCTAAGGAGTCAAACATTTGACCCTGAGGGGTATAAAATACATTCAAATCATGATAGTGTCCCCTTCCACATAATTAATTCATCAACCATGTTTTACCTGATTTGAATAACGTGAGAATCAAAAGTCGAGTTAAGAAAAATGAACTATTTTATTTCACTGTGCCAGTGAGATGTGGATATTCAGACATTTGAGAAAAATTTACTAACATGCTTAATCAAGATTCAACTGAGAGTTATAAATAAATAATTGCTAGTCTTGTTGGCAAATAAATGCTCGTGGTAAAGGAATTTGTAAACTCCATTTACGAAGGCAGCAAAAGCATCTTTACGTGAACACGCACTCAAGTGCCCTCTTGTTCACGCACAAACTGGGGGAAATAGAATGTTTCTTTAAAAAAAGATTATCTCTAAGAAAGCAGAGTTTCAGCTTAAAAGGCATTATAAAAGTGTTAAAATAGTAAAAGTACCTTTCACAACACTTTAATTCAGCATAAGAAAAAACTACAAAGAATCCTGATGTATGTTTTGTGAAAAAAACAAAAATCAAAAAGTCCTTAATGGCAAAAAGTGCTTAGAAGATATTTGTTTAGTGGGGGAAATTATTAAACTTTAGTAAAAGTGAATAGAATGGTTGATTTAAAAGTTATAATAAATGCCTAAAGAGAGAATTTAACAAATTAGAATAATACAGAGTTGCCCAAAAATAACATCTACAGGAAGAAATTTTGCTTAAATCATACATCAATAGATTTATTGTTTTCCTTAAATAGTACATAGAATGTTGTTTTTCAAAAAAAGTAAAATCCTGACACTGAATATGTGCTTATCTACTAAGCATAACTGGAAAATAAAACAAATGCAGAAGATATTTTTAAAAATCATTTTCCTTTAAATTTTTGTAGCTATTCTGCCCCCAGCTGAGATGGTCCTGAGCTTCCTCCTTCTTCCAGCTGCTGCTCTTGCATTTGGCTTTAATCAGGTGCAGAGCAGGAACTCCACATCCTGTTGCCTTACTCTGACTAGGAGGAGTCAAATTCTACAAATTGGCATGTTTCTACATTGCTGATTCTACTTGATAAATCATTTGCTTTTAAGTAGTTGAAAAGAGACCATTAGTTCAACAGCAGGCACACTTGTTGCTATTTTCTGCCAAATGGTGATTCTCTTCATCTTCTTGGCATGGAATTTACAAATGTAACAGATAAGAATAAATAGAAAGTACCTAACTTTGAAAGAAGAGGCAGTAGTGGCCAACATTTGAGACACCAGTAGTAACAGAATTAACAATAGTAAAAACATTAAAAAGATTGTAGTAAGTTAACAAAGAGATAAAGCTACCTTTTCCTAACTACTGAGATGCATGAAATGAACATCAAAAAGCTTGGGACAAAAGCATAAAGTATCAACCTCATTAGTCAAAAATACAGAGTTAAAGTGAAAAATCCAAAATTAACATGTTCAGCAAAATATGTATGGTTCACTTCATCTTCAAATCCTCAGTTCCTCAATTCCTAACTCTGTAATCCTAGACCTAAGATACCTAACATTGGAAGATTATTTAGAAGTAAAATCATTTGCTGCACAAGCGTAAGGACTTCAAGCTCTGACCTTCAACACCTAAGAAGCTGGGTATGGCAGTATGTATAAGAACACATCTTTGGTTCTGGTGCTGTGTGGGGAAGAGACAGTAAAATGCCAACAGCCTAGTTCCAACTTCAGTGGCAGACTATCTCTTCATGTGCAGTGTGACAGAGCAGGACATATGGCGTCCTTCTTTGGCCCTGTGAATATGCATGGGCATAAGAACACACAATGCATACATGTGTATAGACCACTCTGGCGTGTGTGCATGTGCGTACACGTACACACACACACACACACACACACACACACACACACACACACAGAGTAGCTACAGCTATATATCTATTAACAAAGTTATAAGTAAGTTCCCATTTTCACACATCTACAGAAAACGTCTCATCACCAATGCACAGAATTTGTGGTCCAGGGACCTGTTAAGGTGACACAACGTGCAAACCATCTAGCTGGACGCCAGACTTCCTCAGGGTTGAGTCTAGATTTGAGGCTATCATACATGAAACTCACTAAGACTTAGCCACTGACTAGTGCTCAATAACAATACACTGCTAACCTGGCAAGCCTAGCATCAAATGGTCATTGCATAATCCCGTTAAACCATTGGGTGAGAAAAAGCGAACACAAGGAGAAAGGAATGCTTTTCCTTGGAATCTGTTTGATAAAACCTGGCTACAGACAACAGCAGAAACAATGTATGTAACCCAAGCTAGAGAACATTGAGGTCTAAAGGCAACCCACGTGGTCCGGAAGGTCGAGACAGGCAACGGGACAGAGCACAGAGGGCGCATCTTTACGGCCCTGAATTGAAACAGGCAGATGTGGGAAACAAGCCAAAGGTCAGCAGCACCTGATTGGAATTAATTCAGGTCCCGAGAGCTGACAATTCTGTGATGTTCTTTGGGTACCATTTTACATCTGTGAAAGGTAAGAGTATTTTGCTGAACATGTTAATTTTGGATTTTTCACTTTGTATGGTTTTTTTGACATGACAAATTTTTTATTCTTGACATGACAAAATTAAAAATAATAACAGGCTTTAGTTATTTAAAAAATTACATTTCCAAAGAAAAGAAGAAGAAATCACTAATAGATATCACAAGGCAATAAATATTTAATGATTGCCTAATGACTGGCCAGGGTAAAATATCTATGCTTAGAGCATAGAGTTTATTAGAAATAAAAATTTTAGAAGTTATGACAGATAGATGTGGACATACAGCCTGACAGTACACACACATGAGAAATCCTTTTTATACTTGAAAATTATTTGAATCAAACATTCACATAACTCATAAATGCCACTGTTAGTCAAGTAAACAAAGCTAAGATATTTATGAACAATGAAGAGAAAATATTTTCTACTGCTTGAAACATAACACAGCAAATGAAAAAAATCAACATCATTCTAGCTGCTAGATGGTGTTCTTTAGCAATCTGAATATCTACTTCAAGTTTAAGTTGGTATTTGGAGAACACCCAATAAGAAAAATTAAGTTAAATTAAAAAATGAAAACTTCTTTCTTATTCCTATGAAAACTACACTAAAATGAAGAATGAGCTCTACAAGTTGCATGACATTTATTAGTCACAAGTTAAAATATCAAGACTCCCTTACCCTAAGACAATGCATTCATTGCATTAAAAAAGAAAATAGAGGCTTAAAATGATATGTTTCTTATAATTTTTGACATGACAAAACAATTTTTTAACTAACTTTAAGATCTTGGCAGATTTTTATCAGATTCTAACGTCTTACTATATTTTAAGTATAAAGAGCTTAACCCCCCCACACACACACACACAAAAAACAGTTGAAAGGGTGCCTACTACTAAATTCCTCAAAAAGCAAAGAAAGGTCAAAAGGCCACCACCTGGTCCTGGGCTACAGACCCCCTGAGCTCTCTGACCATGTGGCTCCCTCTTCATCACAGGGTGTGGAAAGCTTCCCATCTTCCTCTCACTTCAAACTCAAAAGGCTCAATCACCATTGGTTCCCAGCCACTTGTCGCTCCATTTGTTTTGATTTCCCAGCTGTAAAAGTATCTTTGGTATTCATCATAAGTTAATGAAGTAGAAAATAAGGATGCAATGATGTATTTCAAATACAAAGTCAAACAAAAAACTTCTATAATTTATAAGAAAGACATAAAATGATTTAATGCACCGGATTTTCTCAGTATCTTCAAGACTTCCCAATATCACTAGGATTTTCTGTTTCAGTGAGTACTGAAGCACAATTACTGCAAATATTGGGTTTTGTCTTTCTGTAATTTGTACATGTTGTTAGCAAAATGTTGCATTTTGACATTAATATTCCCTGTACTATTCAGAGGCACTCCTGATATTTCCTATCAGTTTTTCTTTATGGGGGTTTGAAAACATGGTAAAATAAGATTCAGGGAATCTAGTGTCGGGAAGAGTCAGTCGAATGCTGGTCCAATAGGAAAGTGGGATAAGAATGCACATTAATGCATGACTTAATTAGTTGCTCTATAAATGATACATATACTCATTACTACATTGCATTACTACATTCCTCTCACTTCAAACTCAAAAGGCTCAATCACCATTGGTTCCCAGCCACTTGTCGCTCCATTTGTTCTGATTTCCCAGCTGTAAAAGTATCTTTGGTGTTCATCATAAGTTAATGAAGTAGAAAATAAGGATGCAATGATGTATTTCAAATACAAAGTCAAACAAAAAACTTCTATAATTTATAAGAAAGACATAAAATGAATGAAAAACTGTAGTCGAATTCTGAGGAATTATCAAGAAATAGGAAATGAGGTCAATGTATTTTTCAAAAGGACACACAGATCATATTTAAAAAAAAAAAAAAAAAGGTAGTGCTTTCTGCCCCGGACCCAGACCCCGACCCTGACCCAGACTCCGACCCAGGTAGACTCCCTGCTCCGTAAGAGGTGACCTTTGATACCAATCAGGATGCAGCCAAGGACGATGCAGAAAAAGCAAAATTGACAACAACAAACCATAACTCAGAACACCAAAGACCCTACATCATTCACCTGGAACCAAACCAGCCAAATCTTTCCCCATCCTAAAGCTCAGGGAACCTTGTAGAAGAGCGGGTGGCAAGATTGTAAGAGCCTAAAGCTGGGGAGGACCAAAGATATGCAAGATATTTCACACAAGTTAGGGCTGCAGCAGCCAGAACTGGACTTTGCCTGACCTGCACAATGGCTGACATGTCAATGACCCCCCAAAGTCTAGCATGGATTACAGGTTAGAAGGCTCTAGGCAGTAGGATCCTTAAAGACAAGGGATTAATAGTCATAATAGAGTTCTCATATTAATGGGAAGTCCAAGAAGGGGTTCCGGGCTATGCCACTGAGTCCTTACCCCTCACTAGGGTGGAGGACTCAGAGGGAAGTTTGGCATTCACACAAAAGGATGCTCCAGGGGATGGGAGGGAGGAAGAGGGAGGTACTGGGAGAGGTAAAGGAAGGGAGGAGGATGAAAGAAAGGAGGGAAGGGGGAGAGTGCAAGGAGGGACTGGGGAGGAGAGGAGGGAGGGAGAGGAGCTAGTATGATTAGGAAAAAAAAAATGTGGGAGAATCAAAAAGGTAGTAATAATGAAGTCAAAACCACATCCTAAAATTGACTAGAGATTATTGAGTACATAGCAATATACATATAAGCAAAGATATAATGGTAAACTAAGAAGTGGAACAAGAGAATATAACAAAAATGGAGAACTTCGTCTAAAAGAAACTCATGAAGAAAGTGGTGTGCATCAATGCTTGGGAGGTGAGGCCTTTTCCATTGGTGAAGAACAGCACTGATGAAGGCCACATGGGCACAAAATCTGGTTTGAGGCAAAACAGGCAAAATCTTGGGCAAAAGAATTGCTTGGGCATCTCTTTGGACCAAGAAAGTAAAAGAGGGATATAGGAAAAAAGGAGAAAATCAAATACAGAGAACATTGTAACGGGAAGTAAGTTCTTAAGTCCAAGGTCCAGTTATTTTCTTATCTTTTGATATTTCGTGTGCTTAGGAGGGGAATAGGTAAAGTGACTGATAGAGATTATTTTAATGAATATATAAGATATGAAGAGACAGAGGGAGATAGTGTTATAAGAATATGCAAGTCCAGGAAAAAAGTGTTAGGGCTCTACAACATATGATAGAAACTTTGTTTAGCCACAGAATTTATTTATTTCTGAACATAAATTAAAACTAAAGAAGAATCTTCTAGAAACAAACGTAAGGGATAGGAACATAGAAAACATGGCAGGTACTAGAAAACAGTAATTAGTATACCATAAGACAGGTCTAATAAGAAGCCACATACCAACATTTCATATAATTTAGGAAAAAATTATTTTTTTAACAATGAATTTAATGAAAAGTAAAAACTATAGGTACTTTTTAAAATTTTTAGGTGTGTGTGTGTGTGTGTGTGTGTGTGTGTGTGTGTGTGTGTGTATCAGAGGGTACTGTGTGCCTGTGGAGATCCAAGGGTCACTTCCACAGTCACCTTGGATTTTGCTGCTTCCTCTTTGCTTTGCTCTGGAGTTTTACAGCTTCTACTTTCCAGGGCCAGAAGCACAGGCCACTACCATTTCTGCCCAACGATTTTACAGGGAATACAGGATCTGAACTCAGGACTTTTGGATTTCGAGGCAGATACTTAACCCCTGCATCATCTTTCAGGCCCCAGAAACTCATCTTTATAATATTAACATGTTACAGAAGAAACTAAAAATCTTCTTAATATATTAATCACATGGCTTCTCATCAAAATATAGTGTGTGACTACTTATTAGCACTATAGAATCCTTTCCTTGTGTATTCACAGACTCACAGAAAATTTTAGTGCCTGTCATTCTCTGAAAAAAGGTTTTAAAAATCTTTAGTTCTTTTAGGAAAAAAAGAATTCTTGGCAAAAGAATATCCTTAAAAGCAGTCATAATAAAGGGACTAGCCCAAAAGTCTATCTTAAAAGACAAGAACTTACACATTCCAATATATTTTGTTTAGATTTCTATTTCAGCTTCCTTTATTTTTAACAATATTTTGGGTGGTGTAAGAATACTTCCATCCAAATCAACAGTCTCCTTTGGCTTAGTACAATGAGTAAAAATAAGACTACTTAGCATATGAAATGGAAAAAAAAAAACCCTTCAAGAGGAAAAGCTCAGACAAGATCACTTAATTGTAGTTAAATATGCTTCAAGTTTCTAAGTGGATAAAAGGTAAACATAGTTTCACATCTCAAATCATTTGCTCTCTGCAATTATCTCATCTAACAGAACTCTAAAATCAGTTTCACTGAACTTTCATTTATGCTTTATAATAGGAAAAAATGACACATTTCCAAATTTAATTAACAAAAACAAAAATTCCTAGGATACCCCATGTAATTCTGAGTGGACTGAACAATGCATCTTAGCCATTCAGGACAAAAGGTCATTTGGAAGGGATGTGCCTTTAAGGGTTTACAAAGGCTTGGTCTCCAGTCCTGTAATGAAAGAGGAAGCACATCTCAGTGGAGGAAGGATGCCCACTTTAAATAAGGAAATGGGCTTGCAGGATGCACACAAGCTGCTTTCTGTCAATGATAAGCACAGTCTACAAAACCAGGCCCAGACTGCTTAAGCTTTCATGTAGAAGACCTGCAGAGCATGCCTAGCATAAACAAAATGACAAGCAATGTGTCCACTCACCGTTTTATTAAATGATTTATGTCTTCATAACAGAGGCTAGTAAATACTGCGGACTATATCCCAGTTAAGAGCTGTAATTACTGGTGTGGTGACTGCATGCCAGGATCAACGCCAATAACGTTCTGGAGAGAGGCATACTTTAGAGCTTTATGAGGATAATTATGCAAGATGAATGGCTTTGCCTTCTGATTGTTTTTTTTAAGCAGAGAGACTGAGAAGAGAGATTTCTTAGGACCTTTACCCTAATTTAAAGGAAAAATACTTTACTATGTTTATGAACCATAAAGCATTTTGTTCAAGTTTGATTGTTCGAGATGGAATGAATTTGATATGTGAATAAATATTCATTAAATTTTGGTTAATCACCTTCTCCATCATCATATCTTCTTCTTGGATAAAACTACAGTACATTCTAATCTTTATTTAATTACTTTGCTGATGACCATCCAATTTGTGAATTTGCCTTGCCTCTGAGTTCCTTCATTACTCTTCACTGCCAGCAACAATGCACCTCAATTAAAGATATGCAAGTGGGTAAATTATAGGTCTGCCGAAAACGTACTACAAATTGTGTCGTGTTGATAATTCCCAAGAACTGCCTCTTTGATAAAAGAGCATGGTTCATAGCTCAGCTAATGTCCAGGTCAACTTCTCACAGTGAAAGGACAGAATTATACAATCCCAAAAAAATTTTCATTTTGTAAGACTTATATCAAGCTTAATTCCTATGATAAAATAATTTTGAATAGTATTCTACACAGAACTTGGGCTAATTAACCCTGTTAGGTCACTAAATAGGTTACCTACATATACAGCAATGTGTCATATACAATGTGTCATTCTCAAAAAGCAAAAGCACATTTTAAAACATTTATCATTGAATCTAGACAGCCATTGACAGCCGCCTAAAAAAGCTACTTTAATTTAAATATGAATCTAAAGTTTTTGATTTTCAAATTACAAATAAAGGACACATTCTCTCTATGTGCAGTACTCTAAAAGGAATTTTATTCTGGTCCTAGTCACACAATCAGTATAAAAAAAAATGGCATACATTCTATCAAACCACTGAACTTTCTCCCTATGAAACGACAAGGACAATGTACAATGGGGGCAACGCGGAAAGGCAACGTGATCTGCACGGGACAGGAGGAGACAGCTGCCTCTGCCAGGCAGAGCCTCATCATTCCTGTAGTGTGCTCTGCACAGATGTCAGAGGTCCTCCCTGGGATTGTCATCTAGCTCTTCTACGGTAGCCTAACTTTCCATTTGCATTTCTTTAAAGGATTGTGTCAAAATACAAAGCAAACAAGAACACCTGTGAGGGAAGAGGTGAGAAGAGGGAAAGTCAAGGGCAGCAGCCTGAAGCAAATGTGAGTTCAGCTCTTAAAGGCATGAAGGACATTTTGCTGCTATTTCAGCATCTGAAAAATTTTAAGAAGAGGTTAAGAGGAGGAGCAACCAATTTCAAGTGCTCTCCCAGTTTCTACTTTATATGAACCTTGCTCCATATATAAAATGCACATAAAATGCCTTATCTAAAATTTCCCAAGGATTTGGAGCAAACAAGTTGTACAACTGACTTGACCAAGCAAGGCTAAAGACTGTAACTCCTCTCTGGGGGTAGATGACATGTGTGCAAAGAAGAATTTATAAGACTCACTGTAACAGTTTCTTTGGAACTATTACTTTCTGGTGGTGAAGGTAATACATATCTTTTAAAAATACTACACTTGCCAAAATTCATATTGGCTCCAAGTAAGGCAGTATGCATTAAACAAGCACAGTAAAACTGCCATAAAGTGGTTCACTAAAATGTGAATATACTATAGGTCAAAGCACATTGCTTGGAGATGCAATATTAGTTATATAGCCAACATTTCACTTAAACGTGAAAAGTCTAAAACATGAGTATTAGCCTTATGACTCCACACCAATACAATAACAGAGATTCTCTTCAAATGCTTTATTATAAACAAAATCAATTATTACTGTGTCAACTCTCTCACACGTAAAAATGATCATATTACTTCCTATGCCAGGGTCGAAAATTCAAATGCCTACAGGGGCAAGCATGTAATGTAAGTAAGTGAAGCAAGCCAGGTGCAGACTGCTAAACTTGATGCTCTCCAGATTTAATGTGCATAAAGAAACCTCCTATTAAAATACATCTCCTGGTAGAGCAGATGTGAGTGAAGCCCATGACTTTGCATTTCTAACAAGCTCCTTAGTGAGGCAGAGAACTATAGAGCTTCCCTGTCTCCATGGGGCCTGTTCATGGGAAGGTCACCAGGTTATACAGCTGAAATTCACTCACTGAATCAATTTTTCCAGGAAGCGAAGAGTAGTGAAGCAGACATACAAAGATTCCCTTGCAGTATTAATTCTAACAGGAGGGAAAGATACACCACGAGATAAACAACTACGGGGTCTAGCCTAGTAGTGTATGTCAGAAGAAAACACTAAGTAAAATGGAATGTGCCGATATGAAAGTCGGCACATTTTTGGTAGTATGCTAGACAGTCTCCATGGGAATATGACAGTTGAATCTCTTGAAAGAGGCAAAGAAGAAACCATGAGTGTATCTGGGTAAGGAACAATGCAGAGGTACAAAATCAGCCTGTGAGGGCTCGCTGGCAGGTGGGTGAGTGGAAAGACTGCAAGAGCAGTAGTACTGGTAAGTGCCACACGTTTCCTACTGCTTTCTGGCCACACTTAACCTTTTCTGGCCTCTATAGAGTTTAGAAATAGGTTCACATTTTAGTAAAATGATTTATTAATAAATTGTTACATGTTTTTATTATGGTCTGATTTCTTCTCTTAAAGAACAGTGAAAGAATGTAACTATAGGATTAGAGACAAGTTGCTCAATGCTAAAGTATGTGTTTATACAAGACTCCAAATGCAGAAAAACAGAGAGAGGGAGAAAGAATAAAAAGGGAAGAGAAATAAAGATAGAAAGAATATAATTATTTAATTAGAGCTTTTATTAAAAATGTGCATATCCAAAGATCAGGGTCTCTCAATGGCCAAAAATGAAATACAATCCCAGCAAAGATAACCTGTAGTTGTCCTTCCTCTCTGACTTAACATCACCAGTCCATCATCTGGAAGACGTTACTGTGAAGTGCTGTGAGAGGGCCGCTGGCACTCAGGACGCACACCGCAATGTCTCTGCTTCTCGGTGATTAATGTCATGTATTTGAAAGGAAAGTGGACTGGTTTAAAGATGTTATAAGGGACAGTAAACTTAATTTGATATTTAATTTAATCACTTGATATATAATCCTGTGAAGCTGGGGAAAACTTCCCATCTCTGTCTCCAAATTCAAGTGGTCTGGTATGAATCTTGTCCTTAGTGCTATCTTACTTTGCTAGCTATGTGTTCTGACTGCTTCACTTTTTTCTTTATTAACTCACTTTTCACAACTAATTACATCCCCACCATCACTGTCTCTTTAATAATTTTTAAATAATTAAAAGCCTGAAATCCATTCATTCATTAAAAAATTTATTATGTGTCCACTAGATACTATCTCACGTATTGAATATCTATAATTGAAAGATTCCTAATAGTTTTATAAAATACAAACATAATACAAGAAAAGGAAAGACGGACTCTGATTTGGTCAACAAAGTAATTAGTAGTAATGATAAACTTACTTTTTTAAAAAATATTGCTCATAGCCAACTTACATATCATCCCTAAAATCATAGGGTAAAACTTAATACAAGCCAGATTCAAAAACATAATTTATTATATAATCACAGACTCCTGTAAGATAATGATAGAAAGGAAAAAAATATGACTCAGGGCTTAAGACTCTGCCTGTCAAGCAGAAGGACCCAAGTTTAGATCCTGGATCCCATATAAAAATATCAGGTGGAAAAGGCAGCCTACACTTCCAGCCCTGGAAGGCAGAATTTGGGACACTCCAAAGCAAAGCAAAGTACAATCCAGGGTGATTCCTGAAGTCACTCTTGGATCTTCACACACACACACACACACACATACACACAAGTGCCCTTTGATTCACACAGACACACATAAATAAATAAATAAATAAATAAATAAATAAATAAATAAATAAATAAATAAAATTAATGACAGATTCAGAATTTCTTAACTGTCACAATTAAGAATGCTAAATTTAAAAATCATGAAAATGATTGAACAAAAATTCATATAGCATACAAGTATCTACTCAAATTAACATACAAGTATTTATTCAAAGAAAATGTATATTAAATCATGTGCACGATGAATTATTCAGCAAAAGACTGAGGTCTTTATAATTCCTGGATTATTTTAAGTTGATGTTTCCTTCATTGCAACTTGAACCAAGTCACATAACCAACAGAATAATAATTGCATAGTCACTGAATTGACAATTCAAGTTCTTATGAATAGTACTTGTTGATAAATACCACTGTTAAGAGAAGTTCCCAAAGTTGTCAGGTTATATTAACTAGTAAACTGACACATGGGAATAATAATTCTCTAAAATACTATCTTTTTATTTGATTAGGGAATTTAATTATTGTATAGATCCCAAGGAAACCTTTCCAGCTGTGTGAAAAAGGCACGCATTTCAAGTGGAAATAAGGAAGACATCCTTCATTTCCACAAAATGGCTTCTGTTCTTTATGCACTTCACAAGGGAAAGGTAGCAATGTTTGACCCATAAAAATATTTATGCTCAAAAGTGTATTAGATGCTAAAAATTAAGTTATTTACCCAATGTTCATCATCAAAGCACCATTTTCTAGACTTTATATCTTAAATCCCAGATGCACCAAGGTAAAGAGAATCTCTGGGCTATTTAGTAAACAAACAATTACTGGTTCTATATCTAATTAGTCTGAACAAATAGCCCTGAGGTACAGACCTAAAAGCTATTTTGACAAATACCAAAGTAAATCTAACGCAGCCTACTTGCTAGCAAATGTTTAAAAATCCTTAATCTAGAGAAGATAGACTCCTTAAAATAGACATACATTGCACTACATAAAATATTTATACTGCTTTGTATAATATCCATTTTAATTCCAATTGAAAGATTAACAGCATGTAAGACATATTTAACTATGTACACGTACATGTGTATAAGAACACATTGCTCACAAATTCATTTCCAGGACGATATGGCAGTTGATGCCTATAATGTGAGTCCTCATTAGGGTGAAGCAGTTGGACTGTGCTGAATTCAAGGACAGTTTGATCTATAGAGTGATAATGCTGCCTCAACTCCTCCCCCAAATGAAACAAAACAAAATATTCCAATAAAAATGTCTAGTGATTTTTTTAAAAAAAGATCAACAAATGTTGTCTGCTCAGACAGTTAATATTTTTCAGCTTTTCAAGATCATATACAATCTCAGAAGTTTACCAATTCTTTAGGGCTGCTTTTTATTAAATTTTAAAACTATAGCAACTTTCAGTCACAAAAGATTACAAATTGCATGGTTCATTAATACATGCTTTCTGAACATAAGAGGATCTATATAACTTCCATCGTACCTGAGCTGTATATGAGCCACAGGCTACAGAGCAGCTTTCCCAGTGTGTCCCAAAGTGTCTGAGAAACTATTAGGAGGCTGCAAAGTAAAACTACAGCAGAAAACCATTGAGGAATAATTGTCTTTTGGGAGATGATGGGGCGTACCATATGTCGCAAACAAGTCCATTAACTGTCTCATTCATCTTTATATTCTCACATATATTTTCTACATATACTCACCTACAAGTATGTGATATTGAAGGAAAGCAAATGCAAAAAACTATGAGAAACCGGACAATTCTTTTTCTTTACTGAAAGTTGATCATGTTACCTGAGGTGATATACCCAATGATACTGCAAAAGCAAGAGAATGCAGACTGAGGATGGCCAAGTGCAACACAGTCCCTGACAGCATTGTGTGATCCCTACCATCCCCACTCTGACTCTATACTTCCTGCTACACGACAACAGTGAAGCTGTATGTAGGATACTGTGAAATTTAACTGAGCAAAATCACTTGCAAATATAGTACTACATCACCTTGGAGTTCACATACAGAATGGGCCCCTGACTGTTCATTGCTCTCAGATGACCCAATGTAGGATGGAAGAGTCTCCCCTCATGTGCTAAAACTTCTTTCTCTGGTGCCTTTGCTTGGCCTGTCTGAATGCACTTCTCATCCATTCTTCAAGGCAAATGGTGGGAACTTCCTCAGATATGCCCTCCCTTATGAGCCAAAAAAATCATCTATTGTTCTTTCTTCCCACATCAGAACCTAAAGGGGCCCTCGGTTCCTACTAAGATTTCACATATCATGCAAGTCTGTCTTGTGATTCTATTAAATTTCTTACTTCTGTATTTGCAGCATAATAATCACAATGCTTTTCACTAAAAGGCTCACATTTGTCAGCTACATCAGAATTACTACTCCTCAACGGGTTCTTCATGAGGAAAAAGTAAAGGGATACTTAAACCTCCTCTCTCATAGAGTCAACTCCTGTCATGGACAAGGCTGCTGGTGGCCTTAGCCTTCAGTTTACTGTGTCATGGAAGCTTAGATGACAGTGTTCTTTCATGACTTTAATAGGAAGAAATTGTGTGCCTAATGAAAATCAAGTCAACCCTGAACTCCCTTTTTAAAGTCAATGAAGGGAATCAGGGAGACTTAATTAACTGGCAAAATAAAGCTCTTTTAAGGAGGATTTATGACCCTTCTGTGTAAAGTATTTAAGATAACAAGGTGTTGATAAATTAGGCCTTGGCTGGATAACAATCTAAATACTTTAGTATTAACAGACTATTAAGTTCTGTTCATAAGTACACATTCCAGGAATAAACTAGTTTACTGATTCTTTCCTAAACTTGCTAGCTAGGAAAAAAATAAATTGCTTTTCAGAGTCTAACTGCTTAGTGGTACCAGAAATCCAAGCTAAGTTCCTCATTCACGAGAAGGCTTATCTGAAGTCTAGGTGTTTTAGAAGGGTGACCTATCACAGTATCTGTCCATTCCAAAGAAGCTGTGCCCAAGGAAAAAGGCCAAAAATGTGTTAAATGACAAGATTGCATATGCTGATTAACAATAATTCTCATTCTATAAATGTCAAAAAATAAAAACAAGTTTTACTGAGGGTAGTTTGCCTCATTCACAGGATTCCATGGGAAAAATACACTATGCGGAAGGTAAAAACAAGTTGCTTTCTTGAAAGATTTCAGTATCTCCTTTATACTAATTTGTACTATAAAACTTGGTCGGATAAGCAGTATTTCCTAAACAAATGTAGCCCAACTCACAGGATCCTTTGGCTTCCACTTACTCTGTATGGTATTATTTCCTGAAGGCAGAAGTTGCAGGAAGAGCAACCTGATCTCATTAGGGAAAGGACAGAGCTCTCAGTAGCAGCACCATTTCTCAAACAAAGATGTCACCACTGACAGAGCTGGGAACCAGCCAAAAGCTTCGCACTCTGGTGTGAACCTGCTCGGGCCACTTTAACTTCATTTCACTCAGTCCTTGCAGCTTATGCCTTCTGAACACTGCTTCTTATGAAATGCAAAGAAGGTGGGGAAGAATTACAAATAGCCCGAAAGAAGGCAAACCAGATTGATTTCCTCTCTACAGAAATCAGCTGAAGCCGTGCTACGTAGGGCCTTCAAATGACAAATTCCCATTAACTGCTTATCCTCCCAGTTCTGCTGAGCATGGGACACTGCTCATCCTGGCTCCAGGAATGGAGACTGAGTTCAGACGCTGCTCACACTGCCCTGAGCAAGAAGCCAGGTTTAGTGAGTGTGAATTCCAACTGTGATGTGAGCCCAGAGCAGGAACCTGTGAGTAGAGGACAGCAGCAAGGTTCACTGCAACATTTAATCGCCTTGTGTGTGTGAGAAATCCTACACATCTATTAGTGGCACAACATGGAAAGCTGGGATTTGAGAAAGACAAACTGGCTGGTTCTTCTGCTTTTCAGTGTTTACAAACAGTAAAATTGGGTTTTCTTATAGCACCTACTAGTGTGGTTGGTGACTTTCACATTATTTCTTTGGTAGCCTGAAATGAAGATAGAAAGATAAAAGTTCAAAAAGACAAGAAAAGATGGGAACCAAAGAGAAAAGAAGTAGTAGAAAAAAGGTGCCATAGGTAGCCCAACAGTGGCTTGCAGAGATAAATCTTAAGACACTCCTCCCCACAATGTATCTACAGTTTGCCTGCCTAAGTAAGCCATGCTTTTAAAGTTAACCTTGAACCTTGAATGAAAGAGAGAGTTGCCGAGCTCACCAAAGAAGCCTTATAAATTAAAGCCTGAAGTTGGCTCAACCACTTTGCAATAAAGGTTGGTCCCCTCTAGTCCCCTTCTTGACACAAAGCTGGCTTTGTCCCCAGCCAGGCATCAGCTGCATAGTACAGGGCGTGCATGTTGAAAAGCAGCTGTTTGTTGACATATTGTGAGTTGGGAAGCTAAAGCTAAGTGAAGTGGTTAGCCCACATCCCTTCCCCACTGATAAAGTGCTTTGATAAGCAAACTGCACTGGCAAAAGTTGGAAAGGGTGCCAGAAGGCCGACTCCCAGGAATGAATGCTGGCTTGTTCAGGGAGCCTAGCCTCACATCATCCTCTTTGGCATTCCGTACTGCTCCCCAGTCTCCAGTGGACCTGCACACTTTGGTGTTCTTTCAGCTAGCAGTAAGACAAATCTTTGATATGTCAAAGAAATATCCTGTTCATACAGGAAAAGAAGCATATTTTTAAAAACAGCAAGAAATATTTTCATACAATTTTTCAAAAAAGCATTCCTCCCAACTCAAACTCACATTAGACATAAAGCATTAAAGAAAATCCTCCCCCTGAAAACTGCTCATCACAAGTGCCTGCTCAATAGCACAGGGACATAAATTTCTCTCCATTTTTTATTAACAAAATGAAACTTGAAGTTAGCTATGTTTTATGAATTCCAACTACCCAAGCAACACAATTCTATACTAACATTACTAATTCTTCCCCTCAAGAATGCACCCTTCCCATAGGACCTTGGAGTTCAAATTCTGCTAAGACTTTCTGAGCCCAGTGGTTTGAAGATAACCTAGAAAACTCCCATTTAAATCCAACTGTCATTGTGATGGTACTAGAAGGTGGAAGCTTTAAGAGGTTAATAGAGGTGAAGGGCAGATTAATGCTGTTTTTGCAGGAGGGGACTAGTTAAGATATCTAAACAGTGCTTTTTTACAAAAGCAAGTGCTCTCTAAGATGACATTCATCATCTTCCCTAGATGCAGCCCCGGAATCTTAGGTTCCCCGGCCTCTAGAACTATGAGCCGAATAGACTTCTATTAGTAATAACTTACCCAACCTGTGGTATTGTTATAGGAGCACAATAGAATCAAATGGTGCTTCACTATCTAGATGCACACATTGGACCACACTGCCCCTCTCTGTAGAACAGAGGTGGGAGGAACACGCAGACAGTCATATCCACAGGATTCAAAGCCGTCTCAAGAGCGGGGCTGGCCAACATAAGTGATTATCATTGTTAAGCAATGTCAAGTCCTGTGTGTATCATCTACTTGACTGAAATCTGTTTATTGATATATAATTTTACAAGTATGCCTTTTAAAGAAATAATCAGTGAGTATGCGAAATTAGAGATTGTTTACTATTAGAACATGGATTGTTGGGAAATAGTTGTATGCTCTACTTACCTTGTTATCAGAAAGAATTATCCTTTATATAACCACATGAATAACACTATTTTTACACTTATCATTTGTATGTTCTTTTCTACATGTGATATCCATTCATTTTTAAGGGACAATACAACAGCTTGCAAAGCTGTAGAAGAGTTAATGAGGTAGAAATAAAGGTGATAGGATATGGGGCACAGAACATTCTATCCCGAAATACAGCACTTCAGCATTTGAAAAACAGCAGAAATGCTAAGATCACTCTCTACTAAAGGAGTCTTAAGACACTTAATCTAAAGGTGCTAACCCCATCTGTGAAGAGACACAAGCATGCTCAGTTGCCCCCTCCCCAGCTTTAGATCATAATGCTTGTATTTCAATCAGATTTTCCTGTTCTCTCCTCATCAAACTCAGGGGGAAAAAGCGCGCAGGCGTTCCTTATTTAAAACTTCATTTCAAAGCCTGCCGCGCCCACTGAGCTGCCTCCATGAGCAAGGCCCACCCCCCCGAGCTGAAGAAATACATGGACAAGAAGTTATCAGTGAAATTGAATTGAGTCAGGCACGTGCAGGGCATCCTATGTGCTTCGATCCTTTCATGAACCTCATGAAGGATGAGTGCGTGGAGCTGGTGACCAGCAGGCAGCAGATAGCACTGGAATGGTGGTCATACGAGGAAACAGTATCATCATGTTTGAAGCCTTGGAGCGAGTGTACAGCAGCAGCAAACCAGGCCATATCCTCCCCAAAGGCCTGTTCTACTATGACGTAAAGGGAAGTTATGTACATTTTCTATTTTTTTATATACATTTTTAATTATTATTTCAGCTCATACAAACTTAATAGGTACACCAGTTCCCTCCCTCCCTCCTCCTCCCCCTGAACCCCCTGCTCTCCCGACCCTCACCCCTCCCGCCCCATCCCCCTGTGCCTCCCGCCCCAATTCCCAGAGTCCTTTCTTGTGCATGCCTGACTCTCCTCTGGACCTCCTCTCCGATGACATACAAGGACCCAGTGGCATTTCCCTGAACCCTTTCCTGTGTTCCCCTTAAGCACAGGAATACTACTGTGGCTGTCAATCCCTTGCCTCCAAGGATCTTGGTGCCTTTAGCAGATGCTAGACTTTGTGAGGTCAATAGTGTGTTGGACATTGCGCCGGGCATGCAATGTCCAATTATGATTGCTTCGGCCCTAACTTGTGTGGAGTATCTTGCAAATCATTGCTCCTCCCATCCTTTTGCTCTTACATTCTTACCGCCCTCTCTTCTGCAAATGTCCCTGAGCTTCTGGATGGGGAGAGATTAGTCTGGCCTAGTTCTAGGTGGTTGATATAGAGTCTCTGAAGTTCTGGATAGTGGTTCGTTGATTTTCTTTTGCAGTTTTGTTGCTCCTGCAATGCCCTTCACTCCATCGTGATGGAACTGTATGTCACCCCCTGGCCAGAGACAGAAAGCTGTTAAACTGGAGTCTTATTATAAGAGCACATTCAAGGGTAGATGTAATACTTATACCCAAAAGTGGAATCGCAGGGACATATGGCATTTGGCAATGGGAGGGGTCAATCACCCATTTGCAAAATGGTTACTTTTTAATCTGCCGGACTATATGCCCTCCCCTTCCGGTGAGTTCATACCCCCTTAGTTGTAAATGATCAGGAACGAATTGTGAACTTAACTAGGTGTCACATTACTTTCTTGCAGTCCTTGATGGAGGCCTATTTTCTCTACTGTAACATGGTCACTTCTCTCCTTGTTTCTGGTGTGGCCCTCCAACCCCATCCCTCCTGTTCATAATCCTTGCAATTACTGTAGGTAATACATAGATTTACCTATGACTGTCTCAAGATGGGCTGGGTGGGTTTGGTACTAGGAGCCACCTATTAGGGAGTACATACTGCACTTAATTTTCTGGGTCTGGGATATTTCACTTAATATAATTGTTTCTAATGACATCCATTTCCCGGCAAATTCCAGTAATTCATCATTTTTGATGGCTGAGTAGTACTCCATTGTATAGATATACCACAGTTTCCTTATCCACTTGTCAACTGTTGGACATTTGGGTTGATTCCATTACTTTGCTATTGTAAACAGTGCTGCTATGAACATGGTCGTGCTTGTGCTATCAAGGTGAACCTCTGCTATATGGGGGGGTTATACCTAAAAGTGGAATCGCGGGGTCATATGGCATTTCAATCTTTAATTTCTTTAAGAATCTCCAGACGGCTCGCCAGAGTGGTTGTATGAGCCTGCACTCCCACCAGCAATGTAGGAGAGTTCCCCTCTCTCCACATCCTCTCCAGCAGTTGGTGTTGTTTGTATTGTGGATTTTTGCCATCCTGACCGGGGTGAGATGGTATCTCAGGGAAGTTTTGATTTGCATTTCCCGGATGGCTAAAGAAGTGGAGCATTTTTTAAGATATTTGTTAGACATTTTAATTTCATCCCTGGTAAAACTTCTTTTAAGTTCCAGGGCCCATTTTTTAATTGGGCCATTGGTTTCCTTGGTGTTTAGTTTTCTAAGTTCTTTGTGCACTCTGGACAGTAGAGCTCTATCAGATATGTGGTTAGTGAAGATTTTCTCCCATTCTGTGGGTTGCCTTTGAGCTCTTGTTACAATCTCTTTATCTGAACAGAAGCTCTTTAATTTCACAAGATCCCAACTGTTGAGAGTTGGTAGCAGTGACTGTGCCATTGGATGTCTGTTTAGGAAATGTTGGCCTAGCCCAATCAGCTCGAGGGAGTTCCCTATCCTTTCAACTATGCTTTTTATAGTCTCTGGCCTTATATCAAGGTCCTTGATCCATTTGGAATTAAGTCTTGTACATGGTGACAAGTACGGGTCTAGCTTTAATCTTCTGCATGTGGAGATCCAGTTTTGCCAGCACCATTTGTTGAAGATGCTGTTCTTTTTCCATTGGATTTTTTGGGCCCTTTTGTCAAAGACCAAATGGCTGTAATTTTGTGGGCTTATCTGGGTCTTCAATCCTTATCCATTGATCTGTGTGTCTATTTTGGAGCCAGTACCAGGCTGTCTTTATAACTGTGGATTTGTAATATAGACTAAGGTTCGGTATGGTAATACCTCCAGCAGTGTTTTTGTTACTCAGGATTGTCTTTGGTATCCTGGGTCTTTCGTGCCTCCATATGAATTTTGAGATTGTTTGGTCAACTTCTTTGAAGAATTGCTTTGGGATTTTAATTGGCATAGCACTGAATTTGTATATTGCCTTTGGTAGGATGGTCATTTTTACGATGTTGATTCTGCCAATCCAGGAACATGGGAGGTCTTTCCATCTTCTGGTGTTTTCTGCAATTTCTTTCTTGAGGGTTTTAAAGTTTTCATTGTAAAGGTCTTTTACCTCGTTGGTTAGGTTTATACCAAGGTATTTCATTTTTTTAGGGGCTATAGTAAATGGGATTGTTTCTCTAAAGGCTTTTTCACTTCTTTCATTCTGGGTATATAGGAAGAACTCTGATTTTTGCACATTTATTTTGTATCCTGCCACCCTGCTGAACTTCTCAATTAGTTCCAGGAGCTTCCTGGTGGAGTTTTTGGGATCACTCAGGTATAAGATCATGTCATCCGCAAATAGGGATAGCTTGACTTCTTCCTTGCCCATTTGAATACCTCTTATGTCCCTTTCTTCTCTTATGGCTTCAGCTAAGACTTCAAGTACAATATTGAATAGAAGTGGTGAGAGTGGACAGCCTTGTCTAGTTCCTGATCGAAGTGGGAATGCTTCCAATTGTTCCCCATTGAGCAAAATCCTTGCTATGGGCTTGTTGTAAACAGCTTTTATTATATTGATATAAGTTCCTACCATTCTTACTGTCTCTAGCATTTTGATCATAAAAGGCTGTTGGATCTTGACAAAAGCTTTTTCTGCATCTATTGAGAGTATCATGTGGTCTTGGACTTTGGACTGGTTTACATGATGAATTACATTTATTGATTTGCGTACGTTGAACCAATCTTGTGTGCCAGGGATGAAGCCTACTTGGTCCCCGTGAATAATCTTTTTAATATGTTTTTGAATCCGATTTGCTAAGACTTTGTTGAGAATCTTTGCGTCTGTGTTCATCAGAGAGATCGGCCTATAGTTCTCTTTTTTAGGTGAGTCTTTATTAGGTTTTGGGATTAAAACGATATTAGCTTCATAGAAGGAATTTGGTAGTGTTCCTTCCTTTGCTATTTGATGGAACAGTTTAAGGAGTATTGGTGTTATTGACTCCTTAAATGTCTGGTAGAACTCTGTGCTGAATCCATCTGGTCCAGGACATTTTTTGGTGGGAAGACTCAAAATTACTTCCTCAATTTCCTTATATGTTATAGGACTATTTAAATAATTTCCAACTTCCTGATTCAATTTCGGTAAGTTGTGTTTACTTAGAAATTCATCCATCTCTTTTGTGTTGTCAAACTTCACAGAATATAAGTTTTTGAAATATGATGTTATAATTCTCTGGATTTCTTGGGTATCAGTAGTGATAACTCCATGTTCATTTCTGATTTTGTTAATTTGGGTTTTCTCTCTCCTGCTTTTGGTTAATTTAGCTAGGGGTGTATCAATCTTACTGATTTTTTCAAAGAACCAGCTTTTTGACTTTTTTCTATCGGTTGATTTTTTCTATCGTTTTCTTAATCTCGATTTCAGATATTTCTCCCCTTATTTTGCTAATCTCCTCTCTTCTATTACTTTTGGGATCAGATTGCTCTAGTTTTTCTAAAGCTTTAAGCTGCATTGTTAAGTTGTTTATTTCTGATGTTTCCATTTTTTGATGTAGGCATTAAGAGCTATGAACTTACCTCTTAGAACAGCTTTCATTGTGTCCCAGAGATTTTGGTAAGTTGTATTTTCGTTATCATTCACTTTCAGGAAATCTTGAATTTCCTTTTTAATTTCTTCCTGAATCCAGTTCTCATTCAGCATCATATTGTTAAGTTTCCAGGAGTTAGTGTATTTTCTCTTGTTTGATGTGTTGTGGATGTCCAGCTTTAGGCCGTGGTGGTCTGATAGGGCACAGGTTAGAATTTCAACTTTCTTGTATATGTGTAGATTCATTTTGTGGCCCAATATGTGATCTATTTTGGAGAAAGTTCCGTGTGCTGCTGAGAAAAATGTGTATTCTTTGGTGCGTGGGTGAAAAGTTCGATACAGATCTGTAAGGTCCATTTCTTTCAGGGTTTGATTAAGTTTCAAAGTGTCTCTGTTAAGCTTTTGACCTGTTGATCTATCCCATGTTGAGAGGGCGGTGTTGAAGTCCCCAAGAATTATCGTTTGGGGGTTGATTTCTTGATTTAAACGCTGTAGGGTTTTCTTAATGAATGTGGAGGGGCCCGTACTGGGCGCATATATGTTCAGTATTGTGAAGTCTTCCTGGTGAATTGTACCTGTGACTAAAATGTAGTATCCATCCGTGTCTCTTATAATTTTCTTTGGTTTGAAGTCCACTTTGTCTGATAGCATAATGGCTACCCCTGCCTGTTTTCTGCTTCCATTTGCTTGTAGAATTGTTGACCAGCCTTTTATTTTTAGACCGTGCCTATCTTTTGTGGTGAGATGGGTTTCCTGCAGGCAGCAGATTGATGGATTGTGATTTTTGATCCAAGTTTGTAATCTGTGTCTCTTGATCGGTGAATTAATTCCATTAACATTTAATGTTATGATGGAGAAACTATTTTTACTTCCAGACATTAATTATGTTTAGTAGTTTTTATAAGTATATTGCTTCGCTTTTAATGGTGTTATATTTGCCTTCTGTTCTCCTGGATATGCCTGTTTTTTCTTCACGCTTGAGTATCATTTCTAGCATTTTTTGAAGGCCTGGTTTGGTGGACATGTATCCCTTCAAGTTGTCTTTGTGCTGAAAGATTTTTCTTTCTCCCTCGATCATGACTGATAGTTTTGCAGGGTAAATCAGCCTGGGTTGACATTTTTGCTCATTCAATACTTGAAGTATGTCTCTCCAAGCTCTTCTTGCTTTTACTGTTTCGACTGAGAAGTCATTTGTCATTTTAATAGGTTTACCTTTAAAAGTGACTTGTTTGTTCTCCCTTGAAGCTCTCAGCACCAGTTCTTTATCTTGACTGTGGAGTGTTTTAACTATTATTTGCCGTGGGGTGCTTCTGTTTTGGTAGTATCTGTTTGGGGTGCGGAATGCCTCTTGTATATGGATGGGCCTCTCTTTTTTTAGATGAGGAAAGTTTTCCTTGATGATCATTTGAAAAATTTCCTCAGGGGTGGTATTTTGAGATTCTTGCTCTGGTATTCCATGAATACGCATGTTAGGCTTCTTCAGGGTGTCCCATATCTCTTGGATATTTCTCTCAAATATTTTTTTGGCTTTAACCACCTCTTCCATTGAGCTGGTTAGTACTCTCACTTTATCTTCAAGGTCTGAAATTCTGTTTTCTGTTTCGTTAGTTCTGTTGATAAGACTCTCTGTGGAGTTCTGGGTTGAAGATAACTTGTCTTGTAGCTCAGTTTTAAACTCTGCTTGAGTCTGTTTTAACTGCTCTATGCCAGGTTTTGTTTCTTGCACTGTTTATCTCAACTCCTCCAAATGTCTGTTGTGTTCCTCTTCAAAGCGATTGATTCGATTATGTAATTCCTCCCTGATTTCCTCTTTCATAGTATTGAACATGGTAATGATCATATTTTGAAAGTCGTTATCCTGGGTCAGGCTTTCTTGGCCTTTTTCCACGGGTTTGTTCTGGTTGGAGTCTAACATTATGGGATTAATTCCTTCAGTGGGAAATTTGTTTACTTGAGTGTTGCTTCTCATGCATTTGCACTTTGACTTTGGCATTGTCGTTTTAACTCTTAAGATCTTTCAATTTCACTAAGCTGAATTATTTGACCTGGGGTTCTGGGGGTGGGCAAGGACGGAGCTTACCTAGATCGCAGATGAGGCCCGACTGGACCTCGCGCTCATCCTGGCTGGGGGAGCGGCGTGGGCAAGGGAGGATGGGGGCGTTGGCGTGGAGCTATTTAACCCGAGGGGAGCTGGGGCGGGCCCGGGCGCAGGGGGAGGTCCTCCTCATCCCTGGGCCCTGCGCGCGGCTCCGGCTGGATGGTGAGGTAGGAGCTGGGTCCCTTTGGGCTGACCTGGGGTTCTGGTGGGCGGGCTCGGACGGAGCTTACCTAGGTGGCGGGTGAAGGCCGGCTGGACCGCGTGGTCACGCGTCCCGACCGGCGGAGCGGGGTGGGGAAAGGGAGCGTGTACATTTTCATATTGAACTTTTTGTGAAATAAACTGTTGTAGTGATCAAAAAAATAAAAATAAAAAATAAAATAAATAAAACTTCATTTCCAAAGACTTGAATTCACTTAAAACTTGCACAGAATAAAACTGTGGGTTTTTTCTTGTTCATTTACTTTTGCTACAAGAGCCTCAACCATAAACCTTGAAACAGGTTTTTCTTCCCAAATGAGGCAGCTACGCTCTTGGAATTCTTGTCTGTAGTCATTATAGAAAATGCCCAAAGATGATACAGCTTCATATACAAATGCATGCACACATGTATACAAAAAAAAATGTATGTTCATCTGAATACATCAATATAATTGCTAATAACTGCAAAACATACTGTAGGGTATGGAAAAAGTTAAAGAGATAAATGTTCAAGTGAGGGTTACAGAATGTAGGGAGAAAAACAATAAATGGGGAGAATGAAATGCCTGCCTAGAAAGAGACGTTTTCCCAGGCCATGCAATTAAGCTATTCTTTTCTAACACAACTTCGCAGAATCACACTGACACCAACGTCACTGACTAGGCTGAAAGAAAACAAAACTATTGAACTGTTTCAACTGTTAAAAATATTATGCACCAACAAAATTTATAGTCAGCTGATCAAACCTTTCACCTTTGGCCTCCAATCTTGAACAGAGAAAGATGTGGTCAGCAGTGAATAGAACGCAAGGGTGTCTTTTGAACATACTACTAGATAAAAAATTTTTAAATATCAACATACTTGAAATACTCTAATCCTTTTGGTCAAATGTACAACTTGGTAAAATGCTAAAGAATTCTCATGTAAGAGTAGCACAGAGTACATAACATTAGTAGGTGTTGGCCAAGTTAAAGAAAAGAAAAAAGAATCCTTCAAAACCAAAAGAGAACATTTCCAAAAGTAGAAGCAATGACATCTTCCACTCCCACATGATCCATACACATGACTGAATAATATTCTACCTTCACCAGGAAGTCCAGAAATAGCGATAAAATTGGAGTCAAACACTCCGATCAATTAGTGAAATATTTCTCTGAGAAAACAGTGGAAGAATCATGACAGGATGGTTCAGAATTTTAGAAAAAAGTAGAAAAAGGAATTTTTAAATTAGCTTATTTGAGTGGTGTGGTTACTGGATGTATTTGTGCATGGTTGTATTAGCTTACATTTATATGTTTTCCCACCTGTTTAACAAGCAATCACTACCTTAAATGATCATTTTTTACAGTATGTGGCAGGTTAGGGAAAACCCTGGATCTGTCAAGGGCGCTGATCTTTCTATTTTGAATGCTCAGCAGCTGGTCCCTCACTGCAGTCTGCATGTTCCACTTCCTCCAAGTCTGTGCCACCTTCAGAACTGCTTGGAACCACTACCTCTCCCCACACTAGAGCCAAAGTTGCCTTAACTCTTTATATACCTCTTCTGTGCAGGAGGAAATCACGAGAATTGTATGGGAAAATTAAAAAGATTTATGGACCTCTTCACTGTGTTTGGTTGTGGTTTTCTATTCTTCCATTACAATAGGCTGTGTCTCTTTTGAGTGTTCAGATCTTATCTAAGAACATAATTGGAAGTGTTTAAATGGTGGTTTACTATCAGGTGTTTATGGTTAAAACTAAGACATCTGATTTTGTGTATTGTCTATTTTCTCCCCTTTCTCTATTGGTTACTGCTGTTTGCTGGGCATGTGTTCTCTGGCATTGAAAGGTGGGTTAGAAGCTATTTAGGAGGTAATTGATTACCTGAAGGTTAACCCTACCCTTACTGTGTCCTAACCCCATTCTTCCCTCCTCTTTAAAACTTTGATTCATAGATGCCTTACTCATCTGTTTTCCCAGTTATCCCATGTTTCTTTTGTTTCCACGCTTTAGGGATCTTCTTCCACACCACTGACTTAGGTTCCTTTGCAATTTGTGGGATTTGTAAAAGTTTCTGTTTCATTATATCAATTTGAAGGTTCAATGCTAGGATCCACTTATGAAAGAGAATATGCAGCATCTGTGTTTCCAAATATGGGACACTTTGTTCAGTATAATTTCTTGCAACATCATCCATTTCACAGCAAATTTCATTAATTCATCTTTCCTGACAGCTGAGTAGCATTGTTTTATATATATGTATCACATTTTCATTAACCATTCATCTATTCTTGGACATCCAGGCTGATTTCATTTCTTTACTATTGTGAATAGAGCTACTATGAACATAGATGTACAAGCGACCCTGTTGTAGGATGTAGTATTCTCTGGAAATATTCCCAGGAGTGGTATAGCTGGGTCACATAGAATTTCAATTTTTAAAAATTTTAAGAAGCTCCAAACTGATCTCCAAAGGGGCTATATAAGTTCACATTTCCACCAGCAATGTATGAGGGTCCCCTTCTCCCTGCATTCATGCCAGCATTTTGTTCTTGTGTTTTGAATATTAGCCATTCTGACTATGAGATGGTGTCTCAAGGTGGTTTAATTTGCATTTCCCTAATGGCTAGGAGGGTGGAATGTTTTTAAAAGACATTTGTTAGATATTTGAATTTCATCATGTAAAAATTTTCTTTTTAGTTCAAAGGCCTATGTTTTAAATTGGATATTTCCTGGGTATTAATTTTTTTTTTAGTTCTTTGTGTACAATGGATATTAGTCTTCTATCAGATGCGTGTTAGTGAAGATTCCCTCACATTCCATGGGTCGACTTTTTACTTAATAAGCAATTTCTTTTGCTAAACAGAAATCAATTCAATTTCATGAAATCCTACTTGTTGAGTATTACTCATATTTTCTATGCATTTGGGGTTCTTGAAGAATGCTGGCCTATGTAATTTGGCTCAAATATATTCCTTATTTTTTCTTCTAGAAGTTTTATAGTCTCTGGTCTGACATTGAGGTCTTTGAACCATTTGGAGTTAATTTCATGCGGGGTGACAAATAAGGGTCCAGTTTCATTCTTTACCATGTAGATATCCAATTTTGTCAGCATCATTTGTTGAAGATGCTATCCTTTTTCAAATGGTTCTTAGGCACCTATGTCAAAAATCAGTTGACTATAGGTATATGAGCTTATATCATACTGTTTTTATTACTATGGATTTGGAGAAGAATTTAAGGTCTGGTATAGTATAATTTCCTCTAAGATTTTATTACTCAGGATTGTTGCTATCCTGGGCCTTTGTGATTCCATATAAATTGTAGGATTGGTTGATCAATTTCTGTGAAGAACTGGGTTGGAATTTTGATTGGTATTGCACTGAATCTGTATGTTGCTTTGGGTAGAATGGCCATTGTAACAATGTTAATTCTATTAATACAGGAACATGGGAGGTCTTTCTGCCTTCTGGTATCGTCTATAATCTTTCTTTAGAATTTTAAATTTTTCATTGTATAGATCTTTGACATCCTTGGTTAGATTTATTCCAAAGTATTTTTTTTAGGAGCTATGGTAAATGGAATTGTTTTTCTCAGGTCTTTCTTGCTTTGTTCATTGTTAGTGCATCGAAAAGCCAAAATTTTGTAGCCTGCCACTCTACTACTGAACTTATTTAGTTCCAGTGGTTTCCTGGTGGAATTTTTGGGATCCTTCATAGAATCATGTTATCTGCAAACAGGGATATTTTGATTTCTTTTCTATTTGTATCCCTTTTACCTCCCTCTCTTGTCTTATGGCTCTAGCTAAGAGTTCAAGAACAATACTGAACAGAAGTGGTAAGAGTGGACAGTCTTGCCTAGTTCCTTATCTAAATGTGAATGCTTCAATTTAAGCAATTTGCTGTAGGTTTGATCTTTATGGCCTTTATTATGTTAATAAATGTTTCTTCCATCACTATTTTCTCCGAGGCCTTTATTATACAGGGGTGTTGAATTCTGTCAAAAGCATTTTCGGCATCAATTGAGGGAATCATGTGATTTTTGTCTTAGCATTTGTTTAATGTGATGAATTATATTTATTGATTTTTATATATATACTGAACAGACCTTGTGCTTCTAGAATAAATCCAACCTGGTCATAATGGATATTCTCTTTTTTTACATTTTTTAAATCCAGTTTGCTAAAATTTTGTTGAGGATCTTTGTGTCTGTGTTCATCAATGAGACTAATGTACAGTTTTCTTTTTGTTGTGTATTTAGCTTGGGGATCAGTGTAATACTGGCTTAATAAAAAGAGTTTGGAAGTGTTCCTTCCCTTTTGATTTTCTGGAATAATTTAAGGAGTAGTAGTGTTAGTTGCTCTTTAAATGTCTGGTAGAATTCTATGCTGAATCCATCTGGTCCCAGACTTCTTTTGGTAGGGAGATTCATAAATATTGCTATAACTTCATGACTTGTTGTAGGACTGTTTAAATAATTCAGCTCATCATGATTCAACTTTGGCGTGTTATATGTGCTTAGAAATTCATACATTTCTTTGTGAATGTTGTATTTTGTGGAGTCTAAATTTTTGAAGTATGATCTTATGCTTCTCCGAATTTCCTTGCCATCTGTTGTGAAAGCTCCATTTTCATTTCTAATTTTATGAATTTGAGTTTTCTTTTTTTTGGTCTCAGTTAATTTGGCTGAGGGTTTGTCATTCTTGTTAAATTTTTAAAAGAACCAGCTGGGGTGGAGCGTCACAGCAGCAGTCCAGCTCTCACCTGAGCAGTTTGAGAGTCCCCAGGGCTACTTAGATTTTCTTGAATGAATTTTCCTTTTAAAATTTGTTTCACTAATTTTTACACAGGAATATCATAAAGCATCAATTTCTCAACATTTAAACATGTCTTTAGTGTAAAAGATAGTTCATTCATTTATTAGTCAATCATTTCTTGTTTAGAGAAGGATTTATTAATTAATGACCATATTTTAAATTAAAACTACTGTTTATGTTACATGTTCCAGCTTAATATTTTTATATATGTGTTAATTTCTTCTATTTGGGATGGGGGTTCTACTTTCTATTTTCTTCAGAGATACAACTGACTATTGAGCATTCGATATTCAATATTCTTTCTTATATTGGAAAAAATTTCAGTATAATGAATAATTGCAAGAAATCAAAGTAACCATCTACCAAAGCTCAAATTTCTTTACATTAAAAAAGTCTTAAAGGAAGGCTAGAGAGATGGCACAGTGATAAAAAGCATTTGCTATACAAGCTTAAGGATTAGAGTTCAGATGTGCGCATTCATGCAGCAAGCTAGACATGGTTACATGCACACGTGTAACTGCAGCAACTAGAGAGGCAGAAATAGGAGAATCTCTGGGGTTTGCTGACTGGCAGGTGGTAAGCTGCCCAAGCTCTTGTAAATAACATCTTGCCCAAATTCTTGCTATGTTACCTAATTAAACTTACTAGTCTACCAAAAACAAACAACAAAAAGCATGAAAGTAGAATGGGCACTAGTTGAGAAGAGGAATAGGAGGGTAATAAGACAGTAATGGGAGGCAGTCAGGATGACACAGCAGGTAAACATCTGCATGTAACCCTGGTGACTAATCCCCTGGTAGCAAGAGAAAAATGACTTCTGAAAGTTGGTTTCTGATTTCCAAATGCAAGTGCACACCTCCTCCCTTCCTCTTTTCTTGTCCTCCTCTCCTTTTCCCTCTCTTCCTCAATGTTTTTATCCTCTTGAAGAAAGAATTTTAAAAGAGAAAAATTAATGGAAGGTTGAATATGATCAAATCATTAATACATATATAAAAATGTCATAATTAAGTCCATAACTATGTACAATATACACCGGTTAAAAACTTTAAAAAAATATTAAGAAAGATTCCTATTAACATTAAATTATGAAGCCAACTAAGCCAGTTAGTATAAAATTTCCATTATTTAAATTTTTAAACTGAAATTTTTCTTAAATATAAATTTTCACTCAAATCTTTACATGGAATAATTATGTCATCATGGAAGTAGCCATTTAATCAAACAAACATAAAGGACAATATATTCATAAACTATCTCAGTGCCACCAACAAAACCTCTTCCTAGAATGTGCCTTAAATGTACAAATCATTCCTATGCGGGGTTTATATTAATCCTTGAGTTTCATATATTTGAATGAGTCTTTTTTTAAAAAAATATTTGTGTGTGTGTGTGTGTGTGTGTGTGTGTGTGTGCGTGCGTGTGCGTGTGTGCGTCAAAGGGTATTGTGTGTCCTTGTGGAGGACCAAGGATGACTTCGGGAATAATCCTGGATTGCTTCTACTTCATTCTTGCTTTGCTCTGGCATTTCCCATGCAGCCGCCATTTCTGCCTGGTGTTTTTATGTGAGACCTGGGATCCGAACTCAGGACCTTCTGTTTGCAAGACAGAGTCTTAACCCTTGAGCCATCTCTCCAGCCCTTGAACGAGTATTTTCATACTTATAGGAGAAAAAGTGATAAGGAACTATGAACAGTGATATAAGATTTAAAGTATCCATAAAGATCCACCATAATCTTTATATTAAATGATATCCTGAGGAATTAGCTTTACATTCAAGTAGAAATATTTTTCTGCACACATCTATGATCCATAAAAGGATCCCTAGAAATACTGAATACAACTTTTAGAGTTTTTTTTAACTTCAGACACTAAAAAAAAGAAATCAGAAATAGCCTGAATATATACCCTAGATTATTGCAAATGACATATGATATAATCCATTGGAACATAAGATTTCTGACAATTCTCCTTGAGACTGGTTTCGAAAATGAATATTAAGAGTTCTGAGCATATAACCCTGACAATATAAACTGAATTTAACAATGTAACTTTACCAAATGATGAAATGGAGTGGGGAAAATAAAAAGATTATTGTGGTCACAGAGGGAACTTTGGCTACATAGAACAAAAATATCACAGAATTTCTCTAGAGATACTGAGTATAGGGCATAGTGCTTTTAAATTGTATCACATTCAAAGAATTCATAAAACACTCTTTAACATGTTTGGTTCCAATGGTCTAGTGAGTCTCCTCAGGAAGTTTCCCTTTGACCAATTAGTAGCAGTCTTGAATGTTATTATCAAGTAAACTACTGATATCATAGTAATGGGAACTAGAATATATTCTGAAAGCATTTCCTGGTTAACTCTCAAGAATTCTTGGTCCCAAATAGGTTTATGGTCTGTTTTCATCATCCTCAGAAAAAAATGGGTCATCCTTGGGGTAGGGTACACACCGAGTATCATTTTTACATTGCTTAATCAAAACTTAGTACAAAAATTCAGCAAACATAATTTCTATTATCCAATCTCATATCTTCCAACACAGTCTTTGTTTTAAATTTTTTTATTAATTATTTATTCAGTTGTGCGTGTATGCATGTGTGCGTGTGTGTGTATGTATGTATGTGAGTGTAGAACCACGGACGAATTCGGGAACCACCATGAACGTCTCCACCTCCTCCTTGTTTACTCTGTCCCGGGATTCACAGGCTCCGCCCTACCAGGACCAGAAACGCAGGCCGCCCCCGCTTCTATACGTGGGGTCTAGGATCCGAACTCAGGACCTTCTGCCTGCAAGGCTTAACCCCTGAGCCACCTCTCCAGCCCCTTCCAACACAGTCTTGCACGGCAATTCCTATGCCAACTTCAAGTATCTCTCCTTAAGAGTTCTCTCAATTGTCATCCAAGGTGATGGTACACCAGAGGTGAATTGGAACAGCAGTGCCCAAACACGAAAAATAAGGTGGAGAACACCAACACTGTCCACACAGGAACTTCTAGACAACTGTTTAACTTTAACTAAAGATATGCATGGAAGAGTATCCGGATGAACTAACAGAAACATTAACATGAAAATAAAGCACAGCATGAAAAAGAGGAACAGGAAAAAGTAGGACACAATAATGTTTGACTATAACCCTACTCAAGAGGCAGAAGCAAAAGGATCAGGAGTTTAAATTCAGCAAGCCTTGGTCTCAGAAAAAGAAAAAACCTGCAATTGAAAGCATCGTAATAAATAGGCTTTGTTAATTTATGCAGCAAATAAGATTAGCTACAGATCTGTTATGCAAGGAAGAGAGATACAGCAATGCAAACTATAGAACATGAGTAATAGAGAAAAAAAGTCATGAACAAGATGAAGAAAATAGAGGGATCTCTGAGGCATCAACAAAATACCCCTCCCTGTAACTGGGCTTCCAGAGGGAAGGACACAAGAAATAAGTTTGCCCGAATAAGCAAAAGTTACCAAATTTCGATTCATTATGGTCAGCAAATCTCAAAGATGGCCACATCTAGAAATGCCAGTTGAACGACTCAAAACTGACAATAAAGAAGACTGTCGGCTATTCTTAGCCTGCTATTGGCTGTAAGACGCTGACAGGCTTCTAGTGTCGCTGATACTGCCATGACAGAATCCTGCCATAAACTTATCAAATCATCTTCCCCTTATGGACCACTTCTTCTCTGAACTTCATAGTTGGCTATATTGTTGATAAAGTAGAAACATGAACTTTAACTTCCCTGTTTATATTTCTTGCCATTTTTTAAAATAACTCATCGATGATTACGTATATAGCTATAGGTTAAATACTAAATTCAGTAGAATGTAGTGATTAATATGCTGAGTTTTAAAACCCAATGTGTTTGAAGTTTTCTTTGTTGCTTCAAATAATTTAAAATATTTCTATTATTACTGTTACAAAAACTAAATACTTAGTATAGTACCAAGCACACAGTAAATGTCTGATAGTTGTTTTGTTTATTTTGGATATTTGTTTATTTATTTGCTTTTAAAACAGTGTTTCAGTAGCCCAGGCTAGCCTAATATCCATTATGTAGTTAAGGCTAATATAAAAACTCTTGATCTTCCTGCCTCTATCTTAACAATGTTGGACTAGGAATGTACTATCATGCTTTATTGCTAGCTATTGTTAATCATCCTGTTGCCAACTTACAAATAAAACTTTTGTCATAACCATGCATAGGAACAAGCCTAACACATATATACATAGTTCAGCACTTGGCATTTTTAGGCATCCATTGGAAGTCTTAGGATACATTTTCCTCTGAGGGGGTACTATTAACTGAATTCTCACAAGATACTAGAGAGCTGAGACTATTTTCCCATTTTTTTTCCTATGTGTGTGTACACATGGTCATATTTGTGTGGCACACATGAATGTTCATGTGCATGGAAGCCAAGGCTGACAATCAGGAGTCATTTTTCATTGGGTTCTACCTTATTTTTTGAGACAGGGTTTCTAATTAAGCACAGAACATATCTACAGGGCAAGTTTGGCTAAGCAGTTTCCATCAGTATTTCTAGTCTCTATCTCTGGAGGCTGAAAATACAAGCAGGCTTCCTCAATAAGATCTGGGTACCCAAAATCCAGTCCTTTTGTTTGCTCAGCAAGCACTCTAACTGCTAAGTTATTTCCCTAGTCTTATGTCTCCATTTTTCAGATAAAGAAACTGAAGTCCACAAAGGGGAGAAACTTGCCTAATATCATAGCAGGGGTTCACAGTAAGGGAGAATTCAAAGGCAAATGACATGATTTCAGAGATCTTGTAATTACCTCTGTAATTGAATGTCTTTTTAAAAAATGAGTTCTAATATTAATTAATTTTAAATGTTTGCCAATGCCAGAGGGTTTAAATATGTATAGATATAATGTTAGGTGAAGATTGGTGAAAATGTGTTCTATTTCATGTCACAGGAAACAAAATATGATGATTATTATTTATAAAATTCTACAAAGGAAGTCATTGAAGTGACCTCAACTATAGCTCCCCATCAGAATCACCTCAAACGCATACTAACTATGCTGATGGGCTGAATCTCCTGCACTGGAAAGTAAGAAAATCTGTACATATTTCAGCACTCCAGAAGGGATGTGCTATATGGAACCTTGAGACCAATCGGCCTCAGTTTAGTATTGAATTTCTTCCACGGATGCACACTTCACTTCTCTAACTGTCATTAGTCTAAACATAGGTAATAAGAAATTGACTGTGTATCAGCTAAGGTAGATATTTTGATGTTTACATTATCTTAACATTAGTTCATTTTTTAAATATAAAACTTTATTGATCATATATTAAGAATCTCTGAGAAAGGAAATTTCTATTTCTGTATAAAGATACTAAAGTATTTGCATCCAGCCCAGATACTGAAAATGGATAGTCATGTGCTATACAGCAACACTATATTCTAACGTCTACCCACACAATAAGCATCTCAATTAAAATATGTTCATTTATGATGCTCACACAGAAAACAACCTTTTCAGAACGTGTCCCTGCTATTGAGTGGCATATGACTGTCTAAGAAAATGAAGTACCACACCACAAAAGAAAACAAAAGGCACGATGAATGCAGAACAATGATGGTGTGGACGCACTGGTACATAAACAAGACAAATAAAATAAAACTGACTTTAGTTAGCTGAAGTTCAATATAACATTCACTGGTGACTGCTCAAAAAAGCTTTGGCATCATGCTTCTCATAGACAGAGACTGTTTCTAGAAAGAAGGCAGTCAGCTATTCTACCCTACGCAGGGACAGAGTAAGACCTAGTTTATGGACTGGGTCAAGGCAACATACTAAAGGAAAAGCCTCACTCAACTGAAGTAGGCTTTCATGGATAGGAACCTGGATGGCAGGAATGTGCTCAATATGACATCTGCAAAGAATTGGGGAGGGGGGGAGGCCGAGGGTATTTAACACAGAAATATAGTATGCAACAATTCTTATCCTGTGTCTATTCTTTAACATCTTAAAAAATGTGAAATAAAAGAACCTTTTTTTTTATAAACCTGAGGTAAAAGATAAAAGTCTGCAAATTGATTGTGAACATAACGCTTAAATACAGTATTCTTTGAAGGTAACAGAAAATATCAATGCACATTTTAAGTATGAGCAGAGATGCTCAAGAACAGCTCTGAACACCACAATGAGGGCTGCATGAAGAGATGTGGAAGACAGGAATAGGACACTGAGGAAAAGCTTGGGAGCTGGGAAAATGGCTGAGTGGCTAAAGCACTTGCACAAGCAGGAAGAACAGAGTTTGGATCCCTAAATGCTGGGTGGAGTGTAATAAAATGAGCCTCAGAAAGCAGAGAAAAGACATCCTTAGAGATGGGGGGCTAGCAAGACTCGACACATCACTAAGGTTTGACTGAGAGATCCTGCTTCCAGAAGTAAGGTGGCAAAGCTATCAAGGATGATTATAATATCAATCACAGGCCCAACACACACACACACACACGCACGCATGCACACACGCATGCATGCACGCACACACGCTTCTTACTACACATGTATTCACACGCAACCATAAGCATACAAAGACAAAGATATACAAGAAAATGAAAAAAGAAAACATTGTTCAAGCAGACTTTAAAAACAGAATATGCTTTAAAACTGCTGAATAAACTAATGATCTACTTGGTAAACCAGTTCTTTCCTGACTCTACACATACTATTCTCTAGAGTAGTGCTCACACACTTTAAGGGTATTGGGCTCAGTTCAACTGCCCATACTCATGTCAACTAAGCATACACTCATGTTCTTTATAAAGTCAGCAGAAACATATTTATGCTTGCAAATACATATTTGTCACAAGTTTTAAGTTTAAGGAAGATTGAGAACCTGGTCATAAGAACTACAAACTATCTCATAATTTTATTTACAGTATCTATTGTCATCCTTTTCATAAGTGATGCTGTAAAAATTGTTTATTTTTATTAAGATATATTTGTACTTCTTTAAGGAATACAATATGGCACTTCCCTCCCTACATGTATACAAAGTGTAATAATCAAAACAGAATAATGAACATTTCATTTCTTCAATCATTAATCATTTTAGTATTAAGAATTCCATGCTTTCCTTTTCTGGTCATTTTGAAATATTTTAGATTGCTGTGAAGAACATGGGAGTGCAAGTATCTTTTTGGCATGATGTCATCTCCTTTGGATATATACCCAGGGCTGTAATTGCTGAATCCTGAGGAAGCTTCTATATTTAGTTTTATGAGAGATCTCCAAGCTATTTTTCATGACAGCTGTACTAATTTATATTCTCACCAACAGTGTGTAAGAATTCTTCTTTTGCAGAATGCTTGATAACATTTGCTACAGTTTTGTCTTTAACTAGGACATTTCTGATTCTTCCCATCCATGAACATGTATCCTTTCATTTTCTGGAATTTCTAAAATTCCTTCCATCAATACTTTAGAAATTTCTTTAGCTTTCTCAACATATTTCTATATGTCATCTTGTGCATTGTGTGCTACTTTGCTCATTTACTTAGAAAGATTTTAAAAGGCACTACTAGTTTAAGTTTTCAGGAGAAAAAACTTCATTCTCAAATATTTTTCTAACAAAGTTCAGATGCATTGTCTTGAAAAGAATTTATATAGTCATGAATATGATTTTTTAAAATGTACTCTATTTAGTACTGTTATTAGAATCTGGCTTTGAAAGTTTTTTATTTTATAATAATGCTTACAGTAGAAACGATAAAAATACAACCATATTTTAAAATAAGATGCAAAATAATACATAGGCAAATATGAGTCTCTCATTTTTAAAATACAGTGCATTTTCTTTTTTTCTGTACTATTCTCTCAATTAAATAAATGATCTAAACACCCAGTTATTCAGACGAGAAACTGCAAGGATGGCACTAGATGTCACATACAGACCTTATGCCAGTTGCCACTCTGTTGCTCAGCCACTTCTCACCATAACCACCCGTGTTCAAAGTCTGGGGAAGGGGCCTCCATGACAGTCCTTTTTTTTTTTTTTTAACCATAAATGACAAAAAGACAGTGCACCTTAAATATTTCTATTTCATTTTCAAGCTCTTAATAAGCACAGATGAAAACAGATAGATAAAATGAAGCTAGTTTCTAAAATTCGTGATTATATAGAACCTCTTTATCTATTTATTCAGACACTATTATTTAAGCATCTACTGGGGCTCTTCACTATTCCTGGGCCTAGCTATAGAATATATGTTGCAGGAGGAGCTGCGGAGACAAATCTCTGCCTTCATGGATCTTACACTTCAATAGTCAGGAAAATGAACAACACAGATTGGTGTGAAAGTTAGACACAGGTGTCTACTTGACAGCTGAGGTTGACAGTGGTGTGTTATGGAGAAAGGGGCTAAGCATGGGCACACTACAGCTCTCTCTCTCTCTCTCTCATACACACACATACACCCCTACACCCCCCACACGCACACGCACACACACACACCGCACACACGCACACACACGCACGCGCACGCACACGCACACACACACGGCATGTTCTTTTTCTTTTCCTCACTTACCCCCCTCTCTCACTGTTTCATATGCAGAGGCCAGAAGAGGACATTAAGTGTCCTGCTCTCAGCATCTACTTTATTCTCTTGAGACAGAATCTCACTTACCTTGGAACTGGGCTGACAGCCATCAATCTTCCCTCCCTAACCACTACAGCTGGGGAAGGGGGATTGTGGAATAGCAGGTACTTGCAAGGCCACACCCATCTTCTCATATGGATGCTGGGATCCAAACTCAACTCTTCACATCTGAGGAGCAAAGCCTCTCACCAACTCAGTCATTTCTCCAGTCTTTCACTGTTTGTATTATTAAGAAATAAGTCACAACAGAAAACACCAGCTGGCAACAAATATCTCCTAGCTTTTACACTATCTCCACACTGGGATTGCAGGTTAGGCAGCCATGCCCAACTGGTTTTTAATGGATTCTGAGGATCTGAACTCTGTTTCTCATGCTTCCATATACAGTAAGTACTTCATCTTGTGTGTTCCATTGTTTGTTTTTAAAAAGCAAAAAGCATGTCACAAAGTAAATTTTCTTGTTAATGAATGATATCACTAAGTTTTAAGTTAAAATGTTTTCAATTCATCTTAAAAACAAGTTGGCAATATGAATCTAAAATCTATATTAAGAGATGAGTCGTAATAGATAGTACCAGCTGACAAAAATATAGCTTGAAGTCTTTATATTTTCAGCAGAATTTTGGGCATTTTTTAAATTTTCACATAAATCAGCAGGAGAAAGGAGATTTCATTCTATTTTAAAAACTTAAAAGCCAAGAAATTAAAATGCACAAATATTCTTCATCATAAACATAGTGTACATAATTTTTATAAAGGGAGACTTTGTACAAATAAACAAAGCAAAACCATAATAAATGCTAGCAATAACACTAAAATATAAATACTGCAATAAGTAAGTATATATGAAAATTTTAAGAAATTGTTAAGACACTTTACAAGGCCAGCTCTTGTAGGCAGGTTCCCAACTCAATAAAGGAATTGGACGCCACAATGGCTGTCTGCAAAATGCAAATCAAAACACAATCTAAAGGGAACAAAGCACTTGTGGAACCTGATGTCTTGCAGCCCTAAATAACATCCCACCTGTCACTATGTCAAACAATTTGGCCTACTTCCATAACAAGACAAAAGTCACTTTTGTTGCAAGTCAGAAGTGCTGAGAGAACCCCAGGAAAAGCTATTTGAAGGTTAAAAATACATTGAGCAGTTTAAAAGAAGAGCAACAAATGAAATATTGAATACCTTAACATTACTCATCGAAAAGTGTCATGAATTAACAAACGTACCAGTATACTCAGATGACAGACTGAGTTATAAAATATGTAGTCTATAAATAAAGATATCAAGAATGAATAATCATTTGTGAACCATGTGGAAAAGATAGCTCACAAACTTAAAATATCAACAATTGGCACCTAATAAAATGGTTTTTAAAATACAGAGAGTATTTATCATCACCTGGAAAGCACACAATGTCATAAACTATGTTTTCATATCGAAGAGAACTAAAAGGCAATTCAGACATTGGAAACTGTTTTTGCTATTCTAGTTTTTTAAAACTTATAAGTCAAAATGTAATAAACATATTTGAAATGAAGATTAAGAAATAACGAGGTCAAGAAAGGGTTTAAGAGGAGCCTAAGTGGAGAGTGTGAGAAAGGGGAGAGAACGAGGAATGTATGTTTTAACGAGTCATACTTACACATTTGGAATACATTTGTTTTTTATTGACTATTTTTTCATTTTCCTCCTGGGTGCTGACAGACAAAGACATTTTATGCATGTGACATCTCTGACCTGTGGGTTCTTGCCCAGTGTTTTTCAATACACAAAAGCAAATGATAGAAAATTACAAATGAAGTCTATTATACTGAAAAAAAATTACAAATATTTTGAAAAGCAAATTCATAATGTGATGAAGACAGCAAACTAAGACCAGGACAATAATCAGATTGAAATCACAGACAGAACTGACACCAATACTGGCATAGGATGAAAGTCACGTGATCCTGAGAGGAGGACCTGGGAGCCACTGAGGCTCTGACTCTCGACTGCTGCCCGCAGCACTGCTCTGATGGCACTCCTGAGCCCAGAAGGCCTCGCCCTTAGCTCCAGCTTTATTTTTCTGGATTTCGGATTTCTGAATACTGAGGTATTCACAAGATTCCAATCGGCATGTGCACTCCACAATGGTACTGACCAGCTCTCTCACCACAGTCACTCTTAGGTACTATTCCTCATTCTTGCTTGCCCATGGAAGCCACGGCCTTGCTTCAGAGCACAGATAGATCCTCCCTTGCCAAACCATGGGGAAAAGCCCTAATATTCTTTTTCCCCAAGACTTGCTTTGTCTATTGTCCAATTATTCTCAGCTACTATGAAGAATCTTAGTTTCCCAGTGAGTGTACCCCACCAACCCCCTATTCCAGAAATTAAGTGGGTCAAAACCAGAATTTTAAAGTTCCATTCTCAAGTTTCTTGTTTAATTATTGCCTGTAACATCTAAATTGGAAACTTCTAGCACAAGTGTATCAGCTGTCTTCTTTCTTTCTTTTTTTTTTTTTTCTACGTGGGTTTTTACATTTCTGGTCCTAGTGAGTTGAACACAACTACAAAATAAATCTTAAGGATCCTGCATAAGGGCAATGTGAGTGAGGCACTGCATAATTCCTTCCCCTACCTTTATCAACCGTGATGGTTAATGACTAGGACAAAAGCAATGACATACACATGTACAACCCAAATCTACCGGTACCTCATTGTGTGTCGAATGGGTGAAAGAACAATAAGCACAAATAATAAGGATGTGATACAGGATGCATTTCTAACAATCAATAAGCATTTTATCTTCAACTAAAATGAATTAGCCATAAAATAAGGACAAATGTGATATTTACATTGGAAAATTAAAATTCTAAACCCTCAAGCCTCAAACCTCCACTCAGTCACATATACTTTTGATTTTAAGTTTCTGAGAAAACCAAATGGAAGGTAATATAAAGATCCAATAGTTTTGCCTACATTTCTCACTTTCAGTGTGATATTGTCAGCTCACATTGCCACCCAAGCTTATATTCATTACGGAAAAAGGATACTTATTTTAAGGCCACAAAAGACAAGTATGATAAGAAAGCCTGCTGCCAATATGTGGAAGAACTCTTAGGTAATAGAGAAATCAGCACATGAGTCTATATGCTTATTCCCAGTAAGGCCATGTATTGAATATGTATGCATATTCAGATAATGTCATTGCTACTTTTCTTCTGTGATAAAATATCCTAACAAAAGCATTTAAAGTAGAATGGATGAATTTTGGCTTACAGTTCCAGGGAGATAAAATCCATCATGGAAGGGAAGGCACAGCAGCAGAAGCAGGAAGTCAGCAGATCACACTGCATATATACTCAAGAGGAAGAGCTAGATGAATGCATTTTTAAAATGTTACACAAATTTACTTATTTATTTGTTTGCTTAACAGGGAGGGAAGGAAAGGTAAGAGGCACATGCTATAGCATCTATGTAGAAGTCAAAAAGCATCTTTTAAAGTTGGTTCTCTCTTTTTACTATGTGGCCATCAAGAGATTGAATTCAGGTCACCAGACTTGTGAGCAAGCACCTTGTCAGGAAAAAAAAACCATCTCACCAGCCCAAATGCACATTAAACCTAGTTTTTGGCAAAAATATCACATGCATGGTCTTTAGCACACTAAAACTCATGAGCAGAACCTCCATATTCACATTTTTCTTAGCATTCTTGTCTTCTAAACTCCCATCAGAACAGCCCATTAAGGTCTGCTGATAGTACTCAAGGACTTTTCTAAGTCGAAGTCCCAAACTCTTCTAACATTCTTCCCTTTAAGCCAGTGCCATGAGTCTAAGAACTACATGGTCAGGTTATGACCACAGTGATCTCACTCCTAGGACCCGATTTCAGTATTAGTTTCTTTTCCTTGCTATGAAAAAATATCCTGACAAAGGCAACTTAAAGCAGAAAGTATCATGGCTCACAAGGTGAGAGTCCAGTCTCATGGGCATGGCAAAGTGGTGGGAATTTGAAGCAGCTTGTCACACTCCCAGGCACAAAGCAGAGAGCAATGAATGAACAAATGAATGAATGCTAGCACTCAGCTTACTTCTTCACTTTTATACACCCACAAAACTTGTCCAGGGAATAGTCCCGGCCACATAAGATTAACATAATCAAAATAATCCCTCAACGTTCTCCATCTAGATGAGGGTAACCTTAATCTAGAAAACTAACAGGTGGGGCTGGAGGTTTCTCTCTAGGTGTCAAGTTGATAATTAACACTATTACACATATTTTATGCTTCAGAAATTTAACCTTTCCTTCACACATTAGGAAACTTGGTGATGTAGGAAATAGTCACTACTGATTTATTATTGAAAATTAAAATTCTATTTTTAAGAAACAATTCATGTAGTTCCTACAACTTATATCCTATTCCTAAGATGTTCAAAATCTAAAAAAAAAAAAAAAAAAAAAGGAAAACTTCCTTTACCTTCAGTCCTCAATACCATAGTTCTTTAAAGCTGTAACAGTCAATCCTCAGAATTTATTTGCAGAAATGTAAAAGATCTGCATGAGGTAAGTCATCCAACCTTTTAATTTTTTAAAAAACACGTGAAATGAAATTGCTATCTAGAATATGATGAAATTTCCAGTTTTTTCCAAGAGAATTTTAGGAGCCTATAAGTTCTGGCTTATAGCAGCAGGAACTAGATTGTGAAGCTGTGGCTTAATTTTTAAGTATTTTTTGTCAACTGAAGTTTAAGGAAAGATACTGGAAGTCATTCAAAATCAATCTCAATTCCATCGCATTGCGCAAAACAAAATCAATAAATGCCAAGAACAGGCATTATTCTCTCAAGATCATGTTAACAACATTTTCACTTCGTTATACCCTATACTCTACTGTAAAGCCCATTTTGCTCTTTCAAATGCCTTTCAATATTTGAAATTGCTATGGTTAGTAAATTCAGCCACATCTGTAAGCTTCCATCTGCTTAAATTAGGTAAGGCTGACTTTTCTCTACCTCAGGTTCAGATAATCAACATTAACATAATTGCTTTACATATACATAGTCTTTTTATTCTGTGGCTTTTCAGTGACCCTTCTCTAGAAATGCCATCTAATTTTTTTGTTTTCAACACTGGAATATTTAAACTAGACAGCCAATGCACAAGGAAAATTAACCCAATACCTTCCTTCCACAACTCTTGCTAACATCTGTAGTGTCGCCCTGAGCTAACAGTAGTGGAGCACCTAGGGGACAATATTGGGCTGGTAGGGGGGCAGTTTTCCCCACATATCTAGTTACTCTCCATAGCTGAGCCATTCTAGGATGGAAGAACATTAGCCACAGACAGAAGCCATTTAGCAGGTGTCAGGAAAGGACCATGGCCACTGCTTGAAAGTGTCATTCTCATAGAAGGCTTTTTTTGCAAATGTGGCTATCAAATCCTACTCCAGAGCTTAATCCTACAAATTCTGTTAGTAAAATTTTTTAAAAAAAACTTTGAAGCCACCTTTCCTTCAGAAACAGAGATAGAATATAAAATTTGTATACATTATTTTTATGAAATCTATAAATGTGAACATATTCATATATAAATGGTCAAGTATTCACTTCAACCTTTCTTTTTTTTCTTTTTGTGCCAAAGTAGAATGTGCTATTATGATACAGTACATTTTTGGCTACTAAGTATTATCCGCTTAGTAAGTTTTCAAAATTGAATAAATTCCATGCAAGAAGCAGTTAAAAAAAAAAAAACAGTGGGAATGTGAAGCCATATCCTGAGATTAATAGCATATTTCTGTCATTTATCAGATATTAGATAGGTTACTCGGACAATCAAACACCGATGTTAATCAATTCAGAGAATACAAAATGACAACTTTATATGACTTTTTATGGCTCCTTAACATTAGGCAGCATCCCCCTATTTACGTGGGTCACTGTATGAAGCCACACGGAAAGCTCCATACCAGTTATTTCAACATTTCTAAAGCTTTGTTTACAATGTATGTATTCAATGCAGGATGTCAGACTCTCAGAGATCCCACATTCTGGGTTTTAAATGTCTGAAGAAAGAGACAAGATAATGGTAAAATTAAGGTTTTTGTGGCAAGCAGCAATAAAAACTCAGCACCTTGGAATACCTTTAGACTCCACAAAGCTTTCTCTGGTGACAGGCAAAAATACCAGGAGGGCTCCATGAAAGCTCTTCCCAGCTGTCACCAGCTGCCTTCAAGGTGAGGCTCAACAGGAGAGCCATTTCATTCCTGACTGTCCACACCACCATACCACAAGAGGAACGCCTTGACTCGATTCTTCTAACCACCCGGAAGCTGATTATCTGTACTGGAGGCCACCCCTACCCTAATAAATAAATTAAATATCTGGACTCCACTAGATCTGTAATTCCTCTTACCGTGACAGCCCTGGATGCCAGAGATGTCGGTGTTTGCCTCTAGCTGGCTGTAAGACCAGCCATGCTCCCCAAAGGCACAGGCAGCACTCCACACTGCCCAGGCACACACACTTGCACTCAAAGGCATTCAGCAGTGCCCCTCTTCCTTTTCATAGAAGGCATTTGTGATGAAAATGCTGTTTCTTTCTGTTCAGTGAGGTTTCTAGACGTCTAGAATTGCTAAGCTTTTCCCTAGAACTCTACTCTTATCGCCTGAGAAAATGACAACCATATATCCACAAAGTGGGAAGGTTGCAATCTATCATACATGTTATGACTACCAGAAACAGTGCAGGCTTCAGAAGCCCACAGTATAACGGGCCAAACATTCAACTCAATCTTTTCCAGCCACAAATATAGGAAGTGGATCTACAAAAGGGAACAACCTCATGTTTATGAGATAGACAACTGTATGCTCACCTAACTCTAAAGGAACCTATATGCAAAAAACAGCACTCATAGGTAGAGAAAAGTAATGAGATGAAAAGATTCACGGTAAGTATTTGGTAGTCCATACTCTATACACACAATGCAACTTCCCCCTCCACACACACATACAAGCACATGAGTGCTTATATATAAAATGAGTATACAATCAAACACAGAAAATTTGCATGCCTTTTACAACACTTCTCCTGTTTAGCATCAGCCATGAGTTCAATTCTCTAGCTATCTGCTCTGGTGCATTTCAAATATGTTCTTTTCATCATCAGGAAAAGTCAGGCAACACATATTAAATACCACATACCTCTCACTTTCCTAGTCAGGTTGGTATTCCAATCCTGCTTTCTGAATTCTGATTACTTCAATTTCAAGGAATGAGGGTCCAAGAAAGCACAACACGGTCATCAAAAGAGGACAGGAAGCTGTCACTGCCTGCTGTCAGCTGCCCGGGGCCTGGCATGACAGGCATAGAGCACTCCTTCCACAAAGTCCCCACTAAACTCAGTATATAGACTCTGATAGTTGCCCCCACACTACAGTGAGGTTTACATTAATAAAAACTCAATTTGCTCTTGGGAGGAAAAAATAAGTAAAATTGAATATTCTTTTTTAAAAATCTTAAAGCATAATCAATCTGGCAGCATCTAACCAGTGCTTTTAAGCTTTAAATTGACGGTTGTAAGTGACCAAATTAGTCTAATAAAAGACATTTAAAAAACAAAGAAAATATTGTACATTTTAAGGGGTAATTACTTTAGCATCCTTTTGCTTTCAATACATATCAAATGAAAGCTTTTTATTTTTTATTTTTTATAAATTTTTTTATTTATTATTTATTCAATTGTGCGTGTGTGTGTGTGTGTGTGTGTGTGTGTGTGTGTGTGTGAACCACCACGGACGAATTTGGGAACCACCATGGACCTCCTCCGCCTCCTCCTTGTTTACTCTGCCCCGGGATTCACAGGCTCCGCCCTACCAGGACCAGAAACGCAGGCCGCTCCTGCTTCTGCCCGGCATCTGTACCTGGGCTCTAGGATCCGAACTCAGGACCTTCTGCCTGCAAGGCAGAGGCTTAACCCCTGAGCCACCTCTCCAGCCCCAAATGAAAGCTTTTTAAAAAAAACATTTCCTAATAGGGCAAGGATTGTGGTAAAAACAAAGTAAGTTTGAAAGTCAATCCTACTGACAAACAATAATGACACTTACTAGGCATAATGTCACCTACTATTATTCCTATGCCCAGGAAACAGGAGAACTTGTATCTCCAAGTTAGCCTGGTCTTCTTGGTAAGACCATACCCCAAAAATGCCTCAATGTGGTACAAATATGCGATTGCACTATTTATTTCCTGGGAAAAACTTTAATCCTGATCATTCTTTATACCAAGACTCCATTTTAAAGGTCTATTTTTTTTTTCAAACAAGTCCTACCTACTAAAGACAATCATCTATAAAATAAAATCTTTCTAAGTCACTTGGCAAATCTGGGGACTTAGGGTAAATCAGACAGTGGAATTAGAAACTAACTGGCTTTTCAACAACACAAGATGAAATTCCTCACAAAAAAAACATAAAAACTTCAACACAATGTCAGACACTTCATAAATGCTAATATTTTCAGTAATCATTCTTTCTTTGTAATCTCATCCATGTGGCTTCAGCCTAAATCAAGACCAGAACCTCCAAGACAACAGAAAATATCCCATCAAAATTAATTGCAAAAGTGGGATCTAGCATTAAACAATTTGCAATTCCTCAAGCATTTATGGTAACGAAGAAAAACCAAAACATACTTGGTTATTCTAATGGATTACAGAATTAAACAAAATAGGAAGAACAATAAGACTTAAAATAATTACTTAGGAAGAATATATCAAGTTCATTGCAACTGGAATAAGTCTTCAGGTAACGCTTCTGCACTTTGGCTAATTCTAACTACTTTGAAAAGTTGATCCAGATAACTTCTAGATGGAATATGGGGCTATAAGTGTGGCTTCAGAAATTTACCTTGATTTTACAACAGTCTCCGATTTCTCACAAGTCTTCCTGTATCTTGAGTATTATTAAAATAACTATAGTTTTTCAGGCAAGTCTATCCCCATGCAATTTTTAAATTATGGAATATTTATCATTTACTATTGATTACTGACATATTCTCAAGTGGAGGTCTATTTTTATTCAAAACATAGTGGTTAATTGGGAGGAAGTCAATCCAATATCCTGCATTAACAAAAAGTATTTGATTGGAACAGAAAGAAACAGTGAAGCTAAAACAAACGATATTCAAAATATAATGAATCATACATAAGCTCGTCCTAATTATATGTCTCAAGGACAGTTCTAAGAAGAGAAAAGAAAATTAACACTTCATCAAATGTTCTTTATATGCTAACAGTGTCACGCACTGTATTTTAGGTAAATGGAGATGACTTACTTTGCTGGCTATAATGTCAGGTGATTACAAAGGTTATACTTGATCATAGGTGTAACTTGGTTCTTTTAACCTCAAAGATACTTTTCTCATCAGCTGATGTATTTATTTCCAAGCAAAAATACCCAAAGTGTAGTATTGAGGCTGTGTATATCTGACTATGGAAGTTCTGTAGAAGAGGAGATTGCTGAAACCTTAAAGATTGTGATATGCCAATGATGACAGGCAGATCCATAAACAGACCTTTCATATCAACCAGTTCAGCTCACACATGAGAAGGTGCTTGTTTATTCAAGTGGCAGATAGAGATCCAATTTTCCAATCTCTAAAATAGTTCCCAGATCCTAGATTAGCCAATTACCCTTCATTTTGCAGCAAGTAGCTATAATAAAATAATCCAAAGAAAATTCTTCAGTTCAACTTTCCAATAAAGGTTGGTTTACACATAGTTTGAACAAACCAAAGTGGGCTATCCTCTGTATCAGAAACTTTCTAACACCACTAAAAAGGAAAAATAAATCCTTGCAAACATAAACCTCTAGTCGGATTCAGCAGTAAGTAAAAAATTTAGCCACTGTTTCGTTTTTTTGTGCCAAATCGGGTTTTACTAAGAAATGAAAATGAAGCCAGAAAAGCAGCACAGCAGCCTTGAGAGAGGTGTGATGCCTCTAGATCCACGTTTCACTAGCGGTGCCTCTAGATCCGCGTTTTATTAGTGTCATGATCTCTTTAAATTTACAAAAACAAAAGGTTGGAGATTATTTAAAACAACTCCAGGCCCATTCCTATAACTCCATCTTTTTTTTCTTACTATGCCTTTCTCTAGAAATCCTTAATATGGGTCATATTATTTTCATTATGTGCTTGTTTTTCTTTTTTAAATTACCTTATAGTAATCAAATTTGTTTTCTTGATTAACTCAATAATTAAGAATATTTTTCTTCAATTAATTACCTACATACCTGACCTAGCAACATTTAAATAGTTACTTATATCCTCTAATGTTCTAACTTTTTATATTTTCATCAACCTCATCAGAAGCAGAAATATTTATCATGAAATTTAGACGTCTTTAGAGTGAGAACACACTATATTCAAAACTAGGTTCTTTCATTATTCATTAGTTTTGTGATTCTAAACAGTCATAAAACCTCTCTGAGCTTGTCTACCCAGGAATAACATGAATGTAATACAGACTGAGGAAAATTATTAACTGAAATGATACAGGCATGCCGTTCTTAGCACAGAGCCTAATCCCATAATTGGTTTCTCTTCATGAAAACAGACGATGCTTCTTAACATGACACCCATAAGAATGTGCTGCTAACCAAGAGCGTAAAACAATCTCTGTGGTCTCCATGTCTCGCTGATGTGCCTCCTGAGCGACTCTTCCTGTACGTGCCACAACCTCCTGATGAACTAGCACAATTTGTGACACTCCTCCTTCAGTTGACTTTTTACTGTGAATCCCTTGACAAACAGTAACATTACTTTTGTTCAAAGACACAAGTCAAAGATGATGGTCCTTGTGTCTTGGGTTCCCATCATTCTCGTACAATACTGACAATTGACTGGGACCTGATCTCCAATGGCTCACAGGTAAGGTACTATTTACACGGAAGTGTTTAAAGAACAGCTGCCAAGAATAATCAGCTTGCTCCTGGATCTTTTCCAAAACTGCTTTCCAGTGGTCACCTCAGGACTGCAAAACTTCTTCAGCAGGTAAAGTGCTGCTTCTGGGCATTTGCATATTGTTTAATTTTAAGAATAGACAGTTTACAAAAAGTTGTTGATAGATTTCATTCTGTCTGTGCACATCAGCTAAGTGTGTTTTATTTCCCTTCTGAGCTCTGCATTAGCAGAAAAATAGCATACGAAAAAGTGGCAATGTGCATTTCCAGGTCTTTATGGCCACAACTATGAAAGAAGAGCTTTAACAAGAAAGTTCAGGAAGGCTACAATGGTTTTCCTAATACATTATTGTTGCCATATGTTTGCTGCTGTCTGGAGTCTCTGAAATATTTGTCTGTATTCTTCATAGATGCAAGAGTTTCCAAAAGAGAAATCACTTGGAAAATCATAACATTACTCCAAATAAAATATTAACATAAAAATCTTACTGAAATGTTGAGCTAAAATACCAAAGAATTATTACTACAGATATAATTTATGAGGATCTGAGTGCCTCTGCTTCATAAAGGCTTTTCCATTCCCACTACAGGCATGTTTGATATTGTTCTCCACATGAAACTAATGTTGCTGCTAGATAAAGTTCTGATAAGACATATGACTAAGAAAAGATGTCATGATTAAACCCAGGATGATAAATAAACTAAAAACTGATCCTTAAAATTCTATTTGATAAGATTATTTTTTAAAACATAGAAAATACAGGTACTTTTTCTTTCTTCCAATCATATTAACTATAGATTTATGTGAGTTGAAGAGTCTGGCCTTTCAAATATAACAAGTAACTAACAGGGCTGGAGACATGGCTGGTGGGGCGGAATGGGCAACACACACACAATGAATGAATGAATGAATGAATGAATGAATGAATGAATGAATGGGAGGGAGGAGAGACAGGGAGGGAGGAGGAAGGAAGGAAGGAAGGAAGGAAGGAAGGAAGGAAGGAAGGAAGGAAGGAAGGAAGGAAGGAAGGAAGGAAGGAAGGAAGGAAGGAAGGAAGGAAGGGAAGGAAGGGAAAGAAGGAAAGGAGGGAGGAAAGGAAGGAGGGAGGAAAGGAGGGAGGGAGGGAGGGAGGGAGGGAGAGGAGGGAGGAGGGAAGGGAGGGAGGGAAAGGAAGGGAGAGAGGGAAGGGAGGGAGGGAAGGGAAGGGAGGCAAGTAACCAGTAGTGGTAAGAAGTTGGTCCACGATTAGGAGAATAAATGGTCTCTGGGTATCCATGAATTCTCTCTGTATACAGAGCAGAAGACTAAACTCTCGAAATGCAAATCCTGACTATGCACCTGGGATCCTCATCTCATCCCCACTTGTCACACTTGGAGATAACGCTACCTCATTACCCAGAACGGTGGGTACTTCCTAAAAGTTCTACTGATTTAACTATAGTTTAAGTACTCAGTCACAACCAATGTGAAGATTCCGTGTGGGTCAGACTTCTTCCATAGAACTGTCAAAATAAGAATCAGTAGTTTTCTTTTTAATATTTTGGCTTTTAATTTGTTTGTTAGTTTGAGAGATGTAGAGGACAGTAGGTATGCACATACCACACAGCACCAAGTGGACGTCAAAAGTCAACTTTTGGATGTCGCTTCTCTTTCAGCTATACAGAATCTGAGGATTGAACTAGGTTACCAGGTTTACATGTAGAAGTCTTTACTTGCTAGTCATCTCAGGAGATTTTGTTCTTTTCAATTACCAAACCAAACAAACTATATCCATCTGTTTGAAACAATATTGACATCAAAGAAGTTTTTATTTTTGTCAAAATATATTGAATGATGCATTTACAATCAAGACTGACTACCTGAAGCATGATCTTACAAATGAGAACATAATGAAAGAGAAGTTTGATGCCAAGTTAAAGTTGAAATCAGCCATAGCAAGAGGGATTTTAAAAAATGCCAGAAAGAACATGGTTTGGGTATGTGTGTGGAGTGGGGGAATACGTGCTCGATTAATAATTCTAGATATAACCTACATGATCCATTTGCAAAAACAATGAGTGGCTGCATATCGCATTGCTATACATGGTAGTAATAGTAATCTGTTTGTTTATACAAAAATTGCTAAAAATATTTTTAAGAGGAGGAATATAAACACTTTCTGTACCAACTATAGAGCTCCAGTGAAAGTGAGGTATTTCGCTCAAACTTAGTCTGCTTCAGAGTAACACATCTTCTTCCAGCCTCAACATTTCTAAAGCTAAAGTCTTTGGATTCCATCAAACAACTTTCTCTCTTGTGCAAATCTCAAGATTTCTGTCTTTGCTTTACTTACAATTAAGGGGTAGCGACCTAGAGGTCATTTCTGATCACATAGTTAATATCAGAACAAAAAACGTCACCTGGGAATGGAAGAGAATCCAGGTGTTATGCCATCCCCTAAGTATGGTGGACGCCCGTCTCTCCTCTAATACAGTCCTTTCTTCAACTTCCTGCCAAGTAAGCTGAAACTGAGAACACTGGTGGGAGCGACTTCAGGACAGGGAGAAATGGAAAGTCAAGGAGAGTTCACAGTGACTGTGAGCATGTTCGAACTGGCCCTTCCTCCAAAAGCGAGTAAAAGAACTCTCACTTTTCAAATAGTTCAGATTTGTTTATATTATCTAGTATACCAAAGAATCTCAGGAACAATTGGTTTTTAACCATCTTCCCAGATTACAGGGATGCAAAACATCATGTTTCAAAAGACTAAGAAGGAACTTACTCTGCACCTGATTTACTGATTCATTTGAGAAGAAAATTAAAACCAAAGTCAGCCAGAAAATCCTAAAAATGACAGCCATTTGGAAAGTGATGAAGAAGCACCTAACAGAACCAGAGCATTGGAAAGGACAGATGAAAGCTCCAATTTCAAGCAAATACACCAAGCAGGCATAAAACTGAAGAAAGAAGACCAGGCAGTAAGAAAGAACAAAAAGAAAAACAACAACAAAAGCAAAAGAAATAACAACTCTCCTTAGAAGCTATGCACTTTTTTTTTTGAGTGCTTTATTTTTTGCTGTGTGCTACTGAAGGTCTTTAAAAACATACTCTTGGTTCTTATCAGTAGCAGTTCCCTCTGGAGAATAATTTTGTTAGCTTCAAGTAGGAACTTAAAGGTTCTACAAATTCTTAAACTCCAATAAGAAAATCCTGGGCTTGAAGGTTTTTTGAATACCCAAGCTCAGATCTAATTTGCTTAAATCTGAGGATATACTCCTTTGATTTCTATCTCTTTCATTACATGGGACTATCAAAATTGCCAAATGGATATATGTCCTAATGATTAAAACAGCCTACCATAGCGTACCTTAATGACCTCTCCTACTTTCCTGCAAGTACTTGCCTGACAATAGTTCAATAGTTTTCTATCCTGCTACTTAGTTCTCCAGTTATCTTTACTTATTCTTTTTTAATACTTTTTCAAATATTTTATTAATCGTGTGTGTGTGTGTGTGTGTGTGTGTGTGTGTGTGTGTGTGTGAAAAGGCACTGTTTGTCCCTGTGGAGGACCAAGGATGACTTCAGGAATCATCCTGGATCTCTTCTACCTCCTTATTTCACTCTGGGATTTCCCAGGCTCCACACACTAGAGCTGGAAGTGTAGGTTGCTGCTGTTTCTGCCTGGCGTTTTTATATGGGACCTGGAATCTGAACTCAGGACCTTCTGCTTGTGAGACAGAGTTTTAACCCCTGAGCCATCTCTCCAGCCCTGTTTTTATATTTTTGATACAGGGCCTCACTTTGTAAACCAAAATGGTCCAGAACTCAGAGCAATCATCTTGCTCATTGCTTGTATGCCAAGATTATAGGAATATGACCAGCTTAATTCTTTAATTAACCTAGAAGGATTATAAATAATATTATAGTCTGCATTACTAGTTTTTTTTCAAGAGATGGTTTCATCCAAATAATCCTGCCTATACTGTCCCTGAATATAAACAAAATAATAAATCAAATCTCTATGCACAAAAAGTCTTATAGTCAACTATTGAAACACCCAGATGCAATTGTGTTGGCAAATTAGCAGGGAATAGAAAAATAAGAGGGAGGATAAAAAAAATAAGAGAATCCTACTCTTTAAAAAGTCTGCAAAAATTAATGACTGACATACCAGCATGCCCCCACGGACTACCTAGGAACACAAGAAAGTTAAGAACGTACAGCAGAAACCTTGGGAACTAAAGCTGGATGAGTGAAGGGAAATGCTCCTATCAGTGGGGTGGCCTAAGAGAGGTAACTTGGTATGACACAGAGGCCTGAACCCCCACAAGAATAGACAAGCCAGAGGGAACAGGGAACCCTGGGATCCACAGAAGCAAGAGTAGGAGGGAGTAGGAGGGATTGATAAAGGGATGGGAGGGAGGGACAATGGAGGGAAGCAGGGATAAATTTTCAATATGTTTGTAAAAGTAGAAAAATAAAATAAAATTTAAAAAAGAAAAAGTCTGCAAAATTGCGATTAACATATTCTTTTGATAGTTATAAAATTACTGCTGAAAACTAATAAGCAAAGAAAATATCAAATATTACTAATGATGCTTATGCTAAAAATCTCTCAAAAATTTAAACTAATATTCATTTTGAATAAACAGGAATAGATATTAAAAACTCAGAAACTTATAAAATGTCTGTTATGGATTGTATTCTAGGATTCTAAACACAACCCACAACAACAAAAATAACTCTTGTTTCTCAGCCTTAATCGTGGTAGTATTAAAAAACAGGTTTTAGACTAATACTTTGATTTATAATAAATACCATTTCAAGTTAAAACAAATATTTTTTCAATATCTGAACTCTTACTATGTTTATAAAGGCATAAAATAATTTGAACCCCCACCCCCCACACACACAAGTAAAGTGGAATACATGCTCTAGAGCATCAAAGAACTCAGTTGAAGTTTCAAGGTCTCATCACTTATTAGTTCAAACTATCAGGCTAACAGAACTCAAAGGAAAAACGGCACTACAGTCATTATGTGATGTAAGTATCAAACATTACCATGATAAATATTTGGAAGTCCTAATCTTTTATAAAAGCACATTTTATGTACAATATCAGCGTTCATTCCTTTAGGGTGTACAATGTGGACCGCCTCTGGGGGAATTTATCTTATTTCATTTTCATTCTACATTCCACTTTTGAGTTGCCAACTAAATTGCTTCTTGGTTTATAGTATAGAAGACTTCATAATGCTTAGCTGGAATTGCTTACTTTTCAAGTATGCTGATAGAAAGCCCAATGTGGTCTAAAATATCCTCACCAGATGTTTGGATGGATGTGAAACCAACACATATCAAAAAGAGATTCAAAATACCATTAGCTGTATAAAACACAGACTCATACATTTAAGAAGTTCAAAGGATTAAAACACATAAAAACACCAGGGAAAATGAGCTTAGTTCTTACACTTTCCATTATTAGGTACTCAAATCCTATCAGTTTTCTTTAAATTATCAGGATTTCAATAAATGTCAAGTAATAATAGGCTAAAGAATAATTTAAGTACATTTAATGTGATTAAGCAGTGGGACAGTTTGAAATGGTCACCGAAACAGGTTTTCACAATCATGTTCTGACACAAGGACAACAGTTTAATGAAATGAACAAAGCCTGTAATAGTCCAAACTAGTCAAAACACATCTAGGAAAAGGTGTTTAATTCTCAGTGCTGCACCTTAAGAAAAATACATGTACATTGCAGACCAAGATCTAGAATCACATAATAGGAAGAACAAGTACAGAAAATAAGGATGCATAACCGTGAACAGAAAAGGTCAGGGCCAGAGTTGGGAGGCAAGTCTCTACATAGGAAAAACAGTTCTTTCCAAACATTTTAAGAGTAGGAATGCAACAATATAATTGAATTTGTTTCACATGAATTCCTAAGGGAAAACAAACTAGAACAAAGGATATAAAATATGTTACACAGAGAGATTTTCAGGCAGGATTGTGTGGTATGGACTGGAAGTCATTCCAAGTGGCAGTGTGGGCTAGTTAACGTGCTCTGTTCCTCTGTGCCATTCCCCTTTTTCACACCTGGAAAAACTATTGCAAACTGTTCAATGGAATGGACTCAAATGGTGCCTTCTCTATATTTTTTTGAGACTCTTTTTTCCTCAAACTCTCATCTCAGATCATGTAATTCTTCTATTGAGATAATGACCTACACTAAAGTATGACAGAGGTAGTTATCTTCATGTTCTTGTCACCCATGTAGCATTATTGCCTGCCATGTTCAAAGAAGACATAACTCTGAAAGGCAAATATTCAAATATCAAATGTAGAGTCAGCACTGTTAAGATTTTGTAGTATCAGCAAAAGTAGAATCATACGTCAGTCCTTCTAGAAGTTCTACCACTGTATCCCTCAAAGAACACTATGAACACACTTTTAAAAGAAAAAGGGAACTGGTGTACCTATTAAGTTTGTATGAGCTGAAATAATAATAAAAAATGTATTAAATTAAAAAAAGAAAGAAAAAGGATTCAAATCATGCATTTCTCTCCAAACTAAGAACAAAAATAATGTCATTTAGAAAGTCCAAATGAGCTAGTCATTTCAGGAGTTCGGGGTTTCAGGAGTACAAATGATACTCCCAGTAAGGCAGAATATTGGGTGACAAGGAAAGACAATGGAATTAGCTGTAAGAAAATAAAAAGACGAATAAGTATGAAGCCAACAGTTATACTAAATAATTTATGAAACAAAACCTGTCTATTGCCCTGCTGTTTGGGTGCATTTTGAACATGCCGACTGAAACGTGCAAATGTACAAATGTAAGGCGTGGCAGGAGCCTACAGCCTTCCCACCAGTGCAAACACTTCTGATACGACCAGTCTTTTCAGATGTACCTAAATGGACTAAGAATGAAATCGAAACATACTCAGTCCACACCATTCCTTTTGAATGTCTAGAAATCTCAGTTTAAAGAAAAAAGGCTACAAAATAGTACCATATTTAAAAGAAGGATAAGAAATATCTGAAAAAAATAGTTTAAAAAATCCACTTTTGGAGCTTGAGAGGTGGCTCAGGGGTTAAGCCTCTGCCTTGCAGGCGGAAGGTCCCGAGTTCGGATCCTAGACCCCACGTATAGACGCTGGGCTGGGCGGAAGCGGGGGCGGCCTGCGTTTCTGGTCCTGGTAGGGCGGAGCCTGTGAATCCCGGGGCGGAGTAAACAAGGAGTAGGCGGTCCATGGTGGTTCCCGAATTCATCCGTGGTTCTACACACGCATACACGCACACACACACATACACGCACACACACACACACACACGCGCACAATTGAATGAATAATAAACAAAAAAATCCACTTTTTTCTGCATTTACTTTTCTATTTTCTGTGAAATAAGAAACAAAAATTATAAGAAAAAAATGGATCTGTCTTAAAAACATGGCATATCATATGGTCAGTACAGATTTAAACCAATCCTCTAAAACTAGTGGTAGATAAATTATACTTACTATTGATGGCTAGACAAAGACAAAAATTTATAAAGGTACTTAAGAAAGCACCATAAATAAAACTCTAAACATAAAGCTAAAAAGCCATTATTCTTCATGATTCTTCAAGGTGATGCATTTAAAATTCTGCCCATAAATATGACTTACTTTAAAAAATTTTAAAAGAAATTTAATTCCTAAAAAGTTACATAACTGAGGGGATCGAAAGATGGCTCAAGGGTTAAGTTTCTGCCCAGCAAGCAGCAGGACCGGGTTCCAAACCCAGATCCCAGCTAAAAATGCAGACCAATGACGCTGGAGGACTGCACTTCTGGCCCTGGAAGGTGGAGCCAGGGGAAAAGTAAAGCAAAAAGAAGGTAAAGTAAGCCAGGATGTTCATGAAGTCCCCCTTGGGTCTGTACAGGCACAAACAGTGCCCTCCAATACACACACGTTCCCAAGTGTTTTCCTCGAAAGAATGACGACTAGAGTCCCCAGGAACTACAGAATAGCTGTACAGGCATGGTGGCCGCCTGTCAGCCGGGACTCTGGAGCTGAGACAGCCCTGGAGTAAGCTGGATTAGGCACAATAGCAAGCTCCACACTGAGAATGAGAACCTGCCTCAGTAAAGAGGAGCTCCGGCCCAATCAAAAGACACCTGTCAAACACTGGTCTCCACATGCAGGTGAACACATGGACTCCAGCACTCACATGCAAACACACAAGCACCCACACACACAAATGTATCTCACAATATTTTAAACCTTTAATTTAGTGTATGTGTGTGGGGTGTGTCAGAGGGCACTATGTGTCCTTGTGGTGGACCAAGGATGACTTTGGGAATCACCCTGGATTGCTTCTACCTCCTTTCTGCTTCGATCTAGGATTTTCCAGATTCTACCCACCATGGCCAGAAGTACTGTCATTTCCAGCTGGCGTTTTTTTACCAGGGACCTGGGACCCAAACTCAGGCCCTTCTGCTTAAGAGGCAGAATCTTTACGCCTGAGCCATCTTTCCAGCCCGGGACAAGTTTTTTTGGAAAAGAAAAATAGACAGAAAAGCAAAAACAGAAACATCAACAAGACAGGTTCTATTATTAAGATTTTAGGTAACTTTTTTTTTTTTTTTTTTTTTTTTGCTGGAAGCAGTTTGCCAAATTTGTTATATATATAACTTTTGCAAATCAGAAACAAAATTTTATTTAAACTTTTTAGAAAGATAGGACACAATGGGAATAAATGGAGTCATATGAAGCGAAGTTCTTAAGAAACATTTATCTTTACAACACAAGTGCCAATGAGGAAAGAACAGCCGCAGGAGCTGGGAAGTAATAATCCTACGATGACCTTTAAACAGGGCTGGAGAAATGGCACAGGGGCTAAGACTCTACCTCTCCAGCAGAAGGTCCTGAACTCAGATCCCAGGTTACAAGTAAAAAAACAAACAAACCAAACAACAACAACAACAACAAAAAACCACCAGAGCTGCAGCCTGCATTTCTGGCCCTGGTGGGCGGAGCTTGGGAAATCACAGAATGAAGCAAAAATTAGGTAGAAGCAATCATGATGATTCCTGAAGTCACCCTTGGTTCTCCACAGGACCACACAGTGCCTTCTGATACGCAGGCGCACATACACATAACACATACACACACACACACACATACACACACACACACAAAATAAATAATAAACAAAGTAGCACTTTAGCAACCTTAAAATATCTTAAGTCCAATATCCGGTTAAACTACAAAAGTGACAAAAAGGAAAGATAGTAAGTGGTTAACTGGCCACTGTGGAGTATCTCATCGGCATCCAGGGCCCCGACTATGTCCTAGTCGCGTCTGGCCGGGTGGGCGGCAGCAATATCATTCAGAGAAGGACGATCCTGACAAGGTGTTTAAGATGAGTGAGAAAACCTTACTGCTCTGTGTTGGAGAAGCTGGAGACACTGTACAGTTTGCAGAATATATTCAGAAAAAATGTGCAACTTTATAAAATGCGGAATGGACATGAACTGTCTCCCACAGCAGCAGCTCATTTCACACCCAGAAACCTGGCTGACTGTCTTCAGAGTCGGACCCCATATCATGTGAACCTCCTTCTGGCTGGCTGTGATGAGCACGAGGGACCAGCACTTTACCACACGGACTGCCTGGCAGCCTTGGCCAAGGCCCCTCTCGCAGCGCATGGCTACGGTGCCTTCCTGACTCTCAGTATCCTTGACCGATATTACACACCAACTACCTCACGGGAGAGAGCAGTGGAGCTTCTTAGGAAATGTCTGGAAGAGCTCCAGAAACGCCTCATCTTGAATCTGCCTGCCTTCAGTGTTCAAGTCATTGACAAAAATGGCATCCATGACCTGGATAACATTTCCTTCTCTAAGTAGACCTCATAACATTGTGTCCTTTCTTCCCATTTAACAGGGAACTTTTTTTGATGAGCTCCTTTAATTTTTTTCTACTCTTTTTGCGTGCATGCTTGATAGATGATTAATTCAAAATAAAGCTGGATGTAGATAAATTTAAAAAAATAGTAATAAATAAATAAATAGGTCAACTATTTGAAAGAAACTTAAACATGTGGACAGTCACCCAACAGATGGCATGAGGGCCAATAAAGTCTGTCTGACTCAGGTGCTTGGACCAGGCAGGCAGTTGCTGAGTTCCTCATTGCATACTGTGCAACACATCTGCCTTAGTTTCACAACACCCCACTTTCCCAGTATAAAACCACCCTGATTTCATATCCTGTTGCAGTAATGGGCACTTTGATCCAAATTATTTAGGGGCAAAAGGAGGTTTTTATTCAACTTACAATTCCACATTATAGTCCATTATAGCAGGAGAGTTACCACCAAGGGCCAAGAACTGAGTGAGGGGCAAGTGCCAAAGTATTGCTTCTAACTTGCTAGTCTTCCGGCTTGCCAAATTCCAAATATATCTTGATCCTGGCCACATGCAAAAATTGGTCTTCCCATATCAATTAGATAATGTCCTATAGGCCCAGTCAGAGAGCTGCCTTAACTAAATAATTCTTCATGTGCATCTGAAGGCTAAGTTCTCAACTGTCAAGCTGACACCAGAAACGACTTCCCCAACATATTATATTCAATTCATATAAAGCAGATTTTAAGATTTACTCAAAATCTTAACTAGAAGTACTTATAAAAATTGGTACAGATAGATTTGGTATAGTTGCAGAGCAAGAGAAAGCTAGCATCTCTGGCTCAGAGATTACAAAGAAGTAGATCTCAGTTTAACAATAAAAAAAAGCCTTCCTTGGGGGGAAAATTGCAACACAAGTGAACTGTGAGTGAAGACCATCAACTTCACAAGCAAAGAAACAAAAGTGAACTTTCAGGTGCAGTTAGCAGCGCTACAAAAAATTCTTCTCCAGCCAAAAGGCTTCCCAGAATATCTGAGGGAAAAAAAAATATCTCTGGCTGTAAGTACTCATGACTTGTTCATTCGACAACACACAAGATGGAAGAAAGAGAAACCAATTCATTCTGCTTTTGTTTTGTTTTTGAGATGTATATAAGAATAATGATGGCATAAATGTACTTTAGATGGATCTAAATGAACTTATCCATTTCATGGGAAGAGGGGTCTTTCTCTAACAGTACATGAAACAATCATGTTATCTGAGAATCAGTGATGTCGGCATCTGTAAATACAGGTAATATTTGCAAATGTAATGTTTTATATTATATGGAGCAGTATTTTTAATCTATAATAGGCATAAAGAATTGAAAGAACTTAGAAAGTTATTTAGACCACCTCAATCTGTGAATTGGAAAAGGTGAATTCTTTCAATATAGCACATGTGCCATACAACAACTGGGAAAAGCAGGCTGCCCAAGAGGATTTCTCAAATGCAGCACAGATCTCCCCAGAAAAAGGGGGGGTCAACCTCAATGCAACTCAAGATTTATGTTCTGTGAAGGACACCACAAAGCTAGAGAAAGATGACACAGAACTGGCAAAGTGAAAGAAGGTATTTAGAACACATAAAGCTGATAAAATAATAATATGAATTCCTACAAATCAGCAAGTAAAAAAAGCTGATGACCTGAATGGACAGAGATCAGAAAAAGGCATGTCACAAGAAGGAACACTGGAATATATATAATTTCAATTTTATTATTAATCAGGGACACAGCTATAACGCTGTATAACTAATGCTAACTCAGTTGTTTAAAGAGTAAATGTTAATAGTGAAGTGATACAATTTTATTAAAATCATTCTGCAATGAATAAAACAGACACTCAATTTATGGTTAAAATGATGATACTTGTTTGTTCTCTAAATTAAGGTTTTTTACATATCCATTATCTTCAAGTAGAGCAGATGAGTACAGAGAAGTCAAATATATTTTATAATCTCTAAAAAATTACACTAATTTTTAAGAGTTTTCTAGAATTTGGTTTTGTAGAAGAAGATATGACACATTCATAAACTTGAGTACTGTCTAAGCACAAGCCAGTAAGGGAAAAAAATTCACTGTTGTCTGTTTCAAATGTTAACTGATGTAGTGGAAACAGCTTATAGCAATAGCTTGCCGTTTTAAAGAAAATGACAAGTTAAGTAACAGCTGTTGGTAGGGCAAATGAAATTCAGTATCATTAAGGGCACTACATAGTTACTTGTTAAAAGCATTTTAATATGTATTATAACTGCAGCATTCGCCTATTACTAGATATTTCTAAGGCTAATTTAATGCAAGGAAGGGAAAAACAAATTCTAAAAGCCTGGGAACAGTGAAGACTACTTGATCTGTTCAAACAGAGGGGAGTACAACTGTCTTGCTGAATCCCAAGCAAGTCACAATGACTATGTCAGCAAAACTACATCAATTTCATTTTAACTGTGTTTCCGAGAGTGCACATATCTAGAACCTAGTTAAGTTAGTTTCCAATTTTTAATATTAAGACATTTTCATATATTTAAGTGTCAGACAAGTTGTCTTTTTTTAACAAGTTACCAAAGACACTACTAATATCATGCATATTTTAATAGAAAATGTGAATTTAACAAGTATGACCTTACTAATATAGTCCTGTATAAAAACATAAACAAAATCATCTTATTTGAAAGATAAACAAACCACGCAAGTTTGGAAGATATAAGTTATAAATGAACAAAAGAATTGCAAGAATACTCAGAAATCCAAATCACAAGAGACTGCCACAGATCACTGGATTTTGGGAATCTCAAGATTCTATTTTGCTATGTTTTATTATTACAGATAATTGTATGGACCATTGTTCCTGGGGAGAGCAAAACAGATGGTTCTAGTCAAAGCCTCCAAGGACTCCGCTGCCACCTATGTGCTGGAGGAGGTGCCAGGATCCCCCAGCAGATGAATACTTCTGGGAAGAGAGGGGGTGGGCAACTTAAATCACAGACAGACAGGTGACACGGTGAGGGGTGAAACTTCATGTAAATTATGCTTGGCTTTGAATGTAAGGGTTTAATGTTTTATTAGTAATAAATTCACTTTCTCCCCCTCCAGCCTCAGCTTAAACTGCTGTCACAACATGTATCAGTGGCCCCTGACAAATGTTTGAGATCGTTGCCATCATTATTACACAGGAAAGGCTTTGAATGAATTCCAAGCAATCCATCCATGTCATACTTTGACGCAGCAAGCGAGAGGTCTGAAGGAGAGAAGATTTAGCTCTGAGTGAGGAGAAAGAAAGCCTTCACTTAGACACAGTTCTTCCACACATGGCAAGCTATTTGACCTACGGCAACCCGAAGGGAGGAAATCAATTTCCTTGAGATTCAGTCATCTAATAAACAAAATGAAGAAATTAGACGAGGATCTTCCAGTTGCAAGAAAGTAACTGCCAGTCTGCATGGTTAGGATATGACACAAGAAATATGCAAGCTTTTAGCACTAAACTGCAAAACTATTTTTTGATACTTTAAAAATTGATAGTCATGACTTTTAAACAAAAACCTTAGTAGGGTATCAAAAGTATGACCAAAACACACTAAGAATATTTGTCTTCTAGAGGGAGAAAACTAAGCTAGAATATTAGGAAACTGGTGTATAAGTCATTTATAGTTACTTTATATAATGAAAATTGAAACAAAAGGAATGTAATCTATTTAAGATTGTTTTAGCATTTATTGTAGACACCAATGAATAAATAAAGCTAAGAAGTTGCAACTTCAGTCTGAGACATTTCTAATTCCTTATGATTTCAGGGAACATAGAAAAAAATCTAAATTCTTAGATGATTATTTCAGTTACACTTAACAGCAGCCCCTACACAAAGCTTTAAACTTCCATAAGACATATAGGAAAATTTTAAAAAGTTTACAGTAAATGTCTAAAGAATGCCTTAATTAAAGTTAAAATAATATTCATAATAAGCATCAAAAAACTTGAAAGAAAATCTGACACCCTGACTAAATGAACTGTCACTAAGTTGGAAATTGAATCTGGATGACTTGAAAGCAATTGATTTCAAACTGCTACAGCGTTGTAACCTTTTACTTTGGAATAAAACTTTAACTAGAATGACAACAAGAAAGAAAACAAATTTTATTAGTATGACACATTTTTTCTTTACTTCTTACAACATGAAGAGTAAAACCTTAGGAGCAAATCCTTATTCAAATAAAAATCCCAATGAACCAGCAATGTAATTCAGCAGAAAGTCAGGGTTTGAGTCCCAACATCACAAATAATGAAAGAAAGAAATCCACAGGTTACAAATGGAAACTTTTAACTTGTAGTGCTTTTGGTTTTTTGCTTTGTTCTGCTTTTACTTTAATTTTGGTGCATGATAAATATATATAGCATTCAGGAACTTATAAAATTATTCATTAAACTATTTTGAAAGCTTTTGTTTTTTGTTCTCTTAATATTAGTATCTAAATAAACAACTCTAACAAATTTGCCTTAGGCACTCTTTCTGTAGAGTCCCAAAGCTGGCTTATAAGAAAACTATAGTTCAAATATATACCTCAAAAATAATTATCTCTATGCAAACTTCTGGAAAACTATATCTGGTTGAAAGTTGTTTACAATATTTAGAAGTTAAACCTAATCTCTCACCTGCTTATTCAATATATATTCACAGCAGAAAAGTGGATTTCATTATTTGTTTATGATTTTCCCTGATGACAAAATTGGGGGAAGTAAATACACAGACATTAAAATTAAATATAGAAACACTAGCACCTAAATTTATTTATACAGTTAAGAATTAGCTTATAAAAGAGCACACGTACTTATTCTATATATAAAAAAAACCAGCATGTACTATCCAACAGACGTCCTACTCCAATTTGTCTCTTAAAAGAAATATTCATACAGTTTTCTCTAGATAGGATGGTCCCATGAGAAATGTGTTGCCACTGCTCACAGGATACTCCACTTAAATTTGTGCTTTTTGACAAAACAAAGCATAATGCTTGCTCCATCCCACGATTTCCACTAGTCTGTGTAAATGTTTAGAAGATACAAGTCAACTTTTAAAAAGAATTTTAAATATGCCTTAAGAAAACTACTATGTACTAAACTGTCAACAGATTCTTTCCCCCAACGAATGGCTTTTAAAATAGTTTAATCTTTTGCCTTTAAATCTTATTAGTGCTTGGTTTATATTATACATGACAAATAACTTATACTAAAAAGCACAATGCCATTTCAAAAGAAAATAATAGGATGATAGAATTTGAGAAGAGATAATGTAGAACATGTAAAGAAACTCTTCTCCTTTTTCCAAAGCCTCACACCCATTGTGCAGATGAGGCAAGTGAGGGCCATAGCTTTTGCTCAGAAGTTTTACTTTACATGAGTACAAAGAATGACAAGTATAATTCCCTTAAAACATACAAGCAATGCTAGTTTTAGAACATTTTTTCAAGATATCAATGACAGGTGGAAGGTAATAAGGCATAAAGAATTATATAATCAAAACTGAGCTAAATAAAATGCACACAAATTATCAATACAATGAAACTCAGCTTATGTATAAAACTTATAATTATCTTTTAGAATTATTATAATTCCTAAGAGAAAATTTGTGGATTTTTCAGAAGTTATAAATGTTTTGTCCCTGCAATGTTTTAAATGTTGTAAAAATATTTTTACTATATACTTTTTGATTAAGATTTGTGTATATACAAAAAATTATTTTATTTTACAAAGCTCTGTTTGTTAAGGCCTAAAGTCATGACACAATTTGAATAAGCCACAGATTATTCAGTAAGGGATTTGATATGTGGAAGAAAACATGTCTTTGTTTATGTTTGACTCATACAAAGGAAGAACTGCAGAAAATAAAAGTACATAACAGCTATCAAGTCTGTATCAATGAGAAGCTGAGATACTATGTGTAGCTTAGGGTCCGCAGATCTAATATTTTTAAAACTCAAATACAATAGGTGCACTACACAAAATGTCCTATGCTAATGTTTGCACTTATGGCTATTTCAGTTAAGGAAAATGAAACTCCCTGAGAACCAAAGCAAAGCATTAGATCCAAGCACTTCTGTACTTGCTTTACTCATGAAACTCATATCTAAGGGACTGATTTCACTAGCAAACTTCAATTGTACTTGTACTTGCTATAAGAATGCAAGAAAATGAGACAGATCAGTCAAAGATCTTTGTCAATTTATATTTTAATACAAAAGAAAATAAAATTAATATGTAAGTCATACATAAACGTGAACTGATAACACTGACATTTTCTTTGAAAAGTAACAATGCTAAAATTTTACTAAAACGTTTACTAAAGTTATTACTTAGTGTACAATTCATACTACATTATTAAGAATATATATTTACTGGTTTGTAATTAAAACTCTGATAAGATTAAGTTTTTAATCAAATAGTTCGTGTCGTCAGTTACAATGCATCTTTCCTCAAAAGATATATCTATATATATTTTCCAAATAGGCTCAGTAGGAAATGACCCAAAAAAAAAGTGAAAGAAAAAATAAAGAAACCTGTTTAATAAAAAAAATGACAAGCTAATATTTCACACTTTGGAAACTTGCAACTGGATCCTGTGCCAGTTGAGTTGCTGCATCAAGACTCATCACCATATAAGATGCCTGAACCTGACTGACAAAACCTTCAGCAGGAAACTTAGGGAAAAGGAAGCAGGAGAGAGCATGAGCTAAAGAGCCACCCCTACAGGGAAGGACACCATTCCTCAAAGAGCAGCAGCACTGTCAGTACACACTCAGAAACATCGCTAACTCAAGGACACCGAGATTCAATTTTCCCTACCTCTCATTAATACTTGATGAAAAACGAACACAAGAGAAAATATAGTTCATGATCACAGTCTCTCTCATCTAGCAATTTAAATACTTTAAGATATGTACCATTTTGAAATATTTTATATCAGACAAAAGAAAACAATCTGAGCAAAATAATCAATGAGGAGTTTATAAACTCCACTCTTGTGGTAGTATAATTCAAAAATTAGAATATACTCTATTCTAACCACTTAGAATGATGATATTTCATTAAGTATTTAAATTCAGCATAACTTAGAAAAATTAAACAAGAGAAATAATACTTAAGCCATATTATAGAACTTTTACAAATATCTAAAATTTAGAAAGATTTATTTACATAAACATATTAAAAGCTATCAAAATTAAAATTACAAGATGACACACTATAGAAATCACGTGTTTATCTACTTTGAAAATTGCATCAAAATTATTTATGAAAGAGTACATGTAAGTTAAAAATTAATATTTAACTAAAACTAAAATATTTACAAAATATTAAGAAGGAAATTAATATAACAATGATGATACTTAAAAATAAGTGCATTAATTTTTTAAAAAATGGGAACAATGTTCTTTTGTTATTAAGCAATACAAATAATTTAGGCTTTGCTATGGGAGATAATGATTCTTTTAAAGGAGTAGATGGAGGAAGTCATGCTGCAATCCTTTTTATGAAAACCGTGGTAATGAAAAAATCAGATAAATAATCTGCATAATGCCAGCTTACTCAAAAAAAGCATGGAGCCTCCACTTAATGTCTATCAGACAGAAAAAAAAAACCCAATCTCAAAAGAAAAGAAATACAGTCACCTACAGAACATAATATATTCCTATCAAAAGTTATTTTCAAGTAGCCTCTGGTAATTTAAAACTCCCTTAACAAATGTATTCAATATTTCATTAATGACTTACAGAGGAATTTATACAGAACTGAAAATTCACACATCTAAGACTTTGGTTTTGAAAATGTATGGTGGAAAGTTCATCTTATGAAATTCCAACAATTCAAATTATCAAGTACTTATGTGTGTGCAAATCAAATTTTCTTACTTCTTGTGTTTATACAACTACTTTTAAAAAATCAAAGTAATTCAGACTTATCTGTGCACACAAATAAAAGTTAACACAAAAGTTAACACAACATAATGCATACATGTTTTCTTACTGATACTTGACAAACCATAGTAAACAAGTAACTAAGCAGCCAAAATATTTCATTAAGACCCACTGAGGCCACTGAAGTCCCCAGGAAAGCGGTGCTAAAAATCACCTTCCACTGGACACCACACTCCTCCTGACCTCCCTTGGCTGAGGCAGTCAGAGGGTACACTGCATCGCACTCTCAAGGAAGCCTTTATTAAGTATGAGAAATAAATTACATTAAGTGTTATTTTTTGAACTCAGAAATGAGGGAAAGGGTTGTTAAGATATCAAATTCACTAAGAAAATAATTATGTGAGAAATAAGTTGCTGTCACACAAGAGACTTGCCAGATACCGCATTTAAGCAAGTTGTTCTATACACCTTTAGAATCAATTTTATGACACAGAGATTAGTCTGTGATATTAAATCACCCAAGAGAAGATGGGGGGGGGAACGACCCCTGATGAGTGGAGAACTGTTTTTGTAAACGTCACCATTACTTTAATGGCAATGGCATTTGCAAGCAGTGAGCAATGGAAGCAATTTGATTGGTCCAATCACATTGCAAACTGCTTTATAACTCAAGTCTAGATTTCAATTTCTAATAAATACGCTTCTACTTCATCAAATCCTCCCATCTTTAATTTTACCAAATACAATTCAAAACTGAAAACTACTAGAAATTTGTAAGAATCCACAGAAAGGACATCAGAAGTTGACACATATCAAATATTAATTATAATGATGACTGCCATCTTCTACAGTAACTATGTCATCATACTGGAATGTTAATTAAAGCATAAAATGACTTGTTAATTGAGAACCCATTCTGAACAAATGCATTTGTACTTGTGCATTTAACAGAAAATCCAGGCTGGGGACTGAAATCCTTTTTCTAAAATTCTGACATTCAGAAAATATTCCCATGGAATGCTTGCCTGATTCGTGGACTGACATTTCCTCTTTGCAACTTGCTCAACTAAAAAGGAGATGTGCAGGCCAAACTCCACAGTACCCAGGGCAACCGGCCATTTACTTGCCGCTGCGACTTTTGTATTGTTTCTCTTTAACTTCTCTTTTCCTTACTGCCCCTTGCCTTCACTATCTTTTCATAATGGAATGTACATTATCTTAGCTGTTTCCAATCATTTTTACAGGAGCAGAAGACATACCTGAAAAGATTAATAAGCTTTCCCACTTGGGCCATTTCCAGAAACTCAGTATATTATAGCTTTCCACAGCCTCCTTCCTTCCGCTACAATCTTGTGTTATCAATAGCAGCTTTTTCTTATTTTAGGTTTAACTAAAGGACTGAAGGAATAAGCTGCTGGAAATCAGTTTATACTGTCACCCATCTTCACATCCTGACCTCCCTGTCTGCAACACTTTGCTGCCATCTATGTGCACAAAAATGCACAGCACTCTTCCATGGCCTACACGCTTTTCCTGGGTCCCAAAGGAATCACGTAGACAAAGAAGAAATTTTAGGAATAATTTGCTCTCCACCCAGGTACACATGTGTGCTGGGAATTTCTACTATTCTAAGAAATGACTTGATAAAATTGACTACCAATATTTCACTACTTAATCCATTATTATTTAACAGAGACAAAATGATAAAGCTTAATTAATGTGGTAGGTTTATAGCTATAATTTGAATTAGAAAAGGAAAGAGTTTTTAAAAAGTTGATATTTTAAAACATATAAGTAAATAATCCCAATAAAATTGTTTGAAAAATGTAATTTAAATCCTACCAAATGATATGATTAAATAGTAACTTAGCCAAAGCACTTTTCACAGCATTTAATATAAAGCAAAATAAATAAAAGTAGTATTTATAGTATTTATTGTCATGACAAACTCCAACACTATGATATAATGTGATAATCAAGTTATCTCTATTAAACAGTGAAATGCTTTTCTTCCAGGAAAAATCTGCCAGAACATATTAGAGTCCTCCAGCCCAGCTGTGACAGTCCCAACAAATGCATAACAAACACACACGCCAGAGTGAGTTGTGGGAAACAAAAGTGTCCTATGTACCACTCAATCCCTGGGGAAGCAACGGGGGTTACTAGGGATTAACAGTAGTCCTGAAGCACAACCTTTAAAGGGGAAGGTTTGGTGATACTACTGATTTCTAGAGAGCTTCATGAAGATGGGGAGGAAAAGAGACATGGTAAAGAGCTTGATTTGGTTTGCTGGACAAAACGAGGACTTCCATCTGTGCTGCCATCTCTCTGCCCATCCTCCTTCACTGCAACTCACGGTCCCCGTCAGTGGATGGCTCCTCTCTGTAAAATGTCATTTTAGTTTTCAATGCTATAAACACATACAAGTTAACTCATCTTTTAAATGCAACATTTTTAGTCTTCCATCTAAGTCATTCTACTGATAAATTTAGTTACATGATGCCAAAATGAAGACTTTACATAGTTTCTTGTAAAAGCAATTCAAATTCACTGAATTTTTTTAAATTAACATTCCCAAAATACCCTGCCATGCTATTATTTTTACAAAAAATTCAGTAACAATATTTGCTAATTTTTGATGTTAGACATATTTCATTAAAAAATCTAGTATATTAAAATGGTTGTCTTATAATTTTTTCTTGCTAGCATTGGTAAGGTATTCAAAGTTTCCAATTAATGATTTATATAGAAACTAATAGGAAAAAACACTGCTACATTAAAAGTTTTTGAATTAGAAAAGGTTTTAATTCATCTTATTACTCAACTCAACTTTAACAAAGCAAATATTATAAACACTACTTGCAATAAAGTGATAAACTAAGATTCATACTTTAAAAGAAACAAGTTTTAGAATTTAATTCCTTAAATTTGCATACAACTTTGAAAGAGGGAAGATGTCTATCTGTAATATTAAATTACATTTATTAAATTAAAGGTGTCATTATCTATAACTTAATGTAGTAAAATTACATACTAATCTAATTAGGAGCCTTAAACCTATTTGCTCTCATCATTGAAAATCCAAAACAAAATGTTTTCTTCACAATATACTTACTATTAACTTATTGTTTCCTCATTGTTATCTAAACATTCATCTGGAAATTGACATTTAAAAAAAGAACATTTGGCCATTTCAATACTTTTAGTCTAATATGTGTAAAAATAATTGGTATAATATTAAAAAAAATACAACTTTGGATTTTATTTAGTAAACAAGCCACAATGCTAATAAATTAAGGCCAGAAAAGCTAACAAACACACCTTTGTGTGGTCCAGCAATTATATGCAAAATTCCAAACATTATTAGCTGTTATCAAAATTACAATACCACCTAGATCTAATAAAACAGAACAATCTGTTTGAACAAGGAGAAGAGAACTTTCATAGAGTGTTTTCTCCCATATAAATGCTTAATGGACTATAAAGGACTTTTTAAGTGGTTTTAGATTTGAATTCAATTGCTTAAATCTGTAACAGGCTTCTAAAAAGAATTCGAGCCAGATGACACAGAGAGACCCCACTGACAGTGTACACTGCTATCCACCCTCATGAATGTGAGGAAAGGAAGGCTAGACTTTATCCAAGGAAACATGGAACTGACTCGAGTTTATATTACTAGAGTTTATATACTATAAAAACAAACTTTAATCATGAAATAAAAAAGGGTTCCTATTGCAATTTTGGATCATCGACTCTATTAAATATGGTAAGAATAGCCTATGTAGATGAGGGAACAAAGACCAATCAGAAAGAAATGAGGGCTTGTGGAACAAAAACAACAGAAAGGCGGTTTTTGTTAGGCACAGAGCTTGCTCTACACAGTCCATCTAACTGGAGATTTAAAGCATTCAGCAGTTGACCCTGTCATCTACCCACTTAGTTTCACTGAAACAGCCATCTTAGCATGTATGGATTTGTGCACGGACAGTAGTTCTAATACAGAACCACATAAAATCCCTCAGGTTCTCCAGACTTACAGCTTGAGAACATACAGCTTTTTGTTCCTGAGGCCTCTTGATTATTGCAGCATTCATGCGGTAACAAACCAGAGGTTTAGGGTTATTTTGAGCATATACAAGTTATATATAATAATTTCCTCAAGTGACGGGTGACTGTGTAAATACAAGGCAAATTAAGTTCTCTTCACAAACCCAAGAGAGCTATGACATGCATATTTGTAAGAAGATAAAATACTATGATCAGTTCACATAAGGTAATTTTAAGAATTTCCTGCCTTCCCTATATATTGATTTATTTAAATATCACTGATGTGCTCATGCTGCACCCTGCATTGTATTTGGGACTCTTGCTAGCTATGTGTATACACCACTCATATGGGATTCAATAGGACTAGGTGTTTCCTCAAGCAATGGAAAAAATGCAACTTTTTTTCTAAATTCAAATGTATTGCACTGAAACTTAATTTACTGGAGTAAATGATAGGAATGACAATGACAAGGAAGGTAAAACTCTCACAGTTAAATGGCAGCTTCTCCCCGCCCCCATCCTTGATCCTTGATCATCCCAGCTTAGTATCACAAGAAGAAAGGCTGGCCTTACCTCTGGGTTCAAGGCTGGCTGCCCATCAAGTGGCAATCCCAGGCAAGCACTGGAGAAACAAGGGCTTGAACTGGGTTACTGCCAAGAGCTCTGCCACCTCAGAATTCTACAGTCTGCATAACAAAAAACAAAGGGCCCCAAACATCATTTCCCCCTTTAGAATATGTCACAGCAGCAGGAACAGGCATTTAACCAAAGAAAACAATCCTGCCTATCATGACAAAGAACAGCTAAGACAAACTGCAGGTCCCAACCCAATGATTGACGCACTGATCATGAAACTTTAGCCCATCCACTTCTCTGAACAATCTGCCTCATGTTAGCTTCAACTAAGTAGAGAACACACTGAGACTGTGAGGGACAGAAAAGAGAAAGAGTAGGCAGTTTGAATTTCTGCCCCTCACTGTCTACTGCATTCGCTGTTGAACTACTTACTCCAGAAGCACTACTGCAAATAGGAAAGGAGTCTTAGGACACCGGCACTGGATGCGAAGTTTTAGAAAAACTCTAAAGAATTGTGATGCACCACAAATTTTCATAACAACAGTCGCGCCTTCTGTCCAGACACAGTTCTATCAATTCTGATCCCACAATTGGTTGCCACGCCTCCCCCACAACTCTTTACATTAACTTTGGTGAAAGATAACCACCAGGAAAAAAAAGGTAGAATGCCACGTTCACCTACAGTGACACAATGAACTCTGCCATGCAACCGTGTGAGCCACAAGGCCAGGCCCTGACTCATGTGCAGGAATGTTCCTTCTAACCACAATGCAATGCCCCTGTCTGCTCATTTTCCTGCTGTGCTCGCACCTCCCTGCCAGGCCCCCAGGGTCCGAAATAAATAAATGCAAGAGTAACAACACAGAAAAATAGTTCCTCTCTGTTATTGGCTCTGGGCTTTTAATAGGCCACCCCCTGCCCATACTGTAATTGCACAGTAAAAAGCCATGTTGTTGCAGTTTTGTTTTGTGCTATAATTGGATCAGTCAGGTACTAACCAGATGTTTAACCTTCCCCTCCCACTATAATGCAATTCTCTCAGTACATTTAGTAGCTTGCCCCTTCTCCCAAGAGATTCAGGCTTTCTGGGAGAATATGGGGTTTAGCGATCAAGCTGGAACTACAACTCAGTACTTCAACTTAGAGGATTAAATTGCTTGGGCTCTTTCCCAGGGCCAAGCAATGTAATTCCCATGCCTGTTTTCATTTTCAACTTCATTCAATGGCTACTTTTTCTGTCTCATCTTGCCGTGATTCTTATATTTTACCACACTAACTCCTGAGTTCACAACCAACTCTGTATCATGGCCAGTTTCTTGAGCCACAGATCCCTTGAGGAGGACTGCATAGGCTTCTTCCCATGGAAGGTCTATGTTCAGAATCTGGCAGCTGATCTGCGCAGTTGGGAAGGAATCCCCAGTCCTCCCACTTAATTGTGTTCCATCTTACATTCCTGCATCTGGGGCAATCCTGCTTCCAACTGTCTCAAAACCAGGAATTCACAGAGAAATAAAAGGAAAAGTAATAAGCATAATTAAAAAGGTAGAACACCATTATAAACTATGGAGAAAGAAAGGTATACTAATGGTCCTTAGCAAATAGAGGATTTAAAAATCCTACTGGAAACTAAAGAGTAAGTAACTACAAGAAGAAATGTAGCTATTCAAGAGAATATATTACTTAATGAGGACCATTATAGGTCAGAAGTACCACTGGGAGAGGTAATTGCTTTCTTCATTGGTCTTATATGTTTTAAAAAATATTGCTTGTGTGTATGTGTGTGTGTGTGTGTGTGTGTGTGTGTGTGTGTGCCTGTGGAGGTCTAAGAGTGGCTTCAGGAATCACCCTGAATTGCTTCTAACTCCTATTTGCTTTGCTCCGGAGCTTCCCAGGTTCTGCCCTACAGGGCCAGAAGTACAGGCTGCTGCCATTTCCGCCTGGTGTTTTTACGTGGGATCCAGGATCCATATTCAGGACCTTCTGCTTGTGAGGCAGAGACTTAACCCCTGAGTCACCCCAACAACCCCATAAGGAATATGAAGATGTGAATTCTCATTCTGGAATTGGAAATCACCAAGTGTATGACTTTGAATAGATGACCTCATCTTTAAAAATGAAAATACAATTAAATTCTTTCTACAGTTGCTGCCAGTCATTATGAGTCCGTCATTTTCGTATTTTCAAAGCAGCCTAGGCATTCCAATTTGTGAGGCAAATACAGGTAATACTGGACTAGATCTGCTGTGGAAAGATCTTACTCAACACTATGACTGTAAGAATGATGTAAGATCACCAAAGAAGCTATGAGAAACAGTGGACAAATGCAAAAGATGTAACAACAATGAATGCTAAATAGATAAAACACAATAACCTCAAAAAAAGAGGGTTCCTAAAACATTTTCTCCCATCAAGATAGGCAGGACTACACATTGGACCATTTACTCCTGTTTGGATGATGTCATTGTGATAGTCTCAACTGCTTTTAATAACTAATACATTTCAGTCATCTCTCACTTTCTCCCACATGAGATCCAATCAGACTTTCAATGAACTATTTCATGAGTCATAATTTTCTGTTTATAATTCAAAAAAAAGTCTACAGTCAGTATTTCCCAAGCTGCTGTGGGTTTATTCCAAGAACCAATTTCATCTTCATTGGCTTCCTACAGGAAACCAGATCAACTTCCTATTATTTTATTTTCCTTGCTTTTAACATACCATGGCCCACATCAAATTAACTTGGACTGAGAGTAATAGAGGACTTTATTCTGCACAGAGAAAGCCAACACAAACAATGGTCAGTCTAGAAGTCACGGATTCAAACTTAAATACAAAATGTGCTAATATTAGAACCATGTTTCAAAAGAGTGCAAAACAGGATGACATTGACTTTAACCTTAATACAAGCATTCTGCTAGTAAGAAACAAATTTTTCTTTTAAAAAATCATTTTATAAAAAAAATCATTTTATATGAACACTATAAATCCTACAAAGATGATGAATACAGAAAATTAATGATAACAAATAAAATATCTAAATCCCTAATAGGCTATTATAAGGGAAACAGATCAAATCTTGAAACCTAAGACATAGACTACTATGATCAACATGATTCAGATGTCTTACAGTGTAAACAGTAAGTATTCTCAGGCCTTTACCATAATCCTGTTCTCCACTCCATCTTGCCCATGAGTAAGAAACATCCTGTCTTTAGAACAAGACAGAGCTAGTATTTTTAAAAAGCATGCTTAATATAACTTACGCTTTGTTTCTAAAAATTCTAAGCGAACCAAAATATATTGCAGACTGCAGATCACTTGGGAAAAGGTTTCAGAGTATGAAGAGAAATCCATCAAGCTTCTATTCCCCTGAGCACCAAGGCTTTTCTTCCTTCCTAGTGACCACAGAAGTATCTGCCCATCGATGACTCATTCAATCCTAGCACTCTTTTTCTGAGGCTACCACACTTAGTTGACCAATAATAGCCTCCGTGTCTTTAGCAGTCCCTCCTGTAGATTCTGCCTCTTATATACTTCTCTGTACTTCAACACGTCTAGAAGCTATCTGGAAGAGTCTACCATTATACTTACTATGACGTCACATGTCTCCTCCATATACTTTGTGCTCAGCTGATTACTTGATTGTGCCTCATGCTGCAAACGGGGCCAAGTTTCCTCATTTCACTCTTTTTATGTTTGTCACAGTTACTCTTTGTGGTAATGTGAAACAACATTCATACATAAACATTCTTGGTTTAAGAAAGAAAGGAAGATTTATTTTGATTTATGATTCCAGAGACACAGTATTTTATGAAGGAAAAGGCAGAAACTGGAGGCGGCTGAAGCCACTGCACATAATAGCAGGCAGACTGCTAGCAGAAGCAGGGCAGGACTGACCAACCGCAAGACCCACCACTGTGACACTCCTTTCTCCACCAAAGCTCAACCACCCAAAGTTGTTACAGCCTTCTCAAATATTAACATCAACTAAAGATGCAAACAAATGAGCCTATGGAGGACAGCTCATATTCAAACCATGACAATGTTAATACTCCACTCACTTCTCTGTCTCCAACTATATCTGTAAACATGCTTTAGAATTGCAGTCAATGACCATTCTTCCTTGCAACCATCTACAATCTCTCTAAAGACTCAAAGCCTTTGTTCCAGTCTCTAACACATGTACCACATGTACTAAGCTGAAATCCTCTATGGCACAAGTGGATTTTATACATCTCTTTGTTATCATTATGTCATGCATGACACTTTATGTACATTCAGTAAGTATTTTATAGGATCAAATAAATTTAAAATGTAACTCTTGGGCTGGTGAGATAACTGAACATATAAAGGCACTTGTCTCCAAATTTGATGATCTGAATTCAATCCCAATATGATAGAAGGAGAGAACCAACTCCTGCAAGTTTTTTTCTGACCTCGATATACATGCTATGGTGCACATGTGTGTGTATATAGGAATACACACACACACACACACACACACACACACACAAATGTTAAAAAACAAACTCATATTATTCATTAAACACCATTTCTGACAATTGAACCATCAAGAAATCAAAATACCCTAAAAATTACATAAATTCACATATACAACAATTTAGAAGGAATCAACAGAGCTATCTATTTTTCCTATTGTTTATAATACAACTACTCCAGAATGATGCCCAAACACTATTTTATTGCAACTAAAGAAAGTATAACTTGTTTTGAACTAATGACATATTTTGGAGGAAGTAAGGACCAGTTCATTTGATGCTATATCACAGGGGAAAGGCTGTGTACACATGGATTTTTATAAAGTTTCCTCTGTTTTCCCACCATGCTAGTCTATTAGTTATAGAGGAGATAAACCATCTATAATCAAGAAAAATAATTCTCTATCCTAAGGAAACTGAATAATAAAATGCTCATTTTTACAACACTCAATTTTGTCTACAATATTCTCTCAAGGACGATTAGGAAGATCAAGAAGCAGGCAGATGAGTTACAAAGTGGAAGACAGGCTAACTGTCTCAATCAGAAGAAAAAGAGAAATTTCTAGAATGATAGAATTCTAAGACCTGCTTTCAACACCGGAGAACACAGAAATAACCCAGCAAAACAGCTCCACTCGAACATAAAGACCTTCATGACTTTCACAAGCCAAAATTTAAGCCTACATATAAAACAGAGTGACTAATTAAGAAAGTGGGAGGGGGCAGTATAGCTCGAGAGCATATGTTCGGCAGGCATTGGGCTGAATGATGAAAATCAATGCTTGACCTACTGCATTGAGAAGTAACACGAGCACACACAGAACAATGAAGAGTACAGCAGAGAGGCCGTGAAAGTGACAAGGGCTTACTTTGACATGGCTTTGGGCCCCCAGGTTGTAGATCTCTGTAGGTTTCACTTCATTGATGATCTTTACCAGGCAGGTACTATCGGTGAGATCACCATAGTGCAACTTCATGTCTTTAGAATTCAGAAATAGACCATTAGATACAGAGAATCAAAAACAGACCATTATATACAAGAAAACAAGGGAATCTTAAGTATCAAAATTAAAATACATATTGCACAAAAATGAAAACCATGGTCAAAATGGAAGTCTTGCCAGACGTGATGATGTACGTCCATCATCCCAGCACTTGGGACACTGAGACAGAAGGAATTTAGTTTGATCTCAGTTAGGTTACTCAGTGAAGTCCTGTGGTTATTTCCCCCAATCTACTAAACCAGAAACACTGTATTTGATGGTTCTTATGTAGCAGAGTATAACTATTACCTTTAAAGAACATACACAGTAGAAAGAGATGTCTGTGTGGATTTGTAATGATACATTTGTTTAAAAATTATAATACTCTGACAGATGGCATATAATTGACATATATTATAGCTCCAGGTCATTGAGATTTGTGTTATATTAATATGATATTCAAACAGATAAACCCTAAAATAAGGCATATACCTCTAAAGCAACTTATAATACACAGATAGTGAAGCTATTTCTGTTTTAGAAATCAAGCTGAACACTAGCAAACTCTCGGCAAGAAAGCAAGCACAGAAGCATGGTCTTTGCCCTCTGTCCTTGCTATGAATGTGACCTGACCAGTTCCCTTGGCTTTTGACGATGATGTGACTCTCATGTCATAATGGATTATAACCTGGAATTGTGAGCTAAAGTTAAACCCTTTCCTGCCTGGGTCAGATATGTTATTGCAACAGCAAGTTATGAACTAAAACAGGTAGAAGTATAACTGATTGAAGGACAACAAGCTTATTCCAATTACCACATCTAAGCTGATCCTTTCACTGACTTCATTAGCACAAGCATGTGAGAGGCACGGTAGATGGTTCGCTAACTTGGTCACTTATTATGTTATGTGATACTTATCTACATCTAGATTCAATGGTGTATCATTTTGTACTCATATGTTGCTCTTTCCTAATTGAAAAAGTAAAATGTAAAATGATACAAATTTTTAGATATGCTGATGTGATACTCTGAATGGAAAATTATACATCATGAAAATGTCTCATGCACAAAATCATTTAAAAAACTGTACAAAAATATCTGCAGATTATGTGAATAAGGTATATATGAAACATCAATAAATTTTATGTTTAAAATTTATATTTACACTTTAAGAACAAAGCATAAACATTTTAAAACATCTGAAAAATAGGAAGTTATAGAGAGAGAGTTGTGAGCTAGAAAATGACTTACTTCCTTCAATGTGGGCCTGGGGATTCTTATACAAGTGCTCAATTCGACCTGTATTAAATGAACTGGATCTCCGTACAATTCCATGGACCTTTTAAATGTGGAAAGAGAAAAGCAAATTGTACATTTAAAATGAGTATAAGCAATGTACCAGTTCTTTTTTTCATATATAGTTCTACAAAAATGAATACTACTTACAATAAACATTATTTTTTACATTATAAGAAATAGTTCTACTTACTATGCCCAAACACTGTCTGTCAGCTCCTGGAACCCTGCCTTGTCTTTCTCCAGTATTGTAACTATGAATTTCAACACAAGTAACTACACGATGACATAACTCCATGTATATTGCAGACATTCAAACAATGTATCTTTTAAGCATACATTCAACCATGCTAACAGCAAAGTTATCTGTTGGATCTGAAACTGAAGACAGACTTAAGACTGCAGCTATGAAACATGGCATTGACTATTTAACACAGAGAAAGCATGAGGCTTCCAGTTTCTCATGTTCTCAGAGCTACTTCATGCTTTCCATTCTTTCTATTTCTGGGGGAAGAGGTGCGATTAAACAGAAGCTTCCAATATGCAGCTGTGTGAAAACAAAAGCTAAACAATACAGGTTAAGAAAAGTCCAATAAACTAGTAATTCTCAAGACATAAAGATTAAAAGTTCAAAAAAGATTTTTTAAAAAATATTGATATGGCCAAGGTCAGTATGGGAGGGGGGATAAAGTTGCTGGAAGAAGAATACATACCTGCCCGATACTAAAGAAAAGACTACTTGTGTCTGACACAGAAGAGAAATTGCCCAAGACCTGTTCCCACTTCCCCTTCATGTCAAGATTGCTCCTTTGTGCTGCCAATGCTAACACCAGCTTATGTCATTAGTTGCCCAAGTTCCAGTTCCACTGGTGGCAGTTTTAATCCTTGACTTATTTTAGAAGCATTTCTTCTAATGTTGGGTAGGTTCATTTGCAGCTGAATACACTTCTATATTTTAACTCAATCGCTTTCTGTCTATTTCAAACCAAAATTAATCCCTGGCATGACTCAGACTTTCCGAATGCAAGGGAGAAGTGCAAGCACATAAGACTTTCTTTCAAACAGAAAGAAATGTCATCACCACTTCATATAGCTTACATGAAAAACTGAATTCTGCAAAGAGCATAGCATAACACAATAATTCTGTTTGCTAATTGTATAGCAAAGGAAAAAAAGCACTCATCAATACCATTTTTAAAGGAACAAAACCAAGAGAAGTTAGTAAATATGAATGTATTTTGGGAAAAGAACACTGCAAACTTAGTTGACATTTTAGGAAGCAAACATAAAAATCTAGGAAATATTAAATTGCTATTTTGCTATCTGCAGCTATTTCTTAATTTGGCAGTGCAGAAAATAACATGAGTATTATTTAACTTAGAATTCATGGTATTTCATGGTCTCCAATTTTTCAATTAGTCCTTGATTACATGTATTATAAAGTCAAACTGATCTATAAAAATGAATTTTGCTTAATAAAGGACAATTTCACATATATAAGTATATAAGTATATACACTGAAGTTATTGTGAAATATATTTTTCTCAGATAAGTGCTTTACCAAATTCAGTACACAAGAATTTTTATGTTCTAAAAATAGATAATTAAACTTTCAAAATTAAAATATAGTAATTACCCAGGCACTTTCCCTTAATTACTGAATTCTAAAGAAGTCACATATTCTTGTGTTGGAAAACAGGGAGAAGTGTCATGTACATATACAATAAAAACATGCTGCAAACTTAATGGACACTGTGTAGAAAACAGATGCTGACACAAGGCAGAGCAAACAACATCAAAAGTGTTTACTTTCATACCCACAGAAAAAGCAGCAAGTGCTAGATTTCATCTTGTTTTTCCCTAATGGAAAAAAAAAAAAAACGTATTTTAATGCCCCCAGGTTTCAAGAAGTTTGCAGAAGGAAAGAAAAGACCTGCCAATGCTTAATCCATGGCAACAGGTAGGACTCTAAGAACTAAAGAAAGCTGAGTCTGTATGCTTGAGACAGGTGAAATACAAACCTTAAGACAAACCAAAATGTGTGCAAACTGAATAATCTAGTTAAGAATTTGAGATTAGTAGCTTTCTCTTTACAGAAAGGAGACAGGTAAGCTTTTTAAATGTGTGTTTTTGTAAGGATTTGGGGAGAAAAAGGATGAGGGTTAGGAAGCCAAACTGAAAAAGATAAATAAGCTAAATGATTTTATATAAATGTAATCAGAATTACTATTAAATTATACTCATCCGAAAACAAAATATAACCCTGAAAAGTTAAGGTCTTAACAAATTTCATGTGCCAGTTAGCTAGTTGATAAAGAAGATTTCAAGAAAAAACTGACTTGATTTCAGAACTTCAGGTCAAAGTCAGCACTTTAACAAGGGAATGTTTTTTTCATTACTTATTGTGATTAAGGAAAAGTATAATTCATTCCATCTCATCTCCAGTCTCCAGTTTCTAGGTTGAAATAAAATGGTTGACAGGTAAAGTTAGTGTCACTTGACCTTGAAAAGACACAGATCATCTAGATCATTGCAACAGGTGACATTTACAAGGCAGCAAAGCACATCTTGGACACTGGTCTTTACAGATCCTAAGCTACTTAATCTTTACCACAGCCATACTATTGCCCCATTCTTCAGCTGAGGGGACTGCCTGAGACCTTACAACTTGCATTAACCTCAGTGTCAAGAGACATACTTGGTCTCTCCTGCCAGTGTGCAGCAGCTTGAAAATGAAACCTACATGAAAATGAAACCTACAAAAAGCTTGAGCTTTTTGCAAACCAAAGGGCCAGGACTTCTGTGGTATAACTACAACATGAAGAAAAGTATGCCAAAGAGTCACAAACCAAGAAAAGAAAGGGTAGGGACCTCATATTCTAACAGTCTCCCAAAGGTAAGACTCAGGAAATCCTTGTACCTTGTTTCTTTTCTGTATTTATATTCTACCTCATGAGGTAGGTTTAATTCTGATCCTTTTAGGGAAACCCACAATGTATGCATTCTTCATTCTCTAAATTCTGATGTATTGCTATTGTCAAGTAATTTAATAAAGATTTTTCTTATTTTCAAAGATAAATGTTACCTTTTCAAGAGTTTAGCTTAGGCTGAGGAGATGGCTCAGCAGTTCAAGTACTTGATGCACAAGCAAAACAACTAGAATTTGGGAATCTCTAGATCACATTTAAAATGTAATGCATAAAAGAGAGTATAGGAATCCCCAAAGCAAGCAGCTAGCCAAACTGACCCTTATCAGAGAACTCCAGATTTTATTAGAGACCCAGTCTCAAACAAAAGGTAGAAAAAGGATAAAGGATGATTCCCAATATTAACCTTGGGGCTCCACCTACACGAACATACGACTATATGAGCTCACATACACAAAACATGCATATGCACATGTACACATCACACACAATTACATGAAATTGGGAAAAGAAAAAAAGTGCAACGTAGTCTTTATTTAGTCTTAGTCTTTATTTCCCAGGTTTTCGTCTGTTAAAATGAGCACACAGTATGTTGTGGGTTATCTGTTGCCAATCTATCTGCCATTGGCAATGCTGAGAAGACATGTGATACTAGAAAATGCCTCCATAACCACTCCAATCCACTTTCCTTTTCCTTGCCCAGAGGAGGGAACACACAGGCTCAAGCATCCTACACAAGAGGACATGTCTGCTTTTCAGTAAAGTAATTGACAAACTGAACTAAAGATCCTTTATACCATACACCCCTGATTCAGCATAGACACTGTCATTTCTGCATTAGTGAGCACCTGGAAGCCCATAGACTTCCAGGTAAGTGTTTCCCATGCTGCTGAAACTCTCAAGAACCTTGAGCAACAGATACATGTGTTTACCATCCACACTGACAGATAATGAAAAAGTCTTGGAGGATTAAGGCCATAAAACTAACAAAAGCAGAGGGAAATTAACATAATCCACTCAGTGTCCAAGCTGAGAGAGGGTCCTTGCTATGAGAGCTAGTCTATTTGCTCAGTTCCTTGCTCTGTGCTGGTCATCAAGGAATAAAAAATAAAAGGCCTTGTTGGTGCTGCCAAGATAGAGAAATAAGTATATGAAGTATCCTCAAGGTAACTGCCATACACCTGATGATCTTTGCTTTTCTTCATTGTGGTAAGAATCTGCAAGCATGAATAATCAGCCATGGAGACACAGACCTGGATCCTGCAGCATGGGAAGTGGAAGGAGGAGGAGACCAAGATTCCAGCGCCAGCCTGAGGCTATAGTAGGACCTTACCTAGCAGCAAGATGACAGCAAATGATAATCAAAATACTAGTGATACTAACAATGATAAGCAAGTGTTAGACACAATCTTATCGTGTTTTTCTAGACACAATCTTATCGTGTTTTTCTCAAATGTCTTACTCCTACGTAAATTTCAAGAAACAAGCAACAATGATAATTATAATTCTAGGTGTCTTCTCAGTGAGAATCCGGCCATAGATGAAGGATGCAGTCCACCTTCCATATTTCAAAGCTCTACAACTACAACTATGATTCATTCAGCAGTCAACAATGCCCATCTGTCATGAAACAGCCAAGAACTTTTATCATTTATACTTTTAACAGTGTAATTAGCTATAAAATATGAGGTTATGCCTCATAATTACCCTCCTGATGATTTAAAGATTACATAGAAGCCATGTAGAGGTTATATGAAAATGTGTTTCATACAACAAATTTGAATGTCTTCAGATTGGTTCTGAATAGGGCCCTGGAAACAGTCCTCCAATAGATGACTACACTTCACTTTTCAATTTAAACGGTTTATTGAGAATGTGATCAGATGTGTAAGTTTCAGAGGTCACATTAAATAACCAAGCCCCAAGTTTCAAGAACCTAAAAATATTTGGAAGTCAAATAAAGTAATTAACTCTCACTAAGCAGTCTGGTAACGTATGCTACCCTATAGATGGAGCTATTCACAAAATGTCTTCTTTTGCTGTAAGTTTAGGTATGCTCCTAGAATACTGTGTGTATATGTGCACATATGTATATGAACCTCTGTGTTATGAATGGCATATATATGTGTATGCATTTGTATGTATGTGTGCCTCTGTATGTGTGCATGCAGAGGCCAAAGAAAGTTGGTTATTCCTCTATCATGTTCCGTTTTATTCTCCTGACACAGGATTTGTCACTGAACTTGAACTGACACAAGATTTGTCACTGAACTAGAATGGCCAGCAAGCTCCCAGGATCCACCTGTCTCTGCCCCCATTTTATGTGGGTATTGAGGATTCAAACTCTGGTCTTAGTAATTGCACTGCAAATTCTCTTGCTTTAATGAGCCATTTTCCCAAACTCTCTTTGTTTTTTGTTTGTTTGTTTTTATTGTTGTTCTGTTTTGTTTTGAATAAGGAAAAAGGTAAAGGAGCTTAGTTGTGTTATTCTAACTCTATACACAGAGCTTGTTCCTACTATGTCAACACAGCATGACTGTCCCCACTGACCTGACTCTGCTCTGATGCTGACCTGCTTCAGGAAGCCAGATGCATTCCTCCCTCCTCCCCTCCCTCCTCCCTCCTCTCCTCCCTCCTCCCTTCTTCCCCTCCCTCCTCCCTCCTCCCCTCCCTCCTCCCTTCTTCCCCTCCCTCCTCCCCTCCCTCCCTCCGTCCTTCCTCCCTTCCTCTCTTCCTTCTCTTCTTCCTCCTCCCCTCCCTTCCTCCTTCCCTCCCTTTCTCCCTTCCTTCCCCTCTCTCTCCCTCTCTCTTCTCTCTCTCTCTCCTTTTCTGTAAGAACTCCTTCACAGAGCTGTTCTGGTCCCACCGGCTCCCTGCTACCCTATACTGTATTGCCTTTTTAAATTATTTCTGAGCTTCGACATATTTTAAATATACAGAATAGACTGAAAATAGCTCAACTTTGAGGCTCCTCAAGTTGAAAAAACCTTAGGTCACTGCTCACCAGGTGATTAAGTTATTCGCTGACCTCATCCCGACCTTTCGAAGCAGCAACCCCCTATCGGTTTGCAGGAAAGAGCATCAGCACAAAATCCAGGGACATTTAAGAAAAACAGATACCCAGACTTCTGAACCAGTCTCCCGTGTCTTTGCTGGGCACCCACGAAATTGCAAGTCTGTACGTCAAAGTTGCTGACACTAACCTCTAGGCTCTGGTGTGACCCTGAGACCAGTCAGGCTAGTGCACAGAATTTCCTATGCTGATCTTCTGCTGGTCATCTTGAGTTTTCAAGAACTGCAGCCGATAATTTTGGAAAGCTCCCAATGTTGTCACTTAACAATCAAATCACTCCAACATTTACTATGTCCTGAGCATTAAAAGATAAATTCTACTAAGCCATCACACTCTTTCAAATTGTTTATTCTCTTATAATTTCAGTGTCTTAAAGTTAAGAATAACAGTGTAATGAAATGAATACAACACAAACACCCTTTATCCTACAACCCATACACAGCTTATACTTCCAGCAGACTATGTGAAAGAGTTCCTGCTCATAATTTTGTGATACTGCCCTATCTCCAATGTTGCCAACTCTCGTTTTTTATGGATCTTATTCCTAAGCCTCTCTTCTCTACACTGTTTTTGTAATAAATCCTTTCCAATAAAAACTGACTTGCCAAGTGAACTTCTGTTGTCTTTCTATAGGAAAGTCAAATATGCTTTTACAACTTCAAATGCCTTAAGAGTACCATCATATACAACCCTGCTGCCTGAAAATGATTAATACCACAAAACACCCATCGCTGTAGCACATGCCACGCACCTTTGTCCTCTAGAAGCGATACATCTATATGACTGCCTGTTACCTCCAGCTTCATTTCCATTCACAGCCCCTATGTCCCCTCAAAGTAGATGCAATGCCTGTGTGGCTAGTGCACCACTCTTGACATATCACGTTCATCTTCGACATTGAGATGACCTATCTGGCTCTTGACACTGTTCATTGGTGTCTCGCTCACATCATGGCTACCACACCTCTTAGCAACAAGTCCTGTACATTTGAAACAGCCCTGCAGATGTGTCTCCACCATGCCTTTCCTTACAGCACTTATTAAAGTATTAGGTTAACTCAGCCATAATAGACAATAACTTTTTGTAAAAAAAACTCTTAGTTCTGTAGCATATTTATATTCTTAATTCTTATAACAATCTGATATTCATATATTTAGGCACTTTCATAATTATATGTTTTATTTTGACATTACAAGATGTAGAATATACAGAAGATGTTAACCATTCTGCTTAAAGTCCAGAAGTCAAAGTTATCAGAAAAGATTATGAGTTACAGTAAGAATATTAATTACCTTTCTTTGAAATCTGGTTGGCTTAGCAAACTCCTTGATATTGTTTTTCCATTTGCTCAATTAAAAAAATTTTATTTATACAAAACATTATTATAATGAATTACAATAACAAAACAACTCAAAACTATCAATGCAAGCATTCCCAAAACAGAGTATATACACTGTGTAGATTTTGATTTGTCGTAGATAGTGCATCTATACACATAAATATATCTGGAAGATATTCATAAAAGATGCACTCACTGAAATACATCAGATTTAATGCAAAAAAGAACCTTTCAATTCTTAAAAAAAGTGGGGGGAGAAAATGTTGAAGGAGAAAAGACAATAGCAACAGCAACAACAAATCTAGATTCAGCTTCCATTAAACGTATGGCTGCCTGCAAGAAAGCAAAACCTACTACAGGTGTGAATTTTTCATTCATGCTTGCTAAAGATCAGCTCAGATTTTATTGCTCTGTGCAGTTTCCAAATTAAGTTACTTCACTACAACTGGAACGTTTTCATGCAGTGCATATGACATAAATTAACCCTCATACCACTACAGTGGCCCGGACGGGCTACTTGCTATGCTTTCAGGAGAGGGGCCAGGCAGAGCAGCGAAACCCAGGTGCTCAGCAGCAGACCCACAGCAGCACAAGTCCCGGGAAGGCACAGAGAAGGGAGCAGTGGCAAGCCAACAATCCACAGCACCCAGAGATCACAAGTAACTCACCTCATAGCCTTTTTCCAGCAAGAATTCCGCCAAGTACGAGCCATCCTAGAAAGAGAGAAAAGTGGTTAGTGTTAGACCTAGGAGTGTTTTTAAAATCATTTCTTCATTTAGTCATTATTATCAAGCTCAATATTCTATATTCGGTATTCTATAAACTATGTTTATCCCATTTTCATATTAGATTAACATATAAAACATTAAAAAACCCAACCTATTTTTAAGATATTAAATATTTTCTGAAAAAATCATTTTATTACTGCTTTCTCATAGTAAACTTGAAAAAATTCTCACCCCAAACCAACCACCTCATTTAAATATCATTGTGTAATGATAGCTTCTCTGAAAGTGTAATTTACATAATTCTAATACATAACAGTTTTACCCTACCTATTACATAGTATATACAGATTATTTTGTGATAAACATGTTTTTCTTTTATAGAAAACAATTTTTTCACATTTTCTAGCAACTATTTGAATATATTAAAAATATATTTTATTATATTTTTATAATATGAAAGACATTTGTACTTCTTTAAAAACACACACATTTGTACTTTCAAATCTTTTTATTTCACAATTGTACAGGTCTTTCACAAGTCAATATTTTGTTCTTTAAAAGATATTTTTAAAAAGCATTTAAAAGATACTTGAACAGAATTAAAAGATCATGAAACTCAAAAAATAGAAATGCTAATGACCACAATACACACTGATGATGCTCCCCTATTCACAGACAGGGTAGCCAGTGACCCATGTGTATGCTACAGAAAAGAAGAAGAAATGGACACCTAAGGAACCAATCAGAACTGAGAAAAAACAAAAGTTTTAGTCACATGGACTTAAGTTCAGGTTTTACCTCTTACTCTGTGAAATATGCAAATATCTTCACAAACATATGTGAAATGTGAACATATTGCCACAAAGCAAAATGTCTTGAGTGTCACTGGAACACGAATAAAGAATACAAAAATTTTAGGAGGGATAATTTTAAAAAAGGGAAACTGGTGATCTTATTGAGGTGGAAGGCAGGAGGCTTTGGGGTTGGGGGAGTAGGAGCTAGTGCAACGCAGGCAGGGGCCAGGGGCTATGGAAAGGTGAATGGTTGGGAGGATGTGGGTTGCTCCTAGACACTGGGGTCAGGTGCTAAGCCCAAGGGCTCTAGACAGTCACTGGGGGGGTTTTAGACCTTTAAAGTGAATGTTTATGGGAGGGAGTTTAATGAGAATCATGTTATCACAGCACACAGATGCAAATATAGATGAACTTTAAAGTTCTATAAAATGAGCATTTACATTCATCTTAAATCATGTAATTATTGCTACCTTAAGATGAAAATATCTGATTAAATACTAAGATTCTTAACCTGTGGTTGGTTAAGTCTTTTAGAAATTTCCAAGTAGGAGTCTCTATTTAAAGAAATTCTTGTATTACATTAAGCACATGAGATACCTAATCAAATTGGTCAGATGTCAAAATTACCATCTAGGGTACTAGCCTCACTCACGTAGGAAAGGAATTTGGCTTGTACTTTATAATGAATCCTATAATTGTTCTTCAGCTGTTGGCCCCAAAAGGGAGTCCCTTCCATCTCATGGAGACTTAAATATAAAGCTAGAAGGCTCCAACTAATGCAAATTTGTGCTGTGAAAAGCAGCAGAGGGTGTTTGGGTTTTCTTGGGTTTCATTAGTTGTGAAAAGCTTAAAATATCCCTTTGAGCTTCAGAAGTTCCTACCAGATATTCCAGGAAAAAGAAAAATGAAGCAGCCCTTATTATTATCATGACCTGACCTAAAGCTGAAACTAGAAACACCCTATGGGCCCTCAAAATGACAGGGCTGCCAAAGGAGTGTTTACAATGTTAAGTCAGAAGCCCCACATAAATTCAGGCAGAATGACAGGGCCAGGCATAAGAAGGACACATTTTGTGGCTCATTAAAAAGCCTCTAGCAGATTTTTCTTCTGACTTCCTGACATAAACATTCTGGTTTATAGATTCATGTCGAGAAGAGAAGATTTGGGCCTTTTCATCCCCACCTCACAATGAGCACAAGTTTACACATTCAGGTATTAACTGAATTAGAATATGAGGCTGACCAGACAAAACAGACTGACCTATATATTCACTGGAAATGTTAAGTCGAACATATCAATACTCCTATAACTTGATCAAAGAGAAAACAGCCTTATAGAAAAATACTTGCAGGAATAGTTTACAGGTTTTGAAAGTCAAATAGAATATGAAGTTTTTATTGTACTGCAGCTGCTTTGAATCAGGAAACATTGGTTTTCACATTTTCTCCACCTGGAACAAAAAATGTAAATGCCTCCTGCTCTGACTTAGTGGCAAGAATGTTGGGGGTGGAAGGCAGAGGTAACTGTGCTGAAGCTCCCTGGGTGGGGTAGATGTGATTATTCAGAAAGCTGATGGGAAACAGACCTGACCAGAACTGAACCCTGTCAATAAGGTCTTGTTCTTCTCACCCAGGCTGCTCCTCAAATTTTCCAACCACACTGGAACATTCTGAACCAGCAGTGGCACTCGCTTCCTCCTCATTTCCTTGCCAGGCCCCTCCAGTGATAGGGCCCAGGCTGCACAATGAGTGGGAAGCGAGCCGACTGAAGGCTCCTGGTCTCTGGCCCAGGGAGCCCAGCTGGCCTCCCCTCAACCTCCTCACGGCCCCCCAAGGGACTCCAAGGAGACATGGTATCTGAGGAGGCAGACGTCTGCCAAGTCAGCGGGGCGGCTGATAGAGAAAGCTCCAATCAGACTAATGACTGAAACGTCACGCCAAAAAACTATAACCAACATTAAGTTCTGACAGTTGATGTCTCTGAAGCCAAGAAAAGAACAGACAAAATCTTCTATTCATTCAGTGGAACTATAATTAATCCAGTGTGAATTCCAGCCTGGGTTCAAAACTTGTTAGAGAAGACTTTTAATTAGAGAGACTATGACTCTCTTAAATTTAATTTTATACATGATTGCTAGGGTATCTATTTCATATTACATGTCAGAATGTTTGAGACAGTCACCATGGTTTTAATATGTTTAAAACATGAAAATATTTTCTGTCCTATTCACATATAAGAACTCCATAAAGACGGTGCAGCCACTTGATATCTCAGGTAACTAAGGCTTGAGAAGTCAGCCTAATATCACACAACTGGATATAAAGTAAGGCAGGATAGAATCCAAGTATTTCATTATGCTGAACTAGGAAATAATCTTCTCACTCACTGTCCACATAGAAGCTAAAAATATGTCAGTCACAACAAAGCAATCAAAGACCGTTGAAAAATTCATTCCAAACCAACTCAATTCTGCTCTTTTCCATTACAGAATGTTTCATGAATTCAACATACTTCCAGTTTTAACCAAGAGGCTGAAACACAAAGAAATCCTGTACTTTTAGAATATTACAGAACTCAGAGGAAGGAGAAAGGATGCTCTGTCTGAGATTTCCCAGGTCTGAGTTCTGGGCTTGCACATACCTCAGGACTGTCTTGAAGTGGACTGCTTAAATGGTAGCTATGCATGGGATGAATGAGGACTACGCCCTGGTCAAGAAGAACTGACATCTACTCTGTGGATATGAACTGTTCAGTTTTCAAGGAACACTGAGAAATATCTCATAGACTTACACAAAAATTAAGCATAATTCTAATAATCGCAGTTATGTATTTTGATCATTAGAAGAAAACTCTTCAAAATTCTAGATCCAGAGCCAGCAAGATGGCTGAGTGGGCAAAGGCACTTACCACTAAGTGACCTAAACTGCATTCCTGAGCTCCTGGGCACCGAGATGCACATATGACAGACAGATGGTGACACACATGCACACGTCTCTAAAGTAAATCTTTTTTAAATTCCAGATCTACAAAAAGTTTAAAAAAAAAAAAAAAAAAAAAGCAAAAGAAAGACTTTCCCCTTCTCCCAATGGCCAGACTGGAAATGACTGCAAAACATACCAGCTGGCCTTTGCTGGGCAAACATATACCTAAGTGTCACTATCCTGTAGCCAATAGGCAAGTGTTCCTTTCTGTCTTCCACCAATGTACTTGTACCACAAGGAGACAAATACAGAGTGAAAGACCAAACTCTCATATGCAAGTGTGAGCCTAGGGCCTCTAAAATGAATGCTGAATCACACTTCCCTTAAGCACCACTTGGCAGCTTCATGGAACATAACAAGATAGGAGAAACCAGACCACAATAAAAACCAGTCTCATCAGGCTGGCCAGCTTATGGCTAGAAATGCATGCAGCCAAGGATACCTTTCAGTGCAGCCCAATACTATCTCATTAGTTACTTAAATCATTCAGATGTTTGCAATCTTCTCAAGTATTAGTTCTACAGACAGCAGTATCGTGCTGTACTGCCAAAAGACTGGACACTCCTGAAAAGAATTAGAACATGCTATCTGTATGGTGAGTAAGTGCTCATTTGTACCTTTCCTTGTATGTATTCTGATTATTCTAAAAGGAAACATCTTTGTCAGCGCAAGAAGAATGCCAAAAGTTTGAGAACAGCCTGGACCGAACAGAATAAATTCCAGGGCAGCATGGGCTACGGTGTAAGACCCCCAACTTAAAAGCAAAACAAAAATAAATAAGTAAATAAAGATCAACAAAAGCAAGCATTTTTTCAGCTAATCACTACAATATCAAAGTACTCTATACTTCTGAGAACACGAATGCTCCAATGATTAGGGAAGGATGCTGTTTTGAATGAGGATAAACTCCCAATGACTTAACCAGAAGGTTGTAAGTATTCAGGAGCAGAAATGTATTTGACAAGTATTTACACCTGTCTCATGTTTGTAGCAAATCACTTGTAACTTCTCTGTCAGACAAGGTTCAAAAGACCATGGGGATCAATTAATCCAACTCTCTCGCTTTACAGATCAGGTAATTGAGATTCAGCACAGTGCAATGTTTAATATACAGTCACACACTGAGACAGTAGTAGAACCTGCATGTGCTCACATAAAGAAGGTCTCCAGACAACCTGGGAGAAAATTCCACACCTGTCATCCCAGGATTCTGCTCAGGAGACTTGAGGTAGTAGGTAGGTAGAGACTTGAGGTTTGAACATTGAGACCTATCTGGGCTAAGTGGCAAGATCCTGTCTCAATAGAACAAAACAAAACCCAAAACTTAAACACCTAAAATGAAAAAACAGGCCACTGAGTACAGCCGAGACAGCAAGATTCTTAGTCTAAAGCAAGACAAGAGCAAAATAAATAATGATGCATAAAATCATAATTAACTAAAAAATGGTAATTTGACAAGCAGTTTAAAGAAAATGGGATTTAAAAAGTTTTTTATAAAGCATGTAAAAAGGAAGCCCTTTTCAATAAGGTAGATTTCTTTTTAATCAAATGATTACTAACTAGGCAACATACACAAACACCCTAACACATGCAGTTTCACAAATGTTGGAAAAGTTGCAAAATAAAACCAAAGACACTTGCTAATAGAACACATGTTCTGGGTGGACAATTTTCATCTCCTAGTCAATTAAAAAGTATGCTCACAGAATACTTCACAGTACTTTTCCTTTTTTAATTGACCATAGATAACTGAAGTCTCAGAAAGTCAAACGATTAATGAGGGAGGAGCTACTACACTGTCAGCAAAAGGAGACTTTAAACACAGTGACATGAGCACTCCACTCGGACTTAAGCTCCCCAAAACCCATTTAATAAACACTTAGACTTAACTTAGTATCTTGAGAAGCACAGAAAACTACCCATATGTATTAACCTATTTATAATTTTTGTCCATATTCACTTTTAGAATTAAAAATCTTCAACACTGGTTAATGCCACAATTATGAATAGCATATGCTATAAAAGAGCAATATAAAAGGTAAACTGCTTTGCTTTTTAACATAAGCTCCTTTACTTTAAACATACTCCTCTCCCTGTATACACTTACTATTCTTGCTATTCATGTTGAAGTTTTTAATCTCTGAGGGGGGAAAAAAATCCTAATGTAGCTGTCCTGCTGTAAATGATACCAAACTTAACAGTTAGCCCTTGCCCAGCTCTTGGCACACTGGTGGCAATGTATTCTCAAAATTCCTTGACAACCCACAATTTACATCTGCACACAAACCCTTGAGGCTGGTACTCTTTCTACCTCCATGTAGTTTAAAAGGGAGGAATGCAGACACCTTGAGACCAGCTTGCTCAAGGTTAAAACAGACAGACCTAGAGCAAGGATTTAAGTGAGACATATTTATAATAGATTATCTATATAGCAAATTGCTTCATTAATAGATTCAATCACTCTATAATGATGGACATATATTTTAACACATAATGGATTTCTCTAGACTATTAATAATAAAAAGTGAGCAGAACCAGTGAATATCAAAAACTCATTTGAGGCCATAGGTTTTGGAATGGAGGACAGGAAGGAAACAAGAGATTCAGATCCTGCCCTATTGCTCTAAGGAGTATCTGGGCAGCCAGGCATTTCCTGGCTAGATAGCATTATGCTTCAACCAACACTGGCTGGAACCTCCAGACTTCACAAGCACCAGCACACACACATATGGAGAGGAGGAAATAATAAGCAGGGAACCTGTAGCTATCAGACAATAGCAGTAGAAGTTTGGGTCACAAACAGAGGATGGCAAAGTTTGTGGATGAAACCTAATCTATGCACTGTTATCACATTGATCTTTTTTACACAGTGCCCTCAATAAATAAATCAGTCCACACTTGTGTGTGAAATCAAGGATGGAAAAAATGAGGAAATACAAGTATATCCCCTTAAAATCCTGTCAAAAGATCTGCCAACTGGCCAGTTCAATACTAATGTATGTAATTTCTTTCAAGTTTAAAGCATACTAGCTGAAATTTTCTATAAATTGGTGCTCCAGATATATTAATAAGGACTTGTATGAAGTTACAGTAATTATAATTAAATTGCCAGTATTTCCATGGCATAGTAATATTCTCTTTACAATACTTAGCTATAATGGCACAAAAAACTGAAATGGTACAAATTTTTCAAATTGAATTCTTTTACCTTTCCTTTTGCCTTCCTCACTATCTTTCAAAACAATAGTGCAATCTACATGATGTCATAGCTCTAATCACATGATTTACAAAGGAAACAATTTGCAGGTACTCTTAACAAAAACAAAGCTGTACTTTGTCCAAAGCTCAAGACCATGATCAAGGACAACTTTGAAGCGTGGAAGAAAAAAACACAAGTTAAAAAATTTTAGCCTTTACCAAAATTATTAATGTGTTCCTACTTATTTTTTATACTTGTGTCTTGTCTACAGCAGGAGTCAAAACAAATTTTGTTGCTCCTGTTGTTGCTAACAACTTCAAAGGGACATAAGAATAACAAAAGGATACATAAGCACTAACATTACATGATGACATCACTCCCCATTTGTTGCAGACCTATTTAAAAAAGCTGCTGCCAAACTGTCATTGTTGGCTACAGTAGAGTTTATTTACAAATATCCTTGCTCTTACTTTTTTTAATTTAATTTCACATTTTACCCTTACATTAGGAGTCATCAGATGCAAACCTGTGCCACTCTGTGGTTCTTCAGAAAGAAGACACAGGGTGGCTACTTGTCTTTTGTAGGGATCTAGATGGCCACACGAGGCTGGCCACGGCTGCTGGAAGCACAGGTGGTTGGTCACAAGTAAGGCGATACCTCCCTACCTAGGACTCATGTTCTCGGCTCCAAGTGCCAGGGGACCCTCCGCCATCAGATCACAAGCGATGGGACTCCGGGCAGATCTCCAAAAGGAACAGCAACATTGACACTCGGGCAGACGCACAAGAAGTGAGGTAGACGGAGGCCGGCAGTTGACTCAGCAAGGGAGATCACAGGCCTCTTGCCCACCAGAATCCTGTTACGAGTCTCTCCATGAAGACAAAACAATGGTTTTCTCCTTGACCCCTCCTTGACCTCTCCCTGTGTTCACAGATACAACAAATCATGCAAAACGTACCAGCATGTAGCAACATCTTTTCTAACTTCTGATGCTTCTGCTCTGACAGTCTCCCTTCAAGAAAGGGACTTCATGAAGCTTAACTAACTTGCATTCCTATAAAGAGCCTGGTTTCCCAGTCTAAGTGAAGGACCTGAGATATTTTCTGATTCCTGTTTTCTTTTCCCTTCATGTAGAATTAGTTGTTTTTCAACTGTCAAGCTGATGAGTGACTTTTCAATCCTGATAGGTGGGATCCAGCAAGCTTGGAGTAGGGAGAGAAGCACTACGTTTGCTTCCCTGGGCTTCTGGAAGTTTGTACACAGTAGAGATCCGTCTACCTACAAGTATTGCTCTTTTTAACACAGTTTTTTCAGGTATATGATTAATGAGAACAAGTACACATTTAAAAATATGTGCATGGGGCTAGAAGTCTGGAGCAGGGACTGCCTCACAAGCAGAAAGAACTGAGTTCTGATCACAGATCCCACGTAAAGACGCCAAGTGGAAATGGCGGTGGCCTGCACTTCCACCCTGGAAGACAGAGCCTGGGAAACAGAGCGAAGCAAAAAGGAGGTAGAAGGAACTCAGGATGATTCCCAAAGTCACTCATGATCCTCACAGGCACACACACACAGTGCCTTCTGACACATACATACACACGCACACAATAAATAAAAATAAACAAATAAATGCATGTCATGACAGAAAATGGGAGTTTCTGGCTCCATGATGGACTTTAGATCTGCTTAGAACCTATGGAGTCCCTGCCATGCAAGAAATATTGTAAAGCACTGAAGAAAGACGTAAGAACTGTGATTACTGAACTGGAGCTGGAGAGATACATCAGAGTAGCACAGTTCTACCTTAATATATGTAAAACCCTGATCTCAAAAGCAAAACAAACAAAAGACAAACTGTGCTTTGACCCTTGAAAGTCGTGGAATAATAAGTGAAATATGCTAGTATATACATGAATATAAATGCAGCAACATGTAAGCATTTACTCAGAAAGTTGAATGATAAAACTCACAGTGCTAACAAGGACCAATGTGTTTAAGGCAATGATACAAACAGAACAAAGATTGTTCATTTCACTGGAAGTGAAGTTCTTGATAAATTTGGCTGATGAGACTCAATTCTGCAGGATAGTACAGCTTTGCATCCATGCACACTAGGTTGTGCACATCAGAGCCCTAACACCTAAAAAGGCACCACAAGACAGCTGGAGAACAAGTACGGATCGCAGACTTTTAAAACTGTGCCTATTATATAATCCGATTGTGTTCTAGGTAGCTCAGCTCCAACACAGAAATTAGGGAGAATTAAACAAACCATTGATTATAGATCAAATCTCTGACAAACTAATGTTTGAGTTGTTTTTATCTTGTTATTTTGCTTTATACTTCCATCAATAACACATACCACACACTTCCTCAAGTCTCAACTCAATGACATAAAATATTTTTCAACACTCCACTGGGAAATACCAGAACTTTGGAAAAGTTTAGAAGAGTTGTCTAGAGAAAAAACAGAGGAAGAGAGAGATTAGACTCTGACACCCTATCTTGACCTCAGTAGCATGTCCCAGCAGACTGCAGCCTTGTGCTGAGACTGCAGCATAAGTTTAACTTTAGGATAGAAGCTAAACAAGTACCTCTGATTCAGATTTATCCTTTGGTCTAATTATATTTAATCCTTAAGTCTATCCACTACTTCCATTTCTCATATATTATCTCTTCTGATATTTATAATTTATCTATGAACTGAATGCATCTCTTCACACTCAATAATTTCCTCATTTATATCGAACAATATCGTAGTAAAATTTCCCAGATTAGAAAAATTGAAGTTCATTAAAAAAAAAATCCCTTGCTCATGGTCATAGAGATAGAGAAGTTGGCAGATTATCAAACAATGTATCTAATGTAACTACAGTGTGATTTTCCCAGTATTTTTGTTTAATAAAAATTGAATATGTCAACTAAAATAAGATGAAATGCCAGTTTTTGAAGATTTTTAGTTAATAAATGTACACAAAAAGTCATGCAAAATTGAGTTGTTTATCAATGTGTCATTTTTCTTTAGTCCTCACATAAATTGATAAGTGATTTGATGCAATGCAAAAGCACATCGCCTTCAGAAACACATCTGCTGAAACAAACTCAGTGACTCTTGGGCCAAGTTTGTATTAAAATCGATTCAAAGGGATATTTTCATAAATTAGAAAATAATTCCAAATGCATTCAGCCAATTGATTAAGTGATACTCATAGTTAAGCATACTGAAAAAAATAGAATTATGTAAATTATGTATAAAATCTTTTTGACTTCTACTATGAAAAGTTTCAATTCTAATCTAACTTCTCAGTCCAACAAGGTCATAAATTAGCTCTTCTTGTCCTGAAAATTTCAAATTTTGTATAGTTCATTCAAAACAGTATAACCTAAGTAGAAAAACAAAACTCCGCTTCCCATATTTTCTTTTTCAGCACTGCATATCTGGAAAGCATCCCTTTTTACTTTAAGTGACATTAAAAAAAATCATACAGTGGAATTCATTCCACAAGTTATAAAGCTTATTACCCATGACTCACCAGTGAGTGTAGGTTAAAAAAAACACAAGATCACTCCTGCCTTCTTTGTCTTCTATTTAACAGGCCTGCAAACTAGCACAATTTATGGGACACACATATAGATTGAACAACCTTAATGTATCTTTGACAGGCTACAATACTACAGACAATAATGGAATAAAACAATGAGAAACATGTCTCATTTTAAAATTTTAGAAGTACAAAATGTTTAACCTTACAAAGTCCACCTGATATAACAGAAATTATTTTTTCATAAGACCAGAAATTCTTTGACATATGTACCACATTCAAAAAATATGTTATGAATTTGATATTCTGAACTACAAATATACACTTCTTCCTAAAAGTATTCAGATCATTAACTAAAAGTAAATCACATGCCAGTTCCTCTAAAATAAGAAAAATAACTTTGAACTGTTCAAATAAACTGATCTTTCATATTATTAGAAAGGTCTTATGATACAAACAACTGTTCAGTGATTTAATTAAAGACCTTCATTTTTTTGTCTCAACTTTTACCTTTGCTTACAATTTTCTATCAAAATTTTAGTAATTAAATTTTTTTAATCTCTCCATCTAAAAATGGTTCTTTCTATGTACAAGTCCAAGAATTTAGGTGGAAAAATTTTGTTGATACTAGGGTTTTAGAGAAAATAACTGCACCAATACTTTGACATTTCTTTAACATTTGAAAGAGACCTTCTGAGCAAACACTACAAAGCTGATGAAACTGTTTTAACATTGCACATTATTTTCCTCAAGTTTTTTTACATGGTCTATTTCTTTTGCTAGACCACAGCAAAGCACAAAAGCCATTTACAATGAAATCTTTAAGTCTCTTTTTTCTCCTACCCTGGTGATAATATATTTTTTATATTTGTACTTAATTCTGAAAAAAAAGTATTTTAAATGAAGAAATTTGTTCTTATTTTAGCTATTAAAATTTAGTAATATAAAAAATCTGAATTTAATTAACAATAATATTCAAGTTCACTGTAAGTCACCCTACATGCATTAAATATCAATATAATTATACTATAAAGTTAGATATAGAAACACTTCAAATTAGCTAATGCCAGTACAGATTATCTGCTCAATGCCAATTCATATGGTGTCTATGTGTGAATTATACTAAATAACAATTAGTCCTTCCAAAACAAGAATGTTGTGCTTTCAAAAAAAGATTTTGTACTGCAGCCATTTTAAAACACTAGTTTTTCAGTTGCTGTAGCCAAAAGTTAATTGTTTAATAATCACATATGGTTAGATATAGAAACACTTCAAATTAGCTAATGCCACTACAGATAATCAGTTAAAATCAACACAAAAAAATTGCTCAATGCTAGATTCATATGGTGTCTATGTGTGAATTATACTAAATAACAACTAGTCCTTCCAAAACAAGAATGTGGTGCTTTCAAAAAAAATTTATTTTGTACTGCAGCCAATTTAAAACACTAGTTTTTCAGTTGCGGTAGCCAAAAGTTAATTGTTTAATAATCTCATATGGTTTCTAACTGCTAATTTTGGTCATTGGATTGATAAATTCTCAGCTGTTACATACTTTTCTCTTTCACTACTTTACTCTTAGAGAAATTAGTCAAATTATCCCATGTCATAGACAATGAAAATAAGGCAGAAGCAACTGCACAACTTACCCAACATCACATACATAACTAGGAAATCATAATTGTGTCCAGAACTTTGTCAATTAACAGTTTAATTAAAGGTAGTCCAACAGAAACAGTATATCTGAATATATATTACATTTTTACATTTATTTATTTTAGGGAGACATCTGTATATACACATGTGTATATATACATGCCACAGCACAGGTATGGAGGGTCAGAGGACAACTTGTGGGAATCAGTTCTCTCATTCTACCATGTGCGATCCAGGAATCAAAGTCGAGTCGTCAAGCATGGGAGCAAGCCCACTGAGCCATCTCATGGCCAACTCTGTAACTAAACAGCAGTCCAGACACCACTTCAAATAGGTGAAGATGACAAAAGAAAGACGTGAACTAGACAGTGTACAATGAATGTCATAGCTAATTACTACAGGTGGAGAAAAGAAGGTGTGGGAAGTGCCGACAAAGAGCTGCTTGGTCACCAGCAGATGAAAGCGATCTGGAAAGCTACATAACAGTCTTCAGAGACATGACCTTATCCTAACAGGAGGAGTCCTGAGTGGCACCTTATGCTGACAATAGCATGCAGATGTGAACAAATCAAGGACCTCAAACAGGGGAGATCATCCTGGATTATGCAGGTGAACCCTAAAAGCAATCACAAGTATCCTTTGAGAGAGAAGTACAAAACTTCACAGAGACAAAAAGAGAAGTCATGGAAGCAGACACTGGAGAAGCACTAAGACTAAGATCAGAGAAAACCAGGGACCATCAGGAGCCAGAAGAGGAAGAAACACAAATCTCAACTGGCTCCTCAAAGGGAAATATGGCCCTGCCCACACGGCTCACCTTTGAGCTTGGAGGATGGTGAGAGACAAGCCACTCAGCTTGTATAGGTTTATTTAGCTGCAGCTGGAAAGGAGTAGCATTCATTGTGAGATTCTTGCACCCTTTATGCAAAAGCACTTTCGGAATCCAGTGGCTCCTTTTGATTTTATGAATTCAACTCAGGGACTCACTGAGTGCTCAGTAAGTTCTATACATCCCAACCCTTCTGAACATTATTTATCAATATTATTCCCCTCAATAGGAGGGCAGACGATAAAAGGCCAGCATCTGTTAACCTCTAGCACCTCTATCTAGCATTTCAACTTTAGAGAAATCCTGATCCAAGACAGAAAACATGCAATCTATGCTAATAAGGCTCAATTTTCTTCAAATAACAATACAAAGCCATTGAAGTTTTTTGAGAAATATTGAGAATATGGCTGATAAGATGAGGCTATCCTCTGACATTGGATTTGGGCTGGCTTTAAAGTAGTAAAATGCTACTTTGGGAAGTTGTATTTCTGAGCATCCCAGCATTCTACCTTAACAGCTTTCTCCTCTGGAAAGTTACTTGTCCCAACAAACTGAAGAGACTTTAAAAGGTAACAAATGAGAAATGTTAGGAAACACTGTTGCTCGTGGAGAACAATATTCAAAGGGAAGATGAAAGAGCCATTCATCCATGTAAGTAAAGGTAGAGATAACATTAATTGAAAAGAGGAACCCCAAAGAGTTCAACAGAAATCACACCTAAAACAGTTAAGGGGAGGGGAGACAGGCCCACATGAAGCTGTCCATGACCATGACAGGCAGAAGTTCCTTGCTGATCTGGACACATGTGGACATTGACAGACAAAGTGCTTGGGTTGTATGAGGAAGAAATGCATACCAGGAGGAAAATGACTTGATAACCTCCAACTCTAAGATTCCACCCCGAAACTGGCCACAGACCTGTCTGTCATCCAATTCAGAGCTGGAATAATAACTGAATACAAGCAATACTGTTTTATGCTAGGAGTGATATCTCAAAAAACAATTTATGCAAGACAGACACTGCCACCTCCTTAACAGCTGCCAGTTCACACGCATACCCAAAGCACTGCCAGCTCACCTGCATACCCAGAGCACTGCCAGCTCACCTGCATACCCAGAGCACTGCCAGCTCACCTGCATACCCAGAGCACTGCCAGCTCACCTGCATACCCAGAGCACTGCCAGCTCACATGCATACCCAGAGCACTGCCAGCTCACATGCATACCCAGAGCACTGCCAGCTCACATGCATACCCAGAGCACTGCCAGTTGAATTTTAGCTTCCATGAAACTGCCAACACTGACCCAAAGTTCAATATGGATTCTGAGCCAGTAGAATTACAGAGAAGGGGAAAAATAACCCCTGCGAAACTGTTTACTTCAACAACAGTTCCCTGGCTTGGAAAAGCACAGGATGGAAAGCAATGGTATTGAAGAGGCTGGAAGCTGCTTTCCAAACACTGTGCTTCGTACCACAAAGGGCAGCAGTCACACACTGAGACAACATGATCTGCAAGGCTGCAGCCTACATCTCCTGCAAACATTAAGGCATGCCAAGAAAGTGGTTCTGCTTACACTGCTGTGTGCATTTCTTTCTATTTCTTCCTTCTCTCCTACCCTAGCCTTGACCACAAATCTGGGTCACACTGATTTTCAGGCAAGAAATATTCATTTGCCCTACAATTTTCTTATAAAGTGGAAGCAAATTAGAATACCTGAACAAAAACATATTATCTAGTGTTCACTCCATGTTTACTACAAGCTGGTTATAATTTTATGTTTTTTGACCCAAGACCTCAAGACAAAGGAGAGTTAAGTTCATGTTCCTATTGGAGGGGGCTATAATAGTGAAGAAAGGAAGAAGGGAAGAAGGGAAGAAGGGAAGAAGGGAAGAAGGGAAGGAAGGAAGGAAGGAAGGAAAGAAGGAAGGAAGGAAGGAAGGAAGGAAGGAAGGAAGGAAGGAAGGAAGGAAGGAAGGAAGGAAGGAAGGAAGGAAGGAAGGAAGGAAGGAAGGAAGGGAGGAAGGGAGGAAGGGAGAGAGGGAGAGAGGCAGGGAAGGAGGGAGGCAGGGAGGGAGGGAAATTGGGGAAGGGGAGGAAATATACACAGGGGAAAAACTCCATGTGAACACAAAAGCAGAGATCGCAGTTATTGCACAAGCCAGGAAATGTCACAGATTGCCAACAAACCGTCAGAAGCTAGACAAGGTGGGCCACATTTTCTCTATAATCCTCAAAGCCAATTCCGCGGACATCTTCACCAGGGTATGGCCTGATACAATGCCAATCCTTAGACAGAAACATACAACAATAGATTAGACTACCTGGCTTCAAACCTTCAGCCACTGTCCCAAGCATAGTGTTGGTTTGAAACAAAACCCAGCACGAAGCATGGCCACAAAGGGACACAACAAATGCAGAGTGTAAGGATACACACAAAAAAACAGCAATTGGAGTGAAAAAGGAAAGCAGGAATTTGCAAGAATCTGAAAAGGGTACTCTTTCAGGCAAGGAAAATGACTCGTGCAAATGTGTCCTGGTCAGTCCAGTAGCTGCAAGAACCCTCACGCTGCTTCAGAAAAAGCACTGGGAAAACAGCACATAAGGACAGAGATGAACATTTGAAGAGCCTGGGGAAAGCAACAGTTTTCAATTAAGCATATTATGATAGTGGTATAAAAAGATGTGTATTAGTTCAGTTTCTCAAAGGCAACATTTAGTATCTAGAAAAGATCAAGAAAACAACCATTTTTAAAACATAACCAAAAAGAAGTACTTGCAAATGAGCAAGTAAATATGTTAAAAGAAATAAAACATAGGTCATCAGTAATCATATGATTATATTTATATAAAGATTCCCAGGACTGTTTCAGTTATGGTTTAGATATGAATGCATCCACAAAACTTCATGTGCTGGAAACTTAATCACTGACATGGCAGTGGTGAGACTTTAGGGAGTAGGGATGTTGTGTTTTTGCTCACAACTATTTTTTTCCCCATTTCGCCACAATGTTGTGATGTGGCCAAAGGGAGCCTTCACTGGAGGACAAATAAGTGAGGTAAAAAACTCAACCCAGCTTCCAACACAAGGAACTACACAATTTTTCTTGAGAGCATCAAGCTCCAGATATTTTTTTATAGCAACAGAATATGGACTACTATATACATCTTAGCAATCAGGGAAAAAATGAAAATAAAATTTTATATTCATCACTTTGGCCAAAATATATAGGTCTACCAAGGTCAATTATTGGCACAGACGTATTCTTACAAAAATGCAGTGTACGTGACATATTCTTGTGTATAACTATTGGGACTGTAAATTGGTAAGTCACTTTTCAAGATGAGTCAGTTATTTTCTGGCACTGAAGCTCTGTATATATTAAGAAGTGCGTATGACAGAGCCCCCAGAGATATAAGGTGGCTAACAGTTCCTTAATGAGTAATAACAGTGACTAAATATATGAGGGGGGAGAAAACAGGCAGAAATAATAGAATAAGCAAATCTGTAGGCAATCTGTGGTTATGTAACACTGACTAAGTTAAGTTACCTAATCTCTAAAAGCACCTGTAGCTCCCACACACTAAAGTTCTATGGTATCTAAAAAGGTCAAGCTTAATGGATCCTTCAGGTAATCTACTGTAATATAATTCTTTCCTCTCACACTCAAACATTTGAAAAACAACTGTTCTCCCAAGTTTCTTTACAATACAGATATTTTGAGTTTTTTCTTAGTTCTTCAACTGCATCTCAGAATGTCTTGTACTAAATTACAGTGAGTAGCTACAGTGAGTAGTTAAACAGGAAACAGAAATACACTCAACTGTTAGTCAAAATCTGCCAAAAAGGCACTTTCGAAGATGAATTTGAGCTGATCTTTTGAAACTATAAAGATACTTGCTAGCAAGATATTGTTGGAAGAGAAAGATGTGTCCCAAGGTTAGGAAGACCTAAAGAGGAAGTTGCTGATGAAAGTGGTGTACCATTAACTAGCACTGAGGGCCAAAAGCAAAAGGGGGGAGGGGCGTTTTCATTTGACTTGACTTCCTCAGTGTTTCCAAGTTCAATGTTAAAATATGTTTTCTGATATCTTTTAAAGTCAAGGTTGGTATGCTGGAATGAAAAGCAAAACAGTAGTTCTTAAAAAAAAAAAAAAAAAAAAACAACTGGTTTTGATGAATGAAGTCTTTTTTAAAAAGTTACCAACTGGCCAAAACATGAAAATGATGGTCTGAAAAAAAATGATGAAGACAATCAAGAAGGCAATCATTTAACCCTCCTCCATGGTGGGCTGCCAAGAGTGGAATCCACAACAGCTCCCTTCACTCATGCTGGGAGTCCCTAATTTCAATGTACGTGACATTGGTTGCCAGCCCAGAAGAGACGCATGAAACTCTGAACTTAAAAGTTTCCAGTAACTTAGTCCAAAAGGATATTTTGGTAATATTCCAAATGGGGAAGAAAAACCTAGACATCAGATTGCTATAATTTTGAAACTTTGGCACTAATTATCCCAAGTCTGGCATGAACACACTGGAAACCTCTGCATCATTCCAGGATCACCACTTGGATCCCTCGCATTTATCAACTTATCCTTCCCCACCCATACGCCATTACCATCCACCAAGAGAATGGCAGCAATCTTCTACTTTTCACAGAGCTTCATTTCTTAATCAGATCCTTATAAAGCAAGTCATGCTACAAAACATAAAATCTTTCTCTGAATCTCCAAAAATATAAAAAGGTATCCAATTCCAGTAATGCTTTAAATTGAAACCAATTCCCCTGATCATAATAGATAATACAGCTACTGAGATATAACTTAGTTACATTTTATGTATAATGAATTAGATGTGCCGCTGACAAGTTTGCTTAACAAAATATTTAAATACTGACTCACACTGGAAATATGCTTGAAGTATCCTTATGTAAAAGACCTTCTGTACAATCCTATAAAAGCTGCTGTATGTTAGACTTTCTCAAGTGGGACACCCATGCCATAGAATTCAACTCCCTGTCTCAGCCCAGTGTTTGGAAACACATTTTTACTATTCCTGGAAGCACTTTCACATTTTTGTCAGATGTTGAGTGAGCAAGAGGGTAAATAATTTTCAAAAGCATTTTTAGGGTAGTAAAACCTTAAGTTCCTTGCTAGAGGGGCTGATCCAAAATAAATTAAATACTGGTGTGACTAAGTCGAGTGTGGTAAATTCAGATTTGTAGTGTGAAAACCTCCAGTTAATGGGTCTATTCAGTGATTCAACATGTACTTCGAAGTCCTAAGTAGGGCAGCAAAGTATAAAAACAAAACTTAAAAGCATCCTCTGGCCTCTGGGTTTGGGCTCATAACTAAGTTAGTAGTCTTGACAGCAAAGATTCACCAAAACATGTTGTTATATCCTGGTGAGTTGTTTCAGTTAGGTCAAAGAGGCAGCTTGGAGGCTATACTATCCAATGTGCACAAGCTCTTAGAAGCAGCATGCATGGGTAGGAGACAAGCAGTAGAAAGGGAAGCAGTGTGAGCCTTTGGCAGGTGCTGCAACAAGAGTACCTCCTGGGCTCAGATCCCACACCTGGGATCTGAGTCTCAGGAATCACAGAATCACATCTGGAGCTAGAGATCAATGAAATGCCATTACTTCAATGAGGAGAAAATGAAAACCTCAGCAACATACAACGCAGGAAAAGTAAACAAACAACAGAAAAACATAACTGTCTTTTTGCTTGCCCAAAGTAATCTTAGACAATTTAAAGTGGTTAACAGCTTTTTTTTAGACTATTCAAACCAAGACAGAAAAGGTGGATACTTGCTAATTAATTGGGAAAAAAATCACTCGATAGCCATTTGTTTGAAAATATAGCCTATTACGTTGATTTTATTAAAATGGAGGTAAAGGGTTGAGGTCAAGTTCAGTGGTCAAATGCCTGTTCAACACACACAAGGTTCTAGCTTCTGTCCTACAATATCACACATAAAAATTTAAAAACAGAGGAAGAAAAAGGGGTGTCTTTTCTTAAACTATCAGCAAATATTAGTTCATTTATATGTATTTCCCTCTGTCTGAAAACCTAATGCATGAATAATTTAACCACAACACTTCCCATGAACAGGCGCACACAATAAAAGTGCACATAAGGATTATGTAAAATTCTATCATAGAATGCATTTCTAGCCACCTGAATTTAGGTCCACTAAAGAAACTGGGCAGAGCAGAGGCAGAACAGCTGTCCCAACACAAGCAGTAGTGGAGCTGAAAATATTCCCACGCCAGTTCTCCTGATTCCAGTCTATTTTATGTTTTTGCAGGGATTCAAGGAAACAGAAGTACTATTTAAAAGTGCATATACAAAGAAGCCTTTTAAGCACGTCAAAATAAATTACTTTGAAGAGTATTTCTCCAACATGCCTCCAGCTTTCCCTATTCACTGGTCAACAGAACCCAACTGTGACTATATTTAAACACCTTTACAAGCTGTGGGGAGACTCAAACAGAGCAGATGCCCACCAAAGCCGTGGGCATTAACTAAAGTCCCTAGACCAGGGCCTCCGGAGTTCTCTCCTTCCATTTCTTCCCTCCTCTGTTTTGTAATGTCTTAAAAGTACCTTGCCTACTGGAACTGACAACTATTTACGAGCTTCTCTTAGTGAGCTATATAGCTTAAAGCTGAGATTTTACCACATTGATGACAACGTGCTCAAGACAAATACTGCGATGCCACAGTATTCTTACAATTCATGTTTTTATTATTTCTCTGAAAAAAAACGCATCTTCTACAAACTATTATGAGAAAATATAAAGGCTTGTCAAATGATGTTATTTAGGGAGATGTCCATACAAGTTAACAGTATTAGTAACTAACAGGAATGACAACAAATTGAACAATTTCTGATTAAGGCTGAAATAAATCTAAAATTTTCATTGAGGGTCTATCACCTTTCTAGCTCTGAAGCCTACCTCTCCTACTTCTACAATATCTCCATGAAGTTCCAGAGGTCGAAATTTAAACATCAGAGTGGCTTTTACCATTTACTGCAATTTTCTCTGGGAAAATCTCTTCTTCTATCTATAAAATTAGGGCTTAAAATACAAACTGATTTCTGAAATTATTTCCACAAATCATAAGCAATTATTCTATATTAAGAATCCAAAATAACTGAAACTACAAATATATTTGAAAGACTGACTGTAAGCATGTATATATATAAACCATATAACCCAAGTAGGGATCATGCCACTGTTGCAAATCTAAGAGCAGGATGGAGGCCAGCCTGATAAATTTCTGTTCAACTGACAAATCGCCCTTATTTGTGCTCTGTAAAGGTAATCAAAAATTATTTTACAAATTTTAATATATTTGATTACCTATATCCTTTTATATAAAGGTATTTATATTGACACATGAAAAACTTTCATATTAAAGAGATCTCTACTTTGATAATAAAAAAAAGATTGATTGTTTCTGCAACTTTGTAAATCCTGGCCATAAGCTGAGCCCTGACTAACTATTTGAGACATTTAAAAAGTTTTGGTTAACTGACATTTCTAAATGCTATCAATACTCCAACATTATGTGGCATCCAAAATAAGGTATTTTTTATGCTCTACAAATTTGTACTGTCCATACTCCTTCACAGCTTCTAAACAGTTAAAAATTTGGAAATGTTGAATATTAATGTGATGAAGATTGCATTCTCACTGGCAAATTTCCTTTAGAGATGCCTGAACTGGCAGGATTGACACAGGTATTCTAAGACAGTGCATTTTAATGTATGTATCTGAATAAAGTTAACTTTAAAATATTTCATTTTATTTTCATCAAAATGAAAGGTACGTTTTATGTCACATACCCTTTATAAATATGAATGAATCAGCATGAATTCTAAGAACATAGAGTTTTCAATAAATGTGTAAGATACTACTTGTGAGCTACAAAATCTGCTGCAAGCAAAGTGCAGAATTTTTTGGTAAACACTAGGAAAAATTTCTATAATCAATTAATGAAGCAGCACATAAATGATCTTAACATTGTTGGTTATCAACAATCTTCATACTGCAAAAAGTATTATTATTTATCACTGTTACTAAGAAAATACACAGAAATGCAAAAGGCAGCTGACAAATGGTAAACAAAAAGTTTATGAAGAAATGGACTTAGAAGCATAGATGCAAAGATACTAACTCCTACTCACAATGGAAGAAGTACTTTCCACTTATTGACAAAATGTTAGACAGTGCAGAAAACTCCCTGACAAGATAATTTCACAGGCTGTTGCTAACATATTGCCAGACAGTAGTTTGAAAAAACACATGCTCTCTAACCCAAGATTTCTACTACTAAGATTTTGTTCTCAGGATACACATTATAATATGTATAGAAAACTACACATACGTATATGAGCAAGATCATTCATTCCAACCAGAAGCGAAACTATATATATAGTATGTAACATTTCTGTAAAATTTTAAAAGCTATATTTTAGTGTAAACATAAAAATATTTCTGCAAAAATACATTTAAAACTGTATGAAGGGATAACAGAGCACTAAGATGTGGTATATTGTATATGATCTACCCCAAGCTGATCTTGAATGCACAATGCTCCTAACTTTGCCTCTGCTCTTGAGGGCTAGGATCACAGCCCTCACCACTACACTCAGGGCTTTTAAAAGGGACTTTCTATAGTTTAAGTTTTGCCTATTCAAGCTAATATTTTCACATAAAATTTTTTAAAAATGGCAATAAGGCTATTTTTCAATGTTTTTATAGGTACGCTTTCTTAACTATTTTTCCCAGTGATACATACAGTCCACGCTACAATTATACTACTGAAAATTTAAACTAAAAAGATGTTGAAATTTCACAGTAGATTTTATATGAAAATGTGGGAAATTACATTGGTTATATTTAGTCTTTCTTTCTAAGCTATTGGTCCATTCTACATTTTTGTGGACCTAAAAAAAAAAAAACCTTGTGAATGAATACAACAATGCTATTTGGTGGCAACTCTGCTAACTCTATTTCAGAAGTTCTACTCAATATCAAAATAACATTAAATTTTGTCTTCTATTCAGATTGTTATTAATAATTTATACCAATATATAAAATAATATTCTAAAAACACTCATATTCAAAATTAAATTAAGATACTAGGAGGTAGTTAAGATCTATAATTGGGATGTTGGCACATAAAGTAAGAAAGAAAAGTAATGACCACAAGTATGTACTAACTCTTTTCCAACCCAAATTCAGTAAAACTTTTTTCCACCTAACCTTAACACTGCTTGCCTCCAGACAATCATTAACTGTGCCACAAAACTTGTTTTCTTGATTAATTTTAATACTTATTATGCTAGATCATTAATTACATCAATGAATGTATGTACACGATATTTATATAAATGAGTAGCATAAAAGTCAGATTGTTTTTTTCAAAATAGTTATTATTGAAGATGAATTTTGACCAGACCCAACTGTGCAATGGATTTTACCAATCGAAGATTATCCATAGGCAAATTTTTCTTCGATATCCATGTTATTTCCCATTAATTATATTTAACAGACAAAACAGAAAAAAAGTTGATCTGAAAAAGGACATAACCTCCCCCCAATTTGACAAATAACAAAGGCCTCAGAAAGTGAGAACATTTCCAAAAGTTGAAGTAGATTTATAAACTGATATTAAAGGTAATTAACATCTATCTGGGTGGATGCCTTTTGTGGTAGGGCCTTAGGACCAAATGCCCAATATTTATTTTGGATCTCTCTCATAAACGATCTTCCTATTTAAAAGGAAACATTTTACTTCCTCATCACCAAAATATGACAGCTCAACATTTCAACCTAATTGCATCTGATTAACAAGAAGAAGACTAGGTTATCCCAGGCCGTAGATAACAAGGATAGAATTATTTCAATATTTTTCAAATTTATGCACCATGTTCACAAAATTTCCTACTAATAGAGCCCTCTGGCTACCACACATGTTCTAAAGAAAAATGAAGCACGAGAGCCATAGCACAATTGTTATTAGCAAAAGCTTCAATCAGGTTGTTCACTCATGGAAAACAGCTTTCTATTCAGCTTATGGAGCTTAATGCACTAATGTGAATTTAAATTATGCAAATTAAATAAAATAGAATTGACATAATTTGAAGATTCTTCTAACTACTTATAAAATCAAACTGGGACCTAAGTAAATAAATTATAAAAGAAAACTATTCACTATTCTTGTGACATTTATTAGGCATAAGAACTGGCTTATTTTGTTTCTATTTTTTAACAGTTCAAGAAAGACAGAATAATCAGAAAAGCAGAATACTTATAAAATTTTGATGGCTATCAAGAAAATTCTAAATAAACAATATAATATTTACTTGCTTTAAATCTTCTTGATTGATTCTACTTTCTGATTCAGGACTTAGAAAATGAAATATACAGTACCTGAAAGCTGTTTCACCTACAAGTATTTCATTTCAAAGCAAAAGTTAGGTTAATAAAAAGGATAGAAAAACTGTAAGTCACTCACTGAAAAATATCCTCCAATGGTGAGACAGCATCATTACTGAGAACCGGAAAGATGTTCTTACCAAGACAGATGGCAATCTAATGAAGACCTGCTGTGCACAGCCTCAACCCATGTCATACACTCAATAAATATAAAGTGAGAACAGGGCACAAGACCAAATAGCTGACTTTTATAACTAATTTAAAAGTTACTAGTTTTTAAAATATTATTTTAGATAACTACTAAAATAAGATGACACTGATATTTTAGTATTAAAAATCCAAGATTTTTAAATTTCCTACTATAACTGATAAAGTAAACTTCCTTCTTTGTATCCTAACATCAGTAAGAATAGAGTTATAAATCAAACACACCACTATGAAAAAAGGATAAATATTAATAGGAATATTATTTTTGTCTCCCAGTAAAAGAAATTTTCCGAATCTATTCAATATATTCATATTATCTTCATACACATGAAATAGTCAACATTTTCTTCAATGTCCTATTAAAATAAAAAGTAAAAGGCATTTTGGCTTTTAAATAAGAGAGCCAAAGCCCACAGTTTTCCTTGCTGAAGTTATAGAGGAGAACAAAAAATGATCCTATGAATTGCTATTAAAGAAAGGTATAAAATAACTAACAGATTACTTTGCTTCAGTTATGTATATGATAAACACGTGCTCCTCACCTTGCAAGAAAATTCACCTTCAGTGAAGACCACTGAACTTACTAGAAGACTAAACATTCCAGTAGTGATGACAACATAGTAGTCACTTTACTACCACCTCCTAGAATAGAATTTTTCAAATTCAATTATGTACCCAAATTATCTGACTTTTCCTTATCTAAATGCAATTTCAGAACTGTGTTTCATCAGCTCTCAGGAACTATCATTCATCCAGGAATCACACTTTCAGAAGGAAGGATCTAGAAAACATTCCTCTAAAGCACTCATGAGCATTCAAATTCCTTGTTCTAAGTATGAGCATTATGCTATCATTTCTGTGGTACAATGAGAACTGCTGAGCTCAAATGTACACTCAAATATCTTGTCCTGTTCTAAAAGTAAGGCATTATACTACAATTTCTGTGGTACAATGAGAAATACTCCATTGAAATGTATTTTAAGTAATCCTACACACAAACGACTGGTCGGAAATCAATTTACATAGTGCACTAGCCAGTGGCAGCAAGTCGACTGCCCTAGATATAAATCATCATCTAGCCTAAGGCTAATATCAGCCTGGAGCTGCTGCTTTCACCACATCAGAGATGCCAGTGCCCATCTTGTCACATGAGTAAACATTTTTGCTGCCAAAAGTAAATCTACACAGATTGGTAAGAGTCGCCAATAAAATTAGGGCTCAGTAATTAGAGAACAAGGTGCTCAGCGTCTTGCATCAGTCAGAAATGAATGGCACAATTGCAAAAGTATTTCACATTAGTCTGACTTGCATAAGAAAGCCACGGGGAAGGGGGGAGAAAGAATCTTTAAATTCTGTTATTATCCAATACAATTAAGTGCTTCCGCCTAAACTAATGGTGGCACTGTTCAGTAGGCTCTTTCATCTCTTGGGGGTAAAATGAGAAGCAGAACAAACTGGGCAGTCTATGTTGGCCTAGTCCTGTGTATCTTAGAGAGACATCTCTGCTCAGAAACAGGCTTAGTTAAAGTCTACCTGCCAATACAGTTTGGATTCACTATTGTCACAGGAAGGTGGCTGAAGTGAAAACAAACCTCAGCCCCCAAAGCCACATCAATACTCCCTCCTCCTGAAAACGCCGTCTTCACGTTCAGCACCCACCCACGCTGGCCTTTCATCACCTTGCTGTTCTATCTTCCCTTTCAGTACTAGCACCTTACACGCTTGCGCACGCGCACACAAACTTACATGTATACAATGGAAACAGAAACCAAAACTCTGACTCAAGTGACATTCAAATAACAGCAAAACACAAACACATGGGATAGGGATTTCTTAGTTTAAAATAGTAAGAAAATACTTTCTAGAGTATGATAAAAACTATTACATGAAAGTAAAGTACAAATATATCCTGGGATAAATGGTTTTGTTTGAAGAATGAAAAAGCATTGTGAAGCAAAATCTCCCATCAACTCAAATGAATACCATATAGATGTCAATATAACACGGTGTGTCCTATCAACTTTATGGATGTCCTAAAGTTCCAGAGAACCACCTAGGAGAATTTCCAAATCCCGAAAAGCAGCACAAACCCAAACTACTTGCTCAGTGTGAACTGCCCGCTGGCCATCTGATTGTACTAGATTCCTATGACTTCCCTCAGTATTGGGGGAAAGGACAGGAAAGGCTAAAAAGGAGCTTGGCAAATCCACTGCCACCCCCATCACTGCATTCAAGCCACCTTCACTTGAGCTGCTACTACAATTTTTCCTTTTGGAACTAGCACAAATTATGTGTCTGATGCAATTCTTTCCTTAGACTGAGGGAAGAATTGGAGGGAGAGAAATCCTTAGTAACTTTCACATCAGGAATCATGAAAGTGAGACTTACTTGAAGAGAGATCATGAAGGAAAGAAGGACCGGAAAAAAAAAAAAAATCAGTAATTACGTGCTCGGTAAAAACAAGTACTTAATCATATTCAAAAGAAAAAATAGCATTTTTCCTGTAATTTTTATAATTTTGTCACTTCACAAAATACAACAAAAGTAAAAGAAAAAAGAAAAAAAAGTTTATTTATTTATTTGTCCATTCCTTTGTTTTGAAACTCTTCTTACATAGCCCATGCTGGTCTGAATCAAATCAATCCTTTTACATCGGTTTTCCCAGTGCTGGGATACCTGCACCACTACATCCAACTTTCAAAAGGTGTTTTATTCTTCATAAGCAATTTCTTAAAATGCAGTTTTGTAGTCATCATGCAGCACCACGCAGCGCCATGCAGAAGAAGGATTCTTTACCAGAAGACATTTTGAGAGAGTTCCCAGGCTTTATGCTACACACGAAATAGGGCTCAAACCAAATCAAACACCTACTTTGGCTACATTAATTATTTTTTAAAATTGACTCTTTAACGGTAAGTTTTCAATCACAGAGTAAGAAAGTCATTCAATTGTGGCTTCTAGGATAAGCTCATGAAGATTATGGTATATCACTGGTCAAACTCAACTTGCCAAACCAACAAATATTGCCAATATTCCAATAGACACAACAAAGGTATATTTCTGGTTACTCGTGGAACCTGAATAAATATATATTTTGACCTTTTAGAAGACTCTATCAAAACTATTATAAAACAACTTTGAAGTGTAGCTGATACTTAATTAGATGTATAGTTAGCTGCACTTACTGATGAAACAAGTTATTAATGTGGTGAAAAAAATGATGTAAGCATCACAGCCCCCTACACACCTGAGTACCAGACCAGTACTGCCAGTACGAACCAGCGTACGGGAGGTAGATTCTCTCGAGAAGCTTCCAAGTAGCTATGGAGTTTGTTTTCTTTGAGTCTCTCTTCATATTTGGATGCCCTTAGAAATTCATTTTTAGTTCCAGGTCCCCAATATACCTCACAGACCAAGTATCTAGGACAGAGCAAAAATCAAGTAAAACTGCTGAAAAGATTTCTGTCTTTCCATAGGAAAATCAAGCTCCCCTTTTTGGGCAGAGTAACCATTCTTAAACTGCCTCTAAAACACAAATGAAGGCTAAAAGAACTGGTTTCAAAGGATTTCCTGGCTGTGACTCTGGCTACTAAAAGTCAGAATAAAAGGAGAGAAAGCCAAGACCTCATCCAAGCAAGTCACAACTACAGGAGTCGCTGTCAATAAACTCAAAAGCAAGATCTGCCACAGATAAACTACAATGCAGCTAATTCACTCAGGAAAAACAGCTGGCTCTGCGTGTGTTTTATACACAGCATATTCACCAAGAAAAATAATATTCTGCCAAGAAACATCTTAATGACACAGGAAATTGTCTATGCCTGATAAGGTCACTGTGTTCATAGGCAAAAATCTCTTGAGAACAATTGGCCCCAGAATCATACCAGGATATAGATTTTTATGCTTATTGAAGAAACATATAAGCAGCCAATTTTCTACGAAACAGGAAGAATACCTGTGTCTACCCCAAGTTGCATGTCCCTGGAATACTGAGTGAACTACGGGACAGACCAGGTTCCCATTAGTAAAAAGAAACTGAACGGTAAGTTCAGTGAGTCTGAACTCTCTACCCACGGAACACCAGAAATCCACAACTGAAAATATGATTTTCTAAAACTAAAATCAGATGAAAAGTATTTGTCTTCAAGTTTCTTTCCCATATATTTTCTAGTACTAAAACTACTTGTCTGGTAAGTGAAAGTAGAAAGTAGCTACAAACTTAAAAAAGCAGATATTGCTTTTTAATTTCTAATTCCTCAGGGTTAGAATTTTAATTTTCATACCTAAAACAGTCATACTACGATTATTATGGCTCACATGATTGGTTGAATCAAATATATACAATTTTCATAGCATGTAATAAAAATACAAATAAAAAAGTACATGCATAGCACGTACACGACATGCACACATCCCCCTTGTAGCTTGTACATTATCTGACCAGAGACACAGCAAACAATGAACTAAGACGGCCATAGATCGAGAGGTGACAGAAAGAGTGAGCCACACTGCTCCTCAGAAGAATCCGTTCCTGCGGCTGCAGTTTCCCCTCACTGCTGGCTGCCTGGGCCTGCACAACTTCTCTCTATCACCCTGCTTTCTCTGTCCCTACACTAAAAACAAAAATTCTAAAAACTGAGGAGCAGCAGCCCACCAATCTATCTAGCTTTCTAATTGCGTCACTAGTCCCAGCACTATTGTGTTGACCTGAAACTATGCTAAGGAAGGTATGGGCAAGCTTCTAAAATATCAAACTAAGATTGCTGGCATGTACCGTAGAAGCTAGTTTATAACACTGAATTGTGGTTTGTGGACTGGAAGTTAGTAACTGCCCTGACAAGGAACAAGGGCTACAGAAATCGCCTACAAATATAAATGTATGGAATCATGTCAGCTACCTTGAATCTCAGGTAGAATGCAAAGTTGGACTTCTAAATCTGTTTATATTATGTGGGATTCTCACAGTAGTTCAAAAAAGTCAGAAGACGCAAATACTAGATAGTTGTATTGATCAAAGTTTTCAGAAAAAAAGGGGGGGTAGCAAAATGGCAAAGAGAAAAAGACAAATAGAAAGATAAAGAGGGAGAAAGACTAATTTATTATGAAGGAAATGGCTAAAATAACTATAGAGGCTGTGAAATCCCCAGATCTCTAGTCACCAAGCTGGAAACCCAAGGCAACCAATTACACAAGCCCCAGTAAAAACGTTGGCAGTTTTAAAATCCATATGGAATAAATACTGAGTCTGAAGAAAAAGGCCCATATATCCCAGCTCAAAGAAAAGGTCAAATAGTGTTGTTCTTATTGGTAGAAGAGGCGCCTTTCCTACTAGATCTTTGAATGGGCTGAAGAACACCTATCGACCTAAGGAAAGCAACACAGTACCCTAGCAATCCAAACATTTTTCATACAAATATATACACGCGCGCGCGCGCACACACGCACACACACACACACACACACACACAGAGAATAATGTTTTAATAATGTTTTTCCAAATGCCTGGGCATTCTGCGGCCTAATCAAGTTGACCCATAGTTTAATCATTACATATGTATCCTCAAAAATTTGGCATAGCAATTTGGTATCTTATATGTGTATTTAGACATACTTAAAAACTAAAACAAAGCCCTAATTTTACCTAATGTTAAAAAATGTCATGTGTACAACTGAAAATGCATTCTTTCCCCAGAAGAAGTCTGTCATAATTAAGCACGGGTGTCAATTTGACTGTTTAGGGTTTGAGCTCTGGGCACAGTTGTAGAGAGTTGATGGTTAAGCCCAGAGCAAACCTGAAGGAGATTATCCAGTTGGTGGGGAAGACCCAGCCCATGGTAGGTGGGATTAGGTCCTGGATAAATCACAGAGACCTGGTTGAGAGAGTTGGCATCCTTCTGATCACTTGGCCAGACATGCTGGTCTGGCAAGTAAGGATTGTCCATCTCTCAGCTGTTATGAAGTGATGGTGTGGCCAGTTCCCTCAGCCCTGGTGTTGGTGCGTGCTCTCCCATCAAGCTGGACTATGAACTGTAACTGGACTGTCGTAAGAAAGTAAACTCCTTGTTCCCTTAAGCTGTGTGATGGTCATTTATCAGCAACCATGCAGATGAACTGCAACAAAGTCCTTGATTGATACTTCTCTTCTTGATATCCTATACTCATTATGATGCAGAATTAGTGTTAATTGAGTATTATAATAGAAAGTCAATATATTTTATGCTATATGATAATAAAATAGGTGAGGAAAGAAAACAAAGACATTTGATCTATACACGTATAATAAAGATATTTGATAGTCATCTGTATCATATGTATTTAACATTTCTACATGACATTCACACACTCTACTCACACCATATATTCACAATAAAATAATGAGGAAATACACAATTACAATACTTGTTACTGTAAATAACTACTTGTTATTTACAACTACTTGTCTGGTAAGTGAAAGTAGAAAGTAGCTACAAACTTAAAAAGCAGATATTGCTTTTTAATTTCTAATTCCTCAGGGTTAGAATTTTAATTTTCATACCTAAAACAGTCGTACTACTATTATTATGGCTCACATGATTGGTTGAATCAAATATATACAATTTTCATAGCATGTAATAAAAATACAAATAAAAAAGTACATGCATAGCACGTACACGACATGCACACATCCCCTTTGTAGCTTGTACATTATCTGACCAGAGACACAGCAAACAATGAACTAAGACAGCCATAGATCGAGAGGTGACACAGGTAAATAACCTTGTGATCATGGCCACTATTTATACCTACCTTCTTCTACTATCCATTCAACATTCTTATTGCCTTCAACAAGTACTTTAGGTGAATTACACCTTCTCTACGAGCAGGCATGGGCCATTCAAAGCCCTGCCTCATAGTGTTGATGTTAATTTCCTTCTGACCTTTATCACAGGACACCGAAGTACAAAGGAGTATTCTAAATGGTCTTCACAGGGTAGTGGAAGTCCAAGTTGTCCTGATATACAGGATCCAACACCCAAACCAGCACTGTGACTTCTATCACTGCCTCAGGCCATGAGGAGCTTCAGATGGCAGGGTGTCTTTAAATGGAAGCACCTAGATTAAGGCCCATAGGCCTCAGAATGTAAATCACAGGATCAAAAAGTAAAAGTTTGCTTATGGATCACTAGGGGCCACGGTAAGTGGTGCTATTCCTTTGCTCCAGCACCTTAATTCCTGGCATGGGGAATCATCCTGAACAGCTCTTCCATCTCCCCAGCCCAGGAGATTGCATTTTAGTCAGAAATGAATGAAAATTGGCACACAGCTTAAAAGGTCTCAGGAACACAATGAAATAAAGTGATAAATTCTTACATATTTTTAAAGTACCAACAAAAAAGGAAGAGATTAGAGGAGAAAATTAAAATGTAATCTGTATGCCATTATTTCAGTAGACTCAAGCTGCTATAACAAAAATAACATGGATTTGAAAGCTTATAAATAACTCTCTCCTAGGAGGACCCAGTGGAGAGTTAGGCATACACAATAAAGGATTCTCTGGGAATTGGGGGGGAGGCACTGGGGGAAGGGGAGGGGGAGGAGGGGGGAGGGAGGGAACTGGTAAAAAATTTTAAAATGTATAATTAAATTTTTAATAAAAAAAAAATACTATGGTATCTGAAAAAAAAAAAAATAAATAACTCTCTCCTTTCTGGGGACTAAAAAACCCAAGATCAAGGTACTGGTAGATCTAGTTAAAGCACAGATTTCTGGGGCTGGAGAGGTGGCTCAGGGGTTAAGCCTCCGCCTTGCAGGCGGAAGGTCCTGAGTTCGGATCCCAGATCCCACGTATAGACGCCAGGCGGAAGCAGGGGGCGGCCTGCGTTTCCGGTCCTGGTAGGGCGGAGCCTGTGAATCCGGGGGCAGAAGGAGGTGGAGGCATCCATGGTGGTTCGCGAATTCGTCCGTGGTTCTACACATACACAGACACACACACACACACACACACACACACAGACACACACACACGAGCGCGCGCACATACATACGAACATGCGCACAGTTGAATAAATAAAAAAAAAAATTTTAAAAAGCACAGATTTCTGTTTTGTAGATGGGGCCTTCGATCTGTGGACTTACATTGTAAAAAAGGTAAGACCTTTTTATAAGACACTAATCCCCTTCATGGGATTATTTTCTATTTCCAAAAAACCCACATCATAATATCATCACATTGGTAATTAGCTGTCGACTTAGGAGTTTGCAGGGAATGGACACAAACATTCAAGTCATAGCAAAGATGGATCTTCTTGAGGAATATAAAGTAAATGTCTAACACTATTTGCACATCTATCAGATAAATAAGAAAGGAAGAGGGAGAGAGAATGCTCAACCATACCTGATCAAACCTAAAAATACAATGCAGAGAATATTATTTAATAAAAAGAGACTATGATTTTAAAACTTAAAATTAAATAAGCAATCTAAATCAAGAAATAAAATTATGGTGAACGTGCATGTAACCACAAGATACATACATATCAAGGAGTCTTGGAAAAAAAGGCAAGCAAACCTTACCAAGAAACCATTGTATTATACAAGGGGGGAGGAGTTCAATAGTATACACCTGAATCTTAGACTTGGGAAATAGAGGCAGAAAAGTCAGGAGTTCAAGGTCATCCTCCCCTAGTTAACTCAAGGTTAGTCTGGTTATGTGAAATTCTATGGGGAGGGAAGACAGCAAGATAATGGTTAAATAAGGATAAGGCTAAGGAAGAAATGAACAAACAAAACAAACTGAAAAAAAAAAAGAAGAGATAACTAGATATTATGTGCTTTGGGAAAGAAAAATAAAACACTATCTCTCAAGTATAATACACATTAGATGATACCATAAAGCCACAACTAGTCAAATCCAGATGTGGGGAACTAACTAAGACAAATAGATTTGCTGTCTTCAACAACAATTTTTGAAGAAACAAATACCTGAGAGGAAATGGTTAAGAAGCCAATCATAAAGCTCCAATTCAAATAAACCATGACATGGAAATAGAAATAATCAAATTAGCACATTGATTGGATGTTTCACAATATTTCAAAATTATGTTTTTGATATAATAAATGATATTAGGCTCCTTCCTTTTATAGATCCACTATCTGTTCAAGAAAATTCTATAATATTTATAAATGAAATAAATATATCTGGAATAGGCTATATAATCCAAGGTATAGATGAAATAGGATAAGCCATTAAATGACAACAACTAGAACTAAGCAGATGACAGTCTATCTTTATATTTCCATGGCAAAAAGTTTTAAACTATCTGGAAAGTTAGTTAAATATAACTTAGCCTCCCTATGTACTGCTCATTCCCCAAGTTTGAAGCCATGGGGAATCTAATTTTAGTACTCTCACTTAGTCTTTCTAAGACAGGTGTAGGGGAACGGTAGCCCAGAGGTCACAGACCTAGGAACAAACCAGGCTTCGGGTCTAGAAAAATCTTCCCCAAAAACACACCTGCCAGCAGCCACCTAAAGGCTACAACAGCCAGCACTGGCTTGGTCTGTCCTCCAGTGGGTGGCAAGAAAGGAACCAAGGTTTAGGCTGACTACTCACCAACTAAACAAAGTAGAAGGATAAATCCAGTTTTCTTTCACAATCATCACATCTGATGTCTTTCTATGGTATCTCATATCGATCTATTCTGTAACTCCTTATCTACAAGAGCAGTCCTAGAGAGTCTTTTACAAATCAGCTAACACATACTACATCTATGAGACAATAAATAGTAGTCAAAGTTAAAGGAAAATAAAATCCATCAAGCAGTATTCCTACAGAATATAGATGGATATCACAAGAAAAGAAATGTGATGCTAATCCTAAGGGCTCCTAAAAAATCATCAGAAATAACCACAAAAAGAGCTAAGAGAGTATCAGAAACTCTAGGATCCTCATTTGAATGTTCAAAGACTTCTACGGAAAAAAAAATGCTATGGTTCCCTCTACACCTGTGTTAGAAAGACAAAGTGAGATGACGAAAACTAAATTTCCCATGGTTTCGAACTTAGGGACTCTGTTATATTTAACTAACATTCTAGGTATTTTAAACTTTTTGTGATGGCAAGAGAAAAATTTAAAGTAAAAAGATACTAGGATAACATAAAAACAGACATTAATTAGAAATGAAACTAAAATTACAAAAAGAAAATTAAAGTCAAAACAAAGTAGTGATGGGATTTTCCACACCATAAACAGAAGAGAAACAGACTATGAAGCAGAAAAATTAGAGATACTTTGAAGATTGAAGAAAAATAGATACTTCCAACTGGTGCACAAGACAGCAGAGAAATGACAGCATACACATGAAAAAACAGACCTCCCACCCTCACAAAGTAGGAACACATTAAAAATAAAACTACCGACCTATCTGTGATGTTTGTCATTATTAATGAAATATCTCTTTACCAAAGCCTCTAAAATTTAATGGAATGTAGAATTCAAAGAAAAATAAAATATAGAAGAATTATGATGTAATCATTGTAAATTCAAATGACAAAAAAACCTTTGCATTGAAAGGATAAAAAGGATTTAAAAAGATAGCAAGCAAAACTTAATAGAAGAACAGAAAATCTTCTAGACTTGGAAGAAAACACAGCTTCTAGTCTGACATATTACATTGGAAAACTTTACAAAGCACAAAGGATTAGAATTTTTCACTTATGTGCATACACACACTCACACACATACACACACACATCTACCTTACTTTCAAGAATAAATCATTTTTGAGAGTAGCAGTGCATGTGTACAAGAAAGCACTGGAGTGTATCTGTGAAGGTCCAAGGGTTGCATCAGAAGTCATCCTAGATTGTTCTGCCCCATGGAGCAGTTTTTAAAGTTGATAGTAAGACATTAAGAAAACCCCAGTTAGTTCCATTGTGCAAACCAAAATTTCAACTTCAAAAAATTTTGGACTAATTAGTAACTAATTTTAAATATTAGAAATGTAATAATACCCTAAAAATGTAAATGTGGAATTGTAGATTGTTTTTAAAAGAAAGCTGACAATTATTAATACTAGAAAACATAATCAGATGCAGTCAAAATGAAATGTACAGCTTTAAAGCCTTTCTTAGTAAATGAACAAAAATATTCTTGCCTACTAGCTGATACTAACAATTAATTGCAAAAGAAGAGGAAAAGGAATCATTCACAGAAAAAAAATTAAAGGAGCTTAAGGACATAGTTTATGGCATGATGCTTCAAACGAGTAAGAAGAAAAAATCAGAAACGTTAATATTAAAAACTGCTTCAGCGTGAATAAGGTTTTGGCTACTGTCATGGTTTGAAATGTGTCCCCCACAGTCTCATGTGTTTGGCAAGGTCATGGCACCTTGAGAGGTGGAGCCTTGCTGGAGGAAGGCAGTCACAAGGGGTGGGCCCTGAGGTGGATTAGTCCCACCCTACCTCCAGGAGAAGTCTGCCTTTGCAGCAAGCAGTCTGCAGCTCTCAGCCTCCAAGATGTCTGCGGCGACTTAGCCTCCTCCAGCTTTGGCCAGCCAGCCATGCCGCCTCTGCCATGAGAAACTGTGCCTCCCCTCTGGAACCGTAAGCTGAGTTAATCTTCCTTTCTCCCTTAAGTTGATCGACTTTGAGTGTTCTCTCACAGCAAGAGTTAGGAGTAACTGTTATAGCTACCTACACCCAGTTGAATTGATAAAGTAAGTAGGACTTTATAGCACATGGAGGGAACAGAGTGGCAAGAATAGAAAGTCAAAAATTTAGAAGGATTCAAGAAGTAGACACTGGGGCCACATGAAACAGTTTAAAATATATGCATTTTTCTAAGATAGCTATTTAAATTGCACTGACTGTTTAGGCAATTTTAGAGCAGCCATGCTGGGATTCTTCAAAAGTCATGAACACCCTATTATCTGGGAGGAAGTGACAGAGATAAAGTCGCCCATTTTCCCCAACCCTCTGTTTATAAAGGATACGGAGACTAGTTCTCCATTGTAAAAAAGCCTCACCATGAGGTGGGGCACAAGGTCAACTGGGTTGGACCCCAATATGAACAGACCAATGAGATGTGGAGGGCCAAAAGCTCCAGTCAGGTTTGGAGAGAGAAAAGCTAACCAATGAGGAAAAGCCACTTTTCCTGGGCCTGAGGGTATAATATTCCAGACCCTGGCAGCCCTTGGTGCCCTCGCCCCTCGTGGTACTCTACATTGGATAATTCATTTTCCATCTTTCCCTCTCCCTAATGGATGGCATGTCTGGACTCAGCGAGTTCTTGGCGGCTTTTCTGCCCCTCACGGATTCAAGTCAAGTCTTTCTCTCCTCTAATCAACTTCATTAATCCTCTGTGCTGTGTTGTGATTCAATCTCCTCTCCTGAACACAGGAACCTGGACACATATGACCCCAGAGGATCCCGTATCAATCTCGTCAAGCATTTCCAGCTTAAGCCAAAAGAGAGGCCTCTGTGTCATCAAAATCAACTTCACCTGCATTCTACAGATATGTGACCAGGAAGACCTGTGACATGTTTGGGAAACTCATTCACAGCTCTTCAGCATTGACTTGCCTGAGGTCCCATCAGTTAGGGTCACAAGCCTGACTCTCACCAACTTTGCCTAAATTACTCTTAGAAGACATACCTAGCTGTTTTAGACAAAATGCAAAATGGAAGAAGGAAGGAGGGGAGAAGAAGCGGAGGGGACAGAGGAGAGGGGAGGAAGAGAGGAGAGAGGAAAGGGGAAGGGAGGCTGAAGAGGTATCACTGGATGGAAGCCAGAAGAGCTGCACAGCAAAATCCTGTCTCAAACAAAGGGGAGGGGAAGAAAGAAGGAATTCCTCAAGTGTTCCGTGCTCCATGTTTCATTCTATCAAACAGATCCTATTCCATGAAATGGAGGCTTAACAGAAGGCAAGGAACCCTAAGATGACCCGACAATAAAAACTACAAACCTTAACTTTTAACTAAATTTCTTTTATTAAAGGGGATAATATAAAAATGACATTGATACTAAATGAGAATGAGCAGTATTGTTCACGCTGAAGTATTTTATTCAAAGGGATTGCCACAGTAGGGCATGGTGGAAGTGCCTAAAATCCCTGAGCTGCAGAGACTGAAAGGTATAGTTGGGTGGAAGCCAGAAGAGCTACATGGTGAGACCCTGTCTCAAAAAAGGAATCATGATTAAGAGTTTCATACAATTCCTAGGGAGTAGAAAATAATGGATTTGGACCAGCTTCCTCGTTTCAGAAGCACTCTTTTGGTCTTATCTCTAAAGCCCTAGAAAACATTGACTCCCTCCCCCTCCCCAAGAAAATTGTGCAAACAGTCTCCCTGTGGAGTTTTCAGCTTAATTAGAAATGATTCACCATCTATCCAGGTCCATTTTTAACTGGGAAGTCAGAGATCCACTCAAGCAGGCTCTCTCCTCAAGCAAGAAAACACAAACATACACACACACACAGACACAGCAGAAGTAGGCTTTAAAATTAGAGTCACAAGAACGGCAAAGCTCCAAGACTGGTGACACTGGAGCTGATCTGATCACTCTAATTGATCAACGTGCTCTCTTACCACACAGTCAACTGGAGCTCATCAGGTTTTCTTATTTCTATGTAACACCTTACTCCACAAACTAAATATGATATGGCTAATAAAACTAATCAAAAACTCTCTTTTAGTCTCTTCACTGGCCTTGTCTAAGAGAGTTGAAACTATATCTTGAGCTAAAAAGGTAGAAAAAAGTATGGGAAGTAATCAAAGATTTTCATTCTGACTCTTCAGCAGTGGTTCCTTTCATAATGAGTTCTTTACTCTGTGCTGTGATGATATCAAGTCCAGGACAATTAAGAATTTATCATCCACAGGGGGTGACATACAGTGCCCAGCAGAATGGAGTGAAGGGAATTGCAGGAGCAGCAAAACTGCAAAAGAAAATCAACAAACCACAATCCAGAACTTCAGAGACTCTATATCAATCACATAGAACTAGGACAGCCTAATCTCTCCCCATCCTGGAGCTCAGGGACATTTGCGGAAGAGGGGGCGGTAAGATTGTAAGAGCAAAAGGATGGGAGGAGCAACGATTTGCAAGATTCTCAACAATAGTTGGGGCCAAAGCAATCATAATGGGACTTTGCATGCCCTGCGCAATGTCCAGCGCACTGTTGCCCTCATAAAGTCTAGCATCTGTTAAGGGCACCGAGATCCCTGGAGACAAGGGATTGACAGCCATAGTAGTGATCTTATGCTTAAGGGGAACAAGAGAAAGGGCTTATGGAAATGCCACTGGGTCCTTATATGTCATCGGAGAGGAGGACCCAGTGGAGAGTTAGGCGTACACAATAAAGGACTCTCTGGGAATTGGGGGGGAGGCACTGGGGGAAGGGGAGGGGGAGGAGGGGGGAGGGAGGGAACTGGTAAAAAATTTTAAAATGTATAATTAAATTTTTAATAAAAAAAAGAAAGAAAAATCCAATTATAAAAATTATATCTATAGTAAAATTGTAAAAAAAAAAAAGAATTTATCATCCAGTCAAGTGTAAACCAGCAGCTGATTATTTGCAGCCCTTGGAAGAGTACTGAGGGGACAAAGGCACCACTGATAAAGACGGACAGAGAGGTATTTCTGGAGGTCTGAAACTGAGCTGAGTTACAGGAAGGGCACAATAGAAAGGAATAGAAAAGATTTAGGAGAGAAAGTGACATCAGGAGGAAATAAACAAATGGGGGTGCTCCTGTGCTTAGCAAGAAAGAGGTAGCTAAAAGGACAATTGCCCCTTACCACCAAAGCTTAAAATAGATACACAGAAAAGAGAGAACCAGAGTAAGTGGTAATAGACTGCTGGATTACAAGGAATGGTTTTAATTTACAAAGTCAGTATATTGCTCTAAGAAAAGTCACATAGCTAAGAACTAGAAGAGAAGACAGAACCCAGTAATCAATGAGTTTGCAAGACCAGCGCAAGGATTCATGAAAACAGACAGGAAAGGGACAGGACAGATAAGGAAAACAGATAAAAGAGAATCCAAGTGATTGACTGGAAAAGAAACAGAAAACGGAGTTGATGTTTGAAATCTGAATATCAAGAACATAAGTGAAGTAACATACTGGGAGTAGAAAGAGGGGCAGACTGTGATTAGGAATGTGGGTGTTTTCATTTCACACCCATTGCTCTAATGAATGCATGACCCAAACAATCTAGGAGAACAAGAGGATTTTTATTTCAGTTTACAACTTCAAGATATCGCAGGACAGTTACTAGCAGAGGCAGGGTCTGGATATACCATAAACATAGGGAGAACTGATAGAGAGGTAAGGGCTCAAGCAAATCTTCAAGCTTGTTCTATCTGCCCAAATTCAAACAGCTCTCTTATAGCTTAGCAACCTGCCCAAGAAATGCTTCTACCTACTATGGGCTGGTTCTTCACACATCTAGCAAATAATCTACTGGCTTCCTCAGAGGCCTGCCTTAACCAATAATTCCTCTAATGTGTGCCTAAAGGCTTAGTTTTCAGTTGTCAAGATGATATATAAAAACCAACTGTCGGGGGGGAGGAGGGAGGAGGGAGGGAACTGGTAAAAAAATTTTTAAATGTATAATTACATTTTTAATAAAAAAATTTTAAAAAAACCAACTGTCACAGTGGGTGTTTCATTTTATTTGTCATTTTGAGATTTAGAGAAAGCATTTAAATGACAAATGTAAGGTGACCTTACATTAATATTTCAATCATTAATATTCTGACCTGTAATAATGACTTCCAAATCTACATGATTTATCAGATTCAACTGAAAAATCTACAGTTATTCCTACAGGTCCTGCCCTAAGAAATACTAAATAGATCTGGAATGGGACCTAGACATCAAAGTGAAAGCTACTGCAGTTAGACACTCTGCTCACATTGCAGTTCTAACTGTCTTCACAGTTAGAATATACTACCAGAGCAAATTCACTCTGATGGCATTTGCAGAACATAAAAATACACCTCTCTGGAGGACTGGTAGCATACTTCACATCTGAAAATAATTACTACTCAGTCTTTATTTCTCTGCTGATGAGGAAAGGGTTCTCATGTTCTATGAGATTACTGATGGCTGAGGTCTGCCAGTACCTACTACAATACAAAGATCAATTCCATCAAAACTTTATGTTACCAAGACTACTGCAGGAGGCTAGTTATACTAGCAAGCAAGCAATTCTGTGGTGAATAATGGAATTCAGTAAGCACGTAGGATGGCTTGTGCGATCAAATGGGAGTGTTTTATAAACACCAACAACTTCAACATGTATTTTAGTGAACTTCTGGATCCAAGGCCTCCCACAACTCACAAAGAGAGCATAAAGCTCAGAAAAGCAATTAGGCCAAATAGAAACATTCATCCTGCAGTTCTTATTAAAATAGCTTATTATATTAAAATGCTTTAATTTTGCATTCATTTCTGAAGAAAAAGAAATAGAGGAAAGTGAAAAAAGAGTAAGAGTGGAATTAAAATTTGACACTACTGACTAGAGAAATCTATTTTTTAAAATCTGAAAAACCTTAACTACAAATGTTTGTTTATTTGTTTGTTTGTTTGAAAAGGAGGAGAAGAGAGAAGAGAAAGAAGGCAGAGACTGCAGTACCCTAATAACTCTCCACTGCCGCCCACGACAATGTAATAGGCAAACTTTTACATACTCACTACATATGGCCCAAACATCAGTTCTCAGTTCTGTGGGTAATTCATGATCCTCAGTTCTGTAGATTAAAAAACCAAGGCTTAGCAAGTCCTGTTTCTCCACAGGGTCTAACTTGATATGAGTAAAAGAAGGTAGAATTCCTACCCTCCGCATCAGGGGAGCTGTGAACTCTTAGCCAGGACTCCGAAGAGCTGCTAAGTTACAGGAGAAAACATAAAGATAAGTGGAATAATTAGCACCTCAAATGAAGACAGTTTACACTTTTCCTGGCTCTTAAGGGCCTAGGTCACCTTGTCTCCCTGAGTGCTTTCTCACATCAAGATGTGCTCTCCTCCAGAAGGACCCTCCAGAAGGGGTGCGGCTGTCTTTCTGCACAATAGAACACTGCCTGCATCCGAGAAAGCTCTTAACCTGCTGCTAATAAGCAGGTGAGTGATTTGCAAGGGCTCGAACATTGGCTTGGCAAACCATTTGTTCCCAGTACCATATGGAGGGGCTAGAGATTGGTGAAATTATTTGGCTATCACATCCCTGGGATGTTGGTGGTATTGAGTATGTAGAAATCAGAAATGATAGTGGTCTCACAACATCCAGGATGGTCTACACAGTCAGACAATCCCACATTCATCATAACTTTCGAAGGTACTATTGGAAATTCATGTGGGCAAAAATGTATTTATGACTGTCTGAGAAAAGATTTTAACTTGGTTTTTACACAGGCATGTAGAATGTGTGGCAAAGCATGTAGTTAGAAAAAAAATGATTAGTATTTTATGCCAAATTTAATCAAATTGGCCATTTAAAAAAATGATGACATTAACTGTACACCACCAGTGCTTGCCAAGACTCCACGTGCTCACATGGCCTTCCAGCGCTTCACCAGGCTCCTGGGGACGATGTTTATACATCTGCACACGAAATGCAAGTGCTTCCAGGCAAGGGCTTTCTCTTTATTTCTCTTTTTGGTTGTTGTTGTTGTTGTAATTAAAACATTATATGGATCTTTTTAAATAAAGTGTAGTTAAGAGATGCTCTCTACAAATTTAATTCCAAAACTAGCCAGTGGACACCCAGCATTGCAAAAGCTTAATGAAAGAGGTATAAGAAATTTAAGGGGGGAAAAGGCATTATAAATATTGCCTGTCTTTCTGAATTTGACATGATGTAAGTCAACTTAGGTAGTTCCCACAACCCAGGAGATCCTGACTTAATCAATTCTGCCAGCATTTTAGACTGGGGAGGGAGAGACCTACCAATCAAAATTTCTTCACATGTCATACTTCAGTTCCTTTTTAGTCAAAAACCTTAATTTTTAGTTTCACAATATTCCAACAAAAACTAATATTAAAGAAATTTAAGGCAGGAAAAAATAGTATTAAAATACAATGCAAAATTTTTTGGAAAAATCTGTAATGAAATGCGATTTTTAAAACTTTAGGAAACTAGTTTCATGGTTTTTTAAGATCAAGGTTAACCATTTATAGGAAATATTCCACTTTCATCTTACTGTCGCACTGGGAATGAATCCAGTATTTCCACACTCGAGGCAAGTGCCTCACACGCTGTGCACTCCCTGTCTTCTGAACATATTTTAAACACCCACACAGTAGTTTAAGCCTAGTATTTATACCACTAATTGTATCTTTAAGCGTTTTCTACCAATTTATTTCCTTCTTTATCATATTGATACATCCTACATCCTAATTCTTTAATCACTCTAACAAAAAGATCTCATTTTTCATCCCAGTCAAGGTAACTAGAATTAAAAAGTCCAACCACACATAAATTTTTTGATTACTAAACATTCTTAATCATAAATGAGGCCAATAAAGTTCAGTTTCCTCTATATAGTCACTGGTAGTAACACTTCTTTAAAATCATATCAGTTTCCGTGACAAAAATTAAGATTGCAACAAAGATCCATTGTTTAGAATTCCTTGGCACTTTTTGGCTAACTATGCAACAAAGGGAAAAATTAATATAGTCAACTGAATATATATCAAGACTTTCCGACACAGTCACACTGCTTCTGTGAACTACAGTAGTAATGTTTAATAAATACTATGCTGTTAGCCACAGTCACTCAACCTATCTTTAGAATTATCAATATTAACTAAAAAGAGAAAATCATTTTACTAATATCAGTAAAGACATTGGTTTCCTTTGAGATAATTATACTTCCATGAGTTAATAAGACTAAATAAAATCATCTTAATTTTGAAACATGTTCTTAAAGACTTAGTTTTTTTTTCTCTGAAAAATCATTTAACTAGAATTTGTACAAAGAAAAAGGCCTAACTTTTTCTTTACCAACTTCACCTCTTCCTGTGTCCTTTTCTGTTAACAGAAATGACAGTACCTAATCACTGTCAGAAGTCAAAAAACTAAATCAACATGAAACTGGACATTCTTTTTTTGAAGTATTGTACTTTTCATCATACGTTAAGCTTAAAAGAAAAAAATATCAAATTCCAGAGCATCTGTGATTGATAAATAAAAAAATATAAGAACTAACTAACAATTATGGCTTAGTTTGTAATGAGGTCCAAGGAAAAGTTACTTGGACTATAATTAGGATTCATGTGCTAAAACTAAGGAAATACTTTTGCCCTTTAGTTTTTCTTCTGATGTAAGCAAGAAGTTATAGAAAAACTTGACATGGGATAAATCTGAAAATTTTTCAGTTCTTTTGAGGGAATAGTAAATCCATAAAACTTACATGTTCATTTCCTGGTATGTGTCTTTTCTTTACTTTCTGAAGAATGCAAGTATAAAAATAATGTAATACAAAGTAGACCCAAAATTTACATTTCAAAAGTAAAATTAGGGCTGGAGATAGGGCTCAATGGTATAACACTTATCTAGCAAGCATATTTAGGTTCAGTATCCAGTATTTAGAGGGGGGAAAAAGAGCAAACAAACAACAATTTTATCTACAAGTGTAGAAAATATATGTCAAAATAAATGATAAATACATATAATATTGTAGCATTCCAAGATGACAACTGAGTAACTTATTTTTGGTCAATGTCCAAGCTTTTATACTACTCCACAAAGGTGTTTATGTTAAAAAAAAAAAAAACCAACTTGTAAATATCCATCAGTGATGATTCAAAGCATCACCCTTAGCATGTTCAGATTCTATAGAAAAATAAGGTCCTGAGATGCTTCATATCAAATACTCTCTCCAAAGCAACTTCATTGTCTAGGACAAAGAACCACAGATGCTATATACTGGAGCCACCTGCTGGTTTGTTTGTCTAAAACAGTGGTAAACACCAAGTGCTGTGCACACAGCACACCAAAGGGAAGATTTATATCCCACAGAAACGATGTGATCACAAGGCAGAACTCAACAGAAAAACACTAAGAGTTCAATGCTATTAAGCAGGAAAATCTAACCTAGCTAGTCTCTAGAATTGTGTTATGTTTTCCCAACAGTGTTGACACCTAGACATGAATCCAAAACAAACTCAAACTGTAAAACACAGCATGAGATTATTTACTCCTTATCTAGTTCTGGGAAGCTCAGGATAGGGAGACCTTCATTTCTACAGGAAACTGTCCTGTCAGCAAGGTAATGGTAGTTGCTCAGAAACATCAGTTTTAAAAAGAAAAAGAGTTAAACTCTATCACTAAGAGGAAACTGCAGCACACTGATGTTTAGTGACTCTGGGTACAGGGGCATCTATCTGCCATCCCATTAACTACTTGGGAGGTTGAGGCAAGAAGATAACTATAGTCTAGTCAGCATAACAAGAATTAAAAAAAAAAAAAACTCCTAAAAATAATTTCAAAGGAAGTAAAGAAAATCTGTTTTAATCAACTTTTACAAAAATCAAAACATGGGCTGGCAAAATGGATCAGAGGAAATGCAGTTCACCTGCACTGCTGCTGGTAAAATCACCATCAAACAGCTTAAGGGATGGATCAGGGCATTTATTTTCTCTTAGGATTCCTGGTTACAGCTGTCAGTCCAGCTTGGCAGAAGAACACGCACCAACACCACGGCCGCGGGAACTGGCCACGCCATTACTGCGTAACAGCCGAAAGAGGGACGATCCTTACTTGCCAGACCAGCATGTCTGGCCAAGTGTAAACAAGGATGTCCCCTTTTCTCAAACGGTTCTCTCCATTTTATTTATCTGCCCATCTGCTCAGGGACTAGTCCCACCCACCATAGGCTAGACCTTTCTCATCTCCTAATCAATTTCCTACAGGTTCATTTTGGGCTTAACTCAACTACAAATGTGCCCAGAGCTCAAATCTTCAACCGTCAAACTGACACCTGTATTTAACTATGATAGTTTGTATGCCTCCATACAAATAGGTCAATCTCAGTTCCCCAGGGCCCACATGCTCAAAGTAGAGCCTCAACCTCCAAACTATTGTCCTGACCTCTATACATGCTGTAGCACAAACATACCTTTTCTCTTCTCTCTTTCTCACTATTAATTAAAGGTAGGTAATTAAAAAATAATAATAAAATAAATATATGCTTAAAGCATTATCTTCAATCTTAGCCTAACATGTATGATTATAAAAGCTATAACAATTCTAATGATGGTGGTGGTATTATAGAAAATTTTATTCTAAGTTTGATTCTCAAAAAAAAATTCGGAATAGCCAGGCAAAATGACTTCAAAGATGCAACAGTGCAAAGTCTGTTGTGGGGTAAGTGACCACTTTCTGTGAGTATGATGCCTGTCCCCTGGAGACAATTCACATGTGGAACTATAAATTCAGTAAAAAGCTCATGCTGCGGAGCACAGGCCTGAACAGAAAAGTAACTGCTGTTGCTTTGCCAGATGGACATCATGTGTCCATTACATGGCCTTCTAAATAACTACGCTTATGCATATAGATTAGTGTGTCTGTCAGCACTGGGAAAATAGACTTACTTCTTTTTTACAATGGTCAATGGAGACTGAGAGACTCATACCTGGTCAATTTACTAAGAATAAGTGACTGAATGCCCAGCCATAAATGGGCCAGCCCACTCTTTCCAAGGCTCAGGAAATGTTGAGGAGGAATCAGAGGCATGCAGGAAGAGGTGCAGAATGCTGAATTCCAAGTATGGTGTGGCTGTCTCACTGTCAAACTCACAGCAGCTGTGATGACCTGTATGAGATCTGAACAAGATTGGACCCCCTGGTACACTATCATAAAAGGAAGGGGCTGGTGGAGACCCACAAGTAACCAGCAGATGGAGAGATATGGACATTTTCTTCCATGGTGTAGCCAATAGTAAGAAGCAGATGCTCTAGTAAATAACCCTAATGAAACTCATTGAGTCAAAAGGAAAAAAAAAAAAACAGTAAAGAAGAAGATGGGCTAGTTGAGAGAGGAAGGAATTAGCAGGGGCAGAAAGGAGAACAAAAGAAGGTAAGAGTGTAAATGATTGAAATACATTGTTTATGAAAGTGAAAGTGTCATAATGAAATCGGTTATGTATAAATTATGTACTAATATATATTTTTTTAAAACAAGGGACAAGTTAAGTCATTGAGCTAGAAAGACACACTAGAATCCAGCAGGAAAATCAACTTCTTCCCCCAATCCATGAAGAACCAATAAACCCCACATTACGGAAATGCAATTAGCAAGCTACCATATATACACCCTGCCTACTCTGGCTGAACTGGGAGAAGAACCAGGTACAGATTCCAGAGGCTGTTCTCCACCCTTGTCAAAGCACTCCACATTCCTGACTCATCCCAAAGTTTCAAGGCCACACCGCTCACCCAGTGGAAAGGCTGAACGGAAAAGAGGCTTCAAAGGATGTCTCTATTCATCAGCTTGCCGAGGGCCTCTGTGGAGGGAAGAATGCTATTAAAAGTCTAGTTTCTGAGGAAGGTAGACAGTTTCAGGGAAAGACCATTTGGCTGGAAGGAGGAGGCTTTGTTGCCAGCTGTTCCTGAGCTCCCCTCCCTGTGTGGTCTCCAGTAAGCTGCTAAACCTGACCGCTTCAAGGGCCAGGTCTATAAAAATGATGACATTTCCCATAAAAGCACCCGCCTGGCTCTGCACTGTTTGCCTTCGCAGGGGAGCAGTGGCTAGAGAAGCCCTGGCTTTTGCTGTGAATAAATCAAAACGTGTGGTGTGCACTCCGCACTCTCCCCAGTGCAAATCCAAGTGTCCCACTTCCTTGTAGCATTCAAGGTTGACAAATGGCTTTTGTCACATTTCCTGATTCCAAGAGCTTCTTCACACAGCCTTGGGGAGAAATGGTAGAGATTTTATAAAGTCTGCAGCAAGGTGTAAGTAACAAAAGAGAGTCCTATCTGTAGATGGAAGACTAATTCCTTCTCACAAAGGGCCACAATTCAGGACAAATGCCACTATCTGTTTGATTTCTTCAAGAAGGTGTGATTGAGAAACATTATTAGCGGAAGACAACAAACACCAGAGACTGAAAAGCCTGAGTTCAAATAATAACAGCGTCACTTATGGTCAAGGAAAAGCTACACAAAATAACTTTTGGGCCATTCTTGTCCCTCCCATCTGTAAAAATAGAAATAGTATACATGACCCACAGGCTCGCTGTAAGTGTACTGCAAGGTTTGCAGGACCCAGTAAAATAAGCAGTCACTGGAGGCAGAGGTCAAACCAGGACCAGCCAATAAGGAAAACAACAAAAAGGGCAGTAGGGGTTAATTTCCTGTCCATAGTGAGAAATCTGGTTAGGTGTTTTTAGACATACATACACAAATTATGCAATTCTTGGCAATGATCTGCATCATCACTACCTGCTTCTTAACAGGAAAGAATATTTGTTAGAAAATTAAACATATCAAAACACTGAAAAGTTTTAAGGACCTTGCCATGAACTAATTTACTTTGCATTTGCTCAACAACAGAGTTTTTAATCTGTTGCTATTTTTTATCTTTCTCTCTGATCTTTCTTTTCTAAAATATGAATGCATGCTAGGGCTCTTCAGTGACCACCAAGTATAACACAGTATGAATTTTCTCATTACCGAACTAGTTACTGAACTAGGAACAAAGATGAGAACTTATTAATAAAGAAGAGCAGGGCTGCAAAGGACTGAGTATAGAAATTTTTACTTTATTGAAATTGAAAAGAATAAAGTATAAACTTTGGTATTTTACAGAATTAGGACATTATGACTGTTAAATTACAAAATAATTGTTACATAGAAAATAAGTTATAAAATAAATTCTTCAATTAGGATTATGATAACTTCAACAAGACATGAAAAAAAAAGAGCATTTTGAAACTCACTGTATCTACAGCAGAAAGTGTGAATACCTTGGACCTTCACTACTAGAATTATGTCATTCCATCTATGAGATCTCTCTGGCCAGTATCTAGGACCATTCTTAGTAATGAGGAGAAGGGCAGAAAGGGAAACAAGATCATTAAATAGGTTTGGTAAAGACTGCTGTACTTACTAGGATCCATATGTTTACAAGAGTTTGACACTGCTACCCTGGACAGAAAGCACAGTATCGTTATTCATAAAGCTCAATCTTTAATTTCTATTCATTTCCCTACCCTACAATATCTGAAAATACAATTTCCTTTTTCATAAAGACTTTATAATCCAACACTGTTCATTTCTTAATGGTCATAATGGTAAAAATATTTGGACTATTTATTTACTTTATGTTATATTTACTTTCACATTTACAATACAAGCTGCTGTTTATTCAATAATTGACATTTTCTAAAATCCATTTAATGAAAAAAGATCTAGTTTTATGGATGGCAATAAAAATTAAGTATTATACTAAAATGTTAGACTGTAACAGGAACTCAAAATAAATTTACTCTCTGACACAACAACTCCCAGACAGAAACAGAACTCTATAAAATATAAATCAGATGTATTCCACTGGCCTCCCACTTCACGTGAAATAAAGTATAACCCTGATACTACAAAATCTAATACACTATGCTCCATGCTTACTTCTGCCACTTGAATGCTCTGTTCTCTCTCATTCCCATTCACTGTCTACTCTCATGTACTGTGCTTGAGCGCAGCTTGCTGCCTGATGCACTTCCTCCAGGCTGCTGTCTCCTGTCCCCAGTTCAGCTCCTATGACATCTCCTGGGCCCAAGTCAATCCAATCTCTTTTCCTATCTATCTATCTATCTATCTATCTATCTATCTATCTATCTATCTATCTATCTACCTACCTACCTACCTATCTATCTACCTATCTATCTGGCTGTCTGTGAGTGCATGCGTGCGTGCATGCATGTGTCAGAGGACACTGTGTGTCCCTGTGGAGGACCAAGGGTGACTTTGCAAATCATCCTGGATTGTTTCTACCTCCTTCTTGCTTTGCTCTGGTATTTCCCAGGCTCTGCCCACCAGGGCTGGAAGTGCAAGCCACAGCCATTTACGCCTGGCATTTTTAGGTGGAATCTGGGATCTGAACTCAGGATCTTCCGCTTGCAAGACAGAGTCTTAACCCCTGAGCTATCTCTCCAGCCCCCAATCTCTTTTCACAAAATTATTTTCACAATATTCATCATTGTTGAAATTATCTTCTGAAATTATCTAATTTCAGAATTCTTTGCTTGGGTACAAATTCTTTTTTTATTATTTATTTATTTATTATTTATTCAATTGTGCGTGTATACGTGTGTGCACATGTGTGTATGTATGTGTGTGTGTGTAGAACCACGGACGAATTCGGGAACCACCATAGACGCCTCCACCTCCTTCTTGAACAGCAAGTTCTTATCTACTAGTTAACAGTTTTCAGGAATACCTAGAAGAATTAGTGGGTATAAAGCAAATATGGAAATATTTGTCAAAAAATAAATAGGTTAACAGAAAGTTAGGATTCTCAAAGATTAATAGTAAAACCTAAGCCAAATAGTAAATGCTATTCCAAACCATAGAGAGCAGCCTAAAAACTGGGCAGCGTATCACATACCCATGAGCACTGTAACCAGGCAGCCCAAATACAGGTATAAGCATCTCTACTCACACATTTATTAACAATATTTACTACATGCCTAGTATATCAGATGTTAGTCTAGACAGTAGAAAATCTAGCAAAAACACACTTCTATACTTCTCCATATATGCTCTATAGGAAGGAGACAGATAAGAAACAAATAAAAACAAGGTGGGGAAAGGGAATGGGAAGGGAAGAGACTGCAGAGCTCAGGGTTCATGAGAAGGTGACCTTTCACAGGAGCTAAGAATGGAGAAAACATACCACAGGAACACCTGAGGTCAGATCATCTAGGCAATACCAAGGTCTTAAGAGGCAGGACCATGCTTGAGCCATCCAAAAACAGTAAGGGGCCAGCCTGATTGAAGCCAGCCAAGGAAAGCAGAAAAGTGAGGACGATGATGCAACAGGAACAAAAGGAAGGACTTGACTTGTCTGAGTAGAAAAGTCACTGGAAATTTTGGGGGAGAGGGCAACATGACCTGGCTGATACCTAAAAGGCACTCTGGACACTGTCGAAAATCTAGGGATGCATGGAGAGTACAGGAAATGCTACCAGGAATCTGGTAGAAGGGAAGGTCTTGCTGTATAGGATGCTTGAGGCACATGGTCCTTATGTTCACCAGAGGGCTAGTAAGCTCTTTCCCAAGTAATGAAAATTTCCATCTATGTGGGCTGGAGAGATGGCTCAAGGGTTAAGCCTCGGCTTCACAAGCAGAAGGGCCCAAGTTCGGAATTCAGGTAAAAGGGTTGGGCAAAAACAGTAGTAGGCTTCATTTCAGGCCCTGGTGGGCAGAGCCTGGGAAACACTAGAGCAAAGCAAAGAAAAAGTAGAACAAACCAGGATGATTCTGATACACACATACAAACACACCTGAAAAAAAGGAATATTTTCATCTACATAGGTAGATTAGACTATCATGTTCTGTTAGACACAGACATCTTTAGATATGTAATGTAAACACTGAATTTCATGGTTAGAATAGCAAACAAATATTGCCAGGGATTTAAAAAAAGAGCTCAAAGGTTAAGACTTTGCCTCTTAAGCAGAAAGTCCTGAGTTCAGGGCTGGAGAGGTGGCTCAGAGGTTAAGCCTCCGCCTTGCAGGCGGAAGGTCCTGAGTTCGGATCCCAGGTCCCACGTATAGACACCAGGCGGAAGCAGGGGCGGCCTGCGTTTCTGGTTCTGGTAGGGCGGAGCCTGTGAATCCCGGGGCAGAGGAAGTGGATGCGTCCATGGTGGTTCCCGAAATTCGTCCGTGGTTCTACGCGCACACACATACATACGCACACACGCACAATTGAATTAAAAAAAAAAAGAATAATACATTTAAAAAAAAAAAAAAAAAAAGAAAGTCCTGAGTTCAGATCCCAGGTCCCACACAAAAATGCCAGACAGAAACTGTAGAGACCTGCACTTCCAACCCTGGTGGGCAGACCCTGGTGGGCAGAGCCTGGGAAATCCCAGAGCAAAACGAAAAGGAGGTAGAAGCAATCCAGGATGATTTGCAAAGTCACCCTTGGTCCTCCACAGGGACACACAGTGCCTTTTCACTCACACACACACACACACATGCACGCACACGCGCACATGCACGCATGCACAAAATAAAGTTAGAAAAAAGATAAATATTTTTAAAAATTTTAAAAAGAGAAAGAAGATATAAACAAATATATACATTTTACAAATATATATATATATATTATACAAATATATAAACAAGTGAAATTCCATAGAAAGGACAACTTTCCTAAAGGAGAATTTCACACAATGACAGATTTCTAAATATATCAAGCAAAAAACAACACATAAATTTATGGAAGAGATATGTGAGCCCAAGGAGGATGCAGTTCTTCAGTGGACTTTTCCTTGAAGTATGTCACTCAGTGTAGCTCCCTCAGGGTAAGAACCCCAGATGTAGTAGAACCCAAAGTCATGGTCTATTTTAAGCTATGAGGGTGACACTTCAGAGAGTCTCCTGCTATATGTGGATTCCATGAGGATCCACAGTTCTGCAATACAACTCTCAATGCCGTGAGCTTGTTCCGCAGGCCAGCAGCAGCTAGGCCAGGGCCCATCACACATACTGAGGCAAAACTGGGCAAACTAACTAGTAAGTGTCTGAGCATAAGCGCAAATGTCTGCCTAAACTTGAAAGATCAAATTTTATATACTGCTTATCAATGTTATATACTGCTTATCAATGTTATGAGTCCAAAGAGTTAAATATGGTAATTCCATATTGTTTAAACTTAACACATGTTATAAAGAACAAAACATAAATTACTCAGTTTGCAGTAATCTCACTTATTTTAAATAAAGGGGAGACTCATTTTTAGAGCCTGTTATAGAGCAGTTCTAATTGCATGACAAAGATGAGCAGAAAACAGAGATTTCTTAGAAACTTCCCAACTCCCACAAAGGAAGTCTCCCCCAGATTCAACAGTAATTTAGTTTTAGCTATAAACAAGTACTCACAATATTCTGTCTAATTTTTGATGTGGCAACTTAGAAATATTAACCTTATAAAGCTATCCCTCAAATAATTCAAGTAAAAAAAATGCTTCATGAATTCGCAGAAGAGGTAAGTGTATCTATGAGGGAATGGGGAGAGCTCCTCGGTGCTTCTTGAGAGCCTCCCAGAGGGAAGGGCGAAATGTCCTTACTGTACTGGAATCAGGTTCTTCCTGACATCCAAGCTGTCCAACTCAATATACAGACATCAATGTGGCAGCAAAACTAATATGACTTGATGCCTCAGATGCACAGATGAAATGAAGGGTGTGTTAAGGATGGAAAGATGAAATTATTTCAAAGACTATTAACCATACAGAAAGTAGTTTTAGAGGGAAAAGTTGCAACATTTGTACTTAGTATATGCAGTTGGGATACTTTTCCAATGCTACCTTCATCAGCCATTATTATTGTCATTAGTAGGCATAGGTTTAAAATAATGAATGGAAAATGAGTGATTTAGATGTGAGCTTCGCAGTCACATAATGCTGTCACAGTTCCTCTCGGTTCCTCCCTCTCCGTTCTTCCATCCCCACCATACAACCTTCTCTGGCGTAGTATGACTGAATGTCTAGTTTAAGCCAAATGTCTGTTCAGCTACCTCTGGACTCTGTTTGCCTTAAGTCTGAGAGCAAGAAAAACAAGTAAACCATGAGCAGTCACGGCAGCCACAGCACTGGGACGAGCGCGTACACATACCCCAGTCCACATACTCTGGCATGGGATATGAGGGCCATTGAGAAGTTCAACTAGATACAGTAAGTGCTTCTGCTCTGAAACTCCTCCTGCTCTAAGAGGGGGTGATCCCTTAACTTCAAGCTGGAACTCGATGGAGTAGCTAGAGCAGAGGAGGAAATAGTATCAGCCCCCAGACTAGTGGAAGAAGCAACCACGGCCTCTTGCAAAAAGTCACCTGAGTCAAAATAACGATGGCGCTTGAATGAGGACTGAACGCCTCTTTGCCGTGAGCACTATGCTCTGTTTTCATCTGAAAGATGTCTAAGAACTGCTCTTGTATGCCTTGAATGGTTCGCACTTGTTAACTTTATAGGAATGTATGTTCATAGGAAGTCTGTTAATCAAATTGCCAACATAAATTACTTTTCCTCATTTTTGAAGGCTTGTCCAATTAATAAAAGACTGATGCTTATGCATTGGAGTTATTTTAGGCCACTGGGGGGGGGTTTCAGGGGAGTTAACATTTATTGATTCAATGCCGTTTCTCCTGTCACTTTGAAGACATTTATTCCATTTTGAAATGAAAAATGATGGTAAAATTGGAAAAGAATATGCAAGAAAAGAAAATTTTGAAAACAATTCTCCAATTTAAAAATAATACGAACTTCCCTGTCAGATTTTACTGCCAGCAGTTATTTAAACTTGTGCCTAGTACAAGTCAGCAGCCCAGAGGCCCATATTCACAGGAAACCAGAGCATTTATGATTGAGTTCCTGTTATTGACTAATTTTCAGACACAGACAGTAGGTCCCTGTGAGATCCCTGTGTGAACACTGCTGTGGCATTTAGACTGCAGATTTTGGTTTTTTTTAATAACTTTTAAAACAATGCTTTCTGTAAATACTTTTTAAAAATAGCTTCTATTTTATTTCATGCTTCTAACTTGTAGAGAACAGAAATATAAGTAGCTTTAGGCTGACTCCAATAGCTTTGTTATGTTTTCTTGGTAGATAAATGCACTTTGATCCAAAACTATATAATAAGATAAGATACTTGGGAGCTTACAAGGAAAACATCTTAGCAAAAGTACAAGAAACAATTTTAAATGATCACATATGTAAGAATAAAAGTTGACACTAAGTTAAAACTTAGTAAGTACAGACTAGCCTACATCTACAATTTAACTTTTTCTTTCAAAGGTGGGGATGGAAGGAGATATAACTGCCTTTGAGGCTAAGTTCAGTTATCTTTGTAGAACCTAAAAGCGGCTGCTTTGGGCTGAAGACATGACTCTAGGGTTAAGACTCTGCCTCACAAGCATTAGATCCTGAGTTCAGATTCTAGGTCCCATGTAAAAAACTCCAGGTGGAAACTACAGTGAGCTGTACTGCCAGCCCTGGGGGGTGGACCCTGGAAAATCACAGAAATAAACCAAAAGGAATAGAAACAATTCAGGGACACACAGCACCCTCTGATACACACAGTGCACATGCGTGCACACACTAGATAGACAGGCAGACAGACAGACAGACATTTTACTAGTTAGCCCTTCTATAATATACTGGTTTCCTTTACCTCTTATGATCTAGGATCAGGTTGGCATCAAGGATCATCTGTCTTTTTATTCTACTACCAAAAGTGTCAAATCATTCTAATCCTTAGCAGTGCCACAGCTTGATTGGAACATTGTATTTAGCACTGTTTAAGTTGGGGGGCCAGCTATTAACAAGGCATCTCTGAAAGTTATTATTAACTAACTGTACTGCATTCAAGCAAATGTTTGACAGTATGATGGTGTGATTAAAAAAGACCTTTTTCTGATGTGTGCACATGCATGTGTGCGCTTCGCAAATGCTAAGCATCCATCCTATCACTCAGCTGTGTCTCCTTCCTCTTGAAATTTAAGAAATGATAATGACTCATATTAAGCTAGGTACTGGTCTTAAACCTCTTTTATAATTTGATTCTTCCAGCCATCCCCAAAGTGTAAGCTAATTATCACTTTACAAACTAGGAAGTGGATACACAAGTACTGTGGCTAAAGGGCACAGGAAAACAAGTGAGGTTGCTACGAAATTCACAAGGTGATACCAGAACGATAGATCTGGAGAGTACACTTTAGGAGCCATTGTTTGGAAAAGTATTTCCAAGCATGCTTATTGATGGACTATATAGGTAGATAATGTTCCATTATAATTATGAATATTTCCCTTCCTGCAATCTAAGGGCCATCAGAGCTATGAGCAAATGACAGTACCTCACTGCATAGTAAACTTACTAAAGGAATTTATAGTCATGTTATGAGGTTAGACAGGACCAAGAAAATAGGGGCTTACTCTTGCTGAATTAGGTGTACCATATATAAAAACTCCATTCAAGTCTTGTCATATAAAAAAGTCTCCAGGTGGCCAGTCCACGATATTGATTCCTGAGTAATCGATAGTCAATGTCTTGTCTTTCTATCTTTCTGGCATGTAGCTCCAAAGTACTATCAGAGCTCTAGACATCATATCCATACATGAGGTTACCAGAAGTTTCATGAAGCATTTCCTCTTCAATCGATTGACCAGAACTCACAGAGTGCAGTAATTGCTAATGAATTGGAAAATGCCATCTTTTAACTAAGCATGAGTTTACTGTCAGTAATATGGGGACTGTGCTTATATGGAAAAAGAAAGGTAACAATTAACTGGCTGTCTAAGCAGCAAGGAGAATAGATACTGAGCCTCTTCATTATAAGCTTAGGGTTTAAAACTGTAAAACTGCAATAAAGCTTTACAAAATTTATGTTACATTTCAACTGTCCCTTGATTTATTTACATTGTTCCCAGAACCATTTTTGTTCCTTGTACTTAGCAGATGCTCAATAAACATTTGTTGGAGAGGCTATTACCATGTTTTTTGGTTGTCTACCATAACTGGATGGAAGACCCTACTTCTGAACACAGTACATGCTGGTTGCAGGAACATAAAGTAATCAAGCCGAACCTGACCAAGAACCCTTTACCCTGCTGCCTCCACAATGCCAGAGGTGCCAGACTGGCTGCTAAGGAAGAAAAGACATAAATGGTCTTACCCACATCTAGAACCTGCATGCTACAATATCAATCTGCCAAGCCGGAAGTATCTACTGCAACAGTGGCATCACTATTGCACAGATAAGGGAACCAACCATTTTCTAATTGGATTTCAAATTTGATCCCAGAAGAAAACTCAAACCTGTTGCAGTAAACCTGATCAAAAGCCTCTAACTAAGGAGGTCAAAAGGTCTAAAGGGAACTAAGGAGGTCAAAAGGTCTAAAGGGAATGTATTTTTATTGTTATGTTATACTCATTAATTAGTACTGCTCTAACGTTGGTTAGAAAAGCTTCTGTCTTCAATGATCAGAGTGGTTAAGGCAAATTGCTGAGAATAAGAGCCTGTGAGTGCCCAGTTCTAAGTGGAACAGGAATATAACTCTCCCTCATTGCAACCAAAACTCGGGAAATAGTGCGGAAAAGTGAAGAAAATATCAGAGCTATCTGATAGCTAGGAGTGAAGCAAAATGTTGTCTTCCGGACATGGGATAGCCATTACACTCAAGAACTCACTATCACTGTAGTTTCTTATACAAGATTCTGCACAACATCCAGTCAGTCACCATTTCAGCACGGATGGAGTGGGAGCCCCCAAAGCTTCACACCTAGCAAAGGAGCTAGGGCAACAGATGGCTGCTAAGGGAGGGCATTTCCCATTGAGGACGTGCCACTGGTAACATACCAACACTCCCACGTATGGTTCCACACCCAGGCACAATGTTACGCGCTAAAGGGACTAAGTGGGGTATGTGTGTCATAGTTAGATTCAGGTGTCAACTTGATGGTTGAAGGTTCAAACTCTGAAGTCTATAGTGGGTGGAATTAGGCCCTGGACAGATGAAAAAACACAGAGTTGTTTGAGGAAGTTGGCAACCTTGTGTATACTTAGCTAGATATGCTGGTCCGGCAAGTAAGGATTGTCCATTTCTCAGCTGAATATGGCATAGCCAGTTCCCTTGGCTCTTTGATGATGATGCATACTCTCGTGCCAAGATGGACAAGCAACTATAATCAGGAATCATTAAGGCAACAATAAAAACCCCTTCCTCATTGGAGAGGTTTGGGAGAATGAAAGGATAGATATAAGTGAGATATACTGTTTACATACATAAAATTGTTAATGAATAATAAAAATTATTTTTAAAAATTTGTTGGAGAAATAAATACTACTCCCCAAGAGCTATTAACATATCATCCTCACCTAAAAATAAAAACAGGTCTCACTTAGCGCTCTCTTTTCCTTCAGAAATCACAAGTCCATCCACCTAAATGCTCTCTTTCTTGGGAAGACTGCAAGACTAATAATACCACAGGCATTTGTCTAATGACTAAGGTGAGCTGCTACACCAATAAATTCCTCAGGTAAAATTTCTCTAAAACAGGATCTCAAGAACAGGTATGTTAAACCTATCTGCATCTGCCAACATAGCAGGGTAGTAATAGTCCAATATGTGAAAGATCTGAGCAGAAAGGTAGAGCAATAAAGGCAGACAGGTGTTTCTTTTCCCAACTCAGAAAAGATTCAGCCACCATTTTCAGGAAGCCAGTTCTGCCTCTGTGACATCACAGGTGAGTGATGTGGTTGGCTTATTTGCAAGGTTTTAGAGATGACCAACTGTCACTAAAAAAAAAAGACTACATGATTTGCCTAAGAATTATCAGATCAGTTGCAGAGCTTAGGGTAGATGTTACTTCTCTTCATTCCAATCCACACATCTTGTATTACATGGAGCCATGCAGTATCAAGCAAGGTATCCACACAACTTCCCCAGAGCTTAAAGACCCACAAAGAGGAAGTACTGACAGCACTCTACAGATCTTGGATGCTTAAGAGAAAACTGCTAACATATTAATCAAAACATTCTGCTATGGAATTATGGTGGCCAAACTGTAGAAGAGTTGAGTACAGTTGAAAATACCCAAAAGGAAATAAAAGCATTCTGAAAAAACAGTATGTCCAAAATGCAGAAACTTAAGAAGCCCTAATTTTGGACCAATTTTTACTATTCTTCAAGTAAAACTTGCATATTATCATAAAATATCACTGAAACCTTAAGCCTATACAAATAAATTAAGAAAAATTTGAAATATTTCTCTGAGAAGTTATAATGGCCTTCTTATTAAAGAAGAAATAAGGGTCTAACTGTCAGAATGAGTTGATCTGCTGTTAATAACCCAGATTCTAGCTATTAGTACTTACTATAATCTCAGCCTATCCCCAGAACAAGAGCAGCATTCTGACTTAACTAAACTAACTCAACCTCAATGAAGAAGCCACGTCCATCACTCCAATATCATCTTTTGAACTTGTATCTCCTCAATAGTTAGTTAACAGTTTTGATCCATGACCAAATGTTCACCAAGTTATTATAAAACAAAGAAACAAGATGTTAGTTAAAACCAAACTGGCAAATATTCAGGCCTCTCACAGATCTTTTTTTTCTTGATATTTTTATCTAATATTATGATGTTAAAATAAACATTTTTTATTTAAATAACAGTAAACATTAAAAGCTGTTACATAACAGGAGATAAGCTTGTGGTTTGTTTTTATTTTAAATACCCATAGGTCACAAAATAGAATAATTGAAAACCCCTCAAAGAGTCAATGGTCTATATGGAGGGGGTCAGATGTTGCAATACAAGAAATTAAGCAGGATGGGTCACAGAGCAAGACACTCCCTTCCAGATTGAATGTTGTTTCCTGAGCAGATTATTCCCTAAACGGGCGGGCTTGCTCATTTTCCCCTCTAGGGGGAGCAGTCCTGCACAACTGAGAGCTCTCCATCAGACAGACGGCCTCCCACCAGACACTTGCATGAGAAACTGCAAGTGCGACATAAAAGGATAAAAGCCATGATTCATATGTGGCATCTCATCTAATGTAAAACACACACACACACTATTAGCACACAAAAGATTAAATTTAAGAAAAATGTCTATTACATCTCACAAAATGAAAGTAATTTAAAAAGGACATAACTAAAAAAAATCGAGAAATCTGTCTCAACTAACATGTTATTGAGAGAATTCTCCACAATAAGAGCATTAAGAGCGTTCAGAGAAAAGAAGGAATCGCTGAGAGCAACTATAGTTAAACAGCCCCAAAATACAGGAGATACACATAAAAAACAGCCAATTATGTACCTAATGTATAATCGCTGAAAAAATACAATTATAATACAGTATAAAAAAAGTTACACAAAAGAGTTTTGTTCATACCAGTGTAAGTTCTGAGTCTTTAAATTACAAATAACAAATCTGTATAGACTATTTCAAAAACATGTTTCTGAAAATATATATTTCATAAGTTGCATGGAATATGAGTTCTAAAATCGGAAAGTAGAAATGAAATTCCAAGTCCACTGTGCAAAACTAGCCTAGTTCATCCCTATTTGCCTCAGTTTCTATACATACCTTAGCAAACTAGGAAAAGATTAAATCAGTTCAGCAAAGGATTTAGAATGCAAAACAAAATCTCATTGTTTTTAACCATTCTCTCCAGTCTAGCTCCCAGTCCTGACACAGAAGTGGCACTTGAATGAATGGACAGCTGGTTCAACGTAGATGAACAAAACAAGAAAGAAAATCACTTGAGGATTTTTTTAAGTTGTCTTCACTCCAAAGACAGACAGAAAGCAATATATATATAACATAACCTCTTGTGTCCTCATTCTGATACAATGATTGATATGAAATGCCCTCCATAGGATCACGATTTGAACAATTGGTGCCCAGTCGGTGGTACTATTTGAGCAGACTCTAGAAACTTTAGAAAGTGGAGTTTAACTAGGAAAAATATGTCATTCAAGAATAGATACTTTATGTCTCGCCTTTTGCTTCCTGGACCACCATGATGGGAAATGATGCTCCTCGATGACAGACTGAAGACTCAAAAATCCTGAGCCAGATACATTTTCTCCCTTACTTGTTTCTGTCGCGCAGTTTTGCTCACAGCAAAACAAAGCCAATCAACAGGTCTGGATACAGCACCTGGAAATACATCAACCTGCTTGTGCTGTCCCCTAACACATGTAATTTCCTTGTGCCTTAACCTACTTATATCTCTCTTCCGAACATACAGACACCACAAAAATGAAGGGAACACGCCTCTTTAGGATGTGTATGTGATGCTCCTTTACAAAGTAACTAACTGCTGGGACCTTTACTAATAAGTTATTGTTACACAGTAGATGAACAACAAATACCTGTTCAGGAAGAAATTTCATTCCATGGCAGGAATACTTAACAGTGTATCTCTTTTTCAAGTAACATAATTGTTTCTAATGTATCATGAGAGCTGTTACTCTCCTATATTTTAAACTTTAAGTAAGACCAATTATTTCTAGCATCTATCCCATATGGCTTGTTTTCTCTCTGTTTTTATTTCTTCTTCCATTTTCATGAGTGTGAGGATGCGTGTGTGTATGTGTACTCGAAGAAGGGGGAGGGAGATATGTGTCTGTGCCACGACTTTGTAGGCCCAGGTTTATTTCAGGAATCATCCTTGATGCTCTAATATCTATTCAAAAAGACCTTGTTATAAGGCTAGTCTGGCTAGCCAGCTTGCTCTGGAGAGTCCCAATCTCTCCACCTCTGAAGCTGGAAACACAGTGGGCCTCTCACTTTGCATTTCAATGAGATCTGGGAATCCCAACTCCAAAACTATTGCTTAACAGTAAGCATTATAACTGTTGAGCTATCTCCCCAGCAATTGAACTGTGACTGTGTGTGCATTTATTTTGCGTTTGTTTGTTTTGCTTTATTTTAAATAGGCCTATATGAAAAAACCATACTCCTTTCTTTAGCGAAAGTCCTAACATCAAAACAGCAGTGGGAATTTTTAAAGATCCCAAGAGTCTTATGAAAGGCAGGAAAAAACTGCTTTCATATTAGTATTTCTAAAATAATCTATGCTATAGGATCAGAAAGAAATATCAGAGAAAATAAACCCAGAAAATTATTGCAGAATTCTAAATTCCCAGAAAATATTTACTCTTTTTAAAGACAAAACTACTAAGTTTATGACTTCTAATATTTTAAGTGAACCAGAGTAGAAGTACAATTAAGTTCTGTAGTAAGACATAATACATGTGTAATTCTAAACGTAACTTTCCTGCTACTTTCCCATTGAAATCTCCTAAAATGTAACTCCACTTTCAACAATGGGCCATAATTTATCAAATCTTTGAATTACAGCTCATTTGATTAAGTATAGTAGAACTATGTGGAGAGGTTTAACATTATATTTTCTACTTACTTTTTATTGAGAACCTTTGTTATAGTTCTCTTTAACAGATTAAAAAGTCAACTAGATACTATATTTTCTGGTATGATGAAGAAAAGGTTGACTAGTCTGAGTGTGGATTTTTAATACACATGGATTTGGTTATAAAACTAACATTTCAGCTAACTAATTTCTTAAGTGACTCTAGCTTTAGTTTTCTCTATGTGGGAAAGCTGGAGTTCAAGGCTTTCATTCAGGATTTCAAAAGGTTAAGCACATGAACATATTAATTTAGCATCCTCACAAACTTAAGATGAGAAACTGCTCTAGTGACAAGTATGCATAAGATCTCTTCAAATAATTTTGCTTAACCTAGAAAAGTAACAAAAATCAAGGTGACTAAAATTCAAGATGATTGTCATTTTTAGAACTGAATACAAGTCATAGCATATACTTTATACACTGAAATTTTATAGCATATGTATACATTTTTCTTTCACTCGCTCACTCAGAAAATATAATTTCTGAAAACTGCATGGTCTCAGGTTCACACCTGGCGAAGAATAAGCTGTGACCATAACTGCCGGGTGGGTGGATGGGGTGCCCCAGTGCTTAGCATGTGTTCGGCCCTGGTTCACTTCATATCACCATTAAAAAAATGACATCAAAAAGTACAGTTTCTGGAGTAGATATCTTTAATTAACCATTGTATCAGAGGGCTTGCTTAACTATTTTCTTTTCATTATCACCTCTTTAAGCTTTATTAACATTACATTAGCTCTTTGTAGGTGTGGTGCTAAGGATTGAAAGCAAGACTTCAACCACAATATGCAAATGCTCTACCACTGATCTACTCGGCCCATATTCACTTTCAAAAAATCCTGAAAACATAAAACCATCCAGTAGAAAAAAAACTTTATAATTATCTCTTACTTGTGCTGTCTGACATGGAATGTGACAATGGTCTTTAAGACCATTGATAGTCACTTGAAAAGTGAGAAGTGAGTTTTCTAACTTTTTAATTCTGTATCCTACAAAATCATTTTGAAATTTTTGAATGAAAAAAAATATTGCCCTTGTTTAGCACTCCGTATGCTCAGGTACGTAAAAAAAAAATTAACTGATGATCGCTACGATCCAACAAATAACTTTAAAATTTCATGGACAAGCAAGGTATCAAGGCACATGCCTATAATCCAATCACTTGAGAGATGGAGGTAGAAAGATCACCAGTTTGAGCTACACAGTTAAGTCCCTGCTTCAAAAACCAAAACTACACCTCATATACATCCTTTATTTCCTAAAATTATAGAACTCTCGCTGCAAAATCTCTGTTCATAGTTCAGAAATCTAAAAGCACATCCACAGCAAAAGCTCACCAAAAGGGAGCAAATACAACTCAAGAAAGTTCTGTGTGGCTGCCTTGACTTAAAAGCACCTTAAAACACTTTGTGCGGGCCGGACTCCATTGGCCCATTAAAACGCTATGTGGCTCTAATTATCATTCAGGCTACTGATAATCTGCCCTTCCCTAACAGTGGGATCTTAGACCTAGGAAGTCTTTAAAGAACAATTTTATTCATTCACAAAATGACAACGACAATAAAATACTCAATTGTCTTGAAAAGCAGTTATGTGTGAAATTGGACAGAATAATGAGATCTCTCTTTGAAAAAGGAGACCATAAAAGAAAGAAAAAAGAGACCAAATAAAATGTGCAATTAGTTTAGCATAAAGGCATATAAAACAATTTTACTTAAAAGGTAGGTGAGAGGAAGAGGCCATAACTGAGAAGGTACAGAACTACAGTGGTCCTTGAACAGACCTCTGGGCTACGCCAGACATCCGAGGACACCGCTTAAAATCTAGCACCTCTAGGAGTCTATGGCCACAGTGCTTGAGCACAGAACTGCAAGTTGCCCTGAGAATGTTTACAAGGGGAGAGCTGACTGTCACTAGTACAGGAGTTTTTGACCTATGAACTGAAGTTCCAGTGAAAGGCCATAGCCATGCTCAAGGTTCGTGAGTGACTCGTTAGAACTTGATAACAGTAGAGAGTTGGGATACTAAAGATACAGAACCCAATTAATTTGGGCTATCTTTAGTCTCCTCGATAATCTTTCATTAGCCACTTTTGACTCTGATAACACCTTTCTAATTTTCATATTGAAGTGTTGGGATATATGTTGACAAATTACTATCTTTCAAAGACCAAAAGCTAAGAATATCATCAGATAAGATCTGAAACCTACAGAAAAGATTTCCCAGATTATTGTAGCCTACCTACCAGATATGACCATTTATGTATTTTGAAATTGCCTTGGAAAGAAGACAGTGAACACAGATACCTACTAGAATCTCCAGAAAATAAACTTAATGATTCCTAAGAGGTGAGTGAGTGCTTCCAGCTTTGACAGAAAAGTAATAAGGGAGCTTCACAAAGCAAAGGAGAAAGGTCAGAATCATTCCCTGGGAGAAGGGCTCTCACTGGAGAGCTCTCCGCTCACAGTGAGGAGAATCAATAGACTTTTGACAGAGTCAAAGGAAACCTGCACTGTACTTTTGGTAACTGACATTTTAAACAGCAGCAGAAGGGGGACGCCAGATGGAGAAGATCCAATAGCAACATTGGCAAGAAAGGAGAGGTGCTGATCAAAATACTCTTCTTAAAACTCGGTGGAATAGCTGGAAAGATGGCTCAGGGATTAAGCCTCTGCCTGGCAAGCAGAGGGTCCTAAATCCAAATCCCAGGTCCCACTAAAAAACACTAGACAGAAATAGCAGAGGCCTGTACTTCTTCCAGAGTGAAGCAAGGAGGAGAAAGAAGCAATCCAGGCTGAGAGAGAGAGAGAAAGAGAGAAGAGAGAGAGAGAAGAGAGAGAGAGAGAGAGAGAGAGAGAGAAAGAGAGAGAGAGAGAAAGAGAGAGAGAGAGAGAGAGACTGAAGGAGTAATAATAATAAAATCCTAGCTTTAAAAGAAATTCCGGGCTCAGCTGAATTCACTGCCAATTTCTATAGGGAGAGGGCTCAAGTATGAAGTGCTTGCTTGCAAGCATGAGATTCTGAGGACAGGCCCCAGCACTCAGGTGAACAGCCAGACGTGGGAGTGGGAGACAGAAGAATCCTAAGGATTTTCAACTTTCAGGCCAGTCTCTCTACTAGTCTGTGAGTTTCAGGAAATCCACAGGAGACTCAGTACCAAAATATAAGGTGAACAACAGAGAAAGATACCCAAGTCAACCTCTAGCCTAAAAATGTGCATATGCGTACACAAAAAATTAACATCAATGGTTCTGAAATTATTCCACTAAAACAAAAAATGGAAAGAAAACTACCAAACTTTGTTACAAACCCAGTATTACACTAATACCAAAACCAGATAAAAACAACATACAGGGGCTGGAGAGGTGGCTCAGGGGTTAAGCCTCTGCCTTGCAGGCGGAAGGTCCTGAGTTCGCATCCTAGACCCCATGTATACATGCCGGGTGGAAGCGGAGGCAGCCTGCGTTTCTGGCCCTGATAGGGCGGAGCCTGTGAATCCCGGGGCAGAGTAAATAAGGAGGTGGATGTGGTCCATGGTGGTTCCTGAATTCGTCCGTGGTTCTACACACACACACACACACACACACACACACACACACACACACGCATACACACACGCACAATTGAATAAATAATAATAAAAAAATTTAAAAAAACATACAAATAAACTTATAAGTCAATCTCCCTGATGAAAATATATGTAAAAATTCTCAGTAAAATGCTTGCAAATGGAATTGAAGAACAATTATCATGATTATTTATGATCCAATGACTTTATTCCAAAGACACAGGGATAGTTCAACATACATGAATCAACAAATATAATACATACATGATCGTCTCATAAATACAGAAAAGGTCTTTGAAAAAAAGCAAACAGTTCCTCATGATAAAAGTCCTAAAGAAATAGGCAATAGAAAGAACATATCTCAATCTAATAAAGGCTTTACACTAAAACCCTACAGTTGACAATATACTCAGTGGGGAAAAACTGAAAGCATTTCCATTAAAATCAGGAACAAGACAAGGATTCCACTTTCTCAAAACACTCTTATTCAATACAGTTTTTAAAGTATTAGATGAGCAATAAGACATAAGACAAAGGAAGAAAAATAAAGAAAATAAAAAGTATACAAACAAAAACTCATTTGGGATATATATATATATATATATATATATATATATATATATATGGATATATACATTTGGGATATATATCACACACTGATGAAAACATTCTGAAAAAGAAATCAAGGAAATAATCATATTAAAAATTACCTCAAGGGCTGGGGAGATGGGTCAGTGGTTAAAATCTTTGCCTTGCAAGCAAATGAACCTGAGTTCAGTTCGCAGCTCCCATGTAAAATATAAGAGAATGTGATGACTGTCTGGATGTCTAGTCCTGAAAGGCACAGCCTGGGAATCACCAGAACATGATGACAGTCAGCCTGGGTGTAATAGTGTGATCTGGGTTTAGACAACCAAGCTCACGACAATAAGGTAGAAGAGCAATTGAGGACAATATCCAATCATCGCCCTTGGGCCTCCACAGACACACAGACTCACCTGCACTCATGTACACGCCTGCACACACAAGTATAACCACAAAACACATAGAGATCTCCAGCAAGACTCAGGTAAACAGGCAGACATGGCAAGGTGCACCTATAGTCTAAGCGCACACTGTAAAGGACATCTATAATGGCAACTTTAAAGGACATGAAAAAGAAAATGAAAATGACACCGGAAGATGGAAAACACTCCCATGCTCCATTAGTGGAATTTACATTGGGTAGTGGGTCCTTGCCAAGAGTAATCTACAGGTTAAATGTATCCCACAAATTCCAATGCCATTCTTCAAGGAAATAGAAAAAAAAATCTCAAAATTCATTTGGAAGCAAAAATGACTTCTGAGAATCACAGCAATCCTAAGCAAAATGAATAATGCTGCTGATAATCATAATTTCAATTTACATTATACAGCCATAGCTTTTTTTTTAAAGCATGGTACTGGCCCAATAACAGACTCATAGATCAATGGAATAGAAGACCATGCAGCTATAGCTATAACTGTCTGATTTTGAAGAAAAGATAGCCTCTTCAACAGATAGCCACATATAAAAAGTGAAATGGGGGGGGGAATTAGATCCCTATCTCTTATCCTACAGAAAAACTGATTCCACATGGATCAAGAACCCTAATATAAGACATGAAACTGTGAGGAAGATGTAGGAAAAATAAAATAAAAGCAAGGACTTCTGAATAAGTATGAATAGGCCAGGAAATAAGGTCAATAATAAACAAATGGGAGCTCATGAAATTAAAGCCCTTCTGCACAGCAAAGGAAATAACCAAGTGAAGAGACAGATTATACAATAGGAGAAAATCTTTGCCAACTATACATCTAACCAAGGATCAATATCTATAATATACAAAGAACTCAGAAAAATTAAATAAGAAATCAACCCAATCAATAAACTTTGAGAACAGGTAGTTCTCAAAGATGAAACACAAATAGCCAATAAACACATGAAAAAAGGCCAACCTCACTAGTCATCAAATACATGCAAATCAAAACTACACTGAGAGTCCCTCTATTCCAGTCAGAATGAAAAAAACAATAACAAATGCTGGCAAGATATGGGCAAAAAAGAAAGGCTTATACACTGCCAGCAGGAATGTAAACTAGTCTAGCCTCTGTGAGAATTGAATAGAAGCTTCTCACAATACTAAAAAACAGACCTACATGACTCAGCTATACCACTACTGGGTATTTATATAAGTTAGTTATTACAGAGACACTTGCCTGTTAACGTTTAATGTGTGTGTGTGTTTGTTTGTTTGCTTCTTTGGGTTTGCAGCCTTATTTCCTATAAATATATGGAACCAACCTAGATACCCGACAACAGAGGAATGGATAAAGAAAATGTAGTTTACATAACCTTTTTTTTTCCTTGCCAAAAAGAAGAATGAAGGTGAGTTGGGGAGTTGGCTCAATAAGTGAAAGAACCTCCTGCATAAGTGGACCATGGTTTGAATCCCCCAGAAGCATGTAAAAGTAAAATGCATATTACAGGTCAACTATCTTATTAATTTATTCTGAATTGTTTGTTTAGATGTTCTGTTTTGTCTCTAGTAATTGTTCAATAGATATTCTTCTGGGTCATGTTCTTCAGATATCTATTTACTTTGTTTTTAAAATATTTAATCTTTAGAAATATTTTCACAGAATTTATTAATCCCTAGTCATAAAACCAATACAATCACAAGCACACTGCAACCAAGTTCACCTGCACATCAAGTTCACTTGCACATTATCAATATAAGATTGGGCCAAACAACATGACACAATGAATGCAGAAAATTCAAATGCCCCCTCACAGAGTAATTACTGATGATCAGAGAAAGCAGCCTCTCATACATCCGCAGTAACCCCCAATTGAAATATCACCTAAGCTGCAGTAGGTGGACAAAGGAACAGATATCCCCTACTGGACTCACTGGGACATATACACAAGAAGGGACACTGGAGTAAAAGAGAAATTTGCCAGGAAGAAGTTTCAAGTGGCAAAAGGGTGTTTTGTTTAAATGAAACATCTGTTAATTTGATACTGACTTAGTAACTTTCCCTGTTGCTATAATAAAATACGCAACTTAAGGCAAAAAGGATATATTCTGATTCACATTTCAAGATGCAAACAATCACGGTGAGGGAGTTAAGGCAGCAGAAGCTTGAAGCAACTATCAGGAAGAGATCAATGAACTAAACAGAGAGTTCTCAGAAGAAATACAAATGGCTAGGAAACACTTGAAAACTGTTTTCAATATCCTTAGTCACCAGGGAAGCGAGGATTAAACTGCTTTAAGATTTCGACTCACCCCATCAGAATGGTTATCATCAAGAATACAAATGAGAACAAATGTTGGCACAGATGTGGGGAAAACAGAACTTTTATATACTGTTGATGGGCTTGGTAAACTGCTTTGGAAATCAGTCTGAAGACTACTCAATCAAAAAAGGGACGGAGGGAAGGAGGGAAGCAGGGAAGGAGGGAAGAAGGGAAGGAGGGAGGAAGGGAGGGAGGGAGGTTGGTTAAGAAGTCAGGAAGTTGGGAAGGAAGGAAAGGTGAACTATTTTATGACCCAGATACAGTAGCTCTGTGTATATTCCTAGAAGACTTTATATCCTAATACAGAGATATCCGAACATTCATGTTCACTGTTACACTACTTACCCAACAGTTAGAAAATAGAATCAGCCTAGATGTCCATCAACTGATAAATGGATAACAAAAATGTTGTACATGTGACATGAGAGAATTTTACTTGGCTATAAAGAAAAACAAAATATGCAGGTAAACATGTGGAACTGGAGGAACTACACTAATATTTGGTTTCCATAAGCATAAAATGTAGCATTGAATGGCACTTTTTTTCCAGGCACAGGAAAGTTATTTTGGACTCTGCCCCCAGTCTGACCTAAATAGGGCTAGATCTGTTTGGTTCTACAGAAATTTGAAACATTGCATACTTGGAGGGAGGCTCATTAAGAGTCAGGAGGTTGAAACTAACAAGATCCAAGGGCTCCTCCCCAAGTAAAGAAAGCAGTAAACAACAGCTGGGGGAGTAAACAATAATTTGAAAGAGACTTTCTATCATCCTTATAAGAGATCTCTAGACATGCAACTTCCATGTGTTTCACCCATCAGGTGGTCATTCTATGATGCAGCTGTTCCTGTAGGAAACATTCACCCCTACTCTTGGAAGTAATCTCAGTAAACGCATTGGGTTGTCAAGTTGGACCTTGGCCTAATTGTTACTTTGATCTGCTAATTCATATTTGAGATGAACAGATCTTTGGGGGTGCATTCCCAGGAAAAATTTCACACAACACTTGGTATTGCCCCCACAAGACAGCAGGATCAGTGCTCAGTAGGATCACAACAAAACCAAAGATAATTAAGGGAGGAGTAGTTGCATGACTCCTGCTATGAGTGGTAGGATGTGCGTCTGAAATTTCAGTCTGAGGGTGGAGTGTCTTGCAAGGGAAATACCAATATGCTATCTATGCCAATTGAATACAGGTATCAACCTGATAATTGATGGCTGAGCCTTTGGGCATATTAGTGAAAAAGTAGTAACTAAGGAAAGCCCTGAGCAATTCTGCGGGAAATTATCTAAATAATGTGGAAGGCCTAGCCCATAGTTGAAGAGACCATTGCCCGAGTAGGTAGGTGCAATGGAGAGAATGGCTTCAAAAGTTTGGCCTACTTTGACATACAAGCATACTGGCAAATGAGAAAATAGGTCCCTCTATGAGCAATTTCTATGTATATGGTATGAACAGGCCTCTTTACTCCTGATGTTGCTACGAACTATCCTGCCATGTTGATGACTATAAACAAGAATCATTACCAAGAATAAAATCCTTGTTCCCTAAACTGTATGGGCCCTGTATTTGTTCAGCAACAGAAATATGAAGCTAACACACACACTGTTGTTCCCTATGTGGTATGTGGCAATATGTCTTCTTGCTATGGTGGCATGTGTCTTGCTATAGTGGTGAGACTGTGGGTGAGGAGACCATCTTCATTTGGTGTGCTGTGGTAGGCCTGATGAGTGATGTCAACTGTCTGAGTATGGAGATGGCCTGAGAATGGCTGATAGTCTAACATTTCCTGATAATATCTCATCAGGAATGAGGATGTCAGAAAGCAGCTGCAAATACTGTGGTCACTGCTGTGTGTATTATGCTGAAGCTGAGGTGTCTGCCTCAGGTAACTTGTCTGTGTGAAGGAGAAATTGCAATGGGAAGGGGAAATATGGCCAGCACCTGTTGTGTTGATCTCTGATTTGGTAGGTAAATTGGGTAAAAAAAGAGAATGATTTGGAAGTGAGCTGGCCATTTCTTGAAGTTGGGTGGCCATAGGTACTAGGATCCAAGGACTTGGAGTCCATGGGGAAGCAAATCAGAATCAGAAAGAAAAAAAACCATGATAGAAGTGATAGAAGATATCCCCTGGGTCTGCCCTTTGATAAAGAAAAGGGGAAAATCCATAGTCCGGTATGCAGATAGGGTTATTAAAATCAACTAGTAACTACCCAGTACCCAAGAAACTTGAACTGGGAAAGACTTTTAAGCAAGCAATATAAGACTCCATTGTGGCTTAGGTAATGAGGCTATAAGACATGGGGAAGACAGGATTAAAATGAGTGCAGCAGAAGCTGAAAAACTGAGTAATATGACAAAGAAGACATAACCTTAGTCAATATGAAGAGATCAGTCCTTGCTGGACTGACTCATATGAGCCACAGGAAAGCATGGCTATTTCTGGCTGAGGTCCCCATGAATGTCAGGAAATGGAGAACAATAAAGGAGAGCACAGGGAATAAAAGAAGTAGCATTCGATGCCCAGTCTGCCGGGTCAGACAAGACTGTGTTCAAGGAGAATTCGACAAGGACCTCAGGATTAGTGTGGCACTTCAGTGCTCTGCTGAGTCCTGGTGGATGTCACCTTATGACGTAGGAGAAAATATCAGACTTGAGTGGTCTTGACCAGCTTGCAGAACAAGTTCAAAAAGTGCTAAAACTCTCAGAAAAGATGAAGAAAAGAGAAAATTGATAATGGGCTCTGTTTGAGTTACCTGGAAACAAATGTGGCAGGATTCATGCCAAGCTAAAGTATCCAAGGAAAATATTGATTTAAAAATTCTGAGTCTATAAGTCTTTGGAAGGCTTTAAAACCTGATCCCGAGTTCACAAAGGGGATGTAGGAAACAGAGGACAGGGAGATACGAGTGGTCCATAGACTTTCTCCCACTACAGAGGAGGGAAGCCTTCTGGGAGATAGAAGCCACCCCAGCATTTTACTGATGAGAGGGCCAAGGTTGCCCATAAGTGAGACAAGCAGAGCAACTGAAGGCCTCAAGTCAAAATCAGTTTAATTTGTCGCCTACAAACAAAGGCAAAATACTTGGCCTTTAATGGATAAAGGAGCTGAATGTTCCTTAGGTCATGGTGATCCACAAAAGCATCAGGGTCAATGAGCAGCAGCAGATGGGTAAGGGAACAGAACAGCGCAGGCAAAAAGAATTAAGTTTCTCTTAGGGATAGGCAATCACCTCCTAAAAGTAAATGGTGTTCATTTCTCGAGTGCAAGAGAATATTCTAAAGGTGAATGTACTGCTGGGACATACCCTGTAGAACACACTTGAGAGTTTTATCTGAGGATGCAAAGTGTTAAAGTGACAATGCATGACTGCATGGTCACCCACCCCAAGCAGAGTGGTAAATATCTGACAGTAGAGATTGCATGGGGGCTTGATGACATTACAGGAACAACCATAGACTTAGAAAAGGTAAGGATTGTGTGCCCTTTCACCAGACCAGTGTGGTCTATGAAGAAACCAATGGTTTCTGAAGAATTACCACAGACCAAACAGCATATTCAATTTAGGTTCGGACTAAGACCTTTTGGTGAAATCTGGTTTAGTGTGGCACAGAATAAAACTCTGAAAGGTGACACACATTTTACAAAAACGTACTGTGGTATCTTGCAAGCTCTGTCACAAGTGCCACGCAGATTTTCCCGGATCCAATGTCCTTTCAAGTCTCTAAGCCCACTCCCATAACTAAACCAACAGTTACTCCAGACAGTGCTGAAAGGTACACCAGCCATTCCTGTACATACTTGGTATACATATGGTACAAGTAGAAGCACTTAACAGTAATATGTAGCTGTATTGGTACAGATGAACAGACACCAACACCACGTGGCTAGAAGAGAAGGGAAAGGTAGCCAATCAAGTGAGTTTAGAGCAGTGTGATGGAGTCACATGATCCTCGGTGAGTGAAGAGCAGTGTGATGAAGTCACATGATCCTCGGTGAGTGAAGAGCAGTGTGATGGTAATCACATGATCCTCAGCTCATGATGATCTGTACCAACAGTTGGGTTGTTTTCAGAGGCCTGATTTTATGGATGGTCCGATGAGAAAAAGAACACTGGCAAGTATTCTTTCAACCAATGTGGGACAATATATGTAGAAGGGAATACATAACAGGGTTCAGCAGGAATCAGAATCCCTGGTAGTTTTTCATTGGGTCCTTCTGAAAATCTGGAAGTGGATGCCCTACCAAAGTACAGGTCATTTGTCTTCAGGTGCACGAGAAGTTGCTCACTGGGTTCATATAAGATCTGGACATAGAGAAGTCAACATGGGACAAAAATAGCAAAAGACACTGATATTTCTATAAAATATCCTTACATTTTACAAGCTGTCCAATCGATGGATACTATAACAGGACAAGCAATGCCCTGCTATGGACTGGCAAATAGACTACATAGGGACTATACCTATATGCCCTCAGTTCAGGGAAGCAAATATGCCTTCAGCTGTATGGACACTGCTACAGGCTCCCATAGTCATTCCCATGCAAGTGAGCAACAGTTAAGTCACAACCAAAGGTCTCATCACCCATGTTATGTATGGAGCCCACAGAGAACTGGAAGTAACAGAGGTTGTGAGTCATTTCACAAATACTGACGTGTAGAACTGGGCTGAAGACAATCCAGTGCAACAGCATTTCCATCACCTTACAATCCTACAGACGCTGGGCTGATTAAAGGAAAAACATAAAAGCTATTAAAACAAACTAAAGAGTTTAAGCATAGGGGACAGCCTGCATGGGTGGAAAGGACACTCCCAGAAGCCTTAAGATTGTTGCATAAAATCTAATACCAGGGGTGCACAGCTTCCCTATAAGTTTTTTGCTAAGGAGGCCCTAAAGCCTCATAAACCATACAGGCCACTGCTGTTGGTTATGATGCTAGAATTAGCAAGACCCTATGGTTCAAGACAATACACTTTGGCTGCAGGACATGGAAAAAGAAAGCTGAGACTGAGCTGAGAACTCCCCTCTTACTGGTGGACTTTCATAGTTATCAGAAGGTGCTACACAGGCAGCTAAGGAAGAATTGCTATCAATGGTCCTGCTAGACTCTGCATGATAAAGTACTCAAATGCCAGGCAGATATGCCTTTGTTGCAATACTGCACAACTATGCTGGGTATGACTGACAGATTTCCAATTACATTTAAATTCCATGCTGCAGGAGGAAATTCATATGAGGTTAATACAAAGTCTGTAGCTAGGGAGTTTATAGACACTAGTAAGAAGGCCCCTACCCCACTCCCAGTGATGTATTTCTTCCTCAGTAACACGTGGTCTCAGGAGGTAAAACTGGAGGTGGAAAGTGAACCAATGTGGTGACCCCAATAAAGCTGCTTTCAGGAATCATCAAACATTCTGGGCAGGCTTTGCAGTGACACAGCTGCAGAAGTTCACAGCTTCGATAACCTCCTCTGCTCACCAAGTTGAATGTGAGTGGACTTATTTCTTTGGCCTCGTGTTGCCCTCTTTAATCGGGAGGAAAAATCAGGCAACCAAAATGATGAAAGATACCATTAAGTCCTATCTATCAGACCACTTTGGAAGAAACAAAATGATCCAGTATCCTCAACAAATGAAAGTAAGGACACAGAAAGACACAGGACATATGAAGTGAAAAGAAACCAAGAGGAACAAAAGGAAGACAGAATAGGATGAGAAGAGAAGGATGTAGAAGAAGGAAGAATTAAAGAATTAGAAGACTTCAACTAATAATAATATACAATCCTTTTTGGATATATTATGGGATAATTGAAGAAATCTGAACACTCATACATATCTGATTATATAATGAATTATTAGCCAATTAAATATACAGGATATATATATATACTATAATAATTATAGCTGAAATAATATATTTAAACTTTACTGCCAAAAAACTAAGAGAGAAGGACCATGAACCCATAAAGCTACATATGAAATACATGTGGCTATGAATTAATAATTATAATTAAAGAAGTGGTACATCAAGTTTCATTATACTGATTTCTACTCTAGTATATATTTGAAATTCTCAAAATACTAGGGCAGAGTTATGAATAGACAGAGTAATATAGAAATATATGGCTATGGGTTAATTATAATTAAGAAAGGATACAAAGAGGTTCATGCAATCTTGTATGATATATAGGATATATTTGAAATTTTCCTCAATAAAAAGTTTAAACTAATAAGGCTGCCTTCAATCACTTTTGGAATAAGATAGAATATAAATAACATGTTAAAGATTGTGGAGTGTTAAAATGCTTTAAAATAAGGACAATATATGCTACTCAAAGATTCATAAATTATTTTAACTTATAGTTATATGACACTGAGTGTTCAGATGTATGCACATGTTAGGCTAGAGCAACAGCTCAATGGTTAAAAAAAAACAAAACAAAAAAAAAAAACTTGCCTAACACATGAAAGCAGGATCAATCCCTAACATCACAAGAATTAAAAAAAAAAAGAATGTGTATGTTTAAAAAATCTGTAATAACAATTACATGATTATATAATACCTGGGTTATAAATTATTTTGGATATTTTAACAAACATGATCTCCATTGGCTCGAGTTAGAATGAAGCAAACGCTACATTACCCAAAAGAACCACAAATAAGCTTCAAGAGGCCCGTGAAGCTCTAAGATGCCATGGAGAAGTATAAGCCTGGGATTAGGCACACGAGCACCACAGGTGTGTGGGCAAGCACTTATGTAGACATGCATGAGTATACTTACACATGAATACTTTGGAATCGTGCTTTTTGTTCTATTTATTTAATTTATTCAATTGCGTGTGCGTGTGGGCGCGTGTGTGTATGTATGTGTTGTGTGTGTAGAACCACGGGCGAATTCGGGAACCACCATGGACACCTCCACCTCCTTGTTTACTCTGCCCCGGGATTCACAGGCTCCACCCTACCAGGACCAGAAACGCAGGCCGCCCCCGATTCCGTCCGGCATCTATACGTGGGGTCTAGGATGCAAACTCAGGACCTTCCGCCTGCAAGGCAGAGGCTTAACCCCTGAGCCACCTCTCCAGCCCCAATCGTGCTTTTTGTGTGGGAAAAGATTCAGAGGCTTTAGTTCAAATAGTCTGTGCTCTCCCTCCACCCCACTCCACCCCCCAAAAAATAACCTGGTTCACCGTGTTCCACACAAATTTTATTCCTAAGGGTGCTATGTGTCTTCAAGATCATCGAGATGCTTCAGGCTCCCTGTGAGAATCCTCGGCTCCTGGTGCTCACAAGAGCTTGGCCTACATGAAACTGCTTTAAACTGACTCAAAGAACCACTGCTGCTTGTTGCCTGTTCTTGTGCTAGACACTCCTAATAGCTAATTTCAACTCTCCTTCACAGAAAGGGGACAGTCACTTGTGCTGGGTGCCTGTCTTGACAGGTCACTCTACCACTGTTCTCTAAGATATAACAGCATTCTCCCACTGCTTTGGAACGTTGTGAGACCCCTGCTTGCAGCTTCCTGACTCAGAAGTCCAGGAATAGAGACTAGAGTTGTCACTGCATCCCAGCTGAAGAACACCTGAGTGGTAATCACTGGATAATCAGCTCAACTGTGGTGACTATCTACTACATCTCAGGTGGAAGGTACCTCTCTGTTATATGCAGTGAATAATCTACTCAAGTATAGTAATTAAAGGGGCAGAGATCATGAGATGCGAACTTCTCTGATTCTCAAGCTGGGACACATACCTAGTGGTCTACTTTGAAATACTATTCTGCCTGTCTGAAAGTCAAAATAAGTGAAAGTAAATGCTCTTGGGTTCCAAATGAGCTTAGAAGCAATCCTTAAAGTCACTACTTACGGACTTGAGTGATGGTTCAGGGGTTAAGATTCTACCTCCCAAGCAGAAGGACCAGAGTTCAGATACCATATGCCTAATAAAAACACCAGGCAGAAATGGCAGCAGCGGCCTGCACTTCCTACACTGGAAGGCAAAGCCTAGGAAATCCCAGGGCAATGAATAAAGGTAAAAGCAATCCAGGATGATTTCCAAGTCACCCTTGAACCTCCACAGACACATGCAGTGCCCTCTGATACACATACACACACATACACATACATACACACACACACACACCACATACACACACGTACCCATGCATACATGCACACACACACAAATTAAATAAATAAACAAATAAAAAATAATTCTAAAATAAAAATAAAGTCACTACTCACCTTTGACAACAAAGAATTGAGCCATCAAGAGCATCTATGGGGAATTACCTAATTAGGAGAAATCTGTAGGAGACTGTCTAACTGCACAACTGATAGGGGATAGCTCATCCCATGGAAGGGAGGACCATTCCCCAAGCCAGGTGGGCAAAATGGAAAGAGAACTATCTGAGCATTTGACAGACTGATAGATGGCATACTAGAAAATAAGTATGAAGCATGGGCCCTTAACCTTTCTCAGATGTTCCTGTGGATGTGTTGTAAGTAATTTCCTTGTTTCTTGCTGCTAACTCTCCTGCCATATGGGTTAGGGTTATACTCTGAAACACTGGAATAAAAGTACCCTTATTCCTTTATAAATTGTTTGGATCATGTATAGCAATGTAAATATGAAACTAAGACATAAGGTCACATCATGCATTCCAAGAGGCAGAAACACAGTGCTTCACCCATACATATCACCCTTCTTTTTATAATACCTGCTATATTGGAACAAAAATTTCAGCAAAGGACCAGTGGCATGGATAAAGACATTTGCCACCAAGCCTGACAAATTGACTTCAGTATCTGGGGACCACACAGTAGAAGTAGAGAACTCACTCGTTTAAGTTGTCTTCTGACTGCCACACCTACGCTGTGGCAAATGTCCCCCAAATACACACACACACACACACACACACACACACACACAACAAAGCCTCAACAACAACAACAAAAAAAAACGAAAAGCTGTGGTTTACAACGAGTTCATCAAGTACTAAGACATAAAAGATCCATCCTCTGGAAACACACAGATGAAAGGAAAACAAAGCTTTAAACAACAGAAGCTAATCCCATCTTTCTTTGCCCCAAATCTACAGTAAGTGTCACTGTTAATGAGAAAAAAAATAAAAGATGAAAATATTCTTGCCTACAGAGTAAATGATGAGAACAAGCCAGTAAGATCATTCCAAAATTGCAAAATATTTGATCTTATATTGTTCCTCAGATTGAGATCCAAGTTTTACCACATATCAATGATTCATTTTTGCAAATACATTATGCTATCATACTTAGACATCCATGACTGAAACTAATCGCTACCTTAGAAATCTACTTCAAAGAGCACAATATTTTAATATGTCAAAGATTTCAGATTAAGAATAGCATATTATTTATTAAAAGCTATGCAATGTGCCATCAATTCTGAAATTTACTACTAATTATCCTCATTCTACAGGATCAAAAAGCTTAGGATCACAGAGGGTAAAATTTCTCAAGATCACAAAGTTCCAAATCCGACCTGTGCCGTGCTGAGTGCTGTGCTGAGTGCTGTGCTGTGCTGTGCTGTGCTGTGCTATGCTGAGTGCTGTGCTGTGCTGAGTGCTGTGCTGAGTGCTATGCTGTGCTGAGTGCTGTGCTGAGTGCTGTGCTGTGCTATGCTGAGTGCTGTGCTGTGCTGAGTGCTGTGCTGAGTGCTATGCTGTGCTGAGTGCTGTGCTGAGTGCTGTGCTGAGTGCTGCACCATGCTGTTCTCTCCATTCTGCCCTCTGTGCTTCTGCACATCCTGTAACCTATCATCCCAATCGTTAGCAGAAAATAGTCAAAGGTCTATTTGAAATATTAAATCTAATTAATGAAAGAGAATGACTAACTTCCCTAAGGGTTTAGGTGAAGCATTTTGTTGTAACAATGTACACAGAAACTAAAAAAGAAAGTGGAGGGAGAAAAAAAGTGTTGTACTTACTCTTTTGTTGCTAAGAAAAGTACTCTGATAAAACAAACCTAAGGGTAAAAAGGTTTATTATTTGGCTTACAGTGGTGGGAGTGGATGAGGTCTATCGCAGTAGGGACACCTGACAGCAGGCGGGAAATGGCAGCCGCAGGTGCAGGAGGTCACCTGAATTCCTAAATGTTGCTGTCCTGTTCAGTAAGATTCAGAAAGCAGAGAAGGCACAGAAAGAACAGAGAAGAGAGTCAGATTATCAAACTTCAAGGTCAGTTCCTCAAGACATACTTCCTCCAGCAAGGCTCTACCTCTTAATGGTTCAATAACTTTCCAAAACAGTGTGGCAAACTGGCGACCAATTGTTCAAAACTTGAGTCCATGGGGTACACTTCACATTCAAACTGCAGCAAAAAGGTATTTGAATATTCCTCTCAAATGCTATCAATTCTTTGGGAAGGAGTAGGTAGCCTGTACCAAAGTATACTAATGACAGAAATGGCCAAAAGTCATCACTGATGACATTCATTAAACAAACACGTTGTGTAAAACAACAAATCTATCCCAACACAATAATAGTTGGAGATTTCAATACCCCACTCTCAACATGGGATAGATTAACAGGCCAAAAACTCAACAGAGACACACTGGAACTGAATCAAACCCTCACCAAAATGGACCTAACAGATCTCTACCGAACCTTCCATCCAAGCACCAAGGAAAACACAGTCTTCTCAGCAGTCCACGGAACTTTCTACAAAACAGACCACATATTGGGGCACAAAATGAATCTCCACATATAAAGGAGAGTTGAAGTTACAGCCTATACCCCAGGAGACCACTATGGTCTAAAGCTTGACATCAGCGACACAACAAATAGCAGAAAATACGCTAATTCTTAGAAATTAAACACCATGATGCTGAGTATGAAATGGTTTCAGAAAGAAATCAAAAGGAAATTTGAGATTTCCTAGATGTGAACGATAATGAAAATACAACATATCAAAATCTCTGGGACACAATGAAAGCTGTCCTAAGGGGTAAGTTTATAAGCTCTCAATGTCTATATCAAAAAAATGGAAACATCACAAGTAAATAACTTAGCAATGCAGCTTAAAGTTTTAGAGACACAAGAGCAATCTAATCCCCAAAGCAGTAGAAGAGAGAAGATTAGCAAAATCAGGGGAAAAATATCTGAAATTGAAATAAGGAAAGTATTACAAAGAATCAACCAGACAAATAACTGGTTCCTTGGGGAAGAAAAATCAGTTAAGATTGATATACCCCTAGCGAAATTAACCAAAATCAGGAGAGAGAAAGACCTAAATTAACAAAATTAGAGATGAAAATGGAGTTATCACAACTGATACCCAAGAAATACAGAGAATTATAAGGTCATATTTCAAAAGCTTATACTCCATGAAATTTGAAACCCAAAAGAAATGGATGAATTTTTGAGTAAACACAGCTTACCTAAATTGAATCAGGAAGTTCTGAATTATTTAAATAGTCCTATAACAAATGAGGAAATTAATAAAGTAATCTCAAATCTTCCCACCAAAAAAAATGTCCTGGACCAGATGGATTGAGCACAGAATTCTACCAGACAATTAAAGAACAACTAACACCAATACTCCTTAAACTATTCCATAAAATAGCAAGGAACACTTCCAAATTCTTTCTACAAAGCTAATACCAACTAATCCCAAAATCTAATAAAGATACATTTTAAAAAGAAAACTATACATCAATCTCTTTGATGAACACAGATGCAAAGATTCTCAACAAAATCTTAGCAAACTGGATTCAAAAACACATCAAAAAGATCATTCACCGGGATCAAGTAGGTTTTATCTTGAGCATACCAGATCGGTTCAACGAAAGCAAATCAATAAATGTAACCCAACATATAAACCAATCCAAAGTCCAAGACCACATGATACTCTCCATAGATGCAGAAAAAGCTTCTGTCAAGATCCAACATCCTTTTATAGTCAAACCCCTAGAGACAGTTGGAATGGAAGGAAAATTATACCAACATAACAAAAGCTATGTACAACAAGCCAACAGCAAGGATTACGTGAAAGAAGTAAAACTATTTTAAAGAGAAAGGAACCATAGTATTACAGAGTACAATTTAAAAAATGCAGCCCTTCCTCATAACCAAGACAGTCATACTTTGAAGGACTTTTGAGTGATGGTAATGACGGGCCAAAATTTCAGCATCAAGTCTTTCCAGATGGAAATCAATGAAGCAAGTACACTTCAGCTTGTTTCTCCAAAGGAGAGTATTCAGCAGCTGAACACAAATTTCGTTTCTGAAAATCCACAATATAAAGTGTTGTGAAATTAAAAGTAATGATGCTTTTGCTGTAAGAATGGCTTTCTCAGTTTTAAACTGCACACTGCTACAGATTTCTTGTCCCAACACTCTTAACCAGCCCCACCATGAGTTATATATATTGTATTATCCACATCAATCAATACTCTCCTAAATTTTGGTTACAGTACATGCTATAAATTTTAACTTTAAAAAGTTAAAAGAAAATGAGATGCCTTTATTTCCTATACATATTCGTATATACTTCCTGAGATGTACATTTAAACAGAGGATTGAAAAAAAATGTTAAGTGATCTGCACTTTTTAAAGAGCTGAACAGTAATTTTCCTGGACCCAACCTTAAGTTCTGCATTAACCACTGGATCCTATACTGTAAACCTTCTAAGATTTCCAATTGGGCTCCTGGTCATTGTCTAGTCTACATGAAATAATTTATTTTGAAATACTCCCTTGCTTTTAGCAACTGAAGTCAAAATTCACATAAAAATCTGGCAAAAGTACAAACTTTTGATTATGCTCAGAGGTTAAAGTCTGTATGTTCAACATCAGTGAAGATTAAACAGTAACTTAAAGGAAAGAAAATACTCTATAAGTTCAAATAATTCAAAAACTAGTCAACTAACTAGTCAAAAATAGCAAAGTGGATGAGAGGTGAAATATAGACTATAATGTACTATAGTCTATAAAAATCAGAAATAAGAAAAAATGAAGAGGGATCCATACTTAGTCAACTCTTTCAAAACACTTTTAAAGATAGAACAGCAAAACTTTAAAAATGCATTAGCTAATACCACTTCTGCTCAAAACAACCTCCAAAATCTTCTGCCATCTTAAGAAATTCACTCAGTACATTTAAACCACACTCCAAGCATACACATTAAGACAGATATGCTTTGTGAAAGAAGCTAGACATAAAGTAATATATTGCATAATCCATTTATATGTTATTTCCAATATCTGGAAATCCATAGAGACAATAAATATGGAACTGCCTCTGGAGTTATAGAAAAGTTCTGAACTAATCAGTGATAATAACTGCACATTGCCAATGTGCTAAAGGTCTTAGTAATGATAAATTTTATGCTATCTGTATTTTTCCACCAAAACAAACAAAAAAATCAAGTCCCCCTGACTGTATTTTGTTCAGTACTACCCTTCTCTTCTCTTCCTTTCTCCTTACTTTGGTTCTCCTTTTCTTCCCCCTCACTAAGTTCCTTTTTTCCAATCCTAAAGTACAGACACCTGAATTTCCCTCATTCCGTCTATATTCATACTCTCCCATTTGGAAACGGCATGCAAACGCTTGGCAATCCAGAAGACTACAGTGTAGAAGCACACGCCAGTGCTGCAGCTACTCAAAGCACTTGAAACATTTGGGGCACTTAAACCTCCTAGGTCAGACAATCTAGGCAATACATTTAGATATCTCAATAATAGCAGCAGCAACAACAGTAATAATAATGGGAGCTTCCTAATACCGTATCCTTTCAACTGTGGCACAAGACAATAACCACAGACTAGGCACCGTCCCCAGCAGCCTACAGAAGCTGTAATGGAAACAGAACTTCACAAAGATGAAATCTGCATTAGCTACAGAACTATAAGTAATAATGTCCTCTACTTGTGATTCTGATACCTTCTGCATCACCCACAAAACTGTTTGTCCATCTGCAAATATGAAGAAATACCAGAACTCCCACAATTTTTGACAAATGGGGTTCCCACTGTCTTTTTCCTTGAATGACTCTACTTAAAAAAAGCATACTCAGGCTGGAGAGGTGGCTCATGGGTTAAGCCTCTGCCTTGCAGGCGGAAGGTCCTGAGTTCGGACACCAGGCACACCAGGCGGAAGCGGGGGCAGCCTGCGCTTCTGGTCCTGGTAGGGTGGAGCCTGTGAATCCCGGGGCAGAGTAAACAAGAAGGAGGTGGAGGCGTCGTCCATGGTGGTTCCCGAATTCGTCCGTGGTTCTACACACACACACATACACAGACACACACACGCATGCACATACATACGCACACACGCACAATTGAATAAATAATAAAAAAATTTAAAAAAAGCATACTCTATATTTGCATTTTGACTCATGGTTCTCTTCCGATTATGATTACATGTTTAAAGATCCAACTATAACCTAATAAAGGAGATAATGCCTATCAGTATCAATCAGTGAAGTATTATTGTCACCTGAATATATCCATAATTCAACATGGCTACAGAAGTATTATAAACACAGCAGGGGGGAAGAAAACCAACTTCCTATGCAGAAGACTATTCAATCAGAATGTATATCTAAGAAACACAGAAAACTAGCATGGTAAATTAAAGGCTTTTTATTCTGCATTAGAGAACATGTTTCTATTAAAATATAACCAAGCAAGTCCTATCAAGCCTAATGCAAAATTATATATGTTATGTATGAGTGTGAGTGTGAGTGTGTGTGTGTGTATTAGTAAATAATAAGCTTTGGTGCCATAATTTCCAAACACACTTTTAATAAGTATAGTTCATTAAAATACCTTTGCCTCTTCACTCTCAATGCTAAATTAATATGAAGGTCTAAGAAATATTTTCCTAAAATTTACAAACTTGAAACTTGAGTCACATACATTGGGAAAATCTTGGTGGAGCTGAGCACCTTCCTTCCATTCAGTCTAGGAATGTGGGATTCCCAAAAGTCTAAGAAAAGAAACAGGTGACAAACTGAAAATTAGAGGGATTGTAGAGAAAGATGTAGCATTAGGAAAACATAAATAATAATAAGAAAGGAACACATTGGGGGAGAAACAAAGGAAAGGAGGAAGAGAAAATTGAACTGTACTGAGGAAACCTAAAAGAAAAGTGGGAGCTTTTCTGGGGGTGAAGAAGAGAACAGAAGGTGAAGGAACACGTCTGGGATTTTCCCATGTCCTGGCCTCTTTCCATCATCCCAAGAAAGTATTTCTCACAGTATACTGGATGATATGCTCTTACCTCAAACGCAAAAGAAATGCAATAGGATAACAATTCTTCCTGAACCACAACACCATACCAGGGGCGCACTTGTGGTCATGGTAACGTCACCTACCTCATCTGGGATGAAAACAGCCTTTCCTTGGTCAACTCTTTCTTTTCTCTCTCACCCTGTTTCTTTCATAATCATCCTTATTGGTCTCTTCTACTCACATCCTTTTAATTCATGAACTGGTCTCTGTCTCCATTCTTCTTCCATTTTCATATTCACGCTACACAGTGTAATTTAGAAGAGATTCCCAAAGACTTCTCCATCTTCCCAATATTCCCCATCTTGAGAACTACTATATACAATAAATTTTACCTCTTTATAAATGATTTCTCACTGGACAGCGTGTTAGGCATCACCATAATCAGCTTTTCTGGTTTGCACATCCATTCATGTGAGGTATAGCTAACCCTAATTTAAAGACAAAGACACGAAGGCTACAGTAGACTGAATAGCTCATCTAGGAACCCTAGGGAATTAGCAGAAAAAGAGATTTTCACTTAAGTCTCAGCATGATCCAGGAGTAAGTTTTGCTAATTACATATATCTCTGACTCCACAGTGTTTATTTCATCAATCAAGCCTCTCTATCTGGCTTTACAAACCCCTCAAAAAATTTCTTTTGACACTCAATAAGACTGTCTTCTAAATTAAAACAACACAAAACTAATCAAATGCTTCTTCATTTGGTTTACAATTCACTTGGATGTACATAAATGCATATGTTCAAAAATAGAAGAGTAAAAAAAAATGTAAAGAACAGGAAATAAGAAAATAATTAAAAGAGTAATATCTTTAGCCAACCTTCCATGCAAAGTATTTCTAACCCTAATGGAAATATTTAGTGCTGGGGAGATGGCTCAGTGGTGAAGCATTTGCTTACATGTGCCCAGAGCCCACATAAAATGCTAGGTGAGTGGCAGTTAACCTGCAATTCCAGCCTCAGAAGGCAGGAACTGGAAATTCCCAAAGCAAACTGGCGACACAAAAGCCCTATTGGCAAGCTCTGGGTTTGATTTGAGACCCTATCTTAAAAACAATAAGGTTAAAAAGTATGACGTCACTCAAGTATCTCATGGGAATACACACACACACACACACACACACACACACACACACACACATAATCCTTCAATTGAAAAAAATTGCTTAATTCATTTGGAATGGCCAACAAAAGCAGACAGTTCTGATTTTTCATCCTAATCTTCCTGACAAATTCTGACTAAACACATAACTCTTACATAACTCTTCCTACATAACTTCCCTCTTAGTTTACACACTTAAGTCTAATGTAATAAATAGTTTAGTGGTTCCAATTTCTTGTTTTTTTAAAAAAATTTTTTATTATTTACTCAATTGTGCGTGTATGCATGTGTGCATGTGTGTATGTACTGTGTGTGTGTGTGTAGAACCACAGACGAATTTGGGAACCACCATGGACACCTCCACCTCCTCGTTTACTCTGCCCGGGGATTCACAGGCAGGCCGCCCCCGCTTCCACCTGGCATCTATAGGTGGGGTCTAGGATCCGAACTCAGGACCTTCCGCCTGCAAGGCAGAGGCTTAATCCCTGAGCCATCTCTCCAGCCCCTGGTTCCAAGTTTTAAATTCTCACACTGGCCTTATCATGGAAACTGATATACCGTTATATATAAAGGTGTTTGTATATTTTTTAATTTTACTCAATAGTCCTGCAAGTACTTGTAAAATCACAGTGCTTTATAAGAGGAAGAGATTTTAAAAGTGAGGTAATTCTTCATGTTGAAAATTAAGAACTACACTCAAAAAAAAATCAAGGCTACATAATTATATGGAGTTAAAATTCAGCCTCTGAAATTTAGTGCACAGCACTTCTAACTCAAATCTATGTAATGCAAAAACATGAAAACCTTCCTGCCACACAGCAGTCTTTGATCAAAATAGGGCAGTACAAGGCATCTCCCTTATCTCCAAATATGCCACTTTCCATCTAAGGACTGAAAATCCCAGCAAGGGAGATCCAGAGTAGAAATCACTGCCTATAATCATTTTATGTGAGAAGGTTAGATGAGATCTGCTGTGCATGTTCAGTCAGTAAGACACTCTGGACAGCAAGTCTGCCAGCTTCCGAGAATACCATGAAACTTCCCCTACTGGCTAATGCATGCCTGCATAGTAAGCAAAGCTTACCATCACCCATCTCCATTCAGCTTCCTTTTCTAAAATTCAAGTAAATTTTGTTTTGTTATCACTGGAAAGAAAGATCTGTTCTATGGACAATGTACTCTACTTATTCAAAAGCCATGTAGCCTGGAAATAGTTACAGAACAATTCAAACTTTTTTTTAATATTTTATTTATTTATTCAATTGTGTGTGTGTGTGTGTGTGTGTGTGTGTGTGTGTGTGTGTGTGTGTGCGTGCGTGTAGAACCACGGGCGAATTTGGGAACCACCATGGACGCCTCCACCTCCTCCTTGTTTACTCTGCCCCAGGACTCACAGGCTCTGCCCTACCAGGACCAGAAATGCAAGCCCCCCCCCCCGGCTTCCGCCCGGCGTCTATACATGGGGTCTAGGATCCGAACTCAGGACCTTCCGCCTGCAAGGCAGAGGCTTAACCCCTGAAACTTAACTCATTCTAATTTACTCTATGACAGTGTTCCAGTTTTGGGGGCTTACAAAATTAGTGGTCAACAACATGTTCACTCCAAAGAATTAACTGAAGACATAACCCAGCTAATAAAACAAAATAGAGAAACAAATTTATTAATTGATATAGATTTAATGACTATAATCTATTAATCTATAATAACTGATAAGACTCTTAGAGACTAGAGATAAAGCTCAGTTGTTACACTGCTTTCCTAACATGCACAATGCTCTGAGTTTGTTCCCCAACACTGCATAAACCAGGTATGGTGGTGCACACTTGTAATCTCAGCACTGGGAATAAGAGATCAGGAGTTCAAAGTCATCTTTGGCTATACGATAAATTCAAGACTAGTCTGGGCTACATAAGTACCTGTCTCAAGAAGAAAAAAAAAAAGACACTTGAAAATAATTAGTATTTTTTTATTTGATACACAATTTTAGACTTAAATTTCTTTACTAACAGAAATTCTAAATCTAATAAAAAGTAAAATAGTTGAGATTTCTACTGGAAATGTGTCTCTGCAAACTTACTCAGTGACCTTCAGGAAATAATCTTAATCTGTGTGCTCCTTAGGGAAATAAGAAAGCTGCCTCCTGAGAATGTCCCATTGATTCAATAAATAATACACTTTAAAGACATGTGAATCACTTTGAACAATGCCTGGCATAAAGTAAATATTTAATGCAAGTATTATAAGCATACCTATCATAACTACAAGTACATCAACTTCAAAAAATGGTAATTTTAGTTTGGTGTGCTCACTGTTGTGACATTTATTCAATGGATCAATCATGATCACTATTACTTCTATTATTAAGCAGAAATATTTACAACAAAAAATGTGATCTTTTAGAAGAAAATTTAAGTTAACTCTTATTTAAATCATTTAACTCAATTTAGGAAACCTCTAAATTAGTGCAACAAGTAAGCTAGGGAAGGAATACAGAACCGCTTAATAGTCCAGATGCAATGTTTAACAAGCACTCACAGTGGGAACTGTAGCACTCAGATCACTATGCCTGTGGGGTAGGTGACTGATAACAGTAGGACGGCTGACAGCAATCAAGCACTTGCTTCTCTCCTCCACATTGGATATTTGTACCTTCCACATGTTCTGAGAACTCACCACAAACTCTGCAGTATAACTTTCCTCCAAATAAGACACACCCAAGTGGCAGTCCAAACACTAACCACCTCTAAAAAACCCACAAGAATAGGCTACTGCTCCCTATACTACTGCTAGTTATGACTTTTTCACAAAAGAACCAGAAGAAGTTATGGGAAGGGCACTCTCCTCTCACTATCTTCACCTCTTTACCTGTAAGAACCCTCAAAGGAAAAAAGAGAAAACTACTGGGGCTTCAGCATATCTCAGGGAACACAGCCCTCCCTGACATACCCTTACTGCAGATAATCATGGTAACAATGCCCAATAAACATGGAAAATACTTTTAACAACAATTTATTGGCTAATATATATATAATTAATATCAGCACTTGTGAGGCTATAAATTTGAGAGTAGCCTGGGAGACACAGTAAGTGATAGAACAGCCTAACTATCTGTCTTTAAAAAGAAAAATTCTTGAGCGTGGGGAATACCGTTTCTAAAAATAGGAACCATCTGGGAGAGAGGTAAGGTGACTCACACAAAATGCTTGATTCTCACTAACTATTCTGTTAGTGACTTTTTTTTTCTGTACCCGACACCTGAATAATTGCCAAGCAATTCAAAATGCTGTTAAGTAATTATTCTGCCTTACTCTGTACACATGATTTTTACCATGGAATTGCAATCTAATTTAAATAATTTAAAAAATTTATTTTTAATAACCTAATTTAAATCTAAAAAGAAATAATTCTGGTTTGCCTATCTAAGGTGGTTCTTATTAACAAAGATTCAGGAAAGCCTCATTCATAGGTAAGAATTGAAACGTAGCTCAGTGACACTGCTCCATTCCCAACACCTTCTTCTCCCTCAACACACACACACACACACACACACAGAGGAGTGCACGCACGCACACTCACACACATACATGCCAGGCATGTTAAGGATTCTAATTAAAAGGAAACTACTCAAGTTCACAAAGGCAGATGATATTCCTAGTTCATCAGATAAACTAGGATCAAGTCAGAAATCAAGTCAGAAATAAGTAAAACTCACCCTCCGTTACAAACTTGGAGTTGTGAGGCCAAACATGGAAGTGTCTTCTATGCTTCAAGAAGTTTTAAGCCACTGACTGTCAGCAAATTACCAGCCAAGAACTGTATATAATCATGTTTGAATGTCCTAAACAAGAGTGATATGAGACAGCAAGATAGCTTAGCAGGTAAAGGTCCTTGTCACACAATCCTGATGACATGACTTCAATCCCCTACAACTCACATAAAGATGGAAGTAGAGAACCAACTCTACAAAGTTGTCCTCTGATTTCTACGTGTGTGTAATGGCACTTGCACACACACAAAAATTTTTTAAAAAATAAGTATGGTCTAAGTTAAGTCCCATTCTTTAGCTAATTTTCCTTTGCAGATCAAATCCTAAAGATCAGTAAATTAAGTTCTTCTATCTTTTTTCAAGCTACCAATATTTTTTAAATGGGATGTTTAATGTTACATTGTTTTTCTTTGAATACAGAAATAGATTCCACTACTCATTCACATGTTCATTTATTACAGGAATGTATAGGACACTAATATATACATCTTACTAATATAGTTTTTCACTTCAGTTACTAGTGTTAATGGGGAACAATGTTGAACAGAATTTTAAAACAACAGAAAAATCAAATGGCCTAGCAGATACAGTCTGGATTTTAACCCTTAGGTTAGTTCTAACTGCTGTATGATGTGGGATCTTCATGTAACCAGAGCAATTTTATGCTAAAATCTCAACATGTATGCCAAGGAATATTATTTGTTTTGTGACAAGTTCTCATTTAGCTCCATCTAGCCTGTAACTTACTGTAGTAAGGAGTGACCTTGAACTTCTGATCCTCTTGCATTCTCCCAAGTGCTGGGACAGGTGAACTACCTACGCCTGGTTTATATGGAATCAAAGCCAGGTCCTCCTGCAAGCCAAACAAGCATTCTATCCTCTGGGCTATGTCCCCAGCCCCTCAGTAATTAACATAAGTACAAAACTGGGCATGTTATTTATGCCTTAAATGTGTTGATGTCTTTTAAACTTGTAATAATCATTTTGTTCCCAATTGTGAACCTATCCATTAAAGATATGCTATATACTTCTTCACAGCACCTGGTAATATCTTGCCTCTATTCCACCAAAGAAACTCAAGAAATTTCTAAAAATAAGAAAGAAGAGTGATCAAAATGAGTTCTGGAGACACCATCGTGTGACATTCACCTACAGACAGGTCTCATCCTCTCGATCATGCCCTACTGTGCGAAGAAAGCTCAACATCTTTTACACTTAAACAATATAAGCATCACTGTCTTATAATCAGAGTGCAAAATTCTCTTCCCAAAACAGCACAAAGTAAAAATCCAACTGTTGCTACCTAACAGGGAACTGCTTGAGACAACAGATAACTAAAAGGGAAAAAATGCAGATATTCTAACCTTTCAATTCTCTAAATCACTACCAAAAAGCATGCTTAACTTTCTCACTGGAATTATATAAAAAAGAAAAAGGAAAGTAATCTCAGAAAACATGTATGTTTCTATATTCTTTTATAAGATACTATGAACCAGACATAGTACCACACAGTATCTATGGTTACAATATGAGTGGAAAGGGGGTCTGAAACAGCAGGACCCAGAGTTTAGGGCCAGTTTGAGAGAATACAAAAAAGGGAGAGAGACTCAGCATATGATATTCCCAAGTCATGAATCTATCGATTTAATTTGACTGTGAATTAACTGTCAGGAAGCTCAAAGCTAAATTTTGCACTCCACTGGGGGTAACTGTCCTTAGTCCTGTATTTGACATATTATTTCCATTACTCTACTGCATACTCCTAGTTTTTAATCTCTTGATTTTGGGTTTTTTTTTTTTAACCCTGGGAATTCCAGGGCCTCGTGCATGCAGAGTATGTCCCCTACCACCTGGTGATATAAAATTTTAAATGTCTCCACTGTCCCCCAGAGTCTCCTATCTTTCTTCATCTGCTCCTTACCCAGAACAGTTTCTTCCTTTTCTATTCTTCCATGACTTCTTCCTGAGGGCTGGAAGGAGTACTCATATGCCCCCTTACATTTTTGTGCAATAACTTTTTCATGAACACTGTCTTTTCAAATACATTGGCTTCAACTCTTCAACAATCCTAGTAGATACAGAATACACTTTTGAACCATCAGCAGCCTCAGAACAAGCCTACATACTGCAGATGTCACAAGAAAGATACATTCTGTTAATAAAGTAATCAACATTTTTGAAAATCCACTATGTAAAGCTATGTGAGAGGTAACAGTCTGCAAACAAGACTTCTATCTTAAGGCAGTTTACAAGCAAGAATATGAAAATTATCTACAGAACCAACAGGAATGCATATGAACAAAGAAAGCTCCTGGCATGGCTACGTTTGGCAAGATTAGTATGAGAACACTGAGGCATTTAGTCAGGTTAAAAAGAACTGGACTTATCCATTCAGGCACAAATAATGACTCCAAAGAGGTACAAGGCAATAGTACTCAAAGAACAGTAAGCACATTTCCATGAGTACAGTAAAGAACTGCAAACGTCATTAGACAATGGAAGTGAGCTTTGGGGATGGCTGGCAGAGGGCCTAGGCAGTAATTCAAAGCCACAGCCTGGGTTTCTTTGAGGGTGATTCAAAAAGGCACACACTCTGGAAAGAGAAACACACTACTGGGTCAAGAACAGACAGGAAGGGAGAGCCAGAATAAGAAGCTTAAGAGTAAATACTGGAGAAGCACAGCCAACAAGACGCTCTAGCTATCTACACTAATTATCAAGTAAGAATTTGGGACAACCCATGTGAGTTCACTGCACATTTATCATGCAGTCCTAAGTGCCAGAGCAGGAACACTTGAATCAGTCAACACTGTTTTTGCTCACCCAATTCATGTTATGTGACTTACTAAAGACAAAATAATAGAAAGGTGACTTGAAACCATGAGTGACCTCCTGGGTCATCTTGGACACTCCTTAGGTTTGTGATCAAATGAACATATTCAATCTTGGCCAAGAATAAAAGCTTGCAGGACAAACTGTGGGGGGTTGAGAGTAGAGAATGACTATTTCCAAGCCTTCCTGGCAACTAATACCAGTCAAAGGAACTATCAAATTTAAGTTACACTTAGCTCTTAGATGAGGTTATTTAACATGTCTAGCAGAGTGAGTAGCCAATAAGTTCCCATGAAATATTAAAAGAAAAATGAAAAGAAGATGTGAATCCTTGCACGTTAATGTCATAGTCCTTCAAAGATCCTTGAAATACGGATTGGGAGTCACTGTCCTAAAAAATAAACAAAAAATACAAAGGAACATTCAAGTTCGCCAGCAAACAGATGGCGTCCACAGATATTAGCTCTGTGTTACAGCTACACTGGACGCCTAGACGATACCAAACAAGGAAATGATGCAGAGGGCAGGAGTGGCAAGGAAGTAAGGGGTATGGGGCAAAGATCATCAGAAGCCTAAGAGTAAAACAGGTGTTCAAGATTTCAAAAGAAATAATAAGTCAAAAACTTCTGGTCAGACAGTGGTTAGGCACATAGTTTACAGAACCCCTCTGAGCAGCCCATGAGACAAATTGAATAGGGGCCACTTCCAATCTCTCCTGGCCACTAAGTATCAACCAAGCAAACATTCTCAATATCTAAATAAGGTTGCATTTCTAAACTGCATTGTTTGAACTGTTGCTTATTTAAATTGATATAAAGCATACTAATACAGCACAGTAACACCTTAAACTAATTTCAGGAGGAACTACTTTAGAGACTGTGGAAATGGAATACACATATCAGCTTCAGAATTAGTTTACAAATTTGTAAATTGGGAAACGTTTGAAAGATCTCCAGCACTGAAAGAGAGGTCAAGAAGAGATGAGGCGAAGGATAGAACACCTCCGCCATGGACCTGACCATCTAGCTGTCTAACTTATGGGTTTTCTCTCTTTGGATACTTTTCCTATCTATCTCGCCTAGCTTTTGTCTACTTTAAATGCTTTAAACAATACAATATACAAGAGTAAAATTAATCAGTACCTAGGAAATGAAACAGATAATCTAATACATTTGGGACTTGCACCTAATCAACTTCTTTTCTAATGGAACAGAGATAGCTCTAAGGGCGACTCCAGACTCTCATGGATATTTTCTGTCTTTTGGGCTTCAGGTAATTTAAACTCCTAAACCTCAATTTCCATATCTACAAGATGGGAATAAGAAATTTGATGTAGGAACTAATGAGTCAGTATTAGTCAAGGGACCACAATACAAGTGTAATATGTAATAGGTAATATCTGTGGTTATCTTTACCATTTTCGTTTCAGCATTACTTTGGCCACCACCAGGAGATATCCAGGGATACACACATTACATCTCTTCTATAGCTGTACAGACACGATTACTTCAATATTACAAAATCTAAAACCACACAATTTGATAAGACAGTGGTCTGCCCAACCTGTTGCAACAGGTTCAGGAGACAACTGTGATAAAGTAGTCATGCTTGGCCTGCAACATGGGTCCCAACATTCTAGACAATGCCATGCTCAGCCTTCAACGGGGGGTCCTAAGAGTCTAGACTGCACAACGTTCACCTTAAAAACGAGGTTCCAACACTCTCGATAGCACCGTGTTCACCTGCATTCACCTGCAACATGGGATTCCAACAATCTAGACAGCACCATGCTAGGCCCGCAACAGGGAACCAGACAGCACTGTCTCATTGCTTCACTCAGAAAGTCCCTGTCTTTGAAACGGGGCGCTGGCCTTCAATTGGATGAACCAGTCGGTCAGCTACGCTTCACGAGGCGCAGCCCGATTCACGAGTCTGCAGGACTGAAAATAAATATGGATGTGCTTGTGTACAAAAGATGAAAGTGATCTGTGACGCCTGTTTGTATTTTGATCTGGAACCTTCGTAAGGAGGGCCACAGCGCAGCCCCTTCCCGGGTCTCCAGCGTTACAGGTGAGCGAGACAGGTAAACGACCCCCGCGCCGGTCCAGCCCCAGATCGCCGGTCCTCGTGCGTGCCGGCGCCGGGCTCCGCACGCCCGCTGGACCTCGCCCCGGGGCCGCAGAGACGCAGCCGCAACCACCTGGAATCAGGCAGAGACGGGGATCCCGCCGGCGGGTGCGATGCGGACCCCGACCCAGCACGTGCTCGCGCTCACGCCCCCCAGCGCCCCGGGAAGAGCCGCCGCGGGCTGCAGCTCGCGCCGCCCGCCGCACACACCTTCCGGGACGCCCCGGGCTCGGGGAGGCGCGGCGCCCCGGCGCGGGCGGGCGCCCCGGTGTCCGGCCCAGGCCCGGCCGCCCTCCCGCGCTCACCTGGCCGGTGATGCCGGTGATGAGCGCCACCTTCCTGGACTTGTCCGTCTCGCCGTCCCCGGAGCCCCGGGGGCCCGGGCAGCGCAGCGGAGCGTGAGCCATGTGGGCCCCGGCGGCCAGCGGCGAGGAGGCGGAGCAGCGCAGGCGGGGACGGAAGCGCGGCGGGGCTGCAGGCCGGCAGGGAAAGAGCCCGCCGGGCCGCGGCCGCCGTCTGACAGGGCGCGGAGGCCGGGCGCGGAGGCAGGGGGCGGGCCGGGGCGGGCCGAGGCGACGGCCGCACGGAGGCCCGGCGGGCGCCGCGTCATTCGTATCAGCCACGACGCGGCCCCGGCGTCCCCGGCAGGCCCCGCCTCCTGGGCGTGTCTTCGCGGGAGCCACGCCCTCCCATTGACTGCGCATTCCGAAAGGCCCTGCCTCCTAGAGCCGGTCTCCGCGCTTAGCCACGCCTACTCGCTGGCGGTGCGGGTGGGCGGGGCAGAAGTCGCTGGGCTCTGGGAAGAGGAAGGATGCCCGGGCGGCAGCGCCACGGCCTGAACTCTAGTCTCACGCGGATCCTGCAGTTCAGCCTCCTCCTGCTGTGAGATGATGCTGGGACTACAAGCTGACCTCACCGGTAGGGAAAAGGCCCGAATCCAAACCCATGCACCACAAGGCTGGGGTCATAGACTTTAACAGATAGTTCTTGGAAACTTGTTGCAATGTCTTGTTGAAGGACACTGATGTTACAAGGCCTTTAAATGGTATCGCACTTGGAAAATATAACCAATCCTTGGTAAATACAGAAAGCTTAGCCTGGCTTTCTGAGTCTTCTAGAACTTGCTTGAGGCTGGGAGATTCCTAGTTTCTTCATTAAAATAACAGTATTCGCTCTGCAGGGCTGGCAGTAAGAGCTCCTCCTCCTTCCCTCCCCTTATCACCAGCACCACCAGCACCTCCGAGAAAAGAATGAACAGTTCAGTAAAACTGGATGTAACACATGTCAGAGTTATTTCCACACAAGATGGGGACTCAGCTGGCTATGCACTGAATTCGTCTTCCATTTGGCAGATGCACATGGACAGGGAAAAGAAAGACAAACTACCCAGTCGGGGCAAGGAGGGGGGGACGGGTTGTTTGCATGCTCTTAAGTCTGTCTCCAACAAATAACTTCAACTTGTCCTTGCAACTGCGAACTGAACTAACAGGCCCTAACGGGGCCTGCAGGATAAGATCAGGGGCACTGGAACTCTTCAGAAAGATTCCCGAATATGCAGAGTTGTCAGGTTTCATACCTTGCCTGTCCTCTACAATATTCTACACAGAAAAAGAAGACTCTAACAAAGTGGCAGTATGCATTTAGAGCAAGAAATGTCTAAAATCAATCTACATTATCTTGAAAACTTCTATTTGCTTTTATGTAAATATGTTTCAATGCAAAGATTAAAAAAAATCACCACTTTAAAATTATGGGCAAAAATTTGTTACTCAGAGAAGATATGCACATTTATACCATAGTTCTGAGACATCCTGTCACACCACTGAACAATGAAAATTCATCTGTCCTAGAAAAATGTGTAATAATGAAAGCAATCAAAGCTGAAACCAGCGAGGTGGGGGAGACTGGGATACAGCTTAGGGGCACTTTCCTAATAAGTAAAGCTCTGTATTCAATCCCCAAAACCACAAAATAAAAACAATATTGTTGGGGTATGGAAACAAAATATCTACAAAATGTTAAAGAAAAGTTTAAAGAATATCAGCTGTGAAAAACAAGGTGAGTGGCCAGTAGCTTAAACAATAGAAATGTATGTCCTAGTGTGGAGCCTGGAAGTTCAGGATAAAGCACTGATTTCCTCGGAAGCCTCTGTTCCTTGTTTGTACCTGGGCGTCTTGTTCTTCTCATGATGTTCTCCCTTGTGTCTTTGTGTCTAAATATCCTCTTCTTATTAAGACATGAGGTATATTTGATTAGAGTCCACTCTAATAGTCTTGTTTTAACCAAACTACCTTGTAAAGACTCTATTTCCAGGTACTTTTTTTTCTTTTTTAAGGTTCTTATGTCACACATGTACAAAATGCATACCAACCTCTCCCTACTATCCTTGGCTAACCCTTTCCCACACTGCCCCACAACAACACACACACACACACACACACACACACACACACACACACGCACGCACCCCTAGGCAATAGTTCCACAATATGAACTAGGACACTCTGAACACCTACCCCATCCATGACCTTTCTGTTTTTGAAACAAAGTCTTAAGTAGCCTAGGCTGGACTTGAACTTCATACATATCTGGATAGGCTCAACTTCTGATCTCCTGTCTCTACTTCCTAAGTACTGGAATAGCTGTTGTGAATCACCACACTAGGTTTATGCAGTCCTGGAGACCAAACCCAGGACTTCATGCATGCTAGACAAACCCTCTATCAACTGAGCTATCCTCAGTCCACAATTACCTTTATAAAGACTATTTCAAGTTACTGAGACTTAAGATTTAAACATATGGATTGGTAACAGACAGGCAGACAGATTTTGCTTGTTCATTTGGTTTAGAAGTGAGGAACAGAACTAGTAGTAGGAGTCATCTTTGTAATTTTCTCAGTGGCATCAGGGGAATGTGAAATGTGAGCACAGTGTGGGAATAACATGATAAGATGACACTGGCCAGGAAGGCAAGTTGTGGCCACAAGGTAGTGGAAGGTTTTGAGAATGGTAGCCCTAAAGGTATTTTTCTCAAATATAATAATTCTCAAGCATGAGATATTTGGCAGCCCAAAGACATGCAACATCTGGAGACTGTTACAACTGAAGTGGTACTATTGGGAGTTAGTATTGAGAGGACAGGTCTATTGCTGGGCATGTGAAAATGTACAACCCAGCTGGTCAGTGCAGCCATCCTCTGTACGCATTTATCTTGCATCCATATCTCCAGCTCCACCTGGATTATATGCTATGTAGTTAATCCTACAGTCCTTATTGATGGTTAATCTTGATCGGATCTTGAATCAACTAACAGATATGACTCCAAATGATTCTCTGAAAGCATTTCCATGACCGGGGAGGAAAGACCCTCTACAAGGGATGATTAATGAGCCAAAGTTTGTGACAGTATCCTGTGGAAAATCACAGCTGTACTTAACAGCAGCCTCAGCTATAATCTTCACTTCGCCCAGCACCGATCTTCACTTATATGTGAGTGCATCTACCTGTTGCTACTGCTGATGCTTTTGACATCAGAACCCAAATTCTTCAGTCTTTCAATGTAGACTAAGATCAGCAGCTCTCCAGAAATCCTCTTGGCCTTTTAGCACAAGACTTGAAAATCCTAAGACATTTAGCTTTATGGACTGAGTAGCTATCATGTTCTTATCTTCTCTAGTATACAGATGGCCAGTATTGAACTACTTCCCCCCATCATGTAAACCAATCTAATAAATCTTTTTCACAATATATATTCATCCTATGATTTTGTTCCTCTAGAGAACCCTAATATGGTGCTTCTGTCTACATTGGGCATGTATAAGGACCAGAGATATTGCTTATGGGATAAAGCCTTTGATTCTCAAGTAAAAGGACCAGAGTTCAGATCCTACATTTCACATAAAAACGCTGGACAGAAATGGCAGTGACCTGAAATTCTAGCCCTGGAGGGTAGAATTTGGGAAACCCCAGAGCAAAGCAAATTAGAAGGTAGAGCAATCCAGAATGATTCCCAAAGCAGCCCTTGTATTGCAAGAGTTACTCTAGAATAACTTCTCAGATACTAGTTAAGATGGAAGAGAGAAGTTTAATTCGCAGAGAAGTTTAGAGCTCAGATCAGTCTACAAGGACTCCAGCCTCAAGTTTAGCTTGTGCTTTCACTTTATACTAAAGCAAGGCAGAGGCGGAGCAAGTGAAACAGGACTTTCCAGAAGCAGAAGCAAATATTACTATGTGTCAGTGGGCAGACAGACTGCAGAGGGCCCATGATCTTGGCGTTATCAGCACCAGGTACAGCTCCAGGGGTAGGGCAGTGTCTTTGGGAGTTCAGTGATTTTTTCATCTCAATTTATGTCTAGCAGTAACTCAACAGTTCATATTTTTCTAACTTGCTTGAACCACTTCAGGCATACAACTCAAGTGCCCTGTTCTACACATACCCAACACATGCCCATGCATAAATAAAAATATAATGAGCATATATAGACATCTTTCCTTTAATTATTCCTAAACAAAACATGGTATTGAGTATTATAAACCATCTAAAATTATTGAAAATACAAAAGAGAATATGTATAGGCTATGTGCAAATACTTTCACCTTTTATACAAGAAATTGAGCACCTGGAGATTTTGAGCATCTGTAGGGTGATGAGAAGGAGGGAGCCAGTCCTCTTTGGATACTAAACAGTTCGTATGTGTACAGTTATGGGCGCACTTACAAGTAAGATACTGAATTGTTCAAATACCAACTAATGCCTTCCATTCCCCTTTTATTACCATGGTACCACTCTACCGCCCGTTTCTCACCCATGACATTACTGTTCTGTTCTCTGTATCATTTTATACTTGTTTATTTTAAGTGGAATCGTACAACTTTCTTTTTTTAAAATACATTTTTTATTATTTCCGCTCATACAAACTTAATAGGTAGACCAGTTCCCTCCCTCCCTCCTCCTCCCCCCGAACCCCCTGTTCCGCCTCCCCTCCCTCCCCATCCCCCAGTGCCTCCCCCCCAATTCCCAGAGAGTCTTTTATTATGTATGCCTAACTCTCCTCTGGGTCCTCCTCTCCGATGACGTACAAGGACCCAGTGGCATTTCCCTGAACCCTTTCTCGTGTTCCCCTTAAGCATAAGAACACTACAGTGGCTGTCAATCCCTTGCCTCCAAGGATCTTGGTGCCTAGCTGATGCTAGACTTTGTGAGGTCAACAGTGTGTTGGACATTGCGCAGGGCATGCAAAGTCCTATTATGATTGCTTTGGCCCTAACTAATGTGGAGTATCTTGCAAATCATTTCTCCTCCCATCCTTGTGCTTTTACAGTCTTACCGCCCCCTCTTTCGCAAATGTCCCTGAGCTTCAGGATGGGGAGAGATTAGTCTGGCCTAGTTCTATGTGGTTGATATAGAGTCTCTGAAGTTCTGGATTGTGGTTTGTTGATTTTCTTTTGCAGTTTTGCTGTTCCTGCAATGCCCTTCACTCCATCCCGATGGGCACTGTATGTCACCCCCTGGTCAGGGACAAAAAGCTGTTAAACTGGAGTCTTGTTATAATAGCACATTCAAGGGTAGATGTAATAAAAGTAGGAAACCTCAGTGAGGGAGGGGTCAATCACCCATTTGCAAAATGATTACTTTTTATCTGCCAGACTATATGCCCTCCCCTTCTGGTGAGATCATACCCCCTCAGTTGTACACGATCAGGAACGAACGTCTGTGAACTTAACCAAGTGTCACATTACTTACTTGCATTCCTTGATGGAGGCCTATTTTCTCTGCTGTAACATGGTCCTCTCTCTCCTTGTGTCTGGTGTGGCCCTCCAACCCCATCCCTCCTGTTCATAATCCCTGCAATTACTGTATTACATAGATTTACCCTTGAGTGTCTCAATGTGGGCTGGGTGAGTTTGGTACTAGGAGCCACCTATTAGGGAGTACATACGGCGCTTAATTTTCTGGGTTTGGGATACTTCACTTAATATAATTGTTTCTAATGACATCCATTTCCCAGCAAATTCCAGTAATTCATCATTTTTGATGGCTGAGTAGTACTCCATTGTATAGATGTACCACAGTTTCCTTATCCACTGGTCAACTGTTGGACATTTGGGTTGGGAATCGTACAACTTTCAACTTTGGACATTGTCGGGTTGTTCCCTCCTGCCCCCACTGGACTTAAGATTTTCTGGAGAGCCATCCAAATGGTTGTATACTGATAGTTGCTGAGCTCTGTCCTCTAGGCATAATATGGCTATTGGCTTTTTGAAATCAGAGAAGCTATACGGAGTCCTCACAAGATTAATATTTCCTCCTTTCAAAGAGGAAGGGTCCGTGAAACCCCACCCCTTCCCAAAATATACAAGTCATTAAGGGCTCCAGGAATGGAGTGGTAGCTTTTCTTCAGATGTAGCTATTGATAAGTTGCCTATGGTCCTGTAGATAACCTCTCACCATTGCTCCTAAGAGCCTTGCAAGTGTTCAGAGCAAGACCAGAATTGCTGAGGCATCTGCCTTTGCGGACTAGGCAGCTACTTGGTTCTCAGCCTCTCCAGCATCCAGACAGACATTACAACCCAGCTCTACTGTAAGCCATTTCTTTTTTTAATACTTGGCACTTTTTATTTTATTTTTTAATACATTTTGTATTATTTCCGCTCATACAAACTTAATACTGTAAGCCGTTTCTACTAACCCTAAAGGTATTGTAACACATGGTTTTCTGTGTTTGCAGTGCTCCCCATGTCCAGCTTTAACCCTGGCTGACATGGTACAAAAAACATGCAAATTCTAGACTTGATTTTCTTATCCAAGACTCGAGATTGGTGAGATGGTGGCATAGCACATGAGACTGGTTAGATCAAAGGGTGGGAACAGCAAAAAGCACATGAGGGAGAAGCACAGCTCCTTTCTTTGCAGTGTTTTCCATTGTGATAATTTCTTTGCTTTCCTTCCACTCAGACTTTATACTAGTTCAGGAAATAAGCAGGGTGGAAGCACTGGATTTCAAAATAAAATTTCACAAAAGCCAACTTTGTTGTATACCAGACAACATGGATGCCTGCTTTTCTGCTACGATAAAGTTACAGTATATCCATCCTCTTTTTAGAAGGAATACCAGAAGCAGCAAGTTACATGCAAAATTGGAAGGTAGTGGCATAGCTCTGAAATTCCTAGGGATCTTCTGAAATCCAACTCTTAACCGTGTGGCATAACATTCTAGTAGAACTACATAATTAAATCCAGCACGTTTTATTTTGATAATGCATTTATTTACAGATTTATTTTTACTTTTTGAGATGAAGACTCAAGTTGTTCTTAAATTACTGGGCACAAGTGATGCTCCTATCCTAAATAACCTTCTCCCCCATTCCCCATGTAGCTAGGATTGCAATCACGTCACATGCCACTACACTTTGATGCTCTAACAAAAAAAGGAGAGGAAGCGTTCAAATGTTCAAAATAATTGAATTTTATTTCTCTTTTTTCCTCATGATAGTTTTCTGTCAGATAGATCTCTGTCTTGGGTATCGCAAGCATGTGCTCTAGACCATATACTTACCTGCTACAAAGCATGCATGTTTGCCTAAAGTAACTTTGTCTCCAGCTTCTTTAGTTTTTAACTTTTTTCTTTTTTTTTTTTAATTGAACCAATGACTTTTCCACATAGAAGAATCTGGGAAAGTTTTCCATTGTGATAATTTTAGCTTCTCTGTGTACATGGACAAGGAGCAGGGTCTTGGAATCAGTGCCATGCTATCTAACTTGAATCTTCCCTGGGGAAGTTCCGTCTCATTTTTCCATTAGCGGCAGCAAACCCAAAGGGGAAACAAATATGAAGCTTTAAGCCTTTTTTGGCTCTTGTTTTCAACATTCTCCTTTCAGAATTTGAGAACGTACCTATGCCCATCCCTCCTTTTGTGACATTAATTAAAGCTGTGCTCAATAAAAGTGGATCTTCCAATAACATAAAGCACTGGAGATGAGGTAATATTGTTCTCCAAATTACATGCGGTAGTAAAACTCCCTGGACTGCCTGTGGAAAGTTGCCAGTACCTGGCTACTGGTCTGATTTTTATAACATGTCAAAATTGCCTCAAGGTTAGGATATTAGTCTCACTTTAAATTCTGAGCTTTCTACTGCTGGGAAACGTTACCATTTTGTATTAACGTGTTTAACGTGTTAAAGGTGCTATCATAAGCCTCAGGCTTTCTGCATGGCCTTCACTGCATCTAGTAATGACTTGTAATCTCTCTTGCACTTTGATGCCCAGTAAAAGTCTTGTTGAGGGGCCTAATATACAAGTAGAATTATGGATGTAAGCACCTTCAATCCTATTCATTACAGAATTTGCCTTACATCCTGGGAGAACCAGCAAAGACAAGGTCAACCCTGATGGAGCTTTTCTTTTTTATTTATTTATTTATTTTTTTTTTATTTCAGCTCATACAAACTTATTAGGTACACCAGTTCCCTCCCTTCCTCCTCCTCCCCCCCGTACCCCCTGCTCCTCCTCCCCACCCCTCTCCCTCCCCATCCCCCAGTGCCTCCCGCCCCAATTCCCAGAGAGTCCTTTCTTGTGCATGTCTGATTTTCCTCTGGGCCCTCCTCTCCGATGACATACAAGGACCCAGTGGCCTTTCCCTGAACCCTTTCCCGTGTTCCCCTTAGGTATAGGAACACTGCTGTGGCTGCCAATCCTTGACCTCCAAGGCTCTTGGTGCCTTTAGCAGATGCTAGACTTTGTGAGGTCAACAGTGTGTTGGACAATGTGCAGGGCATGCAAAGTCCAATTATGATTGCTTCAGCCCTAACTAGTATAGAGTATCTTATATATCATTGCTCCTCCCATCCTTTTGCTCTTACACTCTTACCGCCCCCTCTTCCGCAAATTTCCCTGAGCTTCAAGATGGGGAGAGACTAAGCTGGCCTAGTTCTAGGTGGTTGATATAGAGTCTCTGAAGTTCTGGATTGTGGTTTGTTGATTTTCTTTTGCAGTTTTGCTGCTCCTGCAATGCCCTTCACTCCATCCTGGTGGGCATTGTATGTTACCCCCTGGCCAGAGACAAAAAGCTGTTAGAGTCTTGTGATAAAAGCACATTCAAAGGTAGATGTAATAAAAGTGGGAAACCACAGTGAGGGAGGGGTCTATCACCCATTTGCAAAATTGTTACTTTTTATCTGCCAGACTATATGCCCTCCTCTTCTGGTGAGATCACACCCCCTCAGTAGTAAATGATCAGGAACAAAAGTCTGTGAACTTAATCAGATGTCTCATTACTTATTTGGGTCCTTGGTGGAGGCCTATTTTCCCTGCTGTAACATGGTCCCTTCTCTCCTTGTTTCTGGTGTGGCCCTCCTACCCCATCCCTCCTGTTCGTAATCCTTGGAATTACTGTCTCTAGGTGGGCTGGGTGGGTTTGTTACTAGGAGCCACCTATTAGGGAGTACATACGGTGCTTAATTCTCTGGAATTGGGATACTTCGCTTAATATAATTGTTTCTAATGACATCCATTTCCCGGCAAATTCCAGTAATTCATCATTTTTGATGGCTGAATAGTAAGTACTCCATTGTGTAGATGTACCACCGTTTCCTTATCCACTCATCAACTGTTGGACATTTGGGCTGATTCCATGACTTTGCTATTGTAAACAGTGCTGCTATGAACATGGTTGTGCTTGTGCTATCGAGGTGAACCTCTGCTGTATGGGGGGTTATTCCCAAAAGTGGAATAGCAGAGTCACATGGCATTTCAATCTTTAATTTCTTTAAGAATCTCCAGACGGCTCGCCAGAGTGGCTGTATGAGCCTGCATTCCCACCAGCAATGTAGGAGAGTTCCCCTCTCTCTACATCCTCTCCAACATTTGTTGTTGTTTGTATTGTGGATTTTTGCCATCCTGACCGGGGTGAGATGATATCTCAGAGAAGTTTTGATTTGCATTTCCCTGATGGCTAAGGAAGTGGAGCATTTTTTCAGATATTTGTTAGACATTTTAATTTCATCCCTGGTAAAGTTTCTTTTAAGTTCCAAGGCCCATTTTTTAATTGGGCCATTGGTTTCCTTGTTGTTTAGTCTTCTAAGTTCTTTGTGCACTCTGGACAGCAGAGTTCTATCAGATGTGTGGTTAGTGAAGATTTTCTCCCATTCTGTGGGTTGCCTTTGAGCTCGTGTTATAATCTCTTTATCTGAACAGAAGCTCTTTAATTTCACAAGATCCCAACTGTTGAGAGTTGGTAGCAGTGACTGTGCCATTGGATGTCTGTTTAGGAAGTGTTGGCCTAGCCCAATCAGCTCGAGGGAGTTCCCTATCCTTTCAACTATGGTTTTTATAGTCTCTGGCCTGATATCAAGGTCCTTGATCCATTTGGAATTAAGTCTTGTACATGGTGACAAGTACGGGTCCAGCTTTAATCTTCTGCATGTGGAGATCCAGTTTTGCCAGCACCATTTGTTGAAGATGCTGTTCTTTTTCCATTGGATTCTTTGGGCCCCTTTGTCAAAGACCAAATGGCTGTAACTTTGTGGGCTTATATCTGGGTCTTCAATCCTTCTCCATTGATCTGTGTGTCTATTTTGGAGCCAGTACCAGACTGTCTTTATAACTATGGATTTCTAGTACAGACTTAGGTTTGCTATGGTAATACCTCCAGCTGTGTTTTTGTTACTCAGGATTGTTTTTGCTATCCTGGGTCTTTTGTGCCTCCATATGAACTTTGAGATTGTTTGGTCAACTTCTTTGAAGAATTGCCTTGGGATTTTGATTGGTATAGCATTGAATCTGTATATTGCCTTTGGTAGGATGGTCATTTTTACGATGTTGATTCTGCCAATCCAGGAACAAGGGAGGTCTTTCCACCTTCTGGTGTCTTCTGCTATTTCTTTCTTTAGGTTTTAAAGTTTTCATTGTAAAGGTCTTTTACCTCCTTAGTTAGGTTTATACCAAGGTATTTCATTTTTTTAGGGCTATAGTAAATGGGATTGTTTCTCTCAAGGCTTTTTCACTTCTTTCATTCTGGGCATATAGGAAGGCCTCTGATTTTTGCACATTTATTTTGTATCCTGCCACCCTGCTGAACTTCTCAATTAGTTCCAGGAGCTTCCTGGTGGAGTTTTTGGGATCCCTCAGGTATAAGATCATGTCATCTGCAAATAGGGATAGCTTGACTTCTTCCTTGCCGATTTGAATCCCTCTTATGTCCCTTTCTTGCCTTATGGCTTCAGCTAAGACTTCAAGTACAATATTGAATACAAGTGGTGAGAGTGGACAGCCTTGTCTAGTTCCTGATCGAAGTGGGAATGATTCCAATTGTTCCCCATTGAGCATAATCCTTGCTGTGGGCTTGTTGTATATAGCTTTTATTATACTGATTAAGGTTCCTTCCATTCCCACTGTCTCTAGCGTTTTGATCATAAAAGGCTGTTGGATCTTGTCAAAAGCTTTTTCTGCATCTATCGAGAGTATCATGTGGTCTTGGACTTTGGACTGGTTTACATGATGAATTACATTTATTGATTTGCGTATGTTGAACCAACCTTGTGTGCCGGGGATGAAAGCCTACTTGGTCCCCATGAATGATCTTTTTAATATGTTTTTGAATCCGATTTGCTAAGACTTTGTTGAGAATCTTTGCGTCTGTGTTCATCAGGGAGATCGGCCTATAGTTTTCTTTTTTAAGTGAATCTTTATTAGGTTTTGGGATTAAAACTGATATTAGCTTCATAGAAGGAATTTGGTAGTGTTCCTTCCTTTGCTATTTGATGAACAGTTTAAGGAGTATTGGTGTTATTAACTCCTTAAATGTCTGGTAGAACTCTGTGCTGAATCCATCTGGTCCAGGACATTTTTTGGTGGGAAGATTCGAGATTACTTCCTCAATTTCCTTATATGTTATAGGACTATTTAAGTAATTCACAACTTCCTGATTCAATTTAGGTAAGTTGTGTTTACTTAGAAATTCATCCATCTCTTTTGTGTTGTCAAACTTCACAGAGTATAAGTTTTTGAAATATGATGTTATAATTCTCTGGATTTGTTGGGTATCAGTAGTGATAACTCCATGTTCATTTCTAATTTTGTTAATTTGGGTTTTCTCTCTCTTGCTTTTGGTTAGTTTAGCTAGGGGTGTATCAATCTTGTTGATTTTTTCAAAGAACCAGCTTTTTGATTGGTTGATTTTGTCTATCGTTTTCTTAATCTCGATTTCAGATATTTCTCCCCTTATTTTGCTAATCTCCTCTCTTCTACTGCTTTTGGGATCAGATTGCTCTAGTTTCTCTAAAGCGTTAAGCTGCATTGTTAAGTTGTTTATTTCTGATGTTTCCATTTTTTTGACGCAGGCATTAAGAGCTATGAACTTACCTCTTACAACAGCTTTCATTGTGTCCCAGAGATTTTGGTAAGTTGTACTTTCGTTATCATTCACTTTCAGGAAATCTTGAATTTCCTTTTTAATTTCTTCCTGAATCCAGTTCTCATTCAGCATCATAGTGTTAAGTTTCCAGGAGTTAGTGTATTTTCTCTTGTTTGATATGTTGTGGATGTCCAGCTTTAGGCCATGGTGGTCTGATAGGGCACAGGTTAGAATTTCAACTTTCTTGTATATGTGTAGATTCATTTTGTGGCCCAATATGTGATCTATTTTGGAGAAAGTTCCGTGTGCTGCTGAGAAAAATGTGTATTCTTTGGTGCGTGGGTGAAAAGTTCAATAGAGATCTGTAAGGTCCATTTCTTTCAGGGTTTGATTAAGTTCCAAAGTGTCTCTGTTAAGCTTTTGACCTGTTGATCTATCCCATGTTGAGAGGGCGGTGTTGAAGTCCCCAAGAATTATCGTTTGGGGGTTGATTTCTTGCTTTAGATGCTGTAGGGTTTTCTTCATGGATGTGGAGGGACCCTTATTGGGTGCATATATGTTCAGTATTGTGAAGTCTTCCTGGTGAATTGTACCTGTGACTAAAATGTAGTATCCATCCGTGTCTCTTATAATTTTCTTTGGTTTGAAGTCCACTTTGTCTGATAGTATAATGGCTACCCCTGCCTGTTTTCTGCTTCCATTTGCTTGTAGAATTGTTGACCAGCCTTTTATTTTTAGAGTGTGCCTATCTTTTGTGGTGAGATGGGTTTCCTGCAGGCAGCAGATTGATGGATTGTGATTTTTAATCCAAGTTTGTAATCTGTGTCTCTTGATCGGTGAATTAAGTCCATTAACATTTAGTGTTATAATGGAGAAACTATTAATTCTAGACATTTATTATGTTTAGTAGCTTTTATAAGTATATTGCTTCGCTTTTAATGGTGTTATATTTGCCTTCTGTTCTCCTGGATATGCCTGTTTTTTTCTTCACGCTTGAGTATTATTTCTAGCATTTTTTGAAGGCCTGGTTTGGTGGACATGTATCCCTTAAAGTTGTCTTTGTGCTGGAAAATTTTTCTTTCTCCCTCGATCATGACTGATAGTTTTGCAGGGTAAATCAGCCTGGGTTGACATTTTTGCTCATTCAATACTTGAAGTATGTCTCTCCAAGCTCTTCTTGCTTTTACTGTTTCGACTGAGAAGTCATTTGTTATTTTAATAGGTTTACCTTTAAAAGTGACTTGTTTTTTCTCCCTTGAAGCTCTCAGCACCAGTTCTTTATCTTGAATGTGGAGTGTTTTAACTATTATTTGCCGCGGCGTGCTTCTATTTTGGTCGTATCTGTTTGGGGTGTGGAATGCCTCTTGTATATGGATGGGCCTCTCTTTTTTTAGATGAGGAAAGTTTTCCTTGATGATCGTTTGAAAAATTTCCTCAGGGGTGGTATTTTGAGATTCTTGCTCTGGTATTCCATGAATACGCATGTTAGGCTTCTTGAGGGTGTCCCATATCTCTTGGATATTTCTCTCAAGTATCTTTTTGGCTTTAACCACCTCTTCCATTGAGCTGGTTAGTACTCCCACTTTATCTTCAAGGTCTGAAATTCTGTTTTCTGCTTCATTAGTTCTGTTGATAAGACTCTCTGTGGCGTTCTGGGTTGAAGATAACTTGTCTTTTAGCTCAGTTTTAAACTCTGCTTGAGTTTGTTTTAACTGCTCTATGCCACTTTTTGTTTCTTGCACTGTTTTTCTCAACTCCTCCAGATGTCTGTTGTGTTCCTTTTCAAAGCGATTGATTCGATTACGTAATTCCTCCTGGATTTCCTTTCTCATAGTATTGAACATGGTAATGATCATATTTTGAAAGACCTTATCCTGGGTGAGGCTTTCTTGGCCTTTTTCCACGGGTTTGTTCTTGTTGGAGTCTAACATTATGGGATTAATTTCTTCAGTGGGAAATTTGTTTACTTGAGTGTTGCTTCTCATGGATTTGCACTTTGACTTTGGCATTGTCATTTTAACTCTTAAGATCTCTCAATTTCACTAAACTGAATTATTTGTCCTGGGGTCCTAGTGGGCGGACGAGGGTGGAGACTTACGTAGGGCGCGCGGTGAGGCCCGGGTGGACCGCGCGCGTGTCCCGACAGGCGGAGCGGGGTGGGGTGAAAAGGGACGATGGGCGTGTTGGTGTGGAGCTATTTAACCCGAGGGCAGCTGGGGCGGGGCCCGGGCGCAGGGGGAGGTCCTCCTCGTCCCTCAGCCCCGTGCGCGGCTCCGGCTGGATGGTGGGAGTCGGAGCCGGGTCCCTGTGGGCTGACCTGGGGTCCTAGGGCGCCGGGTGAGGCCCGGCTGGACGGCGCAGGCGTCCCGACCGGGGGAGCGGGGCGGGGTGAAAAGGGAGCCTGATGGAGCTTTTCAATGACTCACTCTTTCACTCTAGAGTTTCCCTTGAGCTCTGGAGGCATGCCTTTGGGAATTTGTTGTAGAGGGGAAAAGGAGTCAGTATGCCTTACTCTTGAGTAAAATTATCCATTTTTGAAATGACGGTGATGGGATTATAATATGATCTTTGGGGTAATTTGTTCCTGATTCTCAAAGCCATAGTGGTTGGTCTAGAAACCTAACCAAAGAGATTTGGGGATAGAACCTTCAGCCACTGACAAGCAATAGACATTGTATTGGCCAAACACGTAACAACTGTGATCGTGTGACTGACACTACATCTTGATTTCAAAGGAAGGATGTTTAGTAAGGACTCAGACAAAGATTGAGAATGTGAATAATGAGAGTATGAAGCCACTAGGATAATCTCATTTCCCCTATCAGTGAAGGTTATGGACACAGAAATGGTGCACCCTAGCTGAGGAGTCATGACTGATAAGGTTGCTCTGTCTAGTGAATCTCTGCTGCCCACTCATGGGATGCATCCTCAGCTCAGTGTGTATACCAGGGAATACAGGGTGCCATTGATGAGTTCTTAGCCTTATAGAAAAGATAACTAAAAATTGGATCAGAAGGAAAGTTTGGGGACGGGGAAAAAAAAAACACAAGGCAGATAAACTGAAGGGAATAATGCCATGCTGTCCGCAGTAGACACCAAGGAAGCAGGCAGGCTCAGCAATGGAAGTCTGAGGGCAGCAGCATGGGTGCAGGGAAGTCCGAGGGCAGCAGCATGGGTGCAGGGAAGTTTGAGGGCAGCAGCATGGGTGTAGGGAAGTCTGAGTGTAGCAGCATGGATACAAGGAAGTCTGAGGGCAGCAGCATGGGTGTAGGGAAGTCTGAGGGTAGCAGCATGGATACAAGGAAGTCTGAGGGCAGCAGCATGGGTGTAGGGAAGTCTGAGGGTAGCAGCATGGATACAAGGGATCTGCAGGGAGACAATGAAGATACCCACAGTGTCAGGGCAAGGAGCTTTGGGATTCTGTCGGTATCCAAAAAAGGAGAATAGAAAAGGAAAAAGAACAGAAAGCAGTCGGGCTTAACACTGAGGGTCTGTAAGCAGCCTCATTGAGGAAGGAGCTTCACGTATATATTTAAAAGTTCGTAATGCATTCATTAAGGATGCTGTTCCTCCCATCTTGTTAACATATCTCAAGGGGCTTCATGTTTCATCTGGTTCTCTTGTGGCTGGAAAAAAATTTTTACTCCTTTTCACAGGAGATGTTTGGCCTTGGGTTATCTTGTGTTATTGGATCAGGAACATTGCTGTCTTTGTTTATGGGACTTATTTATTTACTTACGTACTTATTATTATTTTTTTTTTTTAGTTTTATCAGCCACTGATCCAACCATTTGTAAAGGGAGTTACTGCTTGTTAACCATAAAATTTATACTCCAAGGTGGGGAACTAATGAGGAAGGGAACTCCCCTTCCTCAAAATTAAGGTATTACTAGGGATGCAGGAGGTGGGAGTCCAAAGCTGATTGAGGGAAGGGTCTGCTTTCTTTATCACTGAAGCTTGTTAATTTCTAACTAGCTACCCAATGGTGTTGGTGACTTCCGCCTCTCCTGGGTAAAGTCCAACAGATCTGTTGGAGTTCTGTTACGTAACTCCAGGCATCAAGGTGCCGAGGACACGTAATAAATGAGACTGTCTCTGTCTCCAGGAAGGTCCATGATTGGTTGCAAAAGTCATGAAAAGTAGTTGTTCAGTTTCAGGAATGAATTTTGGCACTAAAATATGTCATGTAATCCCTAACTATAAGTTTTAAATTTTGTTTTCTTTTCTTCTCCTCTTAATTTCCTCCCTTTTATTCATATGTGTAAAATTTTAAATTACACTCGGTTATACAAGGCCATGCAAATTTATAAGTGACTTTCAATATATGACCCTGACATTCCCTCCCCTTTCTCATTCTCTGCCTCCCAATAGTCTCCAGACAGTTCAATTTCTACTTTCATGTTGTCTGTATATACATGATTTTATGAATCTATGTGAAATCTAAGAACCTAAATGAGAGAAAGCAAGTGATATTTGTTTTTCTGAGCTGAATTAAGTAACTCAATATTATGATCTCATGTTGCCTCCATTTCCCTGAAAATAACAGCTTCATTCTTCTTTGTTGCTAAAAAAAAAAAAAAAAATTCCATTGTGTAAACCACATTTTCTTATCCATTGCTTGGGAAAATATTACCTCCCTAAAATGAGAGATCAGGGCAGGTTATGGGGTAAGAGAGGGATGTTTATTTACACTAGAGGACTAGAACTGGAGCTCTCCAGTAAGACATTCTGGCTCCTCATGGGGACAGCAGGATTCATAAATTTTGCTGCGAGTCAATCTTTAATATGCAAAAGCAAGCAGTGTGTTTTAGAAGCATAGGTTACAGCTTAAGTATTTTCTTTCTTAACTGCATTCTCTGAGTTTTTTCATACACCTGCCTTATCTCGAGTCTGGTTGCTCTCCCTGAAGACTTGGGTAATTTTCCACAAACCTTTGTTAACGACTTTAAATTTTCTACCACACATTTAACTGTTTCTGGACCTTGTAAGTTACCATAGTTTAATGACTGTGAAAAGTACTGAAATGAACTTTAATGTTGAAGTATCTCTGTGATGTGAAGGCTTGAAGTCTTTTGGGTGAATATCCAAAAAAAAATACAGCAGAGTCACATGGTAATCTTTTTTGTTGTTGTTGTATATATTTTTTTGCATGTGTAGTCCGCGTGTCTGTCTGTCTGTCTGTGTGCACCTGTGGAGTCTCAAGAGTGAATTCTGGAATCATCCTGGATTGTTCTGCCTCCTCTTTGTTTTGCTCTGGAGTTTCCAAGGCTTTGCCTTCCAGGGCCAGAAATGCAGGCCATTGTCATTTTTAGGTAGGATTTGGTATCTGAATTCTAGAGTTTTTATTACTATTACTACTTGTACCAAGGTACAGTAGTTGAAGCATTATTCTTTATACTTTTCTTTGGTTATCCAAGTTTTTTGTGCTTTAATATTTCTGTGAAAATAGACATTGAAATATTGATGACAGCTGCATTGAATCTTTTGGTAGCAGCCATTTTCTTTTTTAAAATTTATTTCTCATGTGTGTCATAGCAAACATATATAGAATTTTCAGGTGATTCTCTGACTTTCCATCTTGCCGAGGCAATTAGAGATGAACACTTTCACATCTGACTTTTTGATCTGGGGATCAAACGCAAGTACTGATACTATCTGGTAGGCGAGTTCTTTTTCTCTGTTGATTGAAAAGTAAAGGACAAGGAAAGAGTTAAGCACAAAGGTGTTTGTTTATTTGTTTTTTAATACGAAAGCGATGTGAAGCAAAGTGAAAATAAGATCAGACTCCAGACCTGAGGAGGGACCCCTCTGTTGGATGAGCTGGATGCCCATTCACATCCTCGTGGGCTTGAGTTTTGTTAGATTGCAAAAATCCCATTTGGCTTCCCACAAGGCTTCTCCTGGACTGGCAGATTCATCCCCCTTCCTTGGGCCATCCCCCACCTCTTTGTGAAGTAGACGTTGACCTTGATTATCCCTTTGGCTTTGTCTGATAATTGCTGTCACTGACTTTGCTAGTACATCAGTACTTGTAGAATGAATGTTTTTAGCTTGCAGCTTTATCATGGTAGAAGTTAACGCTATCACAGTCACCACTGCATATTCAACTCTTACTTACAATCTACTCTTGCAGTTAGCTACATTAGAAACAAGGCTATAAGAAAACATAACAATGCCTAGAAACCAGGCCATGGAGGAGGTATTTCCTTTTCTTTGGGACCGAGATCATAGCTACCTACCTATAAAAAGAATCTGTCTTGTCCCAAATCCATCAGTCATCAGGCTCCTGAGGCCACTGCTTTTGCTTACCAAGCCATCTCCCTAGCCCTGTTTTCATAATACTAATTCTTCCAGTGAGCCATGAGCAAGGAGGTCTTTCCATCTTGTAGCATATTCTTAGATTTCTATTCTTAGAGTTGAGCGTCTTGAAATATTTATTATCAAGGTCTTTCACATCCTTTATTAATGTAATGGGTTTATTAAAAAAGTTTTTTCCCCTTTATTTTAATTTTGCAGCAGTTGTTAATGGAATTGATGTTCTAGTTTCTTTCTCAGCATGTTTTTTATTGGTATAACCCAAAAAAAGCAGTTAAGAAATAGTGAAAACCAGGCTATAGAGATGACTCAGGTGTTAAGACTCTATCTCTCAAGGTCCTGCATTTGGATTCCAGGTCCCAAATAAAAACACAAGGCAGAAACAGTGGTGGCTTGTACTTCTGGCCCTGGTGGGCAAAGCCTGGGAAATCCAACAAAGCCTGGGAAATCCAGGAACCAACAAAGAGGTAGAAGCAATCCAGGATGATTCCCAAAATCACTCTTGGTCCTCCATAGGGATGCTCAATACCCTCTCTCTCTTTCTCTCTCTCTCTCTCTCTCTCACACACACACACACACATACACATACACACACACACACACACACACACTCAAAATTAGATAAATAAATAAATAATAATAAAAGTAGTGGAAACTAGAAGATGGAGATTTATTCATGGTGTCCACATTGGGAAGAGGAACAAAGAAAAGAGTGTAGTTACTTCCATAACTCAATCTTCCATGTCACGATGAAATTTTAGATTAAGTAGAGGATAGCGGTATGCATAACTAAGCCGCCCTGGTCAAGGTGTGTTCCTGACCATCACTGATCCGTCATTGTCTTTTCAGATGTATCATGTTTCTCGAAGTTTCTGGAACACACAACTTTCTGGAAGGAATCTTTAGGTGATGTCAAGCCTATCCGGATTAACTATTGAGGGATGGGACTATAATATGTCATTGTAATTACGTGATTTTTTTTTTGGCAGTTTAAAATGCTATGTCTCCACCTAGGGCCAGAGAAACAAGTAGGATCTAATTATTTGACCAAAAATCCCATGACTGAGTAGATGGAAAAGACAAAACTGAAAAAAGTGAAAAAAATCTGCAAACATACTCCCTACTGACACAGGCAAACAGACAATAGCTCAGGAAGCTGGAACACACCATTTGATTTGGCCGAAGTACTACTGGCCCCCAGCCCCAAACTTCTTGCAATGCACTCGACAGCTTAGGTCTTTTACCGGCACATACGGTGTCTATACACTCTGCTCTGAACAATGCACCTTGCAGTCCTGGAAGGCTACATGCATCCAGCTATACCTATAATCCTCTCCAGACAGTGGAATAGGCCTTTCCTCCCTGGGTAACCATCATTATCTCAGGATAGTATTTCTTTTCCATCCCACTAATAGAAGCCAATCACTAAGTAAAACTAATCCACACTCAAGGAAAGCAAATTAGATTGCATCGTCTGATGTGTGAATACACACAGAGAAAATGAATTAATAGTGAACCTCTTTGGAAATTTCCTTTTCCAGACTAGCCTTGAACCAGCTCTATTCATAGTCTTTCCTTGTGCAAAATATTCACCTCCTTGTTGTTTTTCAGTTCTGCAGCGAATTAGCACAAAGTTGGCAGCTTCTTTGTCTCAGGAGTCTATTCATGAATGCAGTCCAGGTGTCAGCTGAGCTGTGTTTTCATCTGAAGGACTAGTTGAAAACAACTACTTGCTAGTTCATTAGGCTATAGGCAAGATTCATCCCGTTGTGTATATAAGACTAAGGGTAGTTAGTTTTTTGGTAGCTGAAGGGAGGACAAGTGTCACTCCTGAATATTTTCATTCTTGTCTGGACCCTTACATTGGGTTGACATTATCTGTAGGTGTGATTAGGCTAGAAGCTCTTAATGGCTTTTTTGCGCCTTAATTAGAATGATAAACATGCTAGGTCCTGTATGATATTTCTCTGTGAGTTTTCTCCATTAGCTAGTCTGAATTTCCTTACAATATAGGAGTCTCATGACCTTCATATAGCAGCTGTCTTTCCAAAAGTAGATCCTCCAACATTCTCACCTTTTCCAAGCTTGATGTGGGCAAACACCAAATTATATTTTAGATGATTTCATCCATAATTATCCAAACCTGTATTTTCTACATTCATATTCCTTTAAGGCTTTATATCAGTTCACAGTTTGAGAGGCAGGAAAGGTATGGCAGAGTGCAGAGCTTCGAAACGGTGCAGTTTCAACCAGTTGACTCCCAGCTCAGGGGACCAGGGGGCTTGTGGTAGAAACTGTGACTCTGCCACCACCAGGTGACCCAGTGCTCAAACACAGGAACCTGTGGGGGACGTTTCATATCCAAACTATTACTAAATTCATTTTGCAAACTGTTCCCAAATCCAAAATTAGAATTAAATGATTATTTGTATGGCCGAGTATTAATCTCAAAGGATTGCAGTATAACTAAGTCCCAGATACTTGAGATGGTATGGTGGGTAAAGGTGTCTGCAGGCAAACCTGGCAGTCTGAGTTCAATCCCTGAAGCCCCAATGGTGAAAGAAAAAGAACCTGCTTCTGAAAGCTGTTTTCTGACTTCCCTGTGTTCTCTGAGACATGAGTTCTCTCTCTCTCTCTCCCCCTCTCTTTTGCTCAATCTCATTCTCTTGCTCTCAATCTCTTGATCTTTATCTCAAATAAATAAAATATTTTCTGTTGCTTGTTTATTTCACATGAATCAACATATATATGTATATAACAGCATTTTTAAAAATACCATGAACTTGATGAATTAAACAGAAGTTTATACTCACACAGAAATTAAAAGTCTAAACTCAAGGTGTCACGGGCACGCTCTTTCAGAGAAGGCTCTAAGAGAATATCTTTCCTTATCTCTTCCTAGTTTCTGGTACTTATAAGAAAATCCTTGGTGTCTCTTAACATACAGATGACCCTAGTCTTCACTTTTGTCATTGCACATGCATTCAGATCCCTCTATAAGAACACTATTCATATTAGATTTGGGGCCCACAGTAATTGAGTAAAACCTCATCTTAACTTCATTATGAGGCAGGATTAGAGCAGCCATCTGGGATAAGTCTCTCAAGGTCTTTGAAGGTCTTTGGAATTCCTGAAGGTTATCCCTCACTGCTGGAATCACCCTGAAGGAACACCCCTGCTGAGGAACGGACTGTAATCCTCCTAGAGATAAGATAGCCAATTTCCCTATGTGGGGATTATGGAGATGAGCTCTCCGTATCAAATAACCAACTTGACCTCTAGCTCACATGGGCCCAAGAGCAACTGAGTCTGGGCCCCACTGGGAGTTACCCAATGGGAAAAAGCCAGTTTCCCAGGCTTGTCTAGGTGTATAAATACACCTGGCCCTGGCAGCCATCTTTGGCACCCTAGCCCCTCATGGCACTCTAGTGCCATGGGTTCTTTTCCTGCTGCCTACTTCTCATGGAGGTGCCCTAGCCCCTCATGGCACGTTTCCAGCTGTCTTGTTCCTCATGGATTCCATGTCTAGGCTCCATGAGTTCTCTGGCATCCTAGCCCCTTGTGGCACTCCACGTCTGGAGTCCATAAGTTGCAACCTTTCTCTCCTCTGATAAACTCTACCTTAATCCTCTACACGTGTTCTGGTTTCAATCTTCAACTCCAGAACACAAGAGCCCTACAACATTGGGACGGTCCAGACCATTTCCCTGCATCAATTACATCTGCAAAGATCAGGTTTCCAAATAAAGCCAAAATATTTCCTAATAAAGTACTAGAGATTAGGACTTGAATGTATTTTGGGGGGAAGGGTCAATTTAACCCACAAATCACAACTTTACTGAAAGACTGATGTAGTAATGAGTGTCACCTTCATCTGGAAGAGTCTAATGAACTGCATTGGCAGCACTAAGAGAAGACACCAAAAGTGGAATTTGAGAAGGCTGTATTTAAATATCAGGGGGTTCAGACAAGGAGGAAAGAGAAGTTAAAAGGAATTGGTTTTCTGAGGAAATGAATTTTTATTGATAGCTACCCAAAACATGTGGCAGAGCACAGAGATATTCTATACTGAACACTTATGACTTGAAAGACATTATAACATAATGCCTATATTGTTTCTCAACACCCTATGAAGGAGGAAGTAGCTCCATTTTCTACATAAGGAAGTTTGAGCTCAAGAACGTTAAGTTAGTTGAGTAAAGGTTACTTAGCAAATAAAAGATAATGTCAGGAATAAAACCTATGTCTATTTGACCACAAAGGCCAAGCCTTTCCATTTGCGAAATAATCCTTCATGAAGCCACCAAGTAATTATGACATGCCTGCCTTATACCAGGTCTCTGACCCAAAGGCTGCCAAATTCTTTCAGCTAAGGTACGTGTGTGAATTTCCAACCATGCAGGGTTTTAAAGTAAGTCTAAATCAGTCCCAATATGGAATTCTTTGAAATCAGATAGATAAAAGTTATAGTTTATTTACATGTTTCTGATCATTGGCAAACTTGAGCATGTTTTCAAATGACTATCTTTCCATATTTATCTTTTTCTCATAATTGCCTTTCTGTACATTTTGCCCATTTATTTGTTAGATGTTTTTGATGCCTAGTGGTACAGGTTCATTTTTTCTGCAAAAGACAAGACTGGAGAGATGGCTCAGAGGTTAAGACTCTGCCTCACAAGTAGAAGAACCTGAATTCTGATTCCAGATTCCATGTAAAAATGCCAGGTAGAAATGGTGGTGGGCTGCCCTTTTGGCTCTAGAAAGCTGGATATCTTGGAAATCCCAGAGCTCCATAAAAAGGAAGCAGAAGCAACCCAGGATGACTCCTGAAGTCACCTTTGGGCCACCACAAGTCTTGTTGCTTTTTTAGGAGTCTATGTGTATTCCGGTTCTTGGGTTTGGAGTCAAAAATTGAAACCAGAACATGCACAGAAGATTAAGCAGAGTTTATTAGCGGAGATAGAAAACAAAACTCAGACTTCAAACGTGGTGCCATGAGGGCTGGGAGCCTGGAGAGCTCATGGACTCCAGGCATGCATCCATGAGGGGCATGGAGCTGGAAAAGAACTTCTGGACTCCAGACGTGGAGAGCCTTGAGGAGCAACCGCCAAAGATGGGTGCCAGGCTCAGGTATATTTAAACGCTTAGGCGATGGGGGGGAGGGATGACTTTTCCTCATTGGTTAGCTCATATTGGGGCTCAACCCAGGTGATCTCAAGCCCACCTCAGGGTAAGGCTTATCTGGAAAGGAGACCTAATCTCCATATCCTTTCATAAGCAAAGGGATGGGGGAAATTAGCGAAGAGTGTGTTCCTTCAGGGAAATCCCAGTCTTGGGGGACAAAAACCTTCAGAGACCCGCTCAGCATGGCTACGCTAAACCTGCTAACTTGGATGCACACAAAAAGAATTAATAATGTATACAAGCAAACATTTATTTTAAAACAAATAACAGGACTGGCAGGGATTCTTAGTCGCTAGCGGAGGGAGATGAACAGGGAAAGCATGTTTAAATTTTTGGAAACGAAATCATAGAAGAGAGCAAAGGAAAAGTTGCACTCTGAGTTTAGAGTTCAGAGTGCGCAGCAGCGTATGCACAGCAAGATGGAAGCCCTGTAACTCTTACTTCTGCCCAAGTCCTCTGAGACAAAGAGGCCGAGAGAAGGGGCTTCTGGGAAGAAGAAAGAAAGATCTGCCGGTCTTAACCATGCTTCACTTCAGGTGGATGAGAGTCTTTGAGGTGGGAGTTAGGGGTTCCTGGCCAGGTGATTGATAGGCCAAATTGACTTTAGGAAGAAACTCATAGTAGGTCTCAGAACCCTACTCCAGCTGCGTGAGGGGAATGCCCGCGGGGCTTAACTATTCCACAACAATTTATCATTTTGTGGATTTGCAAGCACTTTATGTATGACAGATATAATTCTCTACATTACAAATATTTCTTCCCCTTTAAGTTTTTCATTTTGCTTCATTTTTGTAATTTACTTAAAAAACTACCACCCTTAACAAATTAGACAAATGTCCCCCAATTCTCACTAGTATTGATATTTTTATGTAAAATACAGTAATTTTCCATTAAAATTGACAAAAATTTCAAAGCCATGTGTTGATTAGATCATCTTTTTTTCTTTAATTCAATATTTTACCTTTATTGTACCCTGAATTGTGATTTAAATATGAATCTTATAGTAGGTTCTTTTTTTTCCATATCAAGCCTAAAAATAATTTGGTCATTATACTTTCTCCTTTATGACTCTTAATTTTTCAAAATTGCTTTCCCATTCTTATACATTTCTTCATAAAAATATCTGACTTTAAACTGAAGTATAACTTGCCAGTATAGCACTTGCCTAGCATGTACGAGGCCCAACACCACAGATGGGGGGAGAAAAAAAAAAACAGCTGAATCATCCTGTTAAATTCATTGCATTTTTGAGCAAGAATAACCTTAGCTTTACAGGATAATATAAAATGCTATATTAATATTATACTAATATTTATGAAGTTGTTTCACACCTAAAGTTTTTGAAAGTACTTATGTTTTGTTAATATGTTATGCCAAGGTTTTATAATTTATATTGCTGTTGTAAGTGGAAACTTATTTTTTCTGATATTTACTGCTATTTACTACTGATAAAAAAAAGTGAAAAAAATCAGAGATAAAACTATTGGTTCCTATATTTTGTTCTTTTTTCATCACAGTATCAAATTTTCCAAGTCTGTTCTTTACATCCTCATGAAAGTTTCCTCTCAGTGTAATAAGTCATAAGTTTTCTGGTGCTAAAATATAATTTATTTATTTATTCCTTTATTTTGGCGTTAGTGAGTGAACTCAGGCATAGCACATAGTAAGCACAAGCTCTGTCACTGATCTGTGTCCAACCACATATTTATTTTTTTACTGCATTGATGTGTTCTAAACAGACTTTTTTTTTTTTTTTGAGCACTTTATAGTTCTAAGCAAAGTTAAGCAGAATTGATGGACTGCCAATGTCTTGCCTCCACGCATGCACAGCCTCCTCCAGCGTCAACAAACTTCCAGAGTGGCCCATGTTCCACTGGTGGGTCTTCCCGACCCCGCTATCATTCTCATCATTAGACAGGCCCCAGCTCCTCTCAGGGCTAGTGATCTGGACAGGGCAGCACTGGGCAGCACAACCAAGGTCCTCTCCATTCTGGACATCAACTGGGTGCCTTGGTAAGGTGGAGGCTTCATCCCATGACTTCAAACAGCCACTGTGGGAGGTGACGCTGCTGCAGTATGTGCCCCCACCACAGCTCAGTCCTCACAGGACAGACCTGGTATTCTAAAAGGGAACCGTGGGTACCTCCCTGCCATTCATGGCTTAGCTTAACAAGTGTCATTTCAGTCATGCGCTGTTGATTGGACCAATTACAAAAACCCATGAAGGCTCAAGGAAGACTCTTTGATGCGGAACTGATTTTGTGAAAGAACACCATCTTTGGAAAGTATAATTAATATATTAATAATGATGGATTAATCTGCATGAAGATACATAGTACGTCAGTGGTAAATGTAAATGCCAAGAGATCATTTTTCAAAAAGTCTCTCACCTGTGTGAATTGAGCAGATGGAAATCATCAGTTAGGCAAAATCATTCTCCAAGTGCCAAGCTAAAGGTTAACTAAACCTCGTCTGTGAAAAAAGCATCTCTAGTGTTAGGAAACATTACTCAGCTACTGTCTCCTCCTGTTGCGGCTGAGCTCCGTTCCTCCAAGGCAGCATGTAAGAAGCAACCAACAAAGTCCTATCCTTTCTTCTCTCACCCTTAGCTCTGCTTTCTGTTGCAGAGGCAATTTTTATTCAAGTCTGGATTCATGAAAAATGAGTAGGATTTCCAGTCCCTTCTTTCTAAGAGAAGGGTCTGTGGTGTTTATGGTATGGTGATGTGCTATCTCACACACTTGTCCTAGGTCTGTTTCTTTTGGTAGATTTGGTCTTTTTAATCTTTTCTTTGGAGTCAGCTCAAGCTCAGACTCCTTTATTCCTATGGAACATATTAAAGATGAGGGGAAAAAGTGATAGTCCAATAGTCAAAGGGGGCACAGCCGTCCCTCAAGTACGCTCTGTCCTGCCAGGGTTTTAGCATGAGATCAGAATTACAGATATAACTGATCAATTTAGTCCTCATCTTCTCTTTCCTCTGGGAGCCTTAGTAAATATATTTCTTACTTAAAAAAAAATACTTTATCACTTCGAAAAACTTTAAAATAGGAGTGGACTTCACAAAAAGTTGTAAAAGAAACAAAATTCCCACACCATAAACAGAAATGAAACATCACAGAACCTTCCACAACACATAAAGGCCGATTAACAAAGGACCCTACTTTTTCATTCCTGTGATCAAATGTTTCAGGATGCAGAAAATCTAAGCGTGTAAACCTCGTGGTTTTGCAATCTCAGCAAACTTCCCTGCCCTCGGTGGCTTCACAATTCAAAGGTGAGGATAAATCTTCCCCATCCCTTCACCCCTTCCAGTCTCTGAGCATATATGTCAGAAACACCGAAGCCTAAAAAACAACCTGATCTCGGGGGCTGAGGCTTCAGGGCACTGAAGAAAATTGCCATTTTTCACTTCCTTTGTAACTGAAATACACGATGGTTGAACAGTATGCCACACTTACCGATTAAATCAAGGTTATGTTTCCATTTTCCCCCCTTTGATGCTGAGAATTAAACTCAGGGACTCATGCATACTAAACAAGCATTCTACTACTGAGATACAAACAATGCTCAGTTTAAATTTTAGATGGCATGAGTTTAAGTCAACCAAAGAATAAATTGCACTAAACATTGCAACTATCTTTTGACATATTACTGCAATTTTCTTTAATATGGAATTTATCTTGAATCAAATTGCAGAAAAATCTATAAAACTCAAATGCAGGAGCAAAGAAAGCTCTTGCATTTAAGTAACAGGATTTCAAGTAAGCATATTGTTGAGTCAATAATATTAACTAAAAATAAATATTAGCTAAAATATAAAACAGTGATGCCTTATATATTTGCTTTATTTTGGGTTTCTGCTTAAAAATGCTAAGACTGATTAATGTGCCTTGTTAAATCAATTCTGCCTTTTTAAAATTCCTAAAAAATTTCACATATATGGAGAATTTATGGAACATAAAGAACAGTGAGAACAAGTAGAAAGGAAAATGTACAACATGTGTCACTCTAGCATGAGGATTAATTGTCAGCTTGCCAGATACTAAACTTTCCTAGAATTTAGGGACTGAGGTAGGAAAACTCATCTTTGGCGAATGGTGCCCTTCCCTGAGCTGGGATCCTGGACTGTATAAATGGAGAAAGAGCCAAGCACAGCATCAACTGATCATTCTCTGCTTCCTAATTATAGATGCAATGTGACTAACTGCTTCAGTCTCCTGCTGTGATGCACTGTTTTTACAATGTGAATCAGAATAAACCCCCTTTCCCTTAAGCTGCTTGTCAGAGTATTTCATCACAGCAAACATTATATGATAACGTTATTCTACTTAAATGTACAAAGTTTATATAAGCCCTTCTAGAATTTAATATACACTTTTATAGTATTTAGGGAAGAAGAAGTGAAGTACAAAAATAAGGAGAATACAAAGTGAATGGACACTCTCAGTCATTAAGAAACAATAATCCACACCTCCTTAATTGCCTTTCTTCATTTTTTGATTCAAAGCACCCCAGCATAAAAACACCAGAAATTAAGCATTTCCTACAAAGACTTTCTTGGTTACCAGAAAGTGTGGAGAAAGTAGAGAACTTTTGCAGCTTTCAACTCCAGAGAGGGAATGTATACTTCTTCAAGCACACATAGCATACAACACAGAAATATCCAGCCAATGCTTGCTGAATTGAAATTTGATGAGAAACAGATAGTGTAGTTCTCCTTTTAATTATATTTTATGAGGATCGCTTAAAAGTCAATCCACTTAGACTATGACTTTTAAGGTCAGGAATGTCATTTTTTCTCAATCTAGATTCCTGGAAGCCTTACTTATTGTATTCAGTGTTTTTCTCTGGATAAAGTGCAAAGTCATGAGAATTACTGTAAAAATAAAAACCAGAACCAAGTTCTGGAAATGTAGTTCAGCTGGTAGAGTGTTTGCCTAACAAGTATGAAGCCCTGGATTCAGGACTTCAGCATAGCACAGATGGATATGATAGCATGTGCCTACAGTTCCCGCACATGGCTGGTGAAGGCAGGAAGAAGTTCAGAGCCATCCTTGCTACATACTGACTTCAAAGAAATATAGGAGACACTGTCAGTAATAAGCTTTTCAAAGTTATGCGTCAAATGTCAAGACTTCTTTACTGTTCTCTTATTGTCAGTCAAGGTTTTGTGAGTAATGATAAGCACTTTTGTTTTGGCAAGAACTTCATGAAAACTAAACAAAATTTGATTTCAGTTTTGACTGAAGATTTATTAATTTCACCTTCATTCAGAAACTACTTATGAGTATCTGTTATCAGCACTATAATAACCAGTTAAGGCTTTCCTTGGGGGCTCAAGTTATACTAAAAGATATAACTGTAGAAGACTTGGATATGATATACCAACATATTTGGAAAGTTAACTATTTCAAGCTGGTCAATTGAAAATCTGGATGTAGACTAGCTCTGAAAAACTATTCATTCTTTGTTAAAAGCAGTTTCCATCCAGATAAGGAAATTTTCATTTCGAAAGGTTTTATCGGAAGGAAAGTTGATCCCATATAACTATCATCTGAGAGATTGTGCTAGTTGGAAATACAGTAGCAACTCAACAATAAAAGACTGAGCTCCAGGCACATTTATCAAGAGTTGGTAGCAAGGCAAGCCTTGAGCAAGCTGCATTGATGTGGAAAGACCCAGATTGGACCATTTCCTGGACAGGTGAGTAAGATGGGGAGAACTGGTTTCAGTGAGGTGGTATTCTTCAGTAATGGTGTGGCCAGTTCTCTTGACTCCTGGTGTTGATATGAACTCTCCAGCCAAGTTGGATTAAGAACTGTAACCAAGTACCTTAAGAATTAATAAAACCCCCATGTTGCCCTAAGGTGTTTGCTCATGAATTTATCAGCAACATGAAGACAAACTGTGACAAAAATTACTGAAAATTTTTATTGACAGTTTCATACCGTTAATTATCTCCACCATGCTTCCACCATTATCTCTCATCTCCCTTTTTCTCCCACTGAAACGCTTCTTCCCAATAAATCCGCTTCCTTTTTTATGTCTTGTTTCGCATGTGACCCTTGGTGTTAGACAGAATCCTCTGCTGAGCACGGGTGTGATGCTGCTTGCTGGGGCATGGGCAGCCACCTCAGAGATTTTTTTACAGTGCTTATGAGTCACATCCAAGGCCTTATGAATGCTAAGCTAATGCTAATGTTATACCAGTGAACTACACTTTCAACTCCCAAGCAATTTTGTCTGCCTAGCAAGCAACCTTTATTCATCAAACATTTCCTTCTTTGTAGCCATCCCATACTTGGTCTTCTATTCCCTCAAAACCCCATACTCTATTCTTTTCTGTAGCTTTGGATACTATATAAACTCCAATTATTTGGCCCCTCTTCAAGTCTTATATTATTTTGGGACTCCTTTGCAAATGTGCTTAATTAAAAAAAAGGGTTTTTTTTTTTTTTTCCTATTTACCTGTCTTAGGACAATTTATTTGTAGTGCAGTCAAAGAACTTAGAGGTTTTCCCTTCCAGATAGTGGATCAGCAGTGAGAAAGGATTGTGTGGAAGATTAAAATCCTCAATTAAAAGAAAGACTTCTCTTCTTAATGGGACTAAAGGAAAACAGGAGATATAGCCAGGAAAAAACACAAAGCTACTTTCTACTTTTCCACCTTCATGCCTAAAACATATGTCAAGGTTGGAATATCTCAGAGCATTTTAACTTAGATGGTGGTAAAAGATAGTAAAGTTTGATAATGTAAAGCAAAGCCCCAAGTAGTGATATAGGAAAATAAACTGTTAAATTGCTGCTAGGCTACAATTATAACAGTAGTTAAATACAAATTAGAAAATTGCTCAGCATGGGCTAACAGCATGGGCTACTAAATCCCTCAGTCACGCCCAACTTCTACAGACCAGCACCTGGTTACTTAGTAACCATTGAGAGTCAGGTAAAGTTCCGATAATCTAAGGTCAATCTGCCGTGGCTGTTGCTAAGTAACCATCAATCTGGTTTTTGTTTGTTCTGCTTGACTAGAGCTCTTGGCATCACCCCCCCACACACACCTTCCACTGTTCCTACAGTACAAATTGAAAGAACAAACTGAAACTTATTGGTAAAGCACTTTGGGAATTATCCCTGCTTTCAGCCCACCAATGTAAAATTAAAAGCTCTTCTTCCTCCATTCTTTGGGATCTGGAAGATTATTTGGGAGTTATTCCCATAACAGTAGCATTCCATTACCTGACCTTCCGTGAAGTTAAGCTAAATGAAGTTAAGAACTAGTGAAGAACATCAAGATCGTTAACCGTAATTCTTGAGTCACATTGAACCCTAAAGTGAAATTTTTTGCTATCTTTTGAAAGAGATGTTATAAAATTAGATCATGTATATTCCATTGTATAACAACTATGTTGGTGAGTTTTCCATGATCACAACAGCAAATTGTAAAAAAGAAACAGTTTATTTTGGCTCATGGTTTTATTGGTTTGGAAATTTCAGTCGACGGTGGTTTGACACTATTGCTTTTGGATCTGTAGCAAGGTGGCACATCATGGTGGTAAGTATATGGCTGAGAAAGCCCGCTACTCATGATAGAAACCAAAAAAGTGAGAAAGAGAGATTAGAGGTACAGATTAATGGTAGTGCACCTCTCTCAGTTAATTTTCCTGTTGCTCTAAAGAAAGAAATTTTCTTACAAAAGCAGCTTACCAGAGAAGGGGTTATTCTGGCTCACCATCCAAGGGCAGATCCATCCTAGTGAGAAGTCAAAGGTGAGAGGAGCTTGATGCAGCTGGTCACATCACTCCATATTCAGGAAGCAGAGAGTGATGAATGCTTTGCTGCTCATCCTGCTGCAGTTAAGATGATTCTACCCACAGCAATTAGACAAACTGAGAAAATCTTACAGTGATGTTGTCAGAGCCCATACCCCACAGCCTCTAGGGTTGATCCCCAGCCAGGGACCCTTATTGGCAAGACTGTGAATCCTGTAAGAGGTGGAGGTTAGCTGGAGGAAGTTTGTCATTAGAGTCAGGTCTCGAGGTTTGGATAGTCCAGCGCTCGCGCTCTCTCTGTCTCTCTCTCTCTTTCTCTCTCTCTCTCTCTCTCTCTCTCTCCCCTTCTGATGACTGCAAGGTAACAGTGGCCTCCTGCTTCGACTGCCATGTCTTCTGCTATGAGATTCCCATCATAGTGAATTCAATCCCCTATGGAACGGTAAGTCAAATAAAAAAAAAACTTTTCTCTTTTAATCTGTCTGGGTCAGAGTATTTTTTAATAGCCACTTAATCTAGATAATCCCCCATGTGTGTTCATGACTTGATTCTTAGTAATTCTAGATCCTGTCAGGTTGATAATTAACACTAATCATTATAGCATCCATTCCCAGCACCACAAAGAGAAAGGAGACAGAGCGATTAGGGTTGAACTGTTATTTCCTCATGCACCTAAATGACTGGAAATGTCCTAACACTTCCACTTGCTCACAGTAAGACAAATATAGAGAATTAAGATTTTAATATGTAGGTCTTCAGAAGACCATTAATTTATAAAATATAGCAGCAACACTGACAGTCTATGAAAATCACTTTCACACCCAATGGTTTTAAGTGTTTCTCGAACTTTAGAATTTTATATAACTCACCTGTGTTAAATTACATCTGTACATAAAGATTTCTTCATACACAGTGAATGCTTAAACTATGATCAAATAAAACAGGTATATTTATTACTTTGGCCATCACCATGACCAAAAACATGAAAAAAATGATGGCAGAAAGAATTTATTTTTCATGGTTTGTAAGGATGGTATCTAACATGATAGAGAAAAATTTGTTGGAGCTTATGGTGGTGGGAACACATTAGGACTCCTTCAAGAAGCAGAGAAAGGGGCTGGAGAGATGGCTCAGGGGTTAAGCCTTTGCTTCACAAGCAAAAGGACCTGATTTCAAATCCCAGATCCCATATTAAACATGCAGGTTGGAAATGGCAGTGACCTGTACTGGGAGAGTCCAAAGCAAAGGAATGAAAAGATAGATCAATCCAGGCAGATTCCCGGCATCGGCCTCAGGCCTCCACAAGCACACTCAATGTCCTCTTCTATACACATACCTCACACTCACATACTCACATGTACATGTCCACAGAAGCCAAAAGAAGAAAAGGGACAAGGAGGAAGAAGTAGAGGAGGAAAAGGAGGAAGAGGAGAAGGAGGAGGAGGAGGAAGAAGAGGAGGAGGAGGAAAAGGAATATGTGTTAATCTAACTTTTTCCTTTTCCTCGCCTTCCCTTTTTCTCTAGCCTAGGACCCTAACCTGTGGGATGGTGCTGCCCACATTTGTGGTGGATCTTCACTCCTCAGTGAATCCTCTCAAGGGGATGCTGAGGTGACTCAGACAGTGCAGCACCTATTTGCAGACCTGGCCACTACACCCTAGTACAATTCCTGGAAGCTGTATGGTGGAAGGAGAGAACTGATTTCCGAAAGTTGTCTTTTGATCTCCACTCATGCATCATGTATGTGGGTTCTCAAATAAATTAATAAATAAATAAATAAATAAATAAATACTCCAAAGTTGGAGTCTTAAAAATAAAACTCTTCAGAAACTCCCTCAAAGACACACCAGAGATCTGTGTGTGACTGAGGATTGGGTGACTCAAGCCTGCAGTGTCATCACTTGGGTGGCTGAGGCAGAAGAATTCCATGAGTTTGAGGTCAGCCCAAGCTACAGATCAAACAATAAATAAAACCAACTGAAGCAGAAAATAACCCAGAAGTGTGACTCCAAATTTAGTCAGGTTGACAATGCAGGTTAACCATCACAACGGGGGCGTAAAGGGTAGCCTTGTGTACCATTTACATCTCACTTAGGCTATGCAGGTAATGGGGTGAGACTTTCTGAGCAAATATTTGGCACAGATTGCCATCTAGTTCTGGAAATGCAAATGAAGTCAATTAATATCTGAAAACCAGTATTCATTATCATGAAAATAGAAGGAAGTCTGGTAGGGGAGAAGAAGGGTTTCAGTGGGAAGGAGAGGATAGAATTGGGAATTGGTATGTAAATATCGTAAGTCCACTGTATTCATATATGAAATAAGAAAAGAAAGAAACTAGTAGAGGTCTGAAGTGACTGCAATATCCTATCTACACCATGGTAAGAAAACTTTGGCCAGAACTATATTCAGCCTAAATAATCCCAGATTCTTGACCCATGGGATTGTAAAATACTAAATGGTGGTTGGATACTATTAGCTTTGAGGCAATTTTGTTATGCAGTGGCAAGTAACCAATACATAGTATTGATTAGTAGAGAGTATTGTAGTTCACTCTGTGACTTTATCTTTTACCTGTATGTGGGATGAGAAGCTATTTGAGTGAGGCATCTTCCTTACTTAACCAATATTTTTGCACTGTGTTGGGCACAAAGGAAGTAAATATCCACTAGGGAGCAAGGGCAGTTAAGTGTGTATTTTAAAACCTTTGGCGTCATTGGCCTGCGTCAAGTGGTGAGACTGTTGCAACCAGGATATATTTTCATTGCAGAATAATCAGAATTTTCTAAGGGATTATAGAGAGGGAGAAAGGAAGAAGACAAAAGTTTCTCCAAGGCTTTAGAGCTGAGCGGCTGGAGGGACAGGCTTGCTAGTTACTAGATGGAGAAGTCTGTGGAGGGAGGAGGTTTGAGGAGTGAGGGGAAAAGAGTCACTTACAGATGTGCTAAGTAGAGATCATGCTGGCTACATGGGACTGAAGTGTGGAGCAGATCACAGGGATGTATATGTCTGGGGTTCTGGGAAGCGAAACTGGCTGGAGATACAAAATGAAGGTGGATAACATGGATGGCAAGTAACGAGAACAGGTATAACCAGAAAAGAGTGGACTGAGAGTCTGACATGTACGTCTTCCAACATGAAGATACTGGAAAAATGAGGAACTGCAGCAGGAAAAATTAGGAGATGGTGATGTGGAGAGGACAAGAAAGAAAGTTGCTTTATGGACAAAGAGCTATCAACCAGGCCAGATGCGGCTAATTATTCAAATAAGATGAAGACTGAAAACTGGTCAGTGAGTTTAGTAACAAGGTCATTGGTTATTTAAAAAGTTCCCTAGCTCTCTTTTCTCTTCATGATAAGAGAAATCAATAATTTGCAATTCTATTGACTCCTGATCTCAGGCCCTCAGCTTCCAGAATTATCAGAAATAACTTTCAGTGGCTTAAGTCACCTAGTCTATGGTGACTGGTTATAGCACCCTGAGATACAACAGAATAAACATCAAAATGATAATATTTTGGATATATTCAGTTAAGATATGTTAGAAACAATTTTTTATGTTTCGTTTGCTTTGTTAAATGATTATTGGCAAAAATGAAATTGCATACATGCATAGTTGTGTTATATATATGGCTCTTGTACAGCACCAGTGTTTTTAAGGGTACATAAGAAAGATCCAAAAGTTTGAGAGGATGACAGAGAAAGTCAGATAGAAAGATGCATGGAAAATACGTGCAGGCCAGATTCCTGGGAATCGTGGGTCATGTCACAACTAAGAGAAATGCCATAAAGTGGTTAGCGGTAAGTAGGTGCCTTCCATGTGAGAGGCCCTGGGTTTGAACACTAGCACTGCAAACAAATAATAAGCAAGTGAACAAACAAGAATTACACAATAAGAATAGTCCTCCCAGTTTTGAGGTTTGTGATAAGGTCAAGTGTGGAAGTACTGAGGATTGAGGGCAAAGAACAGTACTTACGGACATAGTTGAGTTGAAATATCTATACACTTCAAAATAATCAAAATAATCAGCCTTGAAAATACCCATCATTTAGAGAATTTGCTTGGAACTAACTCAGTACCTCATACCCTGTGGGGAGAGCATATTCTTCACTTGAAATAATAAGATCCATAGAGAAGATCAATTGTAGTAAAAAACAAAAACCTTGCAAAGTATTAACCACAAAATGCTACTTTGAAGATTGCACTTTTGTGAAAGAAAATTAATGACAATAATGCCAAACAAAACCCACATTCCTTAGGGAAATATGATTGACAAATATTAGAGACAGATGTGACTAAGAAATCAACTGAAATATGTGAAAATGGAACAAGATAACTCACTATTATTTTTACTATTCAGATAATAAAGACAGATAAAAATTTAAGCATTGACATAGCCGATACAGACAAATCTTTTCTTTTTCTTAATCGTTGGTTGCAAATTCTCTGCTTGGCTTCACCTTCAGAGTCTGCCTCTGGTAACTTGTCCTAATCTGACAATCCTCCTTCTTGATATTTTATTTCACTGGATTTTTTGTGGGGGGATGGCTTCTGGGATCCACCCCTGGGCCTGTGCATACTGAGTGCATACCTCAGAACCCCTCTTGACATCTTGAATTGCAGAGTCTGGCATTTCCCACTTATGCTAGTAGTCTGACCTCTGCTTCTCATAGCTCTTCAGAACAATAGGCTGCTGCTCTAGAGAATCATATCCTGACCTTTTCCTGAAAGGAAATGGACAGAAATTAACATTGAGAAGGATGGGTTCCCAATAAACAGAACTACACCTAACTGCTAGAGAAGTAGGGCTTACACGCCTGATGACATCGGAGTCAAAGCCAGTGCTCTGATGGACTAGTAGAGGAATCGTGGCCAGCGGAGCCACACACCTGCAGGTGTGCTCTCGCTTCCCTATAACTCCCTGGCATTTTTCTCAAAGATGATCAGTGACCCTGCTGCAGCCAGGGATGGAAATAGAAAATTCCATATTCCATGAGAACTTTCACCTAATCCCATGGGACACTTGCACTTAATGTCAGGGGAGGTGTAATCAGATGCCAATCAGGAGAAACAGAAGTCACTAAGCTAAAATCCCAACTCACCTGTGGCAAAAGCAGAAGGAGTCTAAAAGTGGAAGCCACAGGTGATTTTAGAGGCTTCCCCCCCCCCAGAGAAATGCTGTCTTGTGTGAGTATCATTTGCTCTTCATTGCAGACATGCAGGGCCAAGAGTGTCTCAGCTCTCCTGAAACCCAGAGAAAGGGGAGGGATCTTTAGTGGAACAGGTGTGCGTTTTTTTACATTCTGGGTGACCTCAAAGACAGACCTTGATTTGAAAAAGAGAGAAACGAGAGCTAAGAAAGCCAGATGCTCCCTGGGGTACGGAACCCAAAGGACGCATCTATGCAGCCTTTAGAGACAAACCAGATTTTTCTAAGACAGAATGTATGGATGGCCTCCTGGGCCAGGCGAATCTTGTGCATGAACAAACTAGTGACTTAGGTCTATCCAAAGACTTTATAGAGTAGGTGCATACTGTCCTCATAGGGTGTTTCTGCAGAAACACTTGGACATCTAGATCTGAAGCAAGATCTTAACTTTGAGCAAAGGGACAGATCACCTATAAGAGAACTGCGGGCATAAAACTCCACTTTTAAACATCTTCAAATGCAAAGAGGGCAATTGGCAACTTGAACAGTAGGAAATTTTGCTTCTTTCCTTTCCACTCCTCCTTCCCCATCTCAGAAAGGGGTCAGAAACTGCACACTGAAAGATGGAAGAAAAGGTAGAAGCCAGACTGTAAGAGGAGAGAAGAAATCAACGTCCTTGATGTTCTACTTGCTTGAAGATAAAGAAGTGAACATAAGCCACCAACTTCAAAAGAGGCTTGGATGGTAACATTCAGCTGAGACAGAAAAATTATGAGTGTTATGCTTATAAAATTTTAGACATCACTAAAGGGAAATGCCAACATAATATACAATGAGACACTTCTTTACATTCTTGTGAGTCCTTGTGTAGAATTATTTGAAACAATATAGAAACAGCATAATAGAGAAATGTGCTCAAGAGATTAATTATGATTTTGGAACAATTGATATAAGCAAAATCAAGTGGCTGGAAATCCATCTTCATTTTGCCTTAATGTTCACATTCAATTACAGATTTGGCAGTGAATTTAAAGGAGGAGCTGATAGACTTAAGTGTGATCTAAGGGAGAGATTGATCTGAATTCCCACTAAGGACAGTATTGGAATTTTCTTCAAATGCAAAAAGAACAATCTTCAACAGTGTGATATTATGAAATATATATTCAGTTTTTTGCCCTATTTCTTGGCATGTAACTTTTAAAATCTTGAGAACAGTAAAGGAAATGTGTCTTTTTGAAGGCTAATGGGTGGGTGCTGATTGCTGACCCTTAGGCAGGCAGCTTCAGAATGGAGCTGATCAGCAGAATTAAAAAAAGGCAAGTTAGAGGCTGGGTGAAGAGAGACGGAAGGTTACGTTTGGCCAATGATTCCATCAGTTTTACTATGTAAGAAAGCCTCCATAAAAATCTCAAAGGACAAAGTTCAGAGGGTGTCTGGAACTGAACCCCATAAAAGTTCTGGAAGGCAATGTGCGCAGAGGGCCTAGGATCCTGATCTTCCCACACGCCTTGCCCTGTGTTGTACTCGTCTCTTTCATGCTGTCTTTACACGCCCTATCCAAAATGCTTGACATTTCAGGTGCTTCACGACTTGGAGCTTTTCTGGTTTGGGATACATGCATAGATCTTAGTGTTCGGTATCCCCCATCTGATCGTTGGAAATCTGAGGTGCTGTACAATCCATGTTTTGAAATGGACCACGCTGACAGCCAAAAGGTTCCAAACAATGAAGCACTCAAAGTTTGGGCAGATGACAGCAACCTGTGCAATTGAAGTGCTAAACCTAACTGTCCCCTGTTGGGCTCTGCAAGCCATGTTGGTAAGTTACTGAAACTCAAGGTGGGAGCACTGGGATTCAAAATTTAGCATGTGAGTCCAAAGTTCCAGAGGACTGGAAATGTTTTGGGCATATGAAGTGGAGGCAGTCTTACAGGACTGAACTATCAAGCTTTGGAATCTGCTGACTCCAAATAGATAGTGTCACAACTGACGTGGGTTAGTGGACAATGGGCAGACGCCTGCTGCCGAAGGATAGCTTGTTTACTGAGTTGGGGAAATACTATAAACCTCATGTTAGGTCTTAGACTTTTTTTGAGTACAATTCTCCTTATATTTTCAGATGGTGGTGATAAGCATTAAAAACCACACTAACATCCACTAGAGAAGAGTGGCTGGGTAGGTGAGAGGCACGCAAGCCTTCCCTAGGGCATTGTGGAGCAGCAAGAAGCCACACACAGACCAACACAAGCTGCATTAAAAAAGTAGTGCAGAGGCTGGGGAGATGAATCAGGTGGTAAAGTGCTTATGAAGTTCAGATCCCTGGTACCCACAGAGAAGCTGGGAGTGATGGCATGTGCCTGGAATATTGGCTTGCAGTAGTAGAGACACAGATCCCAGAGTTCACTCTCCAGCCAGTCTAGCCAAATGATTGAACTTTAGGTTTTAGTGAAAGAGAATCTATATCAAGAAATAATATTGAAAGTAATTGAGAAAAACACCTGACATTAACCTGTGGTTTCTACACACATTTGCACAGGTATGTGCATATAACCTCCCTACACATGGAAACACACATATATCAACATACTCACACACACACACTCACACACACACTCACACACACACTCACACACACACACACACACACACATGAAGCAGTGCTTATTAGATCAAATAAAAGGAATAGAGTGGAGTATATGACATAATGCCATTTATGTAAGTTCAAAATACATAGTATAAAACAATGATGCTCATTTTGTAAAAGTACATGGAAATAAAATCAAGTGGTTGACCATAGAAAGGGCCAGGGAAAAGTCTACTGACAGTGAGAGAAGGGAACACTAAACCTGACTGAGGATACTAATGATGAAACTCAACACCCTTCAGAAGAAAAACGAATTATGCTAAAGAAGCAAATGCAACTCTTTCTCTTTTTGAAATAGGGTCTTACTGTGTAACCCAACTGGCATAGAAGTCACAATCTTACTGTCCCAGCTCCCTAAGGGCAAGATAACAGGCTCATGCCACCAGGCCTGGATTCAGTTTTCTTACTAAAATTTTGATCTGACCTTATACAAGGTGCCTCCTCACTATCCCTTCTAGTTTGCCTAATGTTTGGAAACCCTAGAAAACTTGGCTGGGGTTCCACATCAACTGACACAAGTAGACCGGAATTCAAAATATGTGGGAAAATTTGTATCTTTACTGGACATAAGCATTTTTATTGAATAAAGTAGATATAGCAAGGTGGGAGCAACAGATGCAGTGCAGTTTACGGTTCACATGGTATCCAGCATTATGCTTTATCTAGATGATTTGAACTGCACAGCAAGATGTGCATAGGTTCTATGCAAGGACTCTATCAGTTTATATAAGGTACTTGAACATCCATAGATCTAATCCTCCCCCTACTCTCATCTGCTTCTGTATTTACCAAGGATTGGTTATAGTTTCCATTATGGCCAGGAATTGAAAAGTTAGAGATGTTCTGGTATACTTTGCTTAATCTGCTGCAAATCCTTTATATCTAAAATGCACATGTTGGTTGACTTCATCTTAGGTATTTTAAAAAGTTTAATAGTCACTTTTAGTTGAGAGTCTCCTACTCCTTCCCTCCAATTACTTGCCCTGTATGAAGCTGCCAGGTCTGGCAAAGTTCAAAGCAACAAAATTTGCACAAACCTACTGTTTCCTGCCTCACAACTGCTGGTCTATTGGTTGTAAAGATGAGAGTTCAGCTTTGAGAGAATCCGTATCTACTGGAAAGACTTGCCTCTCTCCTTTACGGTGCACACATGCTATTCTCTGCCAATGGTAAAAGTAAACTCTCATCTTTGGCTAAGGATTTTCTTTTTCCTTCCCTGCTGAGTCTCTGGAGAGAGGAGTTGGGGCAATAAATTAGCTTGTACATTTATCACAGGCTACAAGGTTGGGTCTGCGTAAAAAGCCATTCATCTAGCTATGATGACGACACATTAGAATCGTTTGGGGAGCTATAAAAGCATGCCAGTCCTGCACTGAGCCAGACAAATGGCTGTGGAGTCACTGGAGCTGGTGTCTGGGCACTGGTAGGTAGTTAACGCTCCCAGATGCTTTCAGGAGGCAGTCGAGGTTGAGATCTGCTCTGAGCAATATTTGCGTCTAGTCTTTAACTCGACAATACAAGAACTAACTGCGAAAAATTAAAATATCAATTTCTTTGTTTCTGGCATAGAGTTATGTCTTATAATCTTAAAAAATTCAGGCCCCTCTTTTTACAGGATCCTGGGGGGATGGCTGTACCGCTACCTCATCACATTCTTATGAGACAGACACAGGGAGGATGACTAACGCTGGCTCAGATCAGGGCTGTGCCTGAGAATCACAGATTTGTTCTTTCTGCTTTCTGAATTTGTCGTCGCTCATTCCATGAGTGTCAATGGGCTGCCAGTTACATGCAGAGAAGGACGTCTTCTCTATCGTGAGAATAGAGAAGGACTCTACTTTGATTTTCAAGGTGCCTATATCGGTCAGTTTTCTCCAACTAATTAAACCCGAATCAGTATATAGAGCCCCAGAGGGGCACAGCGTTTTCATTTTAGGATGGTGGGGCTACATCAGGAAAGATCTTAGAGCTGGGGATGTAGCTGTAAGTGGTAAAGCACTTGGTGCAAAAGCCCTGGGTTCCATCCCTAGCACCAAAACAGGTGGCAAAGTCTTAAATGTGTGTACATTGGACTTCACAGGCAGAGACTGTCGTGAAATAGGATGGAAGAGGTATGATAGTGTGACAAGGTGATGCTTACATCAATATCTGGGTGAAAGGTAAATAATAGCAAGCGGAGAATAATTCCAGTTAAGACAAGAGAATCAGTGAGAAGAATACTTAATAGACTAGGCTAGTGTGAATTAATAAACACCTGACAAAACCTAACTACAGAGGAAAAAGATGAGAAAGTGGTTGTCGTCATAGTTAGATACAAATGTCAATTTGGCAGTTGAGGGTTCAAGTTCCGTGCACATTTGTAGAGAATTAGTAGATAAGTTAAGCCCAGAGTGAATCTGCATGACATTGTCTAGTTGATAGGAAAGGCCCAGTTCATGGTGGGCAAGACTAGCCTCTGGGCAGATAAAAAAGATGGAGGAAGCTATTGGAGGAAGTTGGCACCTTTCTGTATTCTTGGCCAGACATGCTGATCTGGTTAATGAGGATTGTTCCTTTCTTAGTATTATATGGATATGACAAGGTCGGGTCCCACCTCTTGATGTTGGTGCAGACTTTCCTTCCAAGCTGGACAAGTAATTGTAACTGGACTATTTATTATAAGCTAGAATAAAATCCCTTGTTCTCTTAAACCGTTTGGTCATATGTTTATCAGCAATAATGCAGAGTAACTACAGCTGTTGCTTTGGGCAAGAACAGGGAGACAAACTTGAAATGGATATAGGAACACTTCCCAGGGTGTGGTGGTAGTGTTCTCTCTCTCTCTCTCTCTCTCCCTCTTTTCCTCCCTCCCTACTTTCCTCCCTCCTTCTTTTCCCTCCCTCCCTGCCTCTCAGATGGGGAAATCACAAAAGAAAAGCAGACAAATATGGTGATCTGGATAAAGACAGGCCTTCTGAAGCATTTTGAGGAAAGTATGTCCATGTCTATACTGAAATGTATGACAGGGTAAGATGGACTGATAAATGAAGAAACATCCAGGTAAGTGCATTATTCACATAGAACCCAGGAACTGTGTATAAGACCGTTGACTTTAAAATTCTTCCAACTTTGTTATTAGGCTCAATTTTTAAAAAGTAAAATGCATGAGACAAAACAGTCAGAAACAGAGAATGAGGCCGGCAATGTTTTACAGCCTGACTTGATAACTGGACAACATAATGAATGCCCTCAGGACTGAATGTGGGGCATGTGGGGGAATGAGCAGGAGTCACTGCGAACTTCAGTGACTAGAGCATCAAGTGCACACATGCAAGAACCATTTACTGTGCCCCACTATGTGCCAGGTACCTTAGTCAGTGTTTTATGTATTTATTTCTCATCCTTATAATAACTGCACAGAAAATACCATCTGATTCCTGTTAAAGGGGAGAAAACAAAAACTGGATCTGGTAAAGTAGTAAAAGGAAGAAGAGTTTAGAAAAGGAAAACAGTGAGTTGATCTTGAGGTGAAAGGACATTGAGACAATGGTTTTTAAATTTGTATGTTTGAGGTAAGAAGCATGGTATTTTGGTTTACATAGTGCAATGATTACCATGCTCAATATCGCACATCTTTCTGCTTCCATTGCTACCTACCTATCCCTAACATGGTTGTGGAACAAGTATTTGAGATCTATATTCTTAGCAATTTCCAGTGTAAAGTGCTGTGTAGTAAGCTGTATTGACTTTACTGTGCACTATCACTCCACTTGCTGATAGTTTCATAGCTGCAGCTTTGTACCCATTTCCTCCAGCTCTCTTGCCTCTGCCAAGCCTTGTTTAACCCTCTGTTTCTATGTCCTCAGTTTATTAATTACTTGTTTCATGGTACTGGGAATTAAACACATACAAGGCAAGTGTTCTCCCACCCAACTATCCCCGCTTCCCCCGCTCAACTCTTTTCAGGTACCACATATACATAAGATCACGTAGCAGCTTTCTTCATGTGTAGCTTATTTCATTTAATGCACTACATTCCATATTCACCTATACCGTCACAAATGTCAAGATGTCCTTGCCTATAAGGCTGAACAATACATCGTTATATATATAAACCACATTTCTTTGTCCATCCATGAGGATCAGAGGTGGTTTCAATGTCTTGCCTGTTGTGAATACAGATGCAATGAACAGGGGGATCCAAATATCTCTTTAAGATACTGATTTGCAGAGCTGTGGAGATGGCTCAGCAGTTGCAGTACTTGCCATGCAAAAGGACAAAAGTTTGGATCCTCAGATCCTGCATGAAATGCTGACTGGGTATGGCAGCCCAATTGTAATTCCAACCCTGGTAAATCAAGCCTCAAAATCCCCCAGAAAGCTAGTTATCCAGACTAGCATTAGAGACCCAGCTTCAAAACAATAGGGTGGAAAAGTGGTCAAGGGTGATTCCTAACATCCCCCTCTGATTGGCATATATGTACTTACTCATGTGTCTTTGTACCTATGCACATGTATTTGCGCCTACCTACATATACACACATATATGCACCATGCATCTCCATACTATGGTCCATTTCTCTCTTTTTCTGAAAACTGTGTTCTTTATATATTTTAAATCAGTATTTTCCTTCTTTTCTTTTTTCTTTTTGCTACTGGGTTGTGTGACTTCCTTACACATGCTTATTAATATTTTACCAGATCTCTATTTTGCAAACCCTACTTCTAGGCTGTACGTAGCCTTTTCATTTTCTCTACTGCTTAATTTGATACTTTGTAATTCCACATAATCTCATTCACTTAACTTTGCTCCTGTTGCCTGAGCTTGTGTTGTCACATACAAACAATCACCGTCCATGCTAATGCCAAGGTTTTTCTGTTTCAGTGTCCAGAGATTTTATATTTTACACTTCATATTTCAGTATTGAATCCACTTGGGCTTTTTACAAATGAAGCAAAAAAAGGATGTAATTTCATAGTTTTACCTGCAAATACTCAATTTTTGGCCAACATTTGTTAAGATGCTCCTTTTTATGTGTCTTTATGAAAGCTAATTGAACTGTGCACATGGACTTATTTCTGCTTCTCCATTCCATTTTTTCTGTTTTCATATTATTTTCAATTCAATGTTTTGTTCATTTTTTTCTATTTTTACAAGCATATTGAGTATTCATACCAGCTTCCCTCTCTCCCTTCTCCCTCTCATCTCCTCCCTTCCCTTCACTATTCCCTCCCACTCCCTCCCACCCTTCTGCCCGCATGCCTCAATGGACCTCAGGGTTCATCCTGGCTTGTCTGCTCCTGTTGGGGTTCAGGCCTTCATAGTATAACAAGTTACCTCTCTTCAGGCCACCCCACTGATGTGTGTGCACTTCCCTTCACTCATTCAGCTTTAGGTTTCCAAGGTTTCCACTGTGAGTTTCCTTTCTATGTGGATATAATAACAGCTGCCTACAGAGCAGTTTGATGTACTATCTTCCTACCTACTGGTTTATTGTATGTCTTCCCTATTGATCTATTTCCTTCCCTTTTTTAGGTTCTTGTTCTAGTTTACAGTAACAGGGATGGGTACCATTCTGACAAGTGGATCTTGAATCCACTCAGAAAGCTGTTGGTTGTCTCCTTGATATTCATGCCACTATTACACTGGTGGTCACTTGTTGCCATGGTGATCTATATTGCAACTTATAGATTTTATGCCATTGATGAGACTAGTAATGATTTCTCTACTCCAGTAACTTCTACAGCATTCCTTGCTATCGTATAAACTGTCCAGCAAGGAGAAAGTCCTCAGACCAGTTCCAGCTGATTCATTTTGCCCATGTACTGTAAGCCATTTGTGTTGCATCTTCAGTAATAGGGCCTTACTGATGGTTTTTGGAGAGCAACCAAGAGCCATGGCAAAAGTCTATAATGTTCGGTAACCTTTAAGACCTCTCTGACCAACATTCTATTAGGAAGTTCCACATTCCTGTTACTTCTAGTATAATTTTGTCCATGGGTTCTAAGTGGATCAATTCAAGGCTTTTCTTTTATTTTTTGTTCCCTATTTTCCTCACTCTATGCTCCTCTGCATAGGGACTGCTCAATCTTGCTCTTTTTTTAAAAACACTTTTTTTAAAGCATATTACTTTGGAATTGCTTCCCACATTCAATTATTTTGTGATAGAATTTGACATCAGGAAGTTTAAGTCTTTCTGCTTTAAAGGGTTTTAAAGTCCTATGGATCATTTAGCATTTTTTCTCTACTTGTTCAAAAAAATCATTGGAAATTAGGGTTGAATAGGGACAGGTTAAATCTGTAGATTGCTTTGGGAATACAGACATTATTACAGCATTAACTCTTCCAGTTTGTGAACCTGGAACATTTTTCTTTTTGCGTCCTCTTTCAGAAATGTTTTGTTGTCTATCACCATGCCACACTAAATGTGTCTGATCTTATAAAAATTTTTTACTATTTTTAGTGTATAGAGTCTTTATTTCCTTGGTTATAGCTATGGTTATGTATTTTACTCTTTTGATGCTATTATAGTCGAGATTATTTTCTTGAGAGTTTTCTCTATTTTGGGTAGTTTGCCATTGGTATAAAAATTCAAAATGAGGGGCTGGAGAGGTGACTCAGGGGTTAAGCCTCTGCCTTACAGGCAGAAGGTCCTGAGTTCGGATCCTAGACCCCACATATAGAGACGCTGGGCAGAAGTGGGGGCAGCCTGCGTTTCTGGTCCTGGTAGGGCGGAGCCTGTGAATCCCAGGGCAGAGTAAACAAGGAGGAGGTGGAGGCGTCCATGGTGGTTCCCGAATTCGTCCGTGGTTCTACACACACACATATATATATACACACACACATACATACACACACGCACACACGCACAATTGAATAAATAATAAATAATAAAAAAATTCAAAATGAGCTTTGGATGTTAATTTGTTTGAAGATGTTGTACCCAACAACTTCAAAACATCAGTGAATTTGATTGCTGGTTCTAAAAAGAATTTTTAATGGACTATTTAGTTTTTTTTATGAGATAATGCAATTTGCAAGCAGGAATAGTTTTACTTTCTCCTTCCATTTGTTAATTTAAGTCTTTCTCTCTCAATGAATCAATTAGTCAATCAATCAATATGTTTCTGTCTCTCTTTGTCTCTGTGTGTGTCTCTGTCTGTCTCTCTTTCTCTCTCTTTTACACACATACATATACCCCTTGTTTGCTCTTGCTGTGGTTAGTACTATGTTGAAGAGAAAAAGAAACAACAAGAATGAGAGTCTCTGCTTTGTAATGAATCTTAAAGATAAGACTTTCAGTTATTTTTCCCCCATTGAGTATGATGTTAGCTATGGTATTATTAAAAATGTCTTTCCTTATGTTGAGGAAATTCCCTCCTCTTTCTGTTGTGTTGAGAACACTTGCCATGCAGTTGATGTTTAACTTTGTCAAACATTTTCTGCACCTGGTAAGATAATTATCTAACTTTAATGTATCATTTTGTCTGGTGCCTCATGGGTTGATTTGTTGATACAGAATTACCTTGAATTCTTCAGGCAAATTTTTGTCTTAATGTCTTATCTTCTTGATGTGCTGTTGAATTCAGTTTGCTAGTGTTTTATTGAGGATTTTGGTGATATGTTAATGTTTAGTGGAATGCTGAAGACATGTGTCTTTTAATACAAGGAGAAATATAGAGACACAAATTTGCTAATGACCTAGCCTCATCATGTGAGAGGCAGAAAAATCAATGAAATCTACAGAAAGATAACTGAATTCAAGCAAATGGATGAAATTCCAGAGAAAGAAACTTAAAAGAGAAGAACATAAAAATGGATTGCAGGAATATACTCACCATGGGAGTAGGAGGAAAAGAGGTATTAGAGAGTTCACAGGGACCAGAATCTGCCTGATCCTCATCAGGGATGGGAATAAGCTGAACTCCCATCAACAATTTCATGCCTGGATTCTGTGAATCCTTCCCATTCCTTCTGATTTACTCCTGATTCTAGTATTCAACTCAATTTGTGGTGCTCCATCTTGTCAATCAGTACATACAGTAACTCCTTCTCCTTTTGTTTGTTTTCCTTGCTTTCTTTCTTCCCTTTTCCACTTTTTCCTTTCTTCCCGACAGTGATTTGGATTCTACCTGTTATGATTTCTAGTACAAGGGATAACAAGTAACTCAGGTTACTTGTACGCTTGACCTATTTCACAGTTGAATAAGGTAGAAAGACAGTCACTGCCTTGTGACCATCACTCATCTAACTGAAAGTCTAGTGTCTACGTCAAAGTCCCTATTGCTATATCATACATAAATTCAAAGCAGTATTTCTCATCATTCAGATGGTCCTAGCCTGATAGTTGATAGCTCTTCAGGTCACATACAATCCTTTTTTTTTTTTTTTTTACCATGCACTCTTACAGCCTTTATTCTTTCATATGAGATTTAAAACATAGAAGTGGGGTTAGAATAGAGTTGTCTGAGGTATTGTCACATACTGAATGAAGTATTTTGAAAAAAAAATACCATGTTGTTTATATGAGGAAAATATAGAGAGATAAAACTGTGCTAAGATCTTTGAAGTTGGCCTTCATTAATTGCCTAGCTAATTAATAGAACTGTGATATAAATATGCATGGAATTCTCACTATTAGTTTTTTTTAGCAGTTTGTCAAGGGAACATGTTGTATACTGATGATTTTATAATATGGTATGCATAATGAGAAGGACTGTTGAGAATTTCAGGAATACTGTGTTTGTAATGTAATGATGATTTCTAAATGCAGAAGAAACACTGAATGGTGAGAAAATAGAAATAATTAACAGGGCTATAGACTACTTATGACAGAAGTTTGGCTATGAAAGGAAGAAGGTAAGGTGACAGAACGGTCGAGGTGTCAGGTAAAGAAAGCATCAAGATAATGCTCAGGGTGCAGAGACAGAAGGATCCTATGTTTGAAACTAGCGTAAGCTACATAATAAATTTCAGGCTAAGCCAAAGCACAGAGAGAGATCCTTTCTTAAAATAAGGGCAAACATTCCTCAAAATTTAAGCATTAAGAAAAAATAAAACATAAGACAAAATACTCCTGACTTGAGCTATTCCATGCCAAGCATTACACTGGACATCAATGACATGAGTGATCATAAAAATACACTCTTAATTTTGAGTATCTCCAACTGCATTTGAGTCCAGAGATGCTTTAGCATCTGTCATAACAAAGAATTCTTAAACATATAGCACCAATATGTGCAATAAAGGAAGAAACCTATTATTGTCTTGGAGCGCTGTCAAGAACTTCATGGAAAAAGTGACCATTAAGATCAGCCCTAGCAGCAAAGCAACTTGGGAAAAGGAGAAAGGAAAGAATTTCTAACTAGAGATATACATTCTGAAAGAATTATTAGAAGAAACTCTGCAGGTAGAAGTGAATTGGTTCCATACAGAAATACATAAAGAGAAATACAAATGAGCATGTCTGCTTGAAGACTGATAGACAACTACAGGCTGAAATAAAAAAGTACCAGGATGTGTGGCTTCAGACATGCTAGTGTCAGATGGCAATAAGGAAGTGTGTAACTTGGCAAGGTATCAAGACTCTTATTTTGTTCGTAATAAGGAACTCATGTTATCAAGACTATAATAAAATATTTGCTTAAAAAAGATAATCAACTTCCGGGTATGATGGTAGGGTTTGGGCTGAACGTCATTTTAAGAAAAGCTAAAATATTATATGTACATGCAAATTTTAAATCAAAATTTCATATAAAATATATATGCACACGTATGCATGGATGTGTGCACACTCACACGTGTGCGTTCAAAGGGATAAAAGAACTGAGAAGCCAAATAGAAAAAAAGGCACAAAACCCTGGAGAAAGGAGACCCATGCAGACAACTGAGCTGACATTATGCAGCCACATCTTTCCTCAGGGCATTTTAGAATTTCAGCAATGGAGAAAGAATGTAAGAATACAGGCAAAGGGGTTGAAGAAAATTAGTTTTAAGAAGCAGAAAAGCTGGCATAGCTTTCCCCCAGTCTTATGCCAACAGATTTAGAGTCTGGATGCTAATAAGAAAGGTGGAGAATCAATTCCAATGCTCTGGAGCATCCTTGAGACATTCACTAAATTCTCGGGTTATCTGGAGATCCTGGTTGAAATAAAAATCGTTGGAAAACAAAGCAAAGGTTTTTGTAATCTCTCAATGCAGAGAAGTACCAGAGAAAAGACTCCAATAACCCTCATATGGGATACCTGGGGGTTATGCCCAAGGTAAAAGTTGATCTAGAAGAAGAAGAAAAAAAAAACTAGTCCCAAAGAAAGCCAGATACAAGAATTATTACAATAGCAATTTAAGGAGAATGTAGAGATGGCTCAATGGATAAAGGTGTTTGTCACCAATCCTGACAAGCTGAGGCCAATCCCATGAATTCACCTGGTGGAAGAAGAGAACTAACTCTTATAAGTCATTTTCTGACCTCCAAACATGCACCACGGAATGTGTGCCCACACACACACACACACACACACACACACACACACACGTGCATGCTTACACAAATAAATGTAAAAATTTTAAAAAATAATTTAAGATAATTGTGATTAACGTGAAAATAATAGAATAGATTGGGCTGGGGAGGTGACTCTGTAATTAAAGCACTTGTCTTATAAGCAAAAGGACCCAAGTTTGGATCCCTAAGTCCCACATAAAATGCTCGGTGGGTGTGGTTGCCTGACTGTAATTTCAATTTTAGAAGGGAAAGACTAGGAAATTCTAGAGTAAACGTCTTGGTTAGACTAGCCCTATTGGTAAGATTTGGGTTTGATTAGAGGCCCTGCTTAAAAATGAACAAGGTAGATGAATATGATTCACAATAACAACCTCAGGCATGCACATATATGTGAATACACATACACACACAAACACACACATGAACACACCTTCTTACACATACATGAAAATGAAAGAAAAGTGGAGAAAATTAAGAATTTTACTAGAAACTTTAAACTTGTAAAAAAAAAAGTATATACTTAGCATATGTAATTCTTTAGATTTACTCCCAAGCACTAAAAAAAAAAGTATGCAGAAGTAAAGGGGTGAAATAATAAGAGCAAAAACTTATAAAACAAATGTTCAGTAGAGGCAACAAAACCAATGAATGTTTGATACTTGAAAAAAAATCAGTAGATTACTTGGCAACACATCATAAATAGAAGGCAAAGACATAAATGATCAATATGAAAAGAAAACTGACATCCCTGAAATTTCGCAATTGCTAAAAGGATAACTATAATAAGAAGATATATGTTGTTGAAAATTTTGACACAATTCAGTAATTCCTAGAAAAATGTACCTTACCAAGTTGGACACAAAGTGAAACCAAAATTCATAAACATTTTAAGCATTGAACCCAGAACTAAAACCCTCTATTTACATAAAGCCTCTGGATCCAGCAATATTCCTGTTTAAGTTTTCTCTTTGGTGCAGTTACCATAACAAAACAAATACCTGAGACAAATCAACTTACAAAGAGAAGAGGATATTTTGGCTCACAGTTTTAGAGATTTCAGCCCACGATTGGTTGGCCCTGTTGTTTGGGGGCCTTGGGGAAACTGTGCATCATGATGAAAAGAATGTGGTAGAGAAAAGCTCCTGACTTTCTGGCCAGGAGGCAAAGGAGGCAGAAGGCCGTACTGCCAGTGAGGAACTTCTGTTAGGCCTCATCTCTCAAGTTTACAGTATTTCCTGGAGTGCCAAGCTGGGGAGACTTGGCTGGGCTGACATCAAACTCTGTACATAGCTAAGAATAATTTTGAACCTCTGATTGTTCCTGTCTCTACTTCCTGAGTTCTGGGAGTGGATGCGTGTGTCACTAAGCCTGGTTTATACAGTATTGAAGACTGAACTCGGGGCTTCAAAAATGCTTAGGCAAGCATGCTACCAACAAGCCTGCATTCCCTGCCACCACAGCATTTTCTTAAACATTAAAGGAAGAAATCAATAAGCAGCACAATCTTATAGAAATTCTTAAAAAATGTTGTGGGGTTTATTTTCAGTGCTAGAAAACAAACCCTGCCTTAAGGTAGTCACCCTATATGTTAGTGATAAATTAATTAGGATCCATCCCATGTTGCTAAATTTCTATGGATTTTTATCTTTGCCCTTTGTTTTCTCTTCTCTGTTCATGCATAGAGTTCTGCAACTGACCTTTCACCAAACTCACTGAAGTATTCCATCAAACAAAGGTAAGATGCCTATGATTTGGAGGCTATGTTAAAAATATGTAACTGGGGAGCCTACCCCTCGTGGCACTCCAGGTCTGGAGTCAGTTCTTTTCTAGCTCCATGTCTCTCACAGATTGCATACCTGGAGTCCATGAGTTCTCTAATGTCCCTTGCCCCTCATGATATTCCATATCTGGGATCCATGAGTTCTATTCTTTCTCTCCTCTAATAAATTCTGCCTTAATTCTCTAAAAACTATATAATTGATTGTTGAGAGAGGATCTTGCTATGTAGCTGAGACTGACCTAGAACTTCCTATGTATCCCAGGTTGGTCTTCATTTCAAGATCTTCCTGCCTCTGATTACTGGGATTAACAGGCGTATGCTACTATGCCTTGCTAAAATAATTTTTTTAAAGCTGGATATAGCTCATTGGAGGAGTCCATGTTTAGGATGCATAGGCCTTAGGGCTCAATTCCCAACACCAAAATAACTTGTTTAAACCCAAAACTGGGGGCTGGAGAGGTGGCTCAGAGGTTAAGCCTCTGCCTTGCAGGCAGAAGGTCCTGAGTTTAGATCCTAGACCCCACGTATAGATGCTGGGCAGAAGCAGGGCCTGTGAATCCTGGGGCAGAGTAAACGAGGAGGAGGTGGAGGCGTCCATGGTGGTTCCCGAATTTGTCTGTGGTTCTACACATATACATACGCATACACACACAATTGAATAAAAAAAATTTTTTAAACCCAAAACTGATGTGATTAATGCAAGAAACATCCTCCTTTCTTGGTTCTTAAGCCAAGTTCTGTCCTCCTTCCTTAAAATCTATCCAGAGAATTTACACTGTATTCCTTCGACTGACGCCTTCATTGTTAAGATCCCAATGAATTTGTTTCACCTTGCAGAAGACAAAACTGAGTCTTTTTAAAAAAATAAATTATTTTATTTAAAAATTTTTTCAAGTATGTGTGTGTGTGTGTGTGTGTAACAGTGGGAACTGTATGTGCCTGTAGAACCCCAAGGGTGACTTCAGGAATCATTCTATTTTACTTCAACCTCCCTTTTGGTATGCCCTGGGACTTTCCAGGATTTACCTTTTAGAGCTGGAAGTATAGGCTGCTGTCATTTCTGCCACTTTACATGAGAACTAGGATCTGAACTCAAGTCCTTTTGCTTTCGAGGCACAGTCTTAATCCCTGAGCCATCTCTCCAGTTTTACTACATTTAGCTTATATGTTGAGTCACATAAAAGTTTGTGGGCAACATAGTACACTAGAAGTAACATTCAACATTTTTAATAATATATGTGTATGGATACATGAGACTAATGCTTTAAAATGCTATTCATATATTTGTTAATATGTGTGGCATCATTCATAACTTTGGGTAGTATGCTAAAATATTGAATGCCACAGTGGTTATTAAATTTCATTGCTGATTGTATTATAGCCATTTTATGCCCTTGGTCATAGCGATGAATCATTACACACTGAGGTATCTTCAAAAGCTTTTGCAAACAACTGTAAACAAATATTTAATTTCTTAAAGGATTATGAAAAAGATTCTAAATATGGATTTCTTAAAACTTAAATCATACCACTGAATTGGTGCTATAGTTTGGATTCTTCAAAGGCCCAGGATTGAAAGCTTGGTTTCTAGCCCATCACACAATTAGGGTGTAGCGGAACCTTTAAGCAGTGAGATCTACTGTAGGAAAGTAGAGTACTTTTGAGGGAGCCTCTCCTACCACTCTTCTTTTCTTCTTGGTTGACATGAACCCAACAGATGTGGTCCCAGCATGGCATGCTGTGACTATGGATTGAACTCTCTTGAACCATGAACCAAAGTAAACTTGCTGCCCTAGAGATTGATAATTTTGTCACCATGATGGAGTGCTGACGAGTACAATTGCTAAGACTTTCTAGAACTAGTGAAGACACTAATGGAACCATGAAAGTTCTAACTCAAGATCAAGTTGTGTAGGAATTGATTACATGCAACTCAAATGAGAAGATTTTTTAAGACTTTTGAAAACACTGGAATCTCTTTAATGTCTTGTTTTCCATATTTAAGGAAACCTTTTCTTGTAAGGAACTTATTGCTTAGGCTGGCCTCCAATTCTTTGTCCTTCTTTGTCTCTCCAATGCTGAGATTACACACTTGGTTCTTAAAACCCAGCAACCAAGCAGTGCTTAATGCAATTAGATCTGTTTGGAAAAAAAGTTGGTCTTACTTTGATTGTTTTGAAAACAGATTGATCTTACTGTTACTGAAGATTTATGGTGAGAGCTCCAGCTTCACAGCCTCAACAGGCTTGGTTTGATCAGCCATCCCAATATGTCAATTTAAAGGGCCACAGATAATGGTAAAAAGCAGAGAGAGTAACATATTTATATGTTACTTAGAGATAAGAGACCAACAAGGAGTCCAGCGATCCTATTTCATCTTCAGGTTGTTGATGTGAGCTTTAGGTTTAGATGAAGAATCAGTGCAAAGGTCAAGAACTATGTATAACCAATCAAGGTCAAGGTATGTCTGATTATTTTCACAAGGCGATCTGAAGGAATCCTCATTCATGCTGAGGGGATAGCTACAAGAAGATTGCTTCTGCTCCTAACCTAGAAGTAGGGCTTGGTCCAGCCAGGCTGTGCTATCCCTGACTTTCAAAGTAACTTTCAATGTTTGGATAACTTATCTTTGTGTCTCTCACTGTGAAAAAATGATCTGTTCCTCATAAACTTATATTTATTTCAAAGATGCAATTTTCAAATTATTTATTTATAGCTCGTATATGCCATAGATCATGGGTGAAGGTCAGAAGACAAGGAACGGCTCTCTCCTTCCACCACATGGGCGTCTGGAGATGTAACTCCAGTTGCTAGACATGCCAGAAGGCACCTGCTGAAGCAGCTCCCAGGCTCCCAGATGTAAGTTTTTAACAGCTGGATAACTCATCCTTGCCCAGATTAAGGAGGTATACATTGCCAAAAAGGAATTGCACTTTTTTCACTTCCTTCTCTATGATTCCTTGTAACCTACCCATCACCAAATTGTTGATGGCAGAGAAACTCTCCTGGATCAAGGGCCAGATTATCTATAATAACTTAATCAGCAGCCTGTTTAGAAACTTGTGACTTTACTCACAAGGGAGTAAGCTGTTGGAATGCTCTAGCTTGCACTGCATTTTGCATGTTTTTTTTTTTTTTAATTCCCTTTCTTAAGTACTAATCCTAATGCTTGGGAGACAGGATATTGTTCTGGGGCATTTAAAAAATGTTGCCTTCAATTTTACTATTTTAAAAGATTTATTGAGTGCCATTGAACCAAAGACTTTTGGAAAGGTCTTATTACCAAAAGAATCTCAGAGTTTAGTATGCCTTTTCCAGGAACAAGAAACTGAGGTGGTAAGATTCCAGTGGAAAGCACACAGGACTCCACAAACAAACAGCCTGGTTTTATTTCAGTTGTAACATGGTGCTCCTGATGCATCCTACTGATGCCTTGGCAAAAGAGTCATGTATCTTTGGCCCTTGAAATTTTGTTTCTAGTGTTTGTATTTTTCACACAGGAGTTCTTACACTAGTTTTAGATCAGTTTTGAAGTTTTATGGGATAAGGCTTGCCATTTTCCACCCCAGAAGTTACTTTATTTGAATACCAGGGTGTGTTTCTGCTTGCACACTGGCAAAGACTATTGGAAAAATAAAAGTGTGAAATTCAATTTTATTGCTACCAGAAAATATTAGCCATAAGGTGGAAATGTGAGAAACCTCCCACTTTGCAGGAGGAAGCCAGTGTATCAAGCCTGGAGGCTCTGTTTAGAGTAGTAATGAATTCTTAGAACTTTCTACTTACTGTAGAGAATCTCTTAGCAGGACAAGAAGAATGAGGCACGCAGTCTTCACCCTTTCCTTCTCCTTACAGGTTGGAGTGTGAGTATCATGATTAGAACTTGGGTAGTAGAATGAAGAGTGATGTGGAAACCATGTGTTGGGCATGGCAGAGAACCAAGGGAGAAGCCTGGTTTTGATGATCACAGCGCTGCCACCCAGCCCCACTACAAGAAGGAGAAACTTCTAGTTAGTGTAAGCAAGGCGGCTCTCATCTAGAAGAAGAAGCCAAGCATATGCATTAATTTTCTCTTCGAGAGACAATATTGGTGAACCTCTCTATTTATGCAAATGTAAGTTGCTGTGAACTGAATGTATCTCTTCAAATTTGTGTAAAAGCTCCAACTTGCAATACTATTTGGAGATGGGACCATGAGTGTAGGCCCCCGATGGTGGGATCAGTGCCTTTCTTTATAAAAAGAGAAGGGGGAAGACTCTCCCTCTTTCCTCTCTCTCTCCTTTTTCTTTCCATCCATTCTCCCTCTGGCTTCCTTTCATGTAAAGATCTGAAGTAGATGGTTGTCTCCATCAAGAAGAGAGCACTTACCAGGTGCTGGATCTGCCAGTGCTTGGGTCATGGACTTCTTAGCCTCTCCATCTGTGAGGCATCAATTGTTTCCTAAGTCCTCTCTGTAATGGCATGAAAAAAAAAAAGCAGCCCAAATAGACTACAGCGTAGGTAGAATAGAATGACCTCATTTCATATGGGTCCTACCCACCCAGTCTCTCTAACATTTTTTGAAGAAATCTAAAACATTCCACCGTTTAACTCATGAAGATTTTCAGGTGTCCATAGATAATGACTCTTTTTGTTCAACTGAATCATATTGATCAGATTGATTAAAGTTTATGGATTGTGATAAGTTAACATAATATCATCTCTTCTAACCTATATGCTTTCCCTTTATACCTTTCACATTCTGTGGAATTTCTTTGGATGAAGCAATAGATCCTCTGTTTTACAGAGTTTTCTGCAACTGTACTTTTGTTGAGTGTATTTCCATGGTATAGTCTGACAGTCTCCTTTGTTCTCTGAGTTTCCTATGAAGTGACAATTGATTTTAAAGCTTTGATCAAATAATATTCTTATGGGTTTTTAGGCATGATACTTCTCTGGTATGTTGTTTCTCCATTAGGAGGCACACAAAATGTGATCCACTATGTGTATACATATGTGTGTGTTTATATGTGTGTGTGTGTGTGTGTGTGTGCACGTGTATATACTGTTATGTTGACAGTAGTTAGTGCTAATTATCTGTACTCATTAAGTGTTGTGAAATGGTTATCCTTCAAATCTATCATCCTCTTGTTATGATTATGAATTCATGTGTTTAAATATATTAAACTTGAATTTTATTCATTGCAGTCATTATGCTTTAAAACTTATCAAATGTACAAAATAGTGTAAATCTTTGATATTTTCATGCATTGTGTAATTGTGGCTTGCTTTGCTCATCCCCGTTTCCTTACGTGTCCTCTCCCCTTTTCACTATTTCCCTACCTCCCACAAATAGCTTCCATATATATCTGTACATAAATATAAATATTTAAAAATAGCTCAGTATGTGAGAAAGAACATACAATATTTTTCTTTTTCTCCTTTCATTATCCTGCTTTGATTCCCCCTCTACCACTCTGTCTTGTCCTTTCCCCCTTTTTATTTTCATATATCTATTATATATGATGTATTTTATATGTGTATATATATATTTAAATCTAGATTCCCACATCTGAGACAGAATGTAATTTTGCATTTGGCTTATCTTGCCTAAAATGACAATATCTGGCTCCATTCATCTTCTTTCAGATGTCATAGTTCCATTCATCTTATTTCTAAACAAAACTCATTGGTGTATATACCACATTTCCTTTATTTGTTCACTTTTTGATGGGAATCTAGACTGTTGTGGATCCAGAAACTGTGGGTGTTTTTCTTATTGATGATCAGATTATTCTATCTTAATCCTTTCATATTGGTTCCTGAGTACTGACTCATCCAAGAAGGGTTTCGTGAATTTATATTTCCATGCTCTTTAAAATTTTTTCTGTCAGAGACGCAACATCAATATTCCTAAGAAACTCGAAGCCTTTCACTGTGAAAAGGTACAAGGGACTGCAACCCTGGTCGCTGCCAGAGGCTGGGAGATGCTGATACCTGGGCCCACCTGATACCTGGGCTGATACCTGCACCACTAGTTTCTGCTAAAAGTTAAGATATCCCAACCTCCTAGGCTCCCACAGAGCTCAACACAGAGGAAATGGCCACAGTACCTGAGACTTGCAAGAAGACCGTGACATTGCGGAGCACCACATACTGCTTCTCTCAACTGCTGCCAAACACTGAGGGGTACAACAGCTGTCCAGGAGCTCTTACCCATGAGTTCCATGTGGGTACAGTAAAAGGAGCCAGCTAGCTGATTGGTAACAGAAACACATTCAGCTCTATTAAGTTTTATTTTGAATTTGTAGAAATTTTCAAAATTCGCTTTTTTCAATAAGAATTTTGCTCAAAAGTCAAATATGTTCAACAGTTTGTAATAAGCAAAATGATAGCTTTTCAAATTGCTCCATCCTAGTTCTTGGAACTCGTGAGTACGTGAAGTTACCTGGCAAAGAAGACTTAGGGTTGTTGCTCATCAGCAAGCTGTACAGCGACAAGGCTCTTGGATCTCGGGGGTCTCAGGGTAATCATGAGATTCCTAAAAAGTGGTGCTAGGTATCAGAAGAGAACAAACCAGACAGATGGTGAAGGACTTAGTCACATGGTGTAGGTTTGGAATACAAAGAAAAACAATGAGTTTGGGAACACAGGTAGTTTATAGAAGCGAGAAAGGCAAGAGAATATATTCTACATCCAATTGAAACCTTGATTTTAATCCAGTAAGTTCCATTGGATTTCTGAGCTGCAATACAATACATTTTTGTTGTTTCAATCACTAAGTTTATGATAACTTGTTACAACAATATTAAAGTAATAGTGCTCTCAAATATTTTTCTTGATTCCTATTTTTTCTGCACATTTTTTTCTTTCAATATTATAATTTAAAGTTTAGGCAATAGATGAGTTTATAGGGAGACCAATGACATAGACTCAGGCTGATGTTGAAGCTCAAGAATCCTCTGGAGTCAGTCACAGATCACAAAGGCTGAAGAACAAGGAGCCTGATGTCCACAGAGAGCAGCAGAAGGAACATGCCCACACCGGAAGGAAGAGCCAGAGAGATTTCCTCGTCTCCCACTTCCTTATCTTTCTAACCCTCAGCTAACTGGATAGTGCCTGCTCACAATGAGATCTAGTGTCCACACAAATGCCAACATTCTCTGGTAACATCACTACAGATAAACCTAGAAGTATAGTTCTATCAATTTTTGAAGAAGCCCACAGTCCAGTCCAGCTTTACCCACAATTAACCAGTCAGACTTATTTTTCTCTACCTTGTTTTTCTCACTTAATAGCATATTATGAGAACCATTCCATAGGAGTATATAGATGACAGAACCAAGTGGGGGTGGTATGGCAAAATACCTTACAGAGAGTACCTTATACAACAGACCTTTGTTTCTCAGAGTTCTGGAAGCGGGGAAGTTCAAGATCAAGATGTCGGCAGATTCATTTTTTGGCAAAAGGTTACTTCCTGACTTGCAAATGATATTGTGAGATATTTTCTGTTTATATTTGATATGATAGAAAAAAGAAGCTAGTTTCTCATATTCTTTTCATTAGGACAGTGATAGCATCTGGGAGCACCATCCTCATGACCTCATGTGAACCTAATTAACTCTGCAACGTGCCATCTCCAAAAACAATCATATGGGGGAGTTTAGGGTTTAAACATATGAATTTTGGTGAAGCATAGATATTTGGTCCCAAACAATTGTGAAATTCTTCATTTCCTTTGAATACCACGTAACACTTCCTTTATGTTTTGTTTTCCATGTTATAATATTCTTAGATGGAATCTCTTTGTATATATGTCTTTTTATATCTATGCCAGGGTATCATTAGGATAGAACTTAAAAATCAGATTGCCAACTCAAAGTCTTCATAAAAGAAATGTGTATTGCCAAATATCTGCAAAGAAACTATTTTGCCTTCCTTCTAGCTCTGTATGTGAATGCCTGTTTCCTCATTCAGTTGTTGAATTTTTGGATACTTGCCAATAATAACAATTCAATGTCTTTATTGTGGTAAAAGACACACAATATGAATCTACCCTCTTAGTAAACTTTCATGTATACAGTATATTAACTATAAGCACATTATTGTAGAGTCGACATGCAAGAAATTTTCATTTTTCATGATGGAAACTCCACACACACTGAACAGTAACTATTTCCCGCTTATTCCATCCATTAACAGCTGTTGCTCTGCATTTTCCTTCCTTGGGTTTGACTGCTAGATGTTTTTTTTTTTTTTTTTAACATTTTTTATTATCTTCGCTCATACAAACTTAATAGGTACACCGGTTCCCTCCCTCCCTTCTCCTCCCCCCCCCTTTGCTCACCTTCCCCTCACCCCTCCATCCTCACCCCCCCAGTCCCTCCCCTCCCCCAATCCCCGGAGAATCCTTTAATGTGCAAGCCAAACTCTCCTCTGGGTCCTCTTCTCCGATGACATACAAGGATCCAGCGGCATTTCCCTGAACCCTTTCCTTTGTTCCCCTTAAGCATAGGAATACTATTTTGGCTGTCAATCCCTTGCCTCCAAAGATCTTGGTGCTTTTAGCAAATGCTAGACTTTGTGGGGTCAATAGTGTGTTGGACATTGTGCAGGGCATGCAAAGTCCAATTATGATTGTTTCGGCCCTAACTTGTGTGGAGTGTCTTGCATATCATTGCTTCTCCCATTCTTGTGCTCTTACAATCTTACCACCCCCTCTTCCGCAAATGTCCCTGAGCTTCAGGATGGGGAGAGATCAGGCTGGCCTAGTTCTAGGTGGTTGATATAGTCTCTGAAGTTCTGAATTGTGGTTTGTTGATTTTCTTTTGCAGTTTTGCTGCTCCTGCAATGCCCTTCACTCCATCCTGATGGGCATTGTATGTCACCCACTGGCCAGAGATTAAAAACCTGTTAAACTAGAGTCTTGTTATAAGAGTATATTCAAAGGTAGATGTAATAAAAGTAGGAAACCATAGTGAGGGAGGGGTCAATCACCCATTTCCAAAATGGTTACTTATTATAGATTTTTACATAAGAAGTGAAACATCGTGAAGAGACCCTCACCAGACCTGCATGATGGCTGACATATCGACATTCCTCCATGGACCAGTGAGAAATAACTACGCACAGTGGAAACCTTGGAGCCACGGGCTAGAAAGGTGAAGGATGCATCTCTATTGTGGGTTTACCTAAGGAAGGGCCTCTTAAACTGCCACTGAGACCTTAGTCCCTACTAGAGCATACAACCCGAAGGGAGCTCTGGGGCCCACAAAAGCAAGCAGGCAAGAGGATAGGAGGGAAAGGGATGGCTTAGTGAAGGAAGGGAGGGAGGGAGAGGAAGGGACATCCACTCATTATGTTCGCATAAAAACAGAATTCTTAATAAATAAAAAAAGAAGTGAAACATTATTTGTTCTACTGTGACTGGCTTAATTTATTTACCATAATTTACCATACTTTCATCTATGTATTGTAGTATATGACAAGATTTCCATTTTTGAGTCTTTTACATGGATATATAGGAATTGGACTAATGAATCATATGTTAATTTCATTTTTAAATTGTGTGCAATTATTATCTATAATTATAATATATTAATATAATTAATTATAATTGTGTGTAATAATCATTTTATTATTATTTTTGTGTGTACAAGAGGATTATTGAGTGCATGTGGACAAAGGGTGACATTGAGAATCACTTTGGATTGTTCTATCTCCTTATTTCCTTGCTCTGGGGTTTCCTAGGCTCTGCCTTACAAGACTGGACCTGCAGACTGCCATCAAATTCACCCGGCATATTTACATGGGATTTGGGGATCCAAGGTTTTCTTGTTTGGAAAGCAGCTATCTCCCCATCCCTTAGTGTATGTGTGTGTGTGTATATTTTAATTCTTTGGTTGTGTGTTTCTATGTATGTGTGCTCTCCTGTGTGTGTGTGTGTGTGTGTGTGTGTATGGGCACGCGCGCTATAGTGCACATGTAGAGGTCAGAAAATGACCTTGAGACAGTCTCTTGTTCATTATCACGTATACCAGACTAACTGGCTCATGAGCTAAGGATTCTCCTGTCTCTGCCTCCTGAAGTACCAACACCCAAGGTCGTCTTCGGTCATCCAATTGTGACTTTATGTAGTGTTTTAGCTGAATATAGGTGTCAACTTGACATAGAAGGTTGGAGCTCTGGACACTATTATGAAGTAATTGAGTTAAATCTGAACAAGAGATTGTCTAATTGGTGAGGAAAATGTAGTCCATGGTGGGTGGGATTATCCCTCGGGTAGGTAGATGACATGGAGGGAGTTGACTCAAGGAGGTGGCATTCTTTGGCATACTTGGATGTCACTCTGGCATGTGAGGTTTTCCCTTCTCTCCGCAGTCCTTTGGATATGGTGTGGCCAGTTTCCTTGGCTCTGGCGTTGGTGTGTGCTCTCTTCCCAATCTAAAGTAAGAAATGTACCCGACGATTGTAAGCCAAAGTCAAGTCAGCAGCACACAGTGCAACTGTGACACGTGGGTTCTGAGGATTCAAACTCAGTTTCTCCTGTTTGTGTGACAAGAACTTTATCCACTGAACTATTTCCCCAGTCCAGATTCCTTGTCAATTTTTAAATTTTTAAAATTGTTTTCCTTTTACGAGTAGGAGGAATTCCTTATATTTGGATACTAACATCTTGTCAAATATATGGTTGCAAATATTTTCTTTCAATCTATAGATAGCTCCATTCTAATGACTATTTCCCATGTGATCTATAAGCATTTTTAGATAGAATCCCACTTGTCTATTTTTTGCTTTTTTGTCAACATCAATGTCAAAGAGCTTTTCAATTATGTGTTCTTTAAGAAATATTTTTATTTTTAAGTCTTACATTTTAACTATATTATGGACTTTGAGTTGATTGTTTTGTTCGACACAAGGGTCCAGCAGATGGAGATGCAACCTTCTAACACCATTTGTCATCAAGATTATCGATTCCCCGAGGAGTGGGACCCCTGCAGCCTCTGACTTCACGTGATGCTTTCTCTCTGTGTGTGGTTGCATTTCCTGCCCTATGGCATATTGGTCATTTGCACTAAGGTCTTAATCTACCCTACTACACCCCTATTTTAGTTATGTTTCAAAGGACTCTATTGCCAAATAAGGCCATTTTCTGAAATAAGGGAACTCAGAACCCCATTTAACTTACTTGCCTCCCAATGAATAGTCCAATGTTGTGACTGCTATCTTGGGTGTCCCTTCCCTGCCCTCACCCCACCCCTAATTTCAGGACACAAAACATGGCTTCCTGTTGTAAAGGAAACAGGGAAAATACTTCTCATAGTTTTCCACACGATGACCCTGTAGGAAAACAAGGTAAAATTTATTTTTAGAAAAATTTGAAGACAACCATCACTAGTTTTTTTTTTTTTTCAAATTGGAAACGTCTATTATTTTTGCAGATTACAAGTGGAATACATACCTATTATAAACATTCACGCAATTTAGAAACAAAAGTAGAATATAAAGAAGATCTATCTACAGATATAACAGAGGTGAAAGAAAAGAACACGTTGTTCCTACGGATTAAGTTATTGGAACTAACTTTCTTTTGAAAACAACCAAAACTATGGAAAAAATGTAAAAGATACATAAAAAAAACTTAAATCTGCTAAGATGTAAGGCATTCCTTGTCCAGACTCTAAGGCGAAATAGAAGTACAAGGATGTGTCTACAAGGCAGACACAGTGGTTTGTAGTGGCATGTGCTCGCTGGTGACTCCTTTGGGTTTTGACAGTTCTAAGAGGAGACACAAAGCAAATCCCATGGTTCACCTATGGAGGGGAGACTTCCTTCACAATGAGATGTGATTAGAAAGCACATGGGTAAAGCCAATCAGCAGCAAGCGCTTAGCAGGCCGTAGCTGACCTGAAGGGAGCGGAAGTGATGGGACAGCCAGCGGTGTGGCGTGATGTTAATGTTTGGAGAGACCCTGGCACCTTAGAAAGTACAGCCTTGTTTGCGAGGCACGGCACAGGCTCCGGGCCTGGCAGTTTGGTGGCCCGACCTGCCTCGCCTTTCAGTTTGCTCTCGCTCTGCCTTCCTGAGGGCTGTGGTGACCTGCACCAATCTCTGTGCTTCTGCCTCCCCCATGCCTTCGATGCGATCCAGCCATAATGGACCGTACCCCCTCTAATAAGCTCCCTTTCCCCCTTATTGCATGGGATTATTGTCTCACAGTGACGGAGACAGAAGGGTCCCTGAGTTTTGCTTGCCAGCTATTCTAACTAAGCAGTGAGGTTCAGTGTGAGATGCTGTCTCAAAAAAAGAAGATAGAGAAGGATAGAAAGGGACACCCAGTGCTGGCCCCTGGCTTCTACATGCACACACATGACTCCCAGACCTCACTTAAAAGCTGGATGCAGTGGCATTGGCATGTGTAATCCCTGTGAGCCTAAGGGAAATGGAGTAAAGATTAGGAATCTGTAAGTGCTCACGGACTGTCACCTTGACTTCCAAAGCAGTGGTGAAGAGAACCATTCCCAAACAAGGTGGAATGGGAAGGAACAACACCTGAAGGTTATCCTCTGGTATCCATACACACAATAGCATACATGTTCCTGCACTCATACACAAGTAAACACACACATATACTTTATACATCACACCCACACACATTCACATATTACATATAGTCACGTATAATCATTCCCTCAAAAAACAGATAAACATAAAAGTACTCATAGTATATAATTCAATAATAACTAGATTCAGCTCTGGAGAGAGCATCAGTGAACTGAAATACAGGTCAGAATAAATGATTCAGGACATAATATAAAGAAGTGGATGTGAAATATGAAAGGCAGGTAAGAAGACCTGGGGAACAAAGTGATCTCTAGCATGTCTACCTGCAATTTTTTAAAAAGTAGAGAAATGCAATATAACCTTCTAGAACTAAAAAAGGAAAATAATCTTCTAGATCTAAAGAAAGACCTTCAATTCAGAAGCTATCATTGAGTAACAAATCCTATCATCAAATATCAAATAAATATCATCATAAATAGCACATACTAGTAAACCTGAGAACTACCAAAAGTAACTATCAGTGGGATAGTTACTACCAGGTGACTCAGGGGTTAAGACTCTGTATCATAAGCAGAAGGTCCTGAGTTTGGATCCCAGGTCCCATGTAAAAACTCGAGGTGGAAATGGATGTGGCCTACATTTCTGGCCCTGGTGGGCAGAGTGAAGCTAGAAGGAGGTAGAAGCAATACAGGATAATTCCAGAAGTCACCCTTGTCCTCCACAGGGACATGTAATGCTCTCTGATACACACACACACACACACACACACACACACACACACACAAGCACACACACACCCCACACATAAAATAAAATACTAAAAAAATAAGTGAATGATAAACAAATGGTAAGTGATATCTGGTGATATTGAAATAGCATGCTAGAACACAATGACATAAATCTAAAAGAATGAAATTAGGCTGAAACTGTTCTAAGGTCATGCATTGTTCAGCAGGGGAGGTAAGCTTAGGTTTTCTCAACTACTTGTGTACTTATTTCTAAGTCGACCATTATAAGAACAGGTTCAGAGCTGGAGCCATGACTCAGTGGGCAAAGATACTTCTCTACAAATCTGATGACCTGAGTTTAGAGCTCTAGAATCCACAGAAAAACTGGACACAGTGATACAAACAACTGCAACTCCTATGAGAGCTGAAAGGTGGAGACAGGAGAATCTCTGGAAATTCTTGAATTAGCCAGCCTGGATTACATAGCAGTGAAGAGACTCTGTCTCAAAACATGGCGAAAAGATGGGCATGGCACCTGAAGGTTGTTCTCTGGTCTCACATGCCCACATACATGCCCCCACACACTACATCCAAGTCAGATCAGTAGCTTTGAAATCAGCACATGAAAAATGAAGAGAGAATTTTTAAGGGAGGAAAAAGTAAAAAAATGAATAAAATAAATAGGAGGCACAAAATATGATAGTGACTTAAGTCCAAGTATAAAATAGCTACATTTCCTATAAACAGATTTTATAGTCCAGCCAAAAGACAAAGATTTCCAGATTACAGAATAGCAAAAGCACAGAATCTAATTAAATTACATGATAAAACAGCTTTCACACATCTGGTATTAAGAATGAAAATAAAGGATATGCTGTACATGATACTCAAAAGAGCTTGATATAGTTATGTTAATGATTTTTGTTATATTCATATAATGGAATGTTCCAAAATATTAAAAATGGATTCAGTAGGGCTGGATAGGTGGCTCAGGGGTTAAGCCTCTGCCTTGCAGGCAGAAAGTCCTGAGTTCGGATCCTAGACCCCACGTATAGACGCCAGGTGGAAGTGGGGGCGGCCTGCGTTTCTGGTCCTGGTAGGGCGGAGCCTGTGAATCCTGGGGCAGAGTGAGCAAGGAGGAGGTAGAGGCGTCCATGGTGGTTCCCGAATTTGTCCGTGGTTCTACACACACACACATACATACACACGTGCATACATGCATACACGCACAATTGAATAAATAATAAATAATAAAAAAAATGTTTATGGGCTGAAGAGACTGCTCAGAAGGACCTGAGTTCAGATCCTATATCCCATGTAAAGACACAGGGCAGAAATGGTGAAGCAAAAAGGAGGTAGAGCAATCCAGGCTGATTCCTGAAGTCATCCTTGAGCCTCCACAAGAATATATAATTTTTCTGATGTGCAAACACACACACACACACACACACACACACACACACACACACACACAGAGAGAAAGTTAGCTGTGCTTTAAAAAAATGTTCATGAAATATTTTTTAAAAGTTGATTATGTAATAAACCATAAGGATAACCTTTGTATGATTTTGTTAGAAATTCCCTAGGTTACATTCTTTGTGTGATAATGTTAAAACTTCAGAAACAAAGAGAACTAGCACACTACAAAAGGAGAGAGAAAGAGAAAGAGATTGCTGTGTTAAGTAGCTTTTAGGTTTAGGAGGAAGTTGTAAAGTTTTAAATTTGTATTTATGAGTTTTATATTTAAAAATACAAATACTAAATATTGAAGCTCATGAGATAGTGGTAAAACTGTGCTAAGAAAATGGAATAATCATAAATGGTTTTATTTCTCAATAATAAATTTTAGTAAAAAACAAACCAGATAATGCATGAATCACTAAAAGACAAATTTGTAAAACATGACAGAAATTACTAAAAATAAAAGTAGATAGTAACAGACAACAGAGAATAGAATTGAGAAATAAATCTTAAGGATATTTTTCTAAAAAAAAAAAAAAAAAAGAACAGTGTCATAGTTGGGCACAGGTGTCAACTTGACAGTTGAGGGTTTAAGCTCTGGGCACATTTGTAGGGAATTGGTGGTTAAGTTAGACTCAGAGCAGACCTGCAGAAGATTGTGTAGCTGGGGTGGGCCCAGTCTATAGTGGGTGGGATTTGGCCCTGGAATAAAGTACAGACAACTGGTTGGGAGAGTTGGCATCCTTTTGTACACTTGGCCAGACATGCTGGTCTGGCAAGTAAGGATTGTCCTCTCAGCTATTATGTAGGGATGGTGTGGCCAGTTCCCTTGGGCTTGGTGTTGGTGTGAGCTCTCCTGTCAAGCTGGGCTAAGAATTGTAACTAGTAATCAAAAGAGAAAATAAATCCCTTGTTCCCTTAAGCCATTTGATGGGCATTTATCAGCAACCATGCAGGTGAACTGTAACAAACAGATAATTCAAGATTTAACATCATTTTGAGAAAGTGAAAATGTGGGACTGAAGTTTTAAGGTGTATCTCAGTGGTAGATCACTTAGCATGTGTGAGGAGGAGGCACAGTGTTCAATCACTGCTACCAAAGAAGAGCAAACAATATATAGAAGAAAGGAAAAGTTGATGCAAATAAGGATGTCAAAACTATCAAATGAAAAATACACTGCAAATCTATTTGTAAACCTGAAGGAAATGATGTCCTTGAAAATTGTAAGTAGATGAGGCTAAAAAGGAAGTTATAAAAGTAGAATGTGCTTTTTATCCTTTAAGATTATGTTCAGAGGGGCTGGAGAAGTGGCTCAGGGGTTAAACCTCTGCTCTGCAGGTAGAAGGTCCTGAGTTCGGATCCTAGACCCCACGTATAGATGCCAGGCGGAAGCGGGGGCGGCCTGCGTTTCTGGTCCTGGTAGGGCGGAGCCTGTGAATCCCGGGACAGAGTAAACAAGGAGGAGGTGGAGGTGTCCATGGTGGTTCTACAAACACACACACATACTCACATGCCTGCACACACCCATACATGCACAATTGAATAAATAATAAATAATAAAAAAAGATTATGTTCAGAGCTGGTGGGATAGCTCACTGGGTGAAGGTACTTGATGCCAAATCTGAAGTCATGAATTTGACCCCTGGAACCAACATACATAGAATAAGAGAACTGACTCTATCCAGCAAGTTGTCCTCTGATCTCCACACATATGACATATCATGTGTGCCTCTCTCCAATAAATAAATGGATGTAAAAAATTATGTAGAGCTAAGTTTAGCAGAAACCCAAGTATGGGCTTTGGTCGAAAAGGGGTTCATTTGCTCTCAAGGACGACAAATCTGAAATGGGATATATATATTCCAGGACAGTCTTGGAAGTAAAGAGTTGCTCAAAGACTCAGATTATTTCTGTCCTAACACACCACCATCTTTAGAATGTGGCTTCTTAACTGAGTGGCTTCCTAGGCTTTCTGTCTTCTAGCTGGCATAATCAATATTTTGAACAGGAAGACTAGATGGGACAGAAGAAAACAGCAAATATGAGTCAGCTGATCCTGTCTGTCGTAGTTAGGCACAGGTGTCAACTGACAGTTGAGGGTTTGAGCTCTGGGCACATTTGTAGAGAATTAGTAGTTGAGTTAAGCCCAGAGCAAACCTGAAGGAGATTTTCTAGTTGATGGGGCAGACCCAGCCCATGGTGGGTGGGATTAGGCCCTGGAATAAAACACAGAGAGCTGGTTGAGAGTCGGCATCCTTGTGTACACTTAGACATGCTGATCTGCCAAGTAAGAATCATCCCTCTCTCAGCTATTACGTGGAGGTGGTGTGGCCCGTTCCCCAGCCCTGGTGTTGGTGCATGCTCTTCCATCAAGGTGGAGAGACTGTAACTGGACTATCTTAAGAAGATAGACTTTTGTTCTATTAAGCCATTTGATGGTCATTTGTCAGCAACTATGCAGGCGAACTGCAACACTGCCTATCCCCCAAACCAGAGAAGCAACATCTTTCCATGCTATTCTGTCCAAGAGACATCTGCTTAGATTTTATCAGTGCACATGATCTTTATGTCAGTAAGAAAGAAGCCACCATCCTCTTGTAGGTGATCCACACTTTCAGATTTTTCATTGTTAATGCTCGGAAATGCAATGGATTTTTCATACGTTGATTTTATATCCAGTAACTCAGTTGAATTCATTATTAGCTCTTAGAATTGGCGTTAGTAAACTGAGAGCTGTTGTATAATGGAATCACACTGGTCACACCACCCATGCATCTAAAAGGTAAGTGTGCTGGTTCTTTGTGCTGCTGAGACACCATTTAAAGTCAAGCAACTTAAGGGAAAAGGAAGATGTATTCAGCTTACAGTTCCAGAAGGGAGATATAGTCCATTATGGAGGAAAGGGCATGGCTGGCTGGCAGAAACTGGAGTAGGCCTAGGTCACATCCAATAAGGATGCTGAGAGTTGTAAAACTGTCAGCTCTAGAGCAGACTTACTCACTCAAGCAGGGCGGGGCTAACCAACCTCAAGGCCCACCCTCTGTAAAGGCTTTATTCCAGCAAGGCTCCACCTCCTAAAGGTGCCATGACTTTTCCAAAAGTAAAGATTCAAACACATGAGCCTCTGGGGGACACTCACATTCCAAAGCACGACAGTAAGAAAAGCTCACCATGAAGGAAACTTTCTGAGAAGAGCACAGTTAGCTTCGGGTAGAGCTAACAGTGGCCTGAGAAAGTAGAAAAGGAGACGGGCTACATGGCCATCATGGTACCATGGAGGCGTGGGTGTGGGCTGTGAGGTTGGAGTTTCCCACTGACAACGAAGTAGAGTGCATTTGATCTTTCTTGTCAACTTGTCCACACGTGCAGTGGGAGGGAGGACAAGTGGCGGTCACCTCTCAGAGAAGTAGTCCTCTTCTTCACTGAAACTCACCACTCGCATCTGATGACTCAGATGGGCCGTGATTCGTATCACCGAACGGTAGCCACAGGTGGGCTTTCTGAGGTCTATAGACTGAGGCCACCGACCGACAGAGGTGGCTGCTCAGGAGGATGCCTTGCCCGAGAGCTCAGCCTTGGAGAATGAGATGATTATCTATTTCACTGTCAGTGATTTCTGAGGCCCCAAAGGAGATCTACGTCTTGGAGGGGTCTTACAGAATCACTTTAGGGTGCTCAGAAGCATTCATAACCTCTTTGTATTTTTATTCTAAGTATCTATCTGATATTCATAGAAGTGTTTTCTCCCAAAGGGCAGTCTTGAGGCCCGGGTCAGGGATGTAGCTCAGTCTGTGCTAGTACAAACGAAGTCCTACATTTGAAGCCCAGTACTGAAAATACCAGGCGTAGTGGTGCTTACAGATAATCCCAGTACTTGGGGGTGAAGGCACGGGAACGAGAAGTTCAAGTTCATCTCAGTTGCATATCAAGTCTGAGGCTGGGCAACTCTAGAGACCCTGTCTCAAAAAAAATGTATACATTAGAGGGCAACAATCTTTGGAAATAATGCTTATTTTTGCTACTAGTTAGGTTAGACAGCGACCATCGACAATAGATAAGACCATGTTTTTATCAGGACATCCCAGTTGATGAAAAGCAGCAATTATCTTTGGGATAATTGTGAATGTGATGGTTATCTAAGGGCTAGCTAAGAATCTGGCACCTCATCAAGCAGGTGGCACGTGGCAAGGCACTCACTCACGCAAGAAGGTTCTGGTTTCGCGCACCCTGTAGGATGATTTCCATTTCATTCAGAAGGCCTTGATGGCCAGGATGAGTTTGTGTGGCAGTGTCTTTGTGACACATAGTACAGTTGGACAGCTGGATAGGGGAACCATCAGCCCAGGTCTGTGTGGCCAATGAAACTTCCCTCAGGGCAGATAGCCCGAGGCAAGAGACTATGTCTTACATCGGAAGCCCATTTGCAACTAATGACCCAGGAGACCCTGGGAATACAGATGGGCTGCTAAAGCTCCTAAAGTGAAGGAGGTGTGGTAGAGACAGGGCGCTGACAAGAGCACCTACCTGCTGTACTTTTAAAATTGTTCTTCATTTAGTATTTTAATGGTTTGGCACTTTCATATATGAGTATAATGAAGTCACCTCATTTTCACTCTTTATTACCCAGCCTCATCCCCTACTCTTTTTCCACTATGTATTTCTCCTGTGCAGCCAGTCTCCCTCCTATTGTTATATCTATCCTTTCCATGTGCAACCCACTGGGCTTCACCTGGGATGCCTGTTCTGTGATGTGCTCGAGTGCTTGCTGGAGCATGGAGAACCTGCCACTGGGTAAATCGCAGAGGAAAGAAGCTTCCTTCTGTGTGGCATTAACTTCCAATAGTTTCTCAGAGAGGTGTAGTGTCTCTTGAGATCTTCCCCTTTCCATGGTAAAGTATTGATAGGACAAATATCGTGCAGGTCTGTGGAAGTAGTAAGCTCTTGAGTGTAGTGGTCCCGCCACAAAGGATAAGGATCCAACTTCTTAAATACAAGTAACCCCTGTAAGGTCATGGAATTGAATTGGGCATTGTGAATTATTTGGCAACAATAAAAAGTTTCTGAAAGCACAATGACCAAGCATCAATTCAAAAGAAGAAGCGTAGTGGATCCAAGGAATTTCTAGAGCACTTGCCATGTTCCATTGTGTGACTTCACTTGAGACCTTGGTTCTGAATACACAGCATGTTATGCTTTGTACTATGCTTTCTGTTGTCGCGCTATTGAATGCTCACATTCAACAGCAGCGTACAGTATGAAGCGCAGGATTCTTACTGTATTTACTAAGTTTCTTCTCTCACAAAAACATAATAGTTAATTGGGAAACAGATTTTTAATATTTTCCTATCAACCTTCCTCAGCAAGTATCAAATTAGTCTTTGTCTTTGGATTTATGCTTGGTTAGTATTCCATTTTGATTTTAAATTTCATGCTAGAGTTGTTGATGTGGGTCTCATAAAAAAATTATTGAATGAATTTTGGCTGAAGATTAGGACAAAATTTCCAATAATTTCTGAACCTATCATAATCACACTTCTCTGATACAGAAATATAAATTTATACAAAACAATATTATCATTATTAATGAATAGCCAAAATATCAGTCTACTCCAAAGTATGTTGAAGATGCATATGTCCTGTAATATCAAATATTTAATCAAGAGGGGAGATGCCTCATAAACAAAATGACCTCCGCTTAGATCCTCAGATCCCACATAAAAATGCCAGGCAAAAATGGTGGCAGTCCTGGAAGGTGGCGCCTAGGAAACTCCAGAATAAAGCGCTAAGGAGGTAGAGCAATCCAGGATGATTTCTGAAATTACCCTTCGGTCTCCACAGGCACATACACTCAAGTGCCCTCTGGTACACACACACACACACACACACACACACACACACACACACACACACACAGTATAGTCAAGAGTTAATTATTTATGTAGATAGAGATAAACAAACTTAGCCACTTCACCGCTGTGGAAATTGCCTTTTATATTTAATAAGTGGTAAAATTTATATGTTTTGAATAAATTTCTTTATAATTTATTACCAGCAAATCTGATTCATATTCCTATTTTATATAACTACATATGTGTGTGCCTGCATAGAGTGTGTGCATGTGTGTGTGCGTGTGTGTGTGTTGGGATAAGCAGCAATAACCCAGGTCCTCCTTGTGAGCTTCGTCGTGAGTACTCAGTATATCCTGAATGACTTTGCCAAATGAATGCCTCAGAGAAGGGTGACCTGTGTATGATGCTTGACAATGCCAGGGATGGAAGGACCCTTGACTTGCCACATAATTTTCATGAATTTGAACAAGGAGCCTTACAGTGTATATGTGTTTACATCTGCATGCATGCATGCGTGTGTGTATGTATGTATGCAGTGTGCGCGTGCGCGCGTGTGTGTGTATATGTGTGTGTGTGTGTGTGTATGCGTGTGGTAGCAATGATCCAGGCCCTCTTTATGAGTTTCTTTGTGAGTATTCAGTATTCTTGAACGACTTGGTGGAACAAATCTTCTCAGAGAAAGGTGCCGTCAGTATGTCACATTCATGGTCTTGGTGAAAGTTGGAAACAGTTAAGAGTTTGTCTCGAAATTTTCTAAACTGGATCCAAATCTGGCTAACTCTGTGTCAGGTATGTACATTGTGCATGTATAGTTGACTCTAAGCAATACAGTGAAGACTCAAGTGTTGACAGATTTGAACTTTTTTTAAACATTTTTTTAATTTTTTTATTTATTATTTATTCAATTGTGCATGTATGCATGTGTTTGTGTGTGTGTGTGTATGTGTGTGTATGTGTAGAACCACGGGCAAATTTGGAACCACCATGGACACCTCCACCTCCTCCTTGTTTACTCTGCCCCAGGATTCACAGGCTCCGCCCTACCAGGACTAGAAACGCAGGCCGCCCCCGCTTCCGCCCGGCGTCTATACGTGGGGTCTGGGATCCAAACTCAGGACCTTCTGCCTGCAAGGCGGAGGCTTAACCCCTGAGCCACTTCTCCAGCCCCAGATTTGAGCTTTGATCAGCACAATCGACTTAAACAAGTTTGCTCAAGAGTTCCCTGGTATTAAAGTCCCATAAACTTGGAGTATACCTCAGTTCCAGACAAGTTGGGGTGTTGGTCATTTGAGCAGATTACTAACTGCAGGTTCATAGTTTAGGGAGGTAAAGTTGATTACCTGTTAAACCAATCAGTCAACGATCAACTAATCAGAATATAACAGCATCCAGACTCTTTGCAGCTCAATTTCACAATGTGAATTGAATATCTGTGCTCTGCTCGAGCCCAAATGCTCAATCCCAGCCCCAGTGTGATTCCTTGAAATGGAGGCAGCGGAGGCAGTGGGATGGCATTTTCCTGAGAGGACCCCGGAGAGCTTGTTACTTCCCTCTACTGTTGCCACGTTGAAACACAAGAGGATACCTGCGATGCAGGAAGTTGGCTCTCTCATCAGATATGAGATCCGCTGGCATCTGGACTGCTTCCGGAACTGCGTCATATAAGTATTTGTTGTTTAAACTCCCCTAGTATGCGGTAATTTGCTTTAATTTGTACTAACTAAAGCATAATGCGTAAGATACATACAGGATCTGGGGAGACAGCTGGCCTTAAAGTCTGAGGATGTGACTTTGAATCTGAGAACCCTAATAAAATTCTGTGTGTGTTGGCTTGTGCCTGTGATTTCAGTGGTCAGGCAATAAAGGCAAGAGGATCCTAGAGCTGCTGGCCAGCTGGCCTAGCTTACTCAGAGCTTTAGACTAGACCTCTCTGGCCTCCACCACACCGTACACACATGACATGCATTTGCAAACACATGTATCTACTGAAACATGCACATTCATGCATGTACATATGGGTGAAATACAACTTTTAAAAGTATACAATCCAGGGGCTGGAGAGGTGGCTCAGGGGTTAAGCCTCTGCCTTGCAGGCGGAAGGTCCTGAGTTCGGATCCCAGATCCCACATATAGACAGACACCAGGCGGAAGCTGGGGCGGCCTGCGTTTCTGGTCCTGGTAGGGCGGAGCCTGTGAATCCCGGGCGAAGGAAGTGGAGGCGTCCATGGTGGTTCCCGAATTCGTCCGTGGTTCTACACACACACAGACACACACGCGCACGCACACATACATACGCACACACGCACAATTGAATAAATTTAAAAAAATCTTAAAAAAAAACTTAAATGTAAAGGTGGAAATCCAATCATTGGGGACCAACTCCCAAAATAACCAAACTTTTAAAGTCAACAGATGAAAATTTAAGAGCGCACATTAACCATGAATAACTACATTTTAGAAATGTGCTCAAAATGCATGAGAAGAAAGGCCGTCTCAGGAGCAACACAAGAACTGTAAGAATCAAGTAGAACAGAAAAGAGGATATAGAGTTAGAAGCGATTTGTTTTGGGGGATTCAGGAGAGAGGTGCTAGGAGGTAGATATGACCAAATACATTGTATGGATGGGATTTTTAAAATAGAATATGATTCAAATAGGAATACAGGTAGATACAAATATGTATTAGTTTTTAGATAAAAAATAAGGTTCCTGCTTCTGCCCCCCCAACAATCTGAAAAGTGAAATTCAAATTTGCAAACCAAAAAAGAAGAAAGAAAGAACCTATTGAAAATCTTGGAAAACAGTTAAAAAGTGTTCTAATCTGAATCACAGAGAAAAAGATAAAGCCAAACACTCATTCTCACGGTCTTTGGCACAACACTAAGAGGTTATGTGACTGAAGACCAAAGGGAGAGGAAAGAAGAGAGTCTCTGCTTGAGGAATCAATGAGAAAATGAATTAGAGCAAAGGCGCAGTGATACTTAGCTGGCTTCTCCTGGTTCCTTATTCACTGGGCCCAGGGGCAGCACCACCCATATTCAAGGCTTAGTCTTCCTTTCTTCAGCTAATCATCTCAGAGGAAAAGCACAGGCATACTTTCATGTCTGTTAATCTAATCAGGTTGACAATCAGAATTAATCATCATAAGTCATATCAGACATATTGATGCTGGAAGAAAAGAATCTGTCAAAAGAATTGTCATTTACCCTGATCTGGTCACTGTACAACATATCTATGCATTGAAATGTCACAGTGTACCTTGCAAATATCTACGATTATTATGTGTTGATTAAAAATAAGGAATATTTTTTAAAGGCCTGTATTCCCTGATTGCTCTTGGCAGTCTTCTGGTATTACATGAAGACAAACTAGTCATTAGTAAATACTGTGGTCATCATGTCAGCACGTGAATTGCATTTCTCAAACATGATTTTGACTTGATCTAACAGTTGACTAACATATGTGTAAATTATGTCACCGTTCAGAGCCAATCTGTCTGCTGTAGCAATACCTAGTCCAGATGGACTCAATTTATGTGTTGGATCACATTTCAGGTACCAAGAGGGAACATAGTCTCCAATACTGTATGGCTGTTGTCTGGTGCTAAATAAAGAATGAATCTGCCGCCCTGTTTTGTGCTCATTGGTCTGCTGGAATCCCCAGGGATGAAGACATCACTCTGGCTTTTGAGGGCAGGACGAGGCTCTGGTCAGTGCTCCTGGGTGTGGTCTGTCAGCCAGTCTCACTGCTGTCACTGCGGCTGTTGCAGGTATCAGGATCCCGTGGAGGCTTCTATGTGCTGACAACCAGCCTCCTCTGTCCTTCCTGGCCTCATCTGCTGCTAGTCCTCTTTCTCCTCCTACCGGAGAGGATTGTGCCTCCATTCCTGTAGTGCTTGTTGCCGAGTCGATCCATCCTGCTGCCCCAAAGATGACTGAAGTAAACGCTTTCTAGCTTTTGTTCTACATGATTTGCAAAAAGCACTTGTTTCTTCCCACCCACTTCCCCTCCAGGCTGTTTAAATGAAACTCCTACTCACAATCCAGGGAAGCAGGAGTCTAAACACAGAACCCACAGGCCCACCCTGAGGAGAGGCTTTCGCAGAGCGCGCTGTTGCCTCTCTCTTCCTGAAAACACATTTTCTCCATCAGAACTCCCCTGGCAAGTGGTGTAGGGGGCTCCACGCTCTTCTCTCCTCCACTATGGTCTGTATAATCCCTGATTGCTATTATTTCTAAAGACAGTGTAAGTAACAAGCTTAGCTGGGGGATTGTAACCAGGGGTCACACCACTTGCTGAGGGATTAGGTAGAGTGTCTCCCTAAGGTCTATGTATTGAAAGGCTATAGGGCCCGGAGAAAGGTCTTTAGGCCACTGAAAGGCTGCCCTTGACAGGGACAGCAGTACGGCAGTCCCCGTCTCCTTTCCTTTTCTTGTCGAGCCATGAGGTGAGAGACTTCTCTACCACTTGCTCCTGCTAAGATGTGGTGTTTCACCACAGTCCCCAAAGCAACAGAGCCAAATGGTCATGGTGACTAGAATCTGGCCCTGGAAGGCAAAGACTGGAAAAATGCAGAGCGAAACAATAAGGAGGTAGAGTAATCTAGAATGATTCCCAAAGTCACTTTTGGTACTCCAAAGGCATAAACTCTGATACGCATACAGACATACACCTACTGTACTCATACACCTACTGTAATGGTTACTCTTAACTATTGCTGTGAGAGAACACCCAAAGTCAAATAGCTTAAGGAGAAAGGGAGATTTACTCAACTTACAGTTCCAGAGGGGAGAACAGACTTTTACGGGCAGCGGTGACATGACTGGTCATGGTTGGTGGCTGAAGCTGTAGACAGACATCCACATGGCCGGAGGATTCCTGGAGCGACTCTCTCTTCTGTGGCTCCTTTTATCTTGTCCACTGTTGGGAGGTTCCAATGAGATCTATAGAGGTCCCCATAGGATCTAGGGCAGATCTTTGTATTATCCAGATAATCTCTTCAGGTGGTCTCAGCTGATCTTGCCAAGTGTGGCCTTAGATAATCTTAGTTAATACCACGTGTGTCAAGTTGACAACCCAGGATTAACTATCACACTTGCATATGTACACTAATACTCCCCCAACACACACACACACACACACACACACAAAACCCAGCAACCACTTAGGATACTAGATGTGTGGTTTAAATGCTTAGCCTAAACAAGCTGGTCTTTGATCTCAGGAAAACTACATTTATGTGGTATGGTACAGAAAATGATTTTAAAAATGTCCTACATTAGCAGGATTATCGATTAATAAACTAAGCTGAACACCCAAGTCCACCAAACAAAATAAAAATTGTATATCAAGCTATCCTGGAAGGCAGTGCACTGCAGCGGCCACACAGGTTGCAAGGCTGCCTGAGGCCCCCTCGGGGTGGCAGCCAGAACAGCAGAGCTTCTAGGTCCTCGCTGCTCCCCAAGGGCTGCTGCTGCTGCTTGCTTTCTTTTGTCCTGAGCTGTGTGGAAGTGGGTGGTGTCTGCAGGACACCCGTGGACCTGCCTGGTTTACCTTCAGGGAGAAGAGATCCTTGGAGCTTGGCTTCCAGCACTGAGAGACGTCTTCATGGCATAGCGAAGGAAGAGTGTGGCAAAAAGTAATGTCTCCTCCTGGTTTCCTGCTTGCCACGATTGTGGACTGTGTAGTCCAAAATACAAGGCATCTGAACGCTGCCTTCTTATCAACCATTGACAGTTCTCATGGAAACAATCCCACTTCCAGGATATGCTCTGATTATAATCCTACTTGTGACTCTCTGGTTCCTTCCTTTTTCTTATCTATCTATCTATCTATCTATCTATCTATCTATCTATCTATCTATCTATCTATCCATCCATCCATCCATCCATCCATCCATCCATCCATCCATCTATCTATCCGTCTATAGTGTTGTGTGTGAGTGTGTGTGCATGGAATGTGTATGGGGGAATGTGCATATCGCAATTCATGTGTGGAAGTCAAAGGACAAGCATTGTGTGGAGTTAGTTCTTGTCATCCATCTTTATGTGGGGTTCTATGTATTCAAATTTCAATTGTCATACTTGCATGACCTTTCTTTCTTTCTTTCTTTCTTTCTTTCTTTCTTTCTTTCTTTCTTTCTTTCTTTCTTTCTTTTTTTTTCTTTCTTTCTTTCTTTCTTTCTTTCTTTCTTTCTTTCTTTCTTTCTTTCTTTCTTTCTTTCTTTCTTTCTTTCTTTCTTTCTTTCTTTCTTTCCTTTCCCTCTCTCCCTTCTTCCCTTCCTCACTTCTTGCCACCTCTCTGCTCTCTGTTTCACAATGCCAGGGAAACATTCTACCACTGAGCAACATTCATACCCCAGTCCTTCATTTGAAATGGCATGGATGTTTGGTAGCCACACTGAGGAATATTTCATTTGAAAAGAAGTATTTATCTGAGAAGAAGGGAATAATATTTTTCTTAAGCTCATAATGTCTCTGAAACTGTCTTCCTCATGAGCTAAGATGCAGGTAACTATAGAACTATGCCAAGTCCTGGCCCAGAGTGCAGGTCAGTGAGAGAATGCTTGCCTAGCTCATTCATGCCAGGCCCCAAGTTTGAGCATCACAGAATGAAATCTTGGGCCTGAGATGAATTATGAGCTATAAAAGATTTGCCCAAACCTCCCTATGACCAGCACATTATTTACTGGTGAATTTAGATTTCCTTTGGAGGCATATGACCCAGGTTAACCTAACTGATCATAACTTGAGCAGGTACTGCTTGGAATCCCAAATGCGAAAACATAGTTGTGATCGTTAGATTCAAGTGTCAACCTAACAGCTGCAGGCTGTTTGAGAAACAACTGAGAAGAACTGATGTTTGGAGTGACCGTTGAATAAGTCTGAAGGTGTGTTGAATCAATGTGGAGGACCCAGTCCACCGCGGGCGTCCTTTGCAGTGGTGGCCTAGGTCAAAGGAAGAGAAGGGGGTCTGCCTGCTCTTCCCTTGCCCTTGTCCGCTTGTGTCGAGCCCATTGCTGGCGTGTTGCCTTCTCTGCTGCTGACGCTGCCATGTTCTTGACTAAGTCAGAGCCTGGCCCTTTTGACCTTGCAGCTGTTCTCACTGCTGCTGGAGCCTGGTGCCTTGGGCCTCAGTGCTGCTCATCGCTGACTTTGGAGCCCGGCTCTTACTTGCCGGTGTCAGAGCTCAGCAACGTCGGTCTGGTTCTCGTCCATTCCAGACACTGGAGCCCAGCCTCTTTAGCCCTCAGCCTGATTGAGGCTGGAGTCTTTCTTGAGAGTCTTCAGCTTTATGAGACATGGGGGTCAAGAACAAAGTAGCTATAGGTGGCAACTTTGAAGGACATTGCTTTTATTGTGAGTTGATTTAATAAAGACACACACACACACACACACACACACGCACACAAAACACACACACGCACACATTCTGTCAGTTCTGTTCCTCCAGAGAACTCTTATAATACACTGATGATACAAATAGATTTGACAGATTCAGAAATGTTCCCAAGGGGCCCATCTTTCCACAGTAAGTCTAAGGATAAAGCAGAGCAAAACTTGAAACCATCAATTAAAAGTCTCCTAAGAGTCATTCCCCAAAGGTTATAATTTGAGCAAACAAATTGATGAGTCAATAGATTTTTGCTGGGGATGAGAAATATCCCCGTTAAAGAAGGCACTGATGTAATTACAAGCCTTTTGTCTCATTAATCAATGGAGTCAAAGCTGACATTGGAGTCTCAATTTGAAAAGAGAAAGCAGAACGAGAGGCAGCCCTTTCAGCTGAACTGTAACCCTGGCAGAGGTGCAGCCCAAGGAGAGAATTTTATAACAGACATAAGACTCCATCCATACTAAACGATCATCACAGATCAAATGCCAGGGCCCTGTCCACAGTCCCCACTTCGGGATGAAGATGCTGTGGACATATTTAACTGGAAAAGAAAGAGCCTCATGTCTCATCAGAGAGAGAGAGAGAGAGAGAGAGAGAGACCCCTAGCTCAAATGAATGAAGATGCTCCCAAAGAAGGTCAGTGGCCCTGCTGTCCTCCCGTTCATGCCTTTCTTTTAATAGAGTGTTCTTTGTTAAAAATGAGTTTAGCCATGGCATTTTTAAATTCATTTTGCCTATGGATGTATGCACACGAACATATATGCATCTGAGTGTGTGTGAGTGTGTGTGTGTGTGTGTGACATAGAGTACATATGGAGGTCAAATGACAACTTTCAAGCGTCAGCTCTGGGTACTGAACTCAGGTCAATAGGTTTGTGTAGCAAGCTGCTCTGCCAGCCGAGCCATCTCTCTGGCCCTCGTTATGGTATTTTCACATTGTCATGTGCTTTGCTCATATTCAGCCCTGTTGCCTTCTTTTATCTCCCTTTCTCCCTCACTCTATTTTCTTGTCTTTGGTTGGTCTCCCTGAGGTAAGATCTCACGCCATTAGAATCACTATGTAGTCTAGGCTGACCTTGAACTTGCAGTAATCCTACTTCCTCAGCTTCCCAAATGCTTGGATTATATGCATGCACCACCACGTTAAGAACATTAAGTAAATTATACACATATTTTTAAAATTTGGATCCATAGATGAGAAAAAAATTGACTTATTTTGCTTAACATGATGATCTCCAGCTCTGTCATGTCCTGCAAATGACGTAGCTTCATTCTCATTAGGACTGAATAAAATGTCCATTGCCTATGTATATCACATTTGCTTTTTGGTGTGTGCATGTCTGTGTTTTGCATGTTGGTTGGGTATACATGTGTGTGTGTGTGTGTGTGTGTGTGTGTGTGTGTGCGGGAATCATCCTGGCTTGCTCTACTTCCTTATCGCTTTGCTCTGAGGTTTCCCAGGTACCTTCCAGGGCCAGAACTACAGGCCACTGCCTTATCCTCCTGGTATTTCTCATGGGAGTTGAGGATCTGAACCCAGGTGCTCTTGCTTGAGAAAGAGTTTAACCACTGCCTCTCCAGGGCACCAGGTTGCTTCCTCACCTCGGCTGCTGTGACAAGTGCTTCACAAACATGCAAGTCTTTGTTGCAGGCTCCATGCAAGATCTGTTGACTGGAGTCCTTCAGAGATGTCATGTTTCTGGCAAGTCTATCTTTATTTTAGGGGGATTTCTATGCTGATTTCCACAGGGGTTATCCTTATTTTATTGTTACCATGAGCTGTTTTACCTCTCCCCTTCTCTCACACCTCCTTTATCACAAAGTAGAACCAAGATATCCAGGTTCATACCTTAACCTTTATATCCAAAAAGGAAGCAGGTGGCCCAGGCCACTGCAGCTGAAGGAGCTGCTCATGGGCTCCAGTTGTCCGGACGTGGCTGGTGACCTGGTTTAAGGAGTGTTTTCCAGAAGGAGGGACAGTGCTGCTCTGGGCACTCAAACTAATGGAGGTTAATTCTAGGGGCCAACTGGCAACTTCTGGTGGCGGCTGCCAAGGATTCCTCTTTCTGTGGGAAAGGGCTGCTTGTATATTGCTGGAGAAAATATTCCTTTGCCTTCTAGAATTTGTGCATTGCTTTGAATCTGATTTTGGGTTTTATTTCATGTGAGGAAAAGTACAACACATAGAAAACAAAGTCTTATTTCTTTTGTGGGTCAATAGATGAACAGGCTGAATGGCAGTGAGGTTGTTCATCATAAGATAACATCACATAGCAGAATGGTAACTATACCACCAACTTGGAATCCAGAGTCTTAGACCATTGTGACAGGAGTCCCAAGGGTAATACACCTTAGCAGCCAGGAGCTCTTTGAGCAAATACCATTATGTGGTATAAATTTATTTTATGGGTCACAGGATGTTCCATAAAGTAGAAATCCTAAATCTTAAAAGCCATATTAGCTGCCACGACTTAGTAGTAATGCAGCATTTTGTCATGTTTATCAGCACAGTATAAAAGGCATTCGGCTCCACAAGTTTAAGGGGCTGGGTTCTTGTTGACATTTAGAGAGAGCCTAGTCTAGAAATGCCTGGTTTCTCTCGATGCTTCCATTTTATTTTGTATTTAATGATTTATTGGTGTTGGAGATTGAAGGTGGACCTTATGATTGCTATGCAGATGTTTTGCCATTAAGTTTCCGCCCCAGCCTGATGCTTTCATTTAATTGCATTTAAGTGTGTGATTTTAAGCTCCTCTTCCTTCTCCTCTTCTTTTGCTTCTCTTCTTCTTCCTCCTCTTCCTCTTGCTCCTTTTCTTCTCCTATATCCCCATTCTCCTTTTCTTCCTTCATCTTCTCCCTTTGCCCCCCCAACTCTGTATTTTCACATGCTAGCACGCTAGCATGCAATCTATCATTGAACTGCTGTTGTGTGTGTGTGTGATGGAGCTTCACTATGTAGCTCTTGTAGTTGCTCTGCAGCCAAGGCCTCAGACTTACTATGTCCCTGGCTCTGCAAGTATTTCTGGCCATATTTCAAAGTCAAACACTCATAGCTGTTAAGTGTGTCTGTTGTCTCACATTCTTCCTTTTCTTCCAGCTAAGTGCTTTGCAGATCACCCTGTGCTGCTGGTGACGGCAGGGGACTTGCACTGCCTTCTGCTTCTGCAGAGGCCCCTCGTTTGCCCCGCTTGCAGGAGGGCCAGCTGCCCAGCTGATGGTTCTGACAGTCCGGCTCTGCCAAAAGGTGGGGTCTCTTCTGGAGAGCCCACTGTGCTCAGGATCCAGAGACGCAAACCTGTCTCCTGAAGCGCAGATGGCCGGGTCAGCAGCTCTGTTTACGAAGACATTCCCAAGCTCTTACAGGCTGTCTGCTGGGCACAGCATGGTGGCTGTGCACGCGTGGGTGTCTCTGGCTCTCGCCTCCACCGCCTTTTCCGCAGCCTTCTCTCCAGCCCACTACAGAGCGCTATTGTTGTTGTGAACCAGATTTTCTGACTTGAGATCTAGACATTTTATTTCTTCTAAAACACTTAAAGTTGTTTTATTTTAAATAGCACGTAAAATGTACATATTTGAGGTGCATCACATATTTTGACATACACACGTATTGTATACTGTTCAATCAGGGTAGACATATTCATTCCTTAAAAGAAATCACCATCTCTTTATGGAGAAAACATTAAAAGTCTTATCTTTAGATTTAATAATCACTCCGACTTTACCTACTACTTATCCACCTACCTTTTCCTTCAATGTTTTCCTCTTCCCATTTTTCTACCTTTCCCCACAATTCTACTCAATTTCTGGGAAACCAGCTTTTCAGATGCCCAAATACAAATGAGATAGTATAGCATTTGTTTTGTCTCTCCCTGACTTATTTGTTATTTATTTTTATGTGTGCGTGGTACATGGATGTGTTCATGGGTGCATGTTCACATGTGTGTAGATGTGCATATGTACATGTATGTGTGTGGGGGCAAGAGGTAGATATTGGGATCTTCTTCAATCTCTCTATACATTATTTTTTAAAATCAATTATTGGTCCTGGAACTGACCAATTTGGTTAAGTCAGCTAGCCAATGAGCTCCAGGGATCCGCCTCCTAACACTGGGCTTATAGACATCCATTACCACGTCCAGTTTTTAATTTGGTGCTGAGATACAAAATCAGGTCCTTATGCTTGCCTGTCAAGTACTTTACTTATGCTTCCTAGTAACATGTATTTTGGGAGCTGGAGAGATGTCTCAGGGGTTAAGACTCTGTCTTGTAAGCAGAAGAATCTGAATTCTGATCCTGGATCCTATGTAAAAAACAAAACAAAACAAAACAAAACAAATCAAACACCAGGCAGAAATGGCGACATGCCAGCTGCACTTCCAGCTCTGGAGTCAGAATCCAGGACGATCTCCAAAGTCATCCCTGGTCCTCCGCAGTGCCTTTTGATGCACATATACACACAAAATAAAATAAAGTACAAACTAAGAAAATAACATGCATTTTGAAAATATTTGGGCAGTTATGTAGCCCACAATGAAATATGTGTTTACCATGCAGGAGGCTCTGGGTTCAATTTCCAATACAAATGTACATACATAGACATACATGAAAACATGTGTGTAGTATATTTACATAAAATAGGCATGTATGTTTCTGAAAGATTATATCAAATTAACAAGGAAAAATTTAACAAGGAAATTCCTTTTTTATCATGTGTGTATGTGTGTGGATTGTGAATGTATGTGCATATATGTTTTGTATAGTCATGAGCAGATCCATGTGTGTATGTGTATGGAGGCTAAAGGTAAATATTGGGAGTCATTCCTGATCAGTCTTAAACAGGAAGTTTTATTTTTTATATTTTGCTTTTTTGTTTGCTTGTGTGTATATGTGTACATGCATGTTTCTATGTGTGTGTATACACATGTGTGAGTGTACATTCATGTATGTGCATGTGCATGCAGAGACCTGAAGTTTATGTTGGGTGTTTTCTTTGATTTTTCTTCACTTTTATTAAGACAGATTTTATGGGGCTCTGGGTTGGGTGTCAGAATTTTATATGTAGCACAGCAACTCATTTGAAAGTCAGCTCTTGACACAAGATTTTGTTATCTATCTATCTATCTATCTATCTATCTATCATCTATCTTTTATCTATTTTTATTTCTATCATCTGTCATATATATTATTTATCTATCTCTATGTGTATCTATTTTCCATCTATCTTTGACCTATATCTACCTCTCCATATCTGTCTGTATGTGAATATAGGACTATAGTCTTATCTTTTGGACAGTCTTTACAGATTTTGCTGGAAAAATAAATATACTTACTTTGGGGTTAGATCCTGATACCTATTGTTACATTTAACACTCAGCCCCCCCTAACATAAGTGTGGTCAGACTCTTACATTAACCCACAACTGAGCAAAGTCCCCTAACACACAGTTTATTTTAGTAATAAAGTGTTGACCACCTTATGTGATTTACTGCTACTGTACAGAAGCAGAACGGTGAGATGGGATAGTTCTACGCCATCATGCACTTGAAAACTTGCTTATTTCGAAACATCACAGGTAAAGGATCATCTGTCTAAGATCTCCTGGCGGCTTGTTCTTTAGAAGTTGGTTGGCAAATCTCTGACTGGCAAGTCACATTTGGACCGTCCCTGGGTGCTGTATTATTTATAAGCTAAGAATGGTTTTCACGTGGTTGAGTGGTTAAGTATCCATTCTACCTATATTTATTATCTGTCTCGTTAGGAAAACTTTACCAACCTTGCTTTTGAGAGGATTGGTAGAGCTAAGTGAAGACTCCGAAGAGTGGAAAAGAATGGTGGATTTTATCCAGATGACACAACTGTTTACAAATGTCCCGCCGACAATATGCCGGATAATGGGTTATCTTGTTGGCCTGATTCAAAATCCTGATGTCCAGATTGTTCCATTTAGTAAGCAAATGAAAATAAAACAAAGAAAAACACAGATAAGGGCACATCAAATAAAGATACAATTAAAGGGAAGCTCCTGAGTAGAGCCTGCCTTCAGTTACTGCCGTGGGGATGAGGTGCACAGAATCTGGGGGCTGCAGGCCCCGCTTAATGTTTTCATACCCAAATGTGAACTTGTGTTTCTCATCCACACGTTGCTCGGTGCTCTGCTTGTAGGAAAATTCCCATGCAGTCCTGAAGCTCTGTCCTGGGCAAGGTAAACAGTGGTGCTTTGCCAGCTGTGAAACAGATAAAGTGTATCCATCGGTTAACTAACACTTGGAAACGAAATGCGTCCCATCAATTGAATGCCATGCGCCGAGCCAAGAGAAATAGATGGATCATCAGGCTTCACAAAGGGAGTTCACAGTAGTCTTTGATAGGACAGAATAATATCTTTGAAAGTTTCAAAACACAGATAAGATGAACTCATTTGTATTTCTTGGGAATTACTCTTTTGAAACAATGGGACGCTCCAACCAGGTTTTGGCTCTGCAGGTACGCAGGCAATACCGCCACCTGCTGGTAGGCTGAGGAAGGCTATTTGTGTCAACATTCTAGAAATTTCTTGGCGATATGATGCAAACTCCTTCTTTTCAAAATTTAATCTTTTTTCTTTGCCGATAGTTTTCATGGAATCGTGCCTATATATGTGACTATTTTCTTGATATATATGTGTATTGACATCGAATCATTTCCTGTTTAAGTTACAAGGGTCTTGAATCTTTGTGGTGCTAATAATTACTTCAGCAAACCTCTTATTCTTTTATCATTTTTTCTCTTTCTACTGCTACCTTCTTCTCTCTTTAGCTCCACTCCCTTTCTCCCTTGCTGTACTCTATTCTGATGCCCAGGCTAGCGTGGTACCCTTGGGCTGAAGCAATCTTCCCACATAGCTGGCATGCATGCAGTCTGGTTCTTCATTTTAAAAATACACACACAGCAGGAGGAAATCGAGGGAGAGAGGAGAAACTTACACCAACAGTTTTTCTCATGGTGGCAGCATTCATTAAATATTGGTAGAAAGAGAAGGTTGACATGGATTAAAGTAGGGGCTGTGGTTACTGATGTACTTAAATCAGCTCTTTCTTGTTACAGAGCATTATCTCAAGGATGTTGCATTGATTTCATTATGAAGGCTCCTAAAATAGGTGTATATGCTTCTACTAAAAATCTTTACTCCCCATAAACATGACTGAACCACATATTTGATTCTGAATAGTTAAACTAAGTGTTCCTACCATCTCTGTAATTTGACTGCACTTTTCTTTCATAGTCTTTGAATAGACTGTTTACAAATATTGAGGACTGCCTGGAAAAAAATATATGTGAGCGACATCTGTGCAGTTGTGATGGACTTCTTAAATCCTTTAACAAGCAGTGGTGCTTTAGGGGTGGAGTTCAGTGGTGGAACACTTGCCCAGCTTATAAGAGGCACTACTAGCTTCTGTGCCCAGTTTCAAAGTCTTGTACACACACACACACACACACAGACACACACACACATACAAGTCAGCTCAGATAGGAAGATAACCAAGAAGCAGCGGAAGTAGAAGAGATGGTTTGCAGAGATCAGTGTTTGTGCTTCAATTGAACCACGGGAGTCTGCATGAATGATAACAGCACATGTAAACTCCCCAAACACAACTAGAAGCCTGTGCACATACGATGCCTCTGAGACGTGGGAGACCAAAGCTTAGAATTTCAAGTTAAAAAACCGAATCAATCCCTACTCCAGCAATGACCGCTCTTCTACAGGTGCACATTGCCCTGGCCCGCCTTGATCTAACGCTGTGTGGCACACCAACCTCTGCTCGTGAATTAACCTTCTGATGAATGCTGTCTTTGGAAATCACACAAACTGATTTATTTTGTTTATCTCACACATCGACATGCAATATAAATGTTCATGATGCTGGAAGTATACATTTAAAGAGATACTTAGACCTAAAAGATTGTTCTTAAAATACAGCAGAACAGCCAGTCAAACCTCTTTCCCCAGCTACTCAGGAAACTGAGTCGGGAAGATCATGAGTCCAGGAGTGAGGCCAGCCCTGGCCACATAATGAGATCCCTCCCCACAAAAAAAAAAAAAAAAAAAAAAAGAAAAAAAAAGAAAGAAAAAAAAGGAGTAGGCTGGAAACGAAGTATTCTAACTGACATGAAAAACAGCCAAAGACTCAGTTCACCAAGGTAGGCGCCTCATGCCCTGAGACACGCTTCTGGATGTCAGCTGGCTGCTGGTGCCTGTCCCTGACAAAAGGCGGCTGGAAGTCTGGACACGGTGTTGATACTCAGCACCACTGTCCTAGCGGGCAGCAGTGGGACATCATGGGTTGAACAGCAGGAATCAAGGGCTGGAGATTGCACTGCTGAGAACCACTGGCCACGCTCCAGCACCTCACAGCTCACACTCAAAGCAGACAGGGTCCCTGAAAAGAAGTCCTGCCGCGTTATGGGATCCAAACTGTGACAGCTTTCCTTGCCTCCAGGCACACTGACAGCTACCGGCTGCCAACCTGCAATATCAAGGAAAATATTTTTACAAAAGTTGTAATTAATATGTTTTTATGTTATTTGATTGCAAGAAGAGGAAGAGGAGCAGATCAGTAGAAACTTAGGATCCTGAGCAGTCTCTCAGCATTCAACAAATACGTCGAAAAGGCTTGAGAGACTGCTCAGGATCCCGTTTCTACCAATCTGCTCCTCTTCCAGTTTCTTGTGGGTAAGTTCAATCTCCTTTGAGGATACCAGACTCTGAAATTTCCTTGCCTTTTTCTTTTCAGGGCACTCTCCATGGTTCCTTTCAGCATGGAGAAATATCCTGTTTTATTCCCATGGATCCTAGAACAATGTTTTCATAGTGAGCTCATGTGGAACTGATGGAGGGTGAGCTGCGCTTTTCACTATAACCTTTTTTTTAAGTGTGTGTGTGTGTGTGTGTGTGCGCATGTTTGTGAGCATCAGAGGGCACTGTGTGTATGCCTGAGAAGGTTCCAAGAGTGACTTCCAGGATCACCCTGGATTGCTCTACCTCCTTTTTGATTCACTCTGGGATTTTCCAGTCTTTGCCTTCCAGAGTCAGAAGTGCAGGTGGTATTTTTACATTTCTGCCCGGTATTTTTACATGGGATCTGGAATCTGAACTCAGCAAAGCACAGGCTTCACCTTTGTGTTGTCTCTCCAGCCCTTTACCTCAGCCTCCTTAAATGTACTCAGAGGGTCTTTCTTCCACTGGAAAAACAATGTGCTTTGATCATAAAGATTAATACCCACTACTCAAAACAATGATTGTCAGTAGATGAGTGCTTGTGTGTGGCTTGTGACAACAGAAATAGGCTTTTAATGTTTTTGCATAAATGAGTTTATGACATAAATTGGGAAGCATGAGACCAGCAACCCCAAATCTCCCCTCTTAGCTCATAGCCTTCTTGGGGATCCAAGGCTTTGTGCATAGTAAGCAGGTGTTTTGCTATACTCGCATTCATAAACACCCTTGTAAAAGTTAATAACTGTCTTAGAGACTGTGACGTGGTGCCTGACACCCCCGCCATGCCGCTCTCACCATTGTCTCCAGTCTCCTACTGCCATCTCTCAGGAGCAGTTTCCCCCCTGCCAGCCCCTCTTCCACAAAAGCAGCTGGAAAGACTGTAATCAGATTTCAAAAGACAAGTGATAGAATTTTACCATTTTAAGGATGCTATGGTGTCTGTTAAATATCATCCAGCACATCCCTATTGTGCAACACTTGCAGACCTTTTTCATCTTACCTACTAAACTCTGACTTTCCCCCTCCTTCCCCAGCCTCCAGGAAACACTCCTCTGCTTTCTGTCAATAGGAATTGTTCTACTCCGTGTACCTTATACATGTGGAATCACAGTACTAGCCCTTTGCGTCTAGCTTATTTCCCTTAGCACAAAGCTTTCAGCTTTCCTGTATTGGTGCATGTACCAGAATATCACTTCTCTTTGTGACTGAACGATATGGGTCATATCTTGTTTATTCACCTATTCATGAGCACTTAGATTGAGTCCATCTTTTGACCTCTATAACTACTATTGCGACGAGTCTGCACTTGTCAGTTGGAATCTTTGTTTTCAATCATTTGGGGTATTTTGGTTATTTGTTGGATCATGCAATCTGTGTAATACATTTTGAGAAATCACCAAATTGTATCACATTGCTACAGTTTCTCCACATCACATTTGCTGTTTCCTTGGTGTGTGTGTGTGTGTGTGTGTGTGTGTGTGTGTATGTGTGTGTTTGCTCTGTCACTAAGCTACATGTGCAGTAATAAACACTCTTTTACAAATTAATAACCATCCTAGTGGCTATGAGATACTCACTGTCACTTTGATTTGATTTTCTTTCTTGAATGATATTGAGGCTTAGGATTTTGCAGTTATTAGCTAATCGTTTACCTTTATAAAACTGCCCATTCAAATCCTTGCTGTTTCTGAATTAGTTCTTTCTTGTTGTTATTGAGCGGTAGGAGATAAACACATACAATTTTGCCGATTTGTTTTCTTTGGTTTCTAAGACACACTACTAAAATTTAAGTTATGCAGTGAATCTTAAGGTTTGTCCCATTTATACTGTGGTCAGTTTTGATAGTACTGGACAGAATATTTATGGAATTAATTTTGCCTTATAAATACTGATGAAGGGAAAGGGAGGATGAGGGGTTCCAGACAGTTTACTTTTATTTAGTCCACACAGGCCATGGTTTCACCCTTACCATAGGCCTCTATCATGTCTAGATTTGTGTTTTCACCAAGACATTGTTCTCATCTGAACATCTAAAGTCCTGGGTTTGTGTAAGCTTCTCCTCCTGGACCTACTATGCACCAGGACAAGTCTCAGTCTGTCCCCAATGTGGTTCTTGTTAGGATCTCACTAACTGTGACTCTTGATAACTAGCTAACTTTTGATAGCATTGGCTTTCTTTTTATCACCTAATTTTCTGGTTTTTAATTGTTCACAATTCCACACTTAAGCTTTTCTATGCTTCTTTATAATTTTTTTATTCTTTTGGCATATCATATATGAATAAAGTTAATTTATGATAATGAAACACTTTATTTCCCAATCCCATCCCCCATCTTTTCCCGATACAAGCTTTCTTCCCTGTGCCTCCTTCCTATCTTCATGTCTTTTCTCATGTGTGGCCCATTGGGGTTCATTGGGGTTGCCTTTGATATGTGGCTGAGTACTTGCTGGAATATGGTCATATGTCAGTGGCAATACCACTGAGGAAAGCACCCTTCCAGCAGCAGATTCTTAGGAAAGTAGGGCGCTTCTTGAGATCTTTCCTCTTCAGTGGTGAAATGTTCATAGGTCAAATCCCCTTCAGGTCGTGTGGGAATACATATAGCGCAGTGAACTCATGGATGTGACAGCCCTGTCATGCCCAGAAGATAATATCTGTCTGTACCCCTGCCCCCTTCAGCTCTTACAATCTTACTGCTCCCTCTTCTTAATGTTCCCTGAGCTTTAGTGTGTGTGTGTGTGTGTGTGTGTGTGTGTGTGTGTGTGTGTGTGTGTGGTATTGCTTAAGTGTCCTGTTTAGGGCTGAGCAGTCCATAGTTACTTACTTATTTTCTGCACTTTGATCAATTGTGATTTTCTGTAGTAAACATCTTCCATTGCAAGAGGAAAATTCTAGATTTGGTGCTGAGTGCTCCTCCAATTTATGGGTATAATGACTAAATTTTAAAAGGCAGTTTGATACAATGTATTTATAGCTAAACTTTAATAGCTTACCCCCTCCCACAGGGCCTATGTCCTCCTCTTTCATAGGTTGGTGTCACATTCCTGGTACTGTAAACCAGAACAAGCACAAAGCCTGTGCTCTGGCATGTCTGCAGCATGACCACATCCTAGAGTTATGCTCATTTCTGTCCCAGTGGAAGAACATTCCGGGATTTCTGGTCCTCTGTACTGCTTTGACATCTCCATGCAGATTAGGTCTGGTGTTCTACAGTAGTTGTTAATGAGTATTTAAACACAGACTAAGAAATGTGATATGGATAATTTAAACAGCAGGTTCAAATGCAACCAATGCTGGATTCAGTGCAAAGCTAATTCTTAAACTGCCTACAATCCCGAACCTCTCCAGTGCCTGCCTTGGTGACGGATCCTGCTACCCATGGGAGGATGCTGTGGTGAGCTCTCCACATGTGGCTGTGAGAAAACTGATAGTTGGGATGGAGTTAATAATTTTCTTATTATCCTTAAAATACTCCACAGAGGTTACATTGCCGGAGTGTTCACTAAGGCTCAGGGTCTGTCTTAGTTCCAGCTGCTGTAATAAATAAACAACAGACGTCCATTTCCCACAGCTCCGGAGGCTGGCAGCCACGGAGCAGGGTGTGAACACGGCTGGGTTCTGGCAAGGCCGCCTTATTGGTCCTGTTGGTTAACAAGGGCACTCACTAACCCCATCGCTGGGGCTCCCCACCTTATGAGTAATTACCACCCAAAGGCCTTACCTCCTAAAACTATTCATATTGAGGGTGAGAATTGCAGCATATAAGTTTTGGCAGGACACGAACAGAAGGACCATGGCAGTTCTCAGACAAGACAGACTATAAATGACAAGTCCAGTGTCACCAATGAGCTAACTCAAAGGTCCTAGTAATAGAAACTACTTCATACCCATCCGAGTGGCAACAATTAGGACAGATGACTCAAGCATTGACAAGGATGTGGGGAGACAGGGTATTGCTCATGGGACCGAAAACTGGTACAGTCATTCTAGTAAACTGTCAGTTTCTTTGTGAAATTAATGCGCATCTGTCCTCTGACCCAGCAATCCTGCTCTTGAGGTTGTGCAATGGGCAGCTTTCACAACACTAAGTGGTGGCCCAGGTTCAAGACCACAAAATGAGCTGCTGGAACATCTGGGAAAAGGACCTCCTGCTTGCCAGGTAGTTCACAGACCTGGGTTTGTCACGGCAACAGTGCATGGAAAACAGAAAACACAAAGCCTTTGTATGTGAGGGACTGAAGAGGAAAATAGCTATTACCTTGAAGAAACCCTCAGGTCTGGAAAGAGGCTAGATCATGGCTGTCCATGAAGGCTCCAGAGCTACATGCCTGGGAAGAGTGAAACTCTGGAAGAGAATGCAAGAAGGCGGTCTGCAAGGGCTGAGTCTACAGCCACAGTTCCAGAAGGCCGGTGACGGCGTCCACGTGACTGAGGACAGGGACGTGGAAACTGCTCAGCATCTCTCCTTCGAAGGTCCCTGCTTCTTGTCTCGTGGATGAGCAGCTCCACGTGTTGCCATGGATGGTGGTCGGGGGAGCCTCAGAGACCACCGGGTTGTCTGCTCGTCCCTGGGGAGAGACCACAGGCTGTTCTTTCCTGGGAAGAAGACCCTTCGGTGATTCGGGAGGTGCTTTGGAATTCCTGCCAGCCTGCAGGTGGAGGCTTGAGTCTGTTCCGACTGATCTGGAAACTGAAGCAGTTCTTACCTGCCGCGCTCGTTCTCATATCCATGTTCCTATCTGCAGCATGACGCGCTCCGGAGCGAGGTCCAGGTGTGCGTCTGCTTGGTATCCCGTGACCTGGCACGGGGTGTGGCACATAGCAATTCTTAGCAAACATCGATGGGTGGTGCCAGTAGTGGAGGGCACAGACTGTAGACTCGGTAAGTGAAGAAAGAGGCCGAGGGGGAAGAAAGAGTCCAGACACTGAAGGGCATCCCCTCCTTCCCTCCCTCCTCTTTGAGGAAGGTCTTGCAAGAGCAGCGTCCTCTGACACCTGCTGAGAGGAGAGTCGCTGTTTCTAAACGTGCCCGGTAAAGAAAGAACATGCGGGGAGGATGCTGATTGAGAGCAGATAATTATTCTGCAAGAGGTCCCAATGTGCGTAGTCTTGGAAGATTCAGCCCCACACCACACTTCTAATTTAGGGTTCATGTTGACCTGTTTTCATCCACCCAACAACCTAGACAGTTTTGAGCAATGGCTGAATGAGAAATCAATTATCCCCACCCTCCTAGCAGCAGCTGCACACAGTAGGGATACAATCAATAATTTCTGATTCACCAATTTCCCTAGCATATGTAGCTTTGAAAATGCTAATCATCCATAAAGAAAAAAAAAAGACTCTAGCCTGGGACATTGTTCCTCACACTTGCAGGGCAAGACTCTTAACTGATGAGCTGAGTTCGGATTCCCCCAAACCCATGTAAAATTTGGGCAGGAGTGGTAGCCCCTGCAATCCCAGTACCAGGAAGGGAAAGCTAGGGAATCCCCTGGGGAAAACCAAATAGACAGCCTCGTTGATAGGTGAACTCCGCCTTAACAATGAAAGCGGAACACGATCAAGGAAGACACCTGACGGCAACTTGGACCTTCACATACACACATTTCCACATACACATACAAACACACATGCACATATTCACACACCCCTCCACATATACATGCAATAAATAAATAAAGACAAGAACTTACTCTAATACTTGAGGGAATTTGATTTGAAAATGTAACCACCTAAAAGATTTTATGTTTAATTTGAATAAAACATGAACCTTTACTAACAGTCTAGCTTTGGCTTCTTTATGATATTTCATGGATTCCTACTGAAATTAAAAACTTTGGTCACAGTATGCTTTAATTTCTGGAATACAGACTTGCAAAATGGTCTAGGCTTACCTTGAACAAATGCAGATGTACTCTTTTAGACAGGGCCTGCTATTTCATCACTGATACATAGGTATACAACCTTCAGAAACCCAAAGTGTTAAAAGTTTAAACAGCTTTTTAACCTTTAGCTTAGTCTTCAGGTAAGGCTATGTTTTCCAACCAGTAATTAGTCATGCCATGCAACTTGGTTTGGCGAATACAATGCAGTATCTGGGTTTGTTCTGAGCCTTTCACTCACAATCTGAATTTGTCTGTTTTGCATTGCTGTATCAGAATACCTTGAAGCTGAGTAACACAAGCTAAGAACTTTATTTGGCTCAAAATTCTAGATATTGGAGGACTTAAACCTTATGGTGCTAGCATCCTGTTGAAAGTCTCCCTGGCTCTGCCCAAATATAACAGATAAGAAGAAGGGGTCATGGAGAGAGAAAGAGGAGAGTGAGAGAGAGACAGACTGTTTTGAAGGATTAAAACAATAATTGTAATAACAACTCTTATGTATTTAAGCCACTGGATTTGGTGGTTGTTTTAGAAGTGGTAACTGAATATAACCTTAAGCATAAAACATATCAATTTCTGTTTCGAACTAACATCATGTTTAATATGGAAATACTTCATATTTCCTCAAAGTTAGGTGTATATATGGGTGTGCATATCACTTATATATGTATTTTTTTACATGTTCACTTTGTCAGACCATTGAGCAGTGTTCTTGTGATACTACACAATTCAGTTAGACAAGAGAAAGAAATCACGAGTTTCAACCATCCCAGCCAGTAATCCTTGACTTATGGGTAGGTCCTGCTACCTCTAGAGGTAGTAAGAGGGACATGAAATCAATGAAGAGAAGAGGGATCATACAATGAATGATGCTGAAACCACAGGACAAACATCTGAACAAAACTAGGTCTCTGCCTTAATGCTAGCTGCATATAACTTGTAGATTTACTAAAACTTTCACTATAAAAGACAAAAACAGAAACCATGAATATATTATATAAGAGCATTAAAGAATATAAAACATAGTATTGGAGGAAGAAGAGCTTCCTAGTTACGATAAATTCTTAAAGTCCATAAAATAGAGATTATCAAATTACCATAGGTGGAAATGTTGATTGGCCAACTATTGTGCAGATAGATCTAGTGGGGAGAGTCTTAACCCTCATTAGTCTCTAAGAGAGGTGTGTTGTTTCTTGAGGCCTTTCCTCTTTCATGGTGTAATGTAACGAGCAAATCTTGTGCAGGACTTTTGTAAAGAGACCCAGGTATGGTGAGTTCATGGTTGCAGAAACCCTGTCACCTTGGGAAGATAACATTTGGTGGCACCCCTCCCATCTTTGGCATTTTACATTCTCACTGCTTCCTCTTCTTCGATGCTCCCTTGGCCCTGGTTTCGGGGGTGACTTGGATGTCTTATTTAGTGACAAGCAGTCCACAGTTATTTTATTCTCTACACTTTGATTCTTTGTATAAAATACCTTCTGTCGCAAAGGTACTGGGAACTTTTCTAATCCAGAGGTGTAATGATGACAGTTTAGAAGGCAGTATAATATGAAGTCTTCATAGAAAAACCTTAGTAGGTTATTTCTTCCCTAGAGACTATGGCCTCCCTTTTCGAAACAGGTCTCCCTGTTTACGCACCAGGAATGCAATCCCTGGTGAAGAGCAGGTCTTAGATCCACTAAGACAGCAGTTAGTTACCCTATAAAAACTCATGCCACTATCGCACTGGCGATCACTTCTTGCCAGGATGATTGCCTCTGTAGCTTGCAACTTGCATCGCTGGTTGGCACTGTTGATCGTTCTCCCTCAGCAGCTTACATAACACTTTCTGCTAACTGTGAAATCAGGCCAGTAAGGAGGAAGTTTCCAAATCGGTTCCCACTTGTTTTTTTCTATATCCTGTGATTGATGCATGTAGTAACTTCGGCAATAGTGTCTTACTGTTAGTTACTGGTGGACGGTCAAGAGCAATAGCAAGAAACTATGTGTGTATTTTTTGAGGGGTGCTTTAAGGCCTCTTTGACCTCATTAGGAGGTATCATATACATACTGGAAATTTGCTTTATTTGCCTATGGCTTCTGGTAGTAGCATATCCAGGACAGTTTCCATTGGATCTTGTCTTTGTCTTTCTGTGTTCCCCTAAGTAGGGGGTGTCCATTCATAATTAAAAAATTATATATGCATATATGTATTTCTCTTTTTCTTTTTAGATACTTAAAATGTGGAAGGATTCCCTCTGGTTGAATCTTGCACCTTAGTTCCATGAATTGCTCCCATTACCACTCTCTGTAGCTTATGCCTTCATTTATCTCCCCCATTGTCTCCCTCTCTACCTTCTTACCCTCAATGGCTTGTCTATCCTCTCTCTAGGGTCTTTTCCCATTCTTCAATACCCTCTTCCTCTACCACACCATCCTGCTCAATAGTCCCTCTAGTGTTTATATATATATATATCTCTATATATATATATATAATATATATTATTTATTCAATTGTGCGTGTGTGTGTGTGTGTGTGTGCCCTTGTGTGTATGGAGCTGGCTCAGGGGTTAAGCCTCTGCCTTGCAGGCGGAAGGTCCTGAGTTCCGATCCTAGACCCCACGTATAGATGCCCGGCGGAAGCGGGGGGCGGCCTGCATTTTTGGTGCTAGTAGGGCAGAGCCTGTGAATCCCGGGGCGGAGTAAACAAGGAGGCTGCGGAAGCGGTCCATGGTGGTTCCCGAATTCGCCCGTGGTTCTACACACACACACACACACACACACACACACACACACGCACACACACAGTGTTTTTTATTTTTTTTTTATTTTTTCATCCCTCCAGCCTCCCTCCACCCCCCTTCTCCATAGTGTTTTTTTTTTTTTTGGAGTGGCTTTTATAGGTATTCCTTTTTTAAACCCATAAATCTGAAGAGATGTGTGTGTGTGTGTGTGTGTGTGTGCGTGCGTGTGTGCCGTGCAAAGAGGGAACTTGAGCATGGAGCCTATGGAGGTCCAGGGGTAACATTGGGAATCATTCTGGATTGCTCTACCTCCTTACTACTTTGCTCTGGGGTTTCTTAGGATCTGCCTTCCAGGGCTGGAAATACAGACCACTGCTATTTCCACCTGGCATTTTTCTTTTACCTGGAATCTTTTTGCTTGTGAGGTAAAGGCTTTAATCCCTGAGCCATCTCTCCAGCCCCAAATCTGAAATTTTTATGTAAATAGTCTCATATTAAGAGATAACATTCAGTGTTTGTCTTTCTGTGTCTGGGGTACTTCATTTAGTATAATCTTTTTAAATCACATCCATTAAACAGATAATTTTGTACTTTTTTTCTTGAGAGCTGAATAGTATATTATTTTGTATAGATATCACATTTTCATTATCCATTCATTAGTTGATGGGCATTTTGGACATTTCCAAATTCTTGCTGTTGTGATTGAGTCACAATGAACATAGATGTACAAGTGTCTTAGTAGTATGATATGAATTCTTTGGGAATATGCCGAGGTGATATAACTGGGTCATATGATAGATCAATTTTAGTATACTAATTTCCAGACTATAGGACATATCTTACATGCTAATGCTTTGTGGCTATGAAAAATTGGACAATTATTGATATGGGGTGCCCTCTAAGGTGTACTTGGAAATGAATATACATGGTATGGAATAATATAACAGCACAACCTCCCATTTTTTTTAAATAAGGGGATGGGTATCAGTAAGTGCTATAGGACCTTATTAGGAGGAACAGCTAGTATTATATTCCACTTTCCACTGCTTGTGACAAAATATTCAGGGCTGGGCTATTTATAAAGAAAAGAGATTTGTTTGGCTCATGATTTTGATAGCAAGTGCGCAGGCTGACATCACTTTGCAACAGCTTGCTCTCTCAGGAATTAATTCAGTCACACAAGCCCTTGTCACAGGGATCTTTCTCTGGCCTCCCGTCAGCTTCCCAGTCTTTACAGTCTTCATGGAAAAAGCCCAACAAGACACAGAGTGTGCATGGCAGAAGTTAGGCAGAGTAAAAATGCAGCACTCTCAAGAGTGGACGATGGCTGAAGAGCTTTGTCAGCCTCTGTATTACTCCTAAAGTCTTCAGGATAGACAGCTTTCCTGAAAACCATTTTTCTCTCTAGGTGATTGATAGGATCCATTTGAATTGAGTCTTACAAGAAGGCAGTGGGATATCATTAGTCTTTGCAGAAGTCTCCCCTAGATAGTCCTGTCATGAGGTTTAGGGCTTCAGAGTCTGGTTGAGATAGTTACCTAGTAGCAGCAGTTGGAGATGCCATGTCTCCTCGCTGAGGCCAGAGACAGGACTCAGTCCCATTACTCTGATGACTGATAACAATTCTGGTCTTTGGTTTTTCAAGCTGCTGATTATGACAGAGGGATCCAGCATCACTATCGTGCACTTGCTCTGGTTTAAATAGCCATCTACCACCTGACCCACTTCTGGGAGACACATCCATCCCCAGAGTGGAGCTCCGCGACTTCTTACTGTCTACTAGGCAGCCTTATCGTTAAAAGTTCCCCTGTTCCCATGTAGTCAAACTGGGGGCAAAACTTCGGGGAGGGGAGACAAGTGACTTTAGAAGGGATCATTTAGGGCTGAGGAATAGTTCAGGGACAACAGTCATTGCCTTAAAAGCAAAAGAACCAGAGTTCAGATCCCAAGTGAAAACGCCAGATGGAAATTGTGGTGGCTTTCATTTCCACCCCTGGAAGGCAGAGTCTGGGAAACTCCAGAGCAAAGCAATAAGGAGGTAGAATAATCCAGGATGATTACATAGGTACATACATTCAAGTGCCAGGTTCTACACATACCCACACACTCATACTTCCACCCACGCATGCAAAAAAAAAAAAGAGGAATCATTTTAAGAAAGCAGAGGATATAGTGATTTTGGTCATTTCTATATGAGTTGACTATTTCCTTGTAATTCGTGTCCTAATTACAAATGTCTGTTTTAGATTTAATCTTTCCAAATCCAGTGTCACTAGTTATATTTGATACTTAAACCAGGTTAGTATTTGAAAGTTGGTCCTCCAAACTAGAACCTCTTCTTCTTCCACAACCTTATGCATAAAGTAAGCCTTTTATTAAAGTAAATATTTGTAAGACAAACATACCTGGGGTTCAATATGGAGTTTGAATTTCTGGCAATCCACTTTATAGTCGTGATAAGGAGCCATAAGAAATGATAAACATTTGAAGGTACAGATATGTTGAACCTGCTTTAAATACTAAACGATGCACTTATGGGTCAAGGCACCAAAAGGTGCTTCACAAACATGAACAATGTTAAGACATTTCATGTGTCAGCCGAAAAACAGATTTAACTAAAGATATCCTAAGAGACAATTGCAGGATGCCACGGTCAGACACATGGTTCATACAGAGCGGTTGACTGGCCCTTCGTGGCAGTAAAGCTGGTCTCATCCTGGGCCTCCCAGGGCTGCTTGGCGACGTCTCGGGATAGTTCCGTGGAGAGGATGCTCTTGGCATCTCGTGGGTGCAGAGCGTTGACCACCTTCCTCCACGTGCAGGCAGCATGCACAGTGATGATCAGTGGAGCCGAGTTAGGTCCTGATGTAAGCAACAGTGGCAGCCGGGGCCTCACATCTCAGGGCAAATCCTCCAAAGGATAAGAGGAAGCTTTGTGTAATAACCATGGAGTGAATCTGAAATCCCAGCACTGGGGAGACAGAGACAGAAGGATCAGGGTTCTAGGCTAGCCTGGGCTAGAGAGCAAGACCTCAAATTAAACAAACCCAACCAAACAAAATACTTCAAAACACTCTGCATAAACCCCCTTTGTTTGCTAAGTCTATAAGCACATAGATTCCATACAGTGTGATTGCTTCTCTGTATGAATGTGTTATTGACAATTAAGAAGTAGGTATTTTCCTCCATTTTCAGTTCAAAGTGACCATCTTAGTGTCTCCTGCCCAATGATTGTGTTCTTTATTTAACCAACCAGGAAGTCTTCTATGACACCCTGTTGTGTTGTCTGACTCGATGCAGCATTTAAATCAGGCTGGCACATTATGCGCACATGTATATGTGTGTGTGGGGTTATGGTAAATCAGGTTGGTACGCTATGCGTGTGTGTATGTTGGGGGGGTTATGGTAAATCAGGCTGGCACACTATGCATGCGTGCATGTGTATGTGTGTGTGTGCATGTGTGTGGGGGGTATGGTAAAGCAGGCTGGCACACTGTGTGTGGGGGGTATGGTAAATCAAATTGGCACACTCTGCACGCACATGTGTGTGTTGGGGAAGGGGTTATGACACAGGGTCCAGCCCAGCCAGCCAGCTGTCTTTGTAAAGAGAGCTTTAGTGGAAGACAATCACATCGAGGTGAGGACTTCTACTTTTTTGTGTCTGGTCTACGACTCCTTTTATATTACATGGGCTATGTTGAGAAAATTTGGCAGAGACTGAAAGGTGTGCAAAATAGAAAGTATTTAACATTTGACTCTGAATATTTCCTTGGTACTTGGTTTGTAGGATAGCTGAACTTCTATTATTTTACTATTAGCTCATTAAGATAATACTTTTTAGTATTAATACAAAGGCACTTAGAAGCTACTTTTGCTAAACCACTCACTGGATCCCACAAGGTAACTAAGGCAAAAATCTCAACACTTCTATTTTCTTTTATTTATTTATTTTTTTTTCAACACTTCTATTTTCATTTTTACCCTTTGTCTTAAAAAGTTAGATCAGATTCTTATTTAATCCACACATAGGCATGTTACTCACTCGAGCATTGTCTAAACACTGGTGACACCTAAATTACCTTCTTCAAGACCAAACGCACAAGATAAAAGTAGCCCAAGAAAATAACTGTTAGCTTTGATAGCATCCTGCAAACCTCAAGAAGACACATAGAAGTAACTGTTATGAATCTGGAGTTACTTTGGGTTGCAAGAGGAGCAAAGCCTCACAGAGAGATAAGAATCATCTCATGGAAACCAAGATTTTCTTTTAAATCGACGGGCTTCTTCACACGATTTTCCAGAACTAGAATTAACATCACAGTCAAGCATACCATACTTGGACTGAGATGACTTCATTGTACATACTGTTTTCTCCTGCTCCAGTTTTCCTTGTTAAAACCTTCAAGTCAAAGACAGACTAGGGGTTGGAGTGCCTTTATCTGTTTTTACCAATGTGACTATGCTGAATAAATACCCTTTCTCTATCCTTCATGTCTTCTCATCTCTGTAATGAGTGTGATTCATAATGCCTGAGCCTAGTCTGTTGGGATTTCTGGAGCTAGGATTTTTGTCTTAAATTCCTGTGACATTAGTGCCCTCACTGAGCTCAAGGAAGGAGCAGGCACTGGTATCAAGACATGGCACATGGTGATGCAGCAAATCACTCAAATGACTCGATTTTGCTATTATGGGTTTATCTCCAGAGTCATTTTAACCACTTCATAGTACTAAGTGATAAATATTTGGCACTAAATAGAACTTAAAGTGCCATATTAAGCATGACCCTTTCAAAATTTGCCAAGAAATGGGTCCCTAAGAGATGATTAGGCCACAGGGGCTCCTTCCTCATGGATAGAACCAAAGCCCTGTGAAAAGTGTGTGGCAGGAGGAATTTGCTCCTTCTGCCTTTTCTGCAGCTGCCATGTGAGGACCTTGCAAGCAGCTCTCACTAGAGGTCCTTGTCTAGATCTTTGACTTCCCAGCTTTCAGAATTGCGAGAAGTACATTCACAAGAGACCCAGCCTCATGCAAGCAGACCCTAGCTCTCATATGCTCAGAGCTGGTGATTCATTGGCCCATTTCTCTTTTCTCCCCAAAGAGGAAAATTTGTTCTCACACTCCTTTTTATGAGCAAGAAAACATATACTCACATATTTCAAGAATTTCAAAATACCTCACTTCAAGATCCAGAATGCTGTTTAATAGCACTTTCGCCCTTGTAAGCCGATTAAAGGTAAGTAAAGGTAAGTTATTTATGATTTCTTGAATTTGCATGTCAATAGTTCATGAAGGTGTCTGCTTAATCTACGAAAAAAAATGGTCACTACTCAATAAACCATGATCGAAATCTTATTATGGAGCCCCAAAATGAATCAGACACAATTCCTGACTGAATATTTTGTAGAATTAGACTTTGCTTTGAGGTAGTACAGCATGTCTCCAAACTCCAGAGTAGCAAGTGCTCCATGAGTATCCAAACCCCAGCACAGCAACTGCTGCATGGGTATCCAAGGTTAAGTTCATGGTCGGGGCAGACAATGGTTGGTAGGCCTTGTTTTCCACCCTCCAGTAGAAGAAAGTGGATAAGGAAAGATGGCTTAAGAAAAGGAGTGCTTCCTTTTGTAGTTTGGAATGAGGTATATATAGGTTGAGCACCCCAAATCCAGAAACATCCAAAACATTCTGATATTTTAAAGCTTTTGAGTGCCAACATGAGGCTCCAAAGCTTTTGGATTTTGAAATTTTGGAGTTATATTTAAAAAAAAACCCAACAAAAACCACGAGAATATTTTAAAACCCAAGAAAGCTCCCAAATTTGAATCCTTCTGGTCTTCCATCTCAGAGAATGAATATTCAACCAGAATTTGAATGTGACCTGTACTGTGGGTTTAGCTATCTGGATAGCATCTTTGGGATAATTTCCTATTTGAGATGTAGTGGCATTTGCTTCTATACTGCTTTTTTAAGGAGGAAGATACACTTCTCACTATTTTGTTCATACATAATCTCAACAGCAATAAAAAGAGAGAAATCTGTATATACCTAGCTCTCATATGCTCAGAGCTGGTGATTCATTGGCCCATTTCTCTTTTCTCCCCAAAGAGGAAAATTTGTTTCACACTCCTTTTTATGAGCAAGAAAACATATACTCACATATTTCAAGAATTTCAAAATACCTCACTTCAAGATCCAGAATGCTGTTTAATAGCACTTTCGCCCTTGTAAGCCGATTAGATGTTGATGTCTGTAGCTGAGATGGAGAGGGAGGGCAGAGGGCTTGTTTTCAAGGCATTGCTTAGTGGTCATGGACATTTTACTTAGCAACCTGTTTTTCAAAGAGATGGCACAAGAAAGTTCTGGGGGTGTTTGCAAAATGGTAAGCCCCTCATTAGGTGAAGTCCCCACGATAAGACACTGCTAGCCAGCTGGCTGTTACCCCTTGTACATTCTCATCAGGGATGGGTGCTTCGTGCACCCATTCAGTTTACAATTCATCTCTAAGACATGCTCAGGCCCCAGGCAAGTCAATTCATGCACCGGGGCCTGAGGTGTTTGCACCAGATGATCACTAAAATCCTGTTCACTGCAGCAGTCTGTGAATGAGGCTATTGAGCATGTTCAAAATCCCTAGACAGATGGAAGGGAGGTTGGAAGTTTATTTAGTGCAGCTGGACTGCAAAAGCCCTCCAGTTGTGAGCTACCATCGTTTACCAGCCGGCTGTTTGGCAATAACAATCATTTCATTTGGCTCATCTCAAGGAAAATGCGTTTGGGGGCAGTGTTTGAAGAATTGCATCTCGTGACTGGGTCCCTGCCTCCTCAGCTCTTATCTGAGAGACCACTGTTCCAGAACACCTGGGGCTTCCCTGCAGGAGAACTATGTTATTCTCATTAAGCACAAGAGCATGCAACAATTATGTAAAAGTGCGCATGTGGGGAACATTCAACACGTTCCACAAGGGAATGGGTATACAAAGCTGGCTTTGAACCTGCACACCCGAGCCAGCCAGCATGTCACAGGCGAGAACGTGTGAGTGAGGGGGTGACGACAGTTCCGGAACCATTAATTCACATATCCTCAGGTACACTTGGGCAATTGTTCTGGTTTCCGGGCGGTGGGAGGGTGCTGCTCCTCTGAAGCACGTGCCAGGTCCACCGCGCCTGCTCAGCCCTCTCCTTGTCTTGTGTCTCGGCTATCCGTCCCATCTCATCTCCCTCGCTTCCTCTCTTAGTTATGTTTGCAGCTCCATGACAAAAACAGCTGAGAGGAACAACTTAAGGGAGAAGAGGGAGGAAAGATTATTTCAGAATTTCAAAAGATTCAATCTATCGTGGTGGGGATGGCATGGTGAGCCGAGTTTCCAGTAGTGGGAGCATATGACCCGGACATTATTAGAAGCAGAGAATGTCCGGAATCAGGGTCTAAGCTATAACTAAGCCCCTACTTCAACTCCTAAAGACTCCCAGCCTCCCACAACAGTTATCTCCTGCTGGGAAAAAGCATTCAGAGTATGGGTCTGTAGGGGACATTTAGCATTCAAACCATAACACATCCCTTTTTGTCTCCTTTTCTAGACAAACTTTGCCTTTGTTCTGAGGAAATGAACACGGACAAATGAAGATGTACAATTTTAGTATGCAACAATCGCCAATATAGCAGGCATAGTAGAAAGTCGACATTGTAATTGACTTTCAGTTGATCCTCTGTACTTTATTACATTCAAGATATATGCCCTTCCTTGCAGGCAGAAGGTCCTGAGTTCGTATAGACGCTGGGTGGAAGCGGGGCGGCCTGCATTTTTGGTTCTGGTAGGGCGGAGCCTGTGAATCCCGGGGCAGAGTAAACAAGGAGGAAGTGGAGGCGTCCATGGTGGTTCCCGAGATTCGCCTGTGGTTCTACACACACACACACACACACACACACACACACACACACACACACACAGAGTTGAATAAAATAATAAAAAAATTTAAAAAAAAGATATATGCCCTTAGTTGGCAGACGCCTCCCCAAAATGTTGGTGAATATAAAATTTTGACAATTTCATAATGATTTATATTTGTAATGAAAATGTGACATAAACAATGATTTACTAGTTTGGGATAGAAATCCTTTTTATTCATGCTTTGAGCATGTGCCTCCTATCACGGACATAGTACACATGCATACCTCCCCACCCTACCGCAAGTCAGCACTCAAATTTACAATACATATACATCCTGTAGCACATGCATCCAACACTTCACACTGCATCCCAACACGTACATCCTAGCCCACACAATGCCCAACACATATACACTGCAAGCATCCAGCACTTACATATACGATGTCACATATGTACGGACACACATGCAACAAACACATGCATGTACATACCCCCACGGAGATGGGAGAAAACAATGCTCTTCGAAAAACCAGACAAGAGCTGGGAATACAGCTCAGTGGTAGAACATCTGCTGGCCTGCTTGAAGCCCTGGACTTGATTCCCATGCCAAAAGGACTCCTGGAAAACAGAATGGAGAGCTGGGGGAGCTGGGGGACCTCGAGGCAAAGGAGCAGCATCTGTACCACGATAGGAGACCCTTCAAACGGTCAGTTTTCTAAACCACAGTCTCCGTGTTCCAGGGTCCAGCAGCTTCTGTACTGACAAGGTGAGGGTACGTTTACCCGAAATTCTTCACGTTAACTATTTGTTCTACGTTTCTAAAACAGAGAGCTAAAACCCACGTGAGTCCTAACCCATTGACGGCCACCACCCAGGCAGTCAAACACAGGTTTAGGGTCAGGGTTCATAGCCACCCAGCCAGGAGAGTTCCTTCACGGAGCAGAAAGTTGTGAGGACCTGTCCTGTCACGTGTCTGTTGGCCCCTCCAACAAAGAAACGAGGTACCATTGTGACATAGTAACCTTCTCAACAAAGACCAATAAACAGTGCATGGAAAGACCCTCCCCCCACACACCCCTCAGGCCAGTGTGTGTAAAGAATTTCCACGGCAACGATTTTCCGAGCGTGAGTCACTTTTCTGTTTTGCACAGAGCCCTGCTCTCTGCCCATCTCTTTTAGTACATTTCCATTTGGTGTGGTTTGGCCAGCAAGCGGGATACGGCGGTAAGCTACTTGAAGCCAGACGCCCCGACCCTGGCGTACCTGCGGACCACATATACAGCTGTAATTGCAAACAGCTGCCCACCCACCCACAGAACAGTGAGTGAGGTTGGTTTTAAAAATGGTAAAAATAGAATGCCCCAGGGGCATCCAGTTCGACTGTCGATTCAGAAAATATTTGCCACCAAGAAACCTGTTCTAAACACATACCCCAGTAGTGTTTCAAAGAAGTCTTGCCCAGGACAAAGCATGTTAACCTTGATAATTAACAGCAGTGATCCAATCACCTCCCCATGTCTCCTGAGTATTTGCTCTGTTTCTGAGCATTTTATGTGCTTAGTCCTCCTCCATGACTCTGAGCTTGCACCCGCTGACCAGTCTCTGTTGATGTCCACTCTTTTCACCCTCTGCTAACCACAATTCCACCTACTTTGTGCTTCAGTGAAATGAGCCTTTTAGAGTCTGCAAAGAACGACAAACATTTGGATTTTTGTCTTTCTATGCCTGGCTTATTTATTTAACAAGATGCCTTCTAAATTAATCCATGGCACTGAAAACGACAGGGTTTTATTCATTCTTACATCGAGCAATATTCCATTGTGCCTGCAGACAGCATTTCCTGTCTCTTCTCACCCAATGATAGGCACTTGCATCATGCTGTAATGTATGTAGGTGTGTGACACCTTTTCAGTTTACTGCTTAATTTTATCACCTTTGATAAACATCTCGTAACTGGATTCCATAGAAGTTCTATTTTAACATTTTGAGGAGCTGCCACATGTTTAATATTTGTATTCATTCACCTTCCTATCAATAATGCATAAAGGTTGCTACTTCTTCACATTCATATTGGGATTTAAACATGGCTACAGCAGCACACATCTGAAATCTTAGCTGGAGGATAATACGTCTAAACAAGCCTGGAATGAATGCATAGTGTATCCTGTTTCAAAACCCAAATATCAAACCAATAGTGATGATAAAGTTCAAGAGACTTGAACGGTTATTTCTTTAAAAGAAGATATTACAAACATCCAAAAAGGATCTGAAAACTACCTGAAGTCATTAATCATTAATCATCAGGAAATGCAAAACAGACCTTAATGATATATCATCCTACCTTGTTTAGAGTGGCAGTTACTTAGAATGCAAAAAAAAAAAAAGAAAAGAAAAGAAAAAAAACAAAAACAAAGTAACAATGCCATTACTTAGAATGGACTAAAACAACTTCTATTACTTAGAATGGGCAAAAATAACAATTCCATTTGTATTAGTCCCCTTTCTTGTTACTATGACCAAATCCCTGAGAGGAAGCAACTTAAAGGAGAAAGGGTTTATTCTGGTTCATGGATGAAGGGACACAGTTCATTATGAAGGGCAAGCCATGGTGGTAGGCAGCTCCTGCTTGTTCACATCTTGGTGGATCAGGAAACAAGAGTGCTCAGGCCAGAAATAGAGCTGGCTTCTAACTCTTACAGCTATACTTCTGCCAGCCAGGCTCCATGGCCCAAAGGCTCTGCAACCTTCCAAAATAGCATAATCAGCTAAGGATAAAGTATTCAAAACACAAACCTGCACAGGAACATTTCACATTCAAACCACAGCAATACTATTTTTTTAAACATTGAAAAAATACAATTTTTATTAAAACTTTAACAAGTTATGTCTGTTGCCAGGTTACTCTACCATTTTTTTTTAGCTTTTTCTGTACCACATATCGTATTCCTGATGTATTGACTTTTTTTTTTTCTGCTCATACAAACGTAATAGGTATCCCTATCCCCTCCCTCCCTCCTCCCCTCCCTGGACTTCTCTGCTCCCTCTTCCCTTTTCCCCTTCCTTTCCCCCCTCCCTCCCTTTCTGCCAGTGCCCCCTCCCCCCATCTCTGAAGCATCCTTTAATGTATACATCAGACTTTCTTTTCCTCTGGGTCCTCCTCTCTGATGAGGTGTAAGGACTCAGTGGCATTTCCTAGAACTCTTTCTTGTGTTCCCCTTAAGTATAGGAACACTATTGTGATTGTTAATCCCTTGCTTCTAAGGATCCTAGTGCCTTGAGTCCATGCTAGACTTTGAGGGGTCAGTGATATGTTGGTCATTGCGCAGATCATTCAGAGTCCTATTATAATTGCTTCGGCCCAACTTGTGTGGAGTATCTTGCATATCATTACTCCTCCCATCCTTGTGCTCTTACAATCTTACCAACCCTCTTCTGCAAATTTCCCTGAGCTTCAGGATGGGGAAAGATTAGACAGGCCTTATTCCAGGTGATTGATACAGAGTCTCTGATGTTCTGAATTATGGTTTGTTGATTTTTTTTTTCAGTTTTGCTGCTCCTGTAATGCCTTTGGCTCCATCCTGATGGGTATTGGATGTCACCCCCTAGTCAAAGATAAAAAGCTGTTAAAATAGAGTCTTATTATAAGGATAGATTCAAAGGTAGATGGAATAAGAGTAGGAGACTGCGGTGAGGGGTGGGTCAGTCTCCCATTGCAAAATGGTTACCTTCTATCTGCCAGACTGTTTGCCCTCCCTTTTTGGATCATACCCCATCAGTTGCAAGTGACCAGGAAGGACAGTCTGTGAGCTTAACCCTCCTTCCCCATCCCTCCTGTTTATAATCTTTGCAATTACTGTAAGTATTATAGAGATTTATCTTTGAGTGTGTTTCTAAGTGGGTTTGGTACTACCTATTAGGGAGTACATGTGGTGCTTAATTTTCTGTGTCTGGGATACCTCACTCAATATAATTGTTTCTAATTCCATCCATTTCCTGGCAAATTGCATTAATTCATTTTTGATGGCTGAGTAGTATTCCATTGTATAGATGTACCACAGTTTCCTTATCCACTCGTCAACTGTTGGACATTTGGGTTGATTCCATGACTTTGCTATTGTAAACAGTGCTGCTATGAACATGGTCGTGCTTGTGCTATCGAGGTGAATTTTTGCTGTATGAGGGGTTATTCCCAAAAGTGGAATAGCTGGGTCATATGGCATTTCAATCTTTAACTTCTTTAAGAATCTCCAGACGGCTCGCCAGAGTGGCTGTATGAGCCTGCATTGCCACCAGCAATGCAGGAGAGTTCCCGTCTCTCCACATCCTCTCCAGCATTTGTTGTTGTTTGTATTGTGGATTTTTGCCATCCTGACCGGGGTGAGATGATATCTCAGGGAGGTTTTGATTTGCATTTCCCTGATGGCTAAGGATGTGGAGCATTTTTTAAGATATTTGTTAGACATTTTAATTTCGTCCTTGGTAAAGTTTCTTTTAAGTTCCAAGGCCCATTTTTTAATTGGGCCATTTGTTTCCTTGGTGTTTAGTTTTCTAAATTCTTTGTGCACTCTGGGATAATAGAGCTCTATCAGATATATGGTTAACGAAGATTTTCTCCCATTCTGTGGGTTGCCTTTGTGTTTGAGTTACAATCTCTTTATCTGAACGGAAGTTCTTTAATTTCATAAGATCCCATCTGTTGACTGCTCTATTGGATTTCCGATTAGGAAATGTTGGCCTAGTCCAATCAGCTCCAGGGAGTTCTCTATCCTTTCAACTAAGGTTTTTATAGTCTCTGGCCTTATATTGATGTCCTTGATCCATTTGGAAGTAAGTCTTGTACATGGTGACAACTACGGGTCCAGTTTTAATCTTCTGCATGTGGACATCCAGTTTTGCCAGCACCATTTGTTGAAGATGCTGTTCTTTTTCCATTGGATTTTCTGGGCCCCTTTGTCAAAGATCAAATGGCTGTAATTGTGTGGGCTTATATCTTGGTCTTCAACCCTTATGCATTGATCTGTGTGTCTATTTTGGAGCCAGTACCAGGGTGTTTTTATAACTATGTATTTGTAGTATAGACTAAGGTTTGGTATGGTGATACCTCCAGCAGTGTTTTTGTTACTCAGGATTGTTTTTGCTATCTTGGGTCTTTTGTGCCTCCATATGAACGTTGATATTGTTTGATTAACTTCTTTTTTTTTCTAAATTTTTTATTATTATTTATTCAATTGTGTGTATGTGCGTGTGTATGTGTGTGTAGAACCATGGGCAAATTTGGGAACCCCCAAGGACCACCTCCATCTCCTCCTTGTTTACTCTGCCCTGGGATTCACAGGCTCTGCCCTACCAGGACCAGAAATGCAGGCCTCCCCCGCTTCTGTCCGGTGTCTATACGTGGGGTCTAGGATCTAAACTCAGAACCTTCCGCCTGCAAGGCAGAGGCTTAACCCCTGAGCCACCTCTCCAGCCCCTTGGTCAACTCTTTAAAGAATTGCTTTGGGATTTTAATTGGTATAGCATTGAATCTCTATGTTGCCTTTGGTAGGATGGTCATTTTTATGATATTGATTCTGCCAATCCAGGAACATGGGAGGTCTTTCCACCTTCTAGTGTCTTCTGTAATTTCTTTCTTTAGGGTTTTAAAGTTTTCATTGTAAAGGTCACTTACTTCCTTGGTTAGGTTTATACCAAGGTACTTCATTTTTTTTAGGGGCTATAGTAAATGGGATCGTTTCTCTCAGGGCTTTTTCACTTCTTTCATTCTGTGCATATAGGAAGGCCACTGATTTTTGTATGTTTACTTTGTGTCCTGCTACCTTGCTGAACTTCTTTATTAGTTCCAGGAGTTTCCTGGTGGAGTTTTTGGGATCACTCAGGTATAAAATCATGTCATCAGCAAATAGAGATAACTTGACTTCTTCCTTGCCTATTTGAATCTCTTTTATCTCCCTTTCTTGTCTTATGGCTTCAGCTAAGACTTCAAGTACAATATTGAAGAGAAGTGATGAAAGTGGACAGCCTTGTCTAGTTCCTGATCGAAGCGGGAATGCTTTGAGTTTTTCCCCATTGAGTATAATCCTTGCTGTGGGCTTGTTGTATACAGCTTTTAATTATATTGACAAAGGTTCCTTCCATTCCAACTGTCTCTAGGGTTTTGATCATAAAAGGCTGTTGGATCTTGTCAAAAGCTTTTTCTGCATCTATCAAGAGTATCATGTGGTCTTGGATTTTAGACTGCTTTATATGGTGAATTACGTTTATTGATTTGCGTATGTTGAAACAACCTTGTGTGCCTGGGATAAAGGCTATTTGATCCCCGTGAATGATCTTTTTGATATGTTTTTGAATCCAATTTGCACAGCAATACTATTAAATATGTATATTACTGAAGACATTTTCAAGTGCCTTTACCATGTTGCAGGTGAGGTCCAGCATAGGTAGTGCTTCTGAAACTTGATTTTGAATCTATTCTTGTCAGAGCTGATCTCAGTAATCTGGTATGAGAAGACTCTCTTAAATATGTATGATCTTAGGAGGTTCTTAGCACCTCTGAACCAAACTCTGTAATGTTTCATTTAGTATTTTCTTCACAGCAGTAGGAAAATGAGACACATATGAGAGCTTCTCCACACTTTCTTGCAATATATATTGAGCAATTTACTTTATATTAGGAGGCTCGGGGAAGGAATACCTTAGTGAAGCTATTGAAAGTACAGAAGTGATAAATGATGGACAGGACTTGGGTTAGAGGTCTGGGTTAGAGGTTAGCATAGAGGTGATAAAAAGGCACTGCTGGATTCTAGTGGATTCTTATAAACACCAACTAGCCAACCATTTAGAAGCCATAAGTCTTTGCCAACCTACGAAGTCTCATCTACCAAGACAAATGGAAGAACAATAATGTATCTTAAGTGATCATTGCAGAAAATATCACTGTAGAAATCATCTGACTTATTGCAAGTCAGTGATGCTAAAACCACATAAATGATAGATATGCAATTTTATTAAAGCTTCTCAAGCACCTCCTGAGTAGGACAGTTGGTGAAGTCACTTAAGTGACTTGTCCCAAAGTCACCTGAGTGATAACACTAAGGAAAGAGCCTGTAAGAGGTCTTATTCGCATTTGTGGAGGATTTACAGTCTCTCCCATGGAGTTTGACACAGACCAATGCTGCTTTTCACAATGTGACACTGTAAAGAGCCAAGTGGGCCCAGTGCCTGTTATTCTGACCTCTTTTGTTTCCTTTTGTTTATTTGTGAAGTTACCTTAAGGACTATTATTTGAACTAGGTGTTTGGCTATCTCTTCATTTTTTGATGTTTTAATACACAAAGGCACCCCCACCCCACCCCACATGTTCTCCTTTCCAGTCAGTGTCCCTCTTGTTTCTCCCACATCTCCTTATATGTGTGATCCATTTGGCTTCATTCAGGACTGACAATTGTCCATCCACCATTGGGCAAACCATAGAGTAAAGAAGATCCTCTTCTGTCCAGCACAGTCCCAAAAGTCTCTCAGGATGGTGTAACATTTCCTGAGATCTTTATTCCCCTATGGTGAAATATCGATAGGTCAGCTATTGTGAAAATCTAGTAGAAGTGGACATTGTTTCATTGATCCCTTGGGACATGGCAGCCCTGGTATGACCAGAGATACTCTCTGGCAGCAACCCTCCGCCTATCCTTTAGCTCTTACATTCTTACCACTCCCTGTTCTGTAAGGTTCCTTCAGCCTTGGAATGGAGGATGATTCCGATGTCTTATTAGGGCTCAGGTGTATCTGATTTTGAAGTAACCTTGTTATATCTTCAGCTAACTCTCTGGCTCTCTCTATGCATTTGGGAACAATCTATAAAAAAAAGAAACAGCAAGGCAACAAGTTGTCAAAAAGACTTGAGCAAAGCCTCCCAAAGCACAGGGCAACTTTATGCCAAAACCTTTGTCAAACCATTATAAGAAATGGGGATACACGGGATGGACTCACTTATGAAGGGATGTTAGAAAAAAAGTGCTTGCCCAATCAGGCCACATATCAGTGATTTAAGTTTCACATTTACACTTTGCATGCCTATACTTTAATTTCTTTTCTTTTCATTTTTTTTCTTGCCCAACCTCATTATACAAGGACAGAAAATGTGATACATATATACAATGTAATATTATTCAGACATAAAAAAGATACTGTATTTATGATGACAATGGAACTGGAGATCATCACATCACATGAATAAACCAAGCACAGAAAGACAAGTGCCCCATGACCTCATTAATATGTGGCCTGTCAAAAAGAAGATCTCATGGGAGCTGAGAGTAGAATGGTAGCTACCAGGTGTTGGGCTCACCCAGGATTTGCCCCAGGGCATGGCCGAGCACATGGGACTAAAGATAGTGCTGAGGGCTAGTGTCATGGGTATTACCCTGATCACATTACAGGGACCCCCAATTGATTTTCAGGTATTGGCCTGCCTTCTGTGTTGAGTGACATTGGACTTCACCTGTGGTACCTGAAGGTTGTGTTAACCTTTGACACAATTGGGTGCCCATTTGGCGCCTTGTGGTTTTTTGTCTATATAAGCTCCTTTGTTTCCCCCAATAAATTTGAGATCTGCTTCTGACAATCTCCTTGTCCCCTGGCCAAGTCTCTGGGGGATTGAGGCAGAGGCGAGGATGCCCGGAACCTGCTTTTCTTCATCCTCACAGCCAGGAGCTGTGCAATCGTGTGAATGAGTGTGTGAGTGGGTAGAGAGACACCACGCTGGGGGTGAGTGAACTCTACAACCAGGGGCTGAGGGAAGTAGGGGAGAGGAGCAATGGAGGGAGCTGTTACTACGCCCTTATATCATTACAGGGAGATAGGAATGGAATTCCACTGAGGGGTTCAGGGATCACACATAATTATAATGTATATTTCAACAAAGCTTGAAGAAAAATTTTAGTATTTTCCCACAATAAACAATACAAATAATGGAGGAGAGAGATGGTGTTCATCTTGCATGTCTTACAATACGTACATGTTGTGAAACATCAAACAACATCCCTTCAAATATCAATTTATATATTTTTGTCAAATATTCAAATAAAAATTTTTTGTGTCAGTTAAGACAAAATGAGAGGTAGATAATGGTCAAATTGTACAGACACATGATCACTTTAGTAAAATCCAATAAGCAACATACATAGAGTGTTGGTGGAGATGAAAGGCTGCTTACTCTACTTTCTAACTCTGGGAACTTGAGCTCATAACCTAATTTGAAATTACATTTCCTTACCTAATAACCCAGGTGTGTCCACATTACAGGATATTGTAAAGATTACACTAGTTGCAGCTTGCCTTTTTTCAATGAATACAATAGAATATGTAAGGCAACTGCTTCCTTTTCTGTCCTTTGTAGTCCTTCTATACAGTGAACATGTGAAACTTTACCACAAGTCAGCAAAAAGATCAAATTCTAAACAATACCAGAATGAGTACCCAGATAGGAAGAGACAATTCTGAAGCTCTGGAATTCTTTTGTTGTTTTTATTTTTTACATTTATCTATTTATCGTGTGTGTGTGTGTGTGTGTGTGTGTGTGTGCGTGTGTGTGTGTGTGTATGTGTGTGTACACACACTGTGTGAGGGTATATATATATATATGGAGGTTAGCGGATCATTTGCTGGAGTTGATTCTTTCATTCCACCAGGTTGTTTCAAGGGACAGAACTTCGCCAGGGTTGGTGGCAAGTGTCGTTAACCTCTGAGCAGGTGTGAACGATTTTCCCTGCAGCTTGAGCTAGTAGAAGACTGAAGGTCGTGGTATAGTTTGAGGCTCACAAACCTTTAGGATGAGGAAATCTAAGAGTGGAACCCCGATGATGATGAAATCACATATATGGATATAGATATGCATCCCGTGTATATATGTGATGTGAGCCATATTAGGCAATCAGTTAAGTTAGGGACACAGCTGAAGCAGTAAAGGGGTTTCTGACATGTACACATGCACACACATGCACACACATGCATGGCCAGAAAACTGGTGACTGGATTTCCTGAATTTAGTATGACATGTACATTGACTCAGATTTGGGAAGTGATGCACATGGAATGTAGAGATGAGTCAAGAGGGAAGCCAGTCTTTGAGTCAGACAGGACCCTGACTTCCATTACTTTTTCATCGCCAGTAATATCTAATACTTATGAATGCATATGCAACTATCTAATTTGTGTAGGGGAAGTCTTGCTGATTTGTAGTAAAAGTAGATTAAATGTTTTTTGAATGAGGAAGTCACTCTTTGGACACTCTGTGGCCAAAGTAATGTGGCCTAAGCGTAATGAAAGCATCACTAAGAAAAGTAACCAGATCGGGTGAGGAAAGTAACCAGATTGGGTGAGTAAAGTAGTCGCTATCTAGTTATTATTAGTCTCTCAGAAGGAATGTGGAATCTTTAAATGAAGCTTCTAATCTTGAGAGCCAGGTCTTGTTCACTGCCTGGTCTTCTCTGTCATTCCTTCTTTTGGAAATGAAACCACAGATTCACTGAATGAGTGCATTGCACTTAAATTAAGTAGCAAAAAAGAACTCTACAGTTACCTGTCTTTGATCAGACCACTGGATTTTGCTTTATGTTAGGATCAGAGGTTTAATATGTCTTTACTTAGATGGATTAAGAGACAAGGGCTGTGTTGAATATCATATTGTAAATAAAAGACATTCTTGAATCATATCATTTCAGGAATTCCTTATTGCGGCGAATGTCAGTTGCTAGAAATGATGATGGATGGTATGGTCCAGGAAGCGAGCCAGCCCCTGGCTGATGAGGGACAAAGCCAGCCGCTCTGATTTGATCCTGGCTTACTTTTCTCTGATGGTCCCTCCACTGCTCTCAACCCTGGTGCTTTAAGAGGGGGAGGAGGATGAGGAGGAGAAGGAGGAGGAAGAGGAAGAGGAGGACAAGGAGGAAGAGGGCAAGGAGGAGGAGGAGAAAGAAGAAGAGGAGGAGGAGGAGGAGGAGGAGGAAGAGGATAAGGAGGAGGAGGAGAAGGAGAAAGAGGAGGAGGAGGGAGAGGAGAAGGAGAAGGAGGAAGAGAAGGAGGAGGAGGAAGAAAGAAGGAGGAGGAGGAAGAAAAGAAGGAGGAGGAGGAAGAGAAGAAGGAAGAAGAAGAATAAGAGAAGGAGAAGGAGGAGGAAGAAGGAGAAGGAAGAGGAGGAAGAGGAGGAGGAGGAGGAGGAGGAGGAGGAGGAGGAGGAAGAGGAGGAGGAAGAGGAGGAGGAGGAGGAAACCTATTATTAGTCTCCCACTTTATTCTTGGCTTCCAATTTTTGCCCCAATCCTACCCCACTCGCTTTTGTTGCTCCTCGCCCATTAGGGAGAGGTCACTGGGCTGTCCATGGACCTTCTTTCTTGCATTCTGTTCTCGCAGGCACAGGGCAGCACTCTCTCCTCCTTTAGTTGGAGTGGTGGGAAAGCAGGTAGTGGTCAAGGCAGCCTTGTCTAGGGAGTGACGAACAGCCATGTCTAAATTGCTGTTGGCAAACGATGCAAGGCTGTTTTGTTCCAGGAATATGGAGGATGATGAGCAAGAAACAGGGAAAATTGGTTAGACCAAATGATATGATACATGAGCCGTTCTCTGGCTGCGGGGAATGCATGCGCAGATGTGGGAGGGGTAATCAAAGGGTCTTGGTTTCAGAATGCTTCACTTGGCCCCTAACTGACTGCTCAGGTATGTGGTCAGGCTAAGAATTCACATGCATGGCAGATGTTTCGACATCTGTGCTCATTCCAGGAATGTAAGACTGAGAACAAAACTGTGCAGAAATCACTTTTCAGATTAAGTGGTAGGAGTAGTTACTGTGCCGTGATAGTTTATAGGAGGAAAATTTAAAAGATAGATGAATATAAAACTCACACAGGATAAATTCTTACTTTCTTTGCCCAAAAGGAAGGTCTTTGTTTTATTTTTTTAGTATTTTTTAAAAAATCTTTGTATTTTCCTTTCAGTGTTGAGAGATAGCACCACGAATTTTTTGGATAAAGGGTTTTCTGCTTAGGATTGCAAATCTTCTTGGCACACTAATGTATACCATCCAGTCTTTACTTGAATTTGCCCCTGATATTTCCAACCAGGACACTTTCCTTAACTAGGAAGATTGTCATCAGAACACTTTTCAAACATGTTTGGTTGCTGGATAATACTAACTTTGGGCTCCTGTCAGACTCTAATGATGGGAAATAACATTGCATATCTCTGATCAATAAATTATCTTTTCCTTTTATGTTACTGCATCCTTCTCACTAGGCCGATCAATCAAATTCAGAATCTTGTGCTTTCCAAGCAAGTGTCCTACCATTCAGCTAGGGCCCTAGTCCACCCTTTTCAGATGTTAATTCCTTTAATTTCAAAATAAAGGGCTTATCTTTTACATGTATTTTTAACCCAAGAAATTATTTATCATATCTTCTGTTGGTTATAAAATGTTCACCACAGTTTTGTTTATTGCTTATGACCAAGAAACCGCAACAGAACAAACGCTAGGTTATAGGCACAGGGGCCAGGCTGGCCGTGTGTTTTTCTTTATATTATCTGGAAAAAACAATTGCAGATTGCATCTTCTCATGAAATATGTGGGTCATAGAAGCAGCACAAAGAGATTCATGGCCAGAGTGCCGTTCAGAGTTAGAACTCTCACCTAGCCTGTGAGTACCAGGGTCCGATCCTCAGTGGGGGGAGGGGGGAAGAGAACAAGGAGAGAGAGAAGACACACACAGACCCATACAAAGAACACTCTCTCACACACAGACACAGAGAGAGAACAGAGAGAGAGAGAGAATAAGGAGAGAGAGAGAAGACAGAGAGAGAGAGAGAGAGAGAGATTATCACTTCCACTTTGGGATATTTGAAAATTTTTCATGATAAAATGCTGGAAACGTACTCATGTTACATACACAGTGACTTGCAAAGTTGCCTACTCGTTAAACTGAATTTTAAAAACCTAAGTCCATATACATAATACTTAAACAGAACAAATAAAAAGCAAAGCTGTAAGTTACTCAGGTTGCAGAAATGTGGTTGGAGACTCCAGGAAGCCTAAGTCTGTGTCTTCAGATTCTACACTCACCCAAGCGTGGATGGAAAATATTTTGGAAAAATTGTGTATGTGTTAAAGATGTGGAGACTTATTTTCCTGTCATCAATCCCTATGACAATTATTTTCATAGAATTTCCATGGTATTAGGTATTTTAAAGTAATCTAGAGATGATTACAAGTATAAGGGAGGACGTATATAGCTATAAGCAAACACTATGCCATTTTATGTAAGTGACTTGAAGATCAGATTTTGGGGTGGGCAGGATTTTTGGAACCTAATTCCCTGGATATTTTGATGAACATTGTTTTTCCCCTGGGGCAATCATTCAATATTTACTAATTCAGTTTACCTTGGATAAGAAGAATCAACTGTATTTACATATAAATGTAGCTCATCTCATTTAACTAGTACTGAGACAGTGCCGGTAATTCCGTGTATTTCCGTGAACATATTACACACAAACGCAGCTGCTAATAACAGCTGTCTCCTTTTCATTTGGTCTGTTGTAGACCTAGTCTACTCTTTATATTTTATGTCTATGGTGCTTTTCAAATCCTATTGTTTTCTTCATAATGATCGATACTTGTTATCCTGGGGTAAAGAGATTCTGTCTAAAATGGTCATTAGTGTTTAGCTGGCAGACACAAAACTTGTGGCAACCCTACTTTAAATTGGTTTTGTTATCAGTTCTGGAAGCACACAACAATTTAGACCAAACTTCTCAGAAACCTTTCTTCCAGTGCCCAGGCAGAGCATATTTATAGCCAGAGAAAATGGAAGTGAGGTACAGACAGCTTAATTGGTTATAGCTCATGTAGACCTTATTTGCTCATAGTTTAAACAGTTGTTTGCTTGTGATTGAGGCACAAGAAAAGGACGCAGTCTATTTTCACATCAAATCAAGCTGTAGCTCCTTACAGATTTAGGCAGTTTTTGGTCACACAAAGTTAGTTAAGCAATGATTTTAATGTCTGAAAGTATCAGGAATCTGACAAGGCCAGTATCTTGCTAGGTCAGGAGTGACGATCTTCTTTGACAGGGAAAATTTTCGTCTCGTAGACCTTATGTAACACTTATTGCCCAGTGCATATTCTGTTGGCTGACTGTGTAGACTACTAATTAAATGAACAGCCATAAAATGTATTAAATTAAAAATATTACAAGTAAGTAGTGACTAAGGTTTAATGTACCAGCTGGGAAATAGGGCCCTGAGGGTAGAAGTAGTTTAGGATGTTTAGAGACTCAGTATTGGTCACAAAACCATAAAAGACACAGCAAAATGACCATATATGTCCACAAACCCACACAGTTTTCTTGTGATAAATAACAGAGTTCACATATTTTATTGGTTTGGCAACTGACAGTAATAACTGTAAATAAACAACTGAGGTAAGCTTTATTAGTTAGACACAGCATCATAAACTATTGCCCAGGGGACAGACAAGCAAAATTTAAATGCTGATAACTTGGCTTGGGAATTATTTCCCAATTAAGGTAACTTCTATCTGGAGAACAATATTTTCCAGCTGTTCTCTGCAAACGTTGCCATTTCTAGTATGCTTTATATTTTTTGTTGAGTAATAGAAGCAATTAATTCTGGGCATTGGAGTTTATTCTGCATTGGGGCATCATGATTTCAAGGAATGGATTTTTTATGCAGGCAATTGACCAGGATATAAATGTCATTTTAATAATAGGAACTGAAAATTTAATAATATGGTATTAAACTGTAAGTATAAGTGAATAATACTAGTCCTAGTTCACTTTATTTCCTACATAATTCTGACCTATTAATGGATTTTTTATTCAATGGAATGCTGTGTTACAAGATTTTTTTAAGTAAAGAAGTTTTTAACAGAAACACAAAGTGAAAAAGATGGGGTTGAATATGGAGATACTCCACAGATTCTTATAGCAAAACAAAAACAAAAACATAAACAACTCTTTGTATGAAATATTCAGGAAAATCCCAATTGTAAAGATCTTTCTACTTGAAACATTTCTTTACTCCTTTACTTCTTCATACTCTGGTTTCTCTTCAGATCGTATAAATCTTTCGCCTTTCCTTTACTTCTTCATAGTCAGCACAGGGATAGATACAGAACTACTGGAGGTCATAAATACACAAATATGTAATACATTGGAAAAGCCCAAAGCATTTGCATAAAATGAAAAATAAAAAGGAGCAGAAACTTTTCCAACCAGATAGACCCAAGTCACATGCCGGGAAGTGTCCTGGAGGCAGATGGCTGTAGAAGGGTCACCTCTGTCACTGGGCAAGTGTGTTCCACACGACAGCCAAGCAGATGTTGTGCGATGGTTCAATTAATTCCTCGTGATAATGAAAATGATAATTTCTCTCTCTTACCTTGTGACTCACTGATGGGCATGTGGCTGGCTGGTGACAAAAATGGATTGCTGTTTATCAGTTGAGTTGTGGGGTTTTCATTGAATGGAAGAAAAATGAAATGCTACAAATGAGAGGGGTTTAAATTCAATGAAAAACATACCTATCATTCTTAGCTGCTGTGTATTTAAATGTTTTTCTGCATATATATATGCAGAAAAGGATATATATATATATATATCTCCTTTCCTTTTAGCTTTCCAGCTCTTGCACATTCTCCCCTCTTTTTCTGGGCACAGTCCCACATACTCACAGAGCCTCTGTTTAATCTGGGTACAAACACCCACCCTGATCAATCTGGGAGGCAAAGAAAATAAAGGTTTTCTTTTGGTTCTTTGCATTCTGAAAATTAAGCAGGGAAAAAAGTCTTTATTTTTACTTTCTCAGTGGTGCAAACAGTTTTTCCTTACTGGTTTTCTTTCAGCGGTGAGGAATGGAAGATTAAAGAAATCAGATACTTTCTTTTCTTAAAATCTCTTTTCCATAGACATCCTTTATGCGACAGACCATATCCTTAGGACTATTCACTTGGGGATGTGGGCATGGTGACTATTTCTTGGCTGGAAAACAGACTTCACATAGGTTCTCTCTGTCCACTCAAACAGGTTCTTTCTTGAATGTCTGTAGCTCACAGGTGACAGGGCCTTTGTACATCCAAGTCTATAGATGGCCACAAGAACTGCATATAATATGGTTATTATAGGAGTGCACTTCTTAAAATGTAGCCCGAGGGGCTCATAATTTGAATTATAGGGTGTCTCACTGAAGTTCTGGCATCTGGTTTGGCAATCATCTTTCTACAAATGCAGTCCTTTGTGAGCTTGTGACCCAAAATGATACAGTAAAATAAATACTAGTGATTTGCAGATGCTTATGTTGCAATAGTGACAAAGCTAAGAGGAAGAAAAGGAAATTTGGACACTGGGTGCAATTTAGTAAAATATAACATACACACAGAAGACCTTTTTGTTGTCTATTTTCTTGGAGTAAACTGAATCTATCTATGTATCTATATATCTATGTATCTATGCATCATCTATCTATCTATCTATCTATCTATCTATCTATCTATCTATCACATCTGTCCATTTATCTTCATATCAACCTCTGTTATCTATCATCCCAACACTTCCAATGCTTATCCTTTTGCTGTATCCAGTTTTTTTTCAAATCCATTATTTTATTTTATTTTTTTTTATTTTTTTTTTAATTTTTTTTTATTAAAAATTTAATTATACATTTTAAAATTTTTTACCAGTTCCCTCCCTCCCCCCTCCCTTCCCCCAGTGTCTCCCCCCCAATTCCCAGAGAGTCCTTTATTGTGTGCGCCTAACTCTCCACTGGGTCCTCCTCTCCGATGACATATAAGGACCCAGTGGCATTTCCATAAGCCCTTTCTCTTGTTCCCCTTAAGCATAAGATCACTACTATGGCTGTCAATCCCTTGCCTCCAGGGGTCTCGGTGCCCTTAACAGATGCTAGACTTTATGAGGGCAACAGTGCGCTGGACATTGCGCAGGGCATGCAAAGTCCCATTATGATTGCTTTGGCCCCAACTATTGTTGAGAATCTTGCAAATCGTTGCTCCTCCCATCCTTTTGCTCTTACAATCTTACCGCCCCCTCTTCCGCAAATGTCCCTGAGCTCCAGGATGGGGAGAGATTAGGCTGTCCTAGTTCTATGTGATTGATATAGAGTCTCTGAAGTTCTGGATTGTGGTTTGTTGATTTTCTTTTGCAGTTTTGCTGCTCCTGCAATTCCCTTCACTCCATTCTGCTGGGCACTGTATGTCACCCCCTGGCCAGAGACAAAAAGCTGTTAAACTGGAGTCTTGTTGTAATAGCACATTCAAGGGTAGATGTAATAAGAGTAGGAAACCTCACTGAGGGAGGGGTCCATCACCCATTTGCAAAATGATTACTTTTTATCTGCTAGACTATATGCCCTCCCCTTCTGGTGAGATCAGGAAAGAACGTCTGTGAACTTAACCAGGTTTCTCATTACTTACTTGCAGACCTTGATGGAGGCCTATTTTCTCTGCTGTAACATGGTCTCCTCTCTCCTTGTTTCTGGTGTGGCCCTCCTAACCCATCTCTCTTGTTCATAATCCTTGCAATTACTGTGTTACATAGGTTTACTTTTGAGTGTCCCAATGTGGGCTGGGTGAGTTTGGTACTAGGAGCCACCTATTAGGGAGTACATACGGCGCTTAATTTTCTGGGTTTGGGATACTTCACTTAATATAATTCTTTCTAATGACATCCATTTCCCAGCAAATTCCAGTAATTCATCATTTTTGATGGCTGAGTAGTACTCCATTGTATAGATGTACCACTGTTTCCTTATCCACTCGTCAACTGTTGGACATTTAGGTTGATTCCATGACTTTGCTATTGTAAACAGTGCTGCTATGAACATGGTCGAGCTTGTGCTATCAAGGCGAACCTCTGCTGCTTGGGGGGTTATTCCCAAAAGTGGGATAGCAGGGTCATATGGCATTTCAATCTTTAATTTCTTTAAGAATCTCCAGACGGCTCGCCAGAGTGGCTGTATGAGCCTGCATTCCCACCAACAATGTAGGAGAGTTCCCCTCTCTCCACATCCTCTCCAGCATTTGTCGTTGTTTGTACTGTGGATTTTTGCCATCCTGACCGGGGTGAGATGATATCTCAGGGAAGTTTTGATTTGCATTTCCCTGATGGCGAAGGAAGTGGAGCATTTTTTAAGATAATTGTTAGACATTTTAATTTCATCCCTGGTAAAGTTTCTTTGAAGTTCCAGGGCCCATTTTTTAATTGGGCCAGTGTTTTCCTTGGAGTTTAATTTTCTAAGTTCTTTGTGCACTCTGGACAGTAGAGCTCTGTCAGATATGTGGTTAGTGAAGATTTTCTCCCATTCTGTGGGTTGCCTTTGAGCTCGTGTGACAATCTCTTTATCTGAACAGAAGCTCTTTAATTTTACAAGATCCCAACTGTTGAGAGTTGGTAGCAGTGACTGTGCCATTGGATGTCTGTTTAGGAAGTGTTGGCCTAGCCCAATCAGCTCGAGGGAGTTCCCTATCCTTTCAACTATGGTTTTTAAAGTCTCTGGCCTGATATCAAGGTCCTTGATCCATTTGGAATTAAGTCTTGTACATGGTGACAAGTACGGGTCCAGCTTTAATCTTCTGCATGTGGAGATCCAGTTTTGCCAGCACCATTTGTTGAAGATGCTGTTCTTTTTCCATTGGATTCTTTGGGCCCCTTTGTCAAAGACCAAATGACTGTAACTTTGTGGGCTTATATCTGGGTCTTCAATCCTTATCCATTGATCTGTGTGTCTATTTTGGAGCCAGTACCAGGCTGTCTTTATAACTATGGATTTGTAGTATAGACTTAGGTTTGGTATGATAATACCTCCAGCTGTGTTTTTGTTACTCAGGATTGTTTTTGCTATCCTGGGTCTTTTGTGCCTCCATATGAACTTTGAGATTGTTTGGTCAACTTCTTTGAAGAATTGCTTTGGGATTTTGATTGGTATAGCATTGAATCTGTATATTGCCTTTGGTAGGATGGTCATTTTTACAATGTTGATTCTGCCAATCCAGGAACAAGGGAGGTCTTTCCACCTTCTGGTGTCTTCTGCAATTTCTTTCTTTAGGGTTTTAAAGTTTTCATTGTAAAGGTCTTTTACCTCCTTAGTTAGGTTTATACCAAGGTATTTCATTTTTTTAGGGGTTATAGTAAATGGCATGGTTTCTCTCAAGGCTTTTTCACTTCTTTCATTCTGGGCATATAGGAAGGCCTCTGATTTTTGCACATTTATTTTGTATCCTGCCACCCTGCTGAACTTCTCAATTAGTTCCAGGAGCTTCCTGGTGGAGTTTTTGGGATCACTCAGGTATAAGATCATGTCATCTGCAAATAGAGATAGCTTGACTTCTTCCTTGCCAATTTGAATCCCTCTTATGTCCCTTTCTTGTCTTATGGCTTCGGCTAAGACTTCAAGTACAATATTGAATAGAAGTGGTGAGAGTGGACAGCCTTGTCTTGTTCCTGATCGAAGTGGGAATGCTTCCAATTGTTCCCCATTGAGCATAATCCTTGCTGTGGGCTTGTTGTATACAGCTTTTATTATATTGATAAAGGTTCCTTCCATTCCTACTGTCTTTAGCGTTTTGATCATAAAAGGCTGTTGGATCTTGTCAAAAGCTTTTTCTGCATCTATCGAGAGTATCATGTGGTCTTGGACTTTGGACTGGTTTACATGATGAATTACATTTATTGATTTGCGTATGTTGAACCAACCTTGTGTGCCGGGGATGAAGCCTACTTGGTCCCCATGAATGATCTTTTTAATATGTTTTTGAATCCGATTTGCTAAGACTTTGTTGAGAATCTTTGCATCTGTGTTCATCAGGGAGATCGGCCTATAGTTTTCTTTTTTAAGTGAATCTTTATTAGGTTTTGGGATTAAAACGATATTTGCTTCATAGAAGGAATTTGGTAGTGTTCCTTCTTTTGCTATTTGATGGAACAGTTTAAGGAGTATTGGTGTTATTAACTCCTTAAATGTCTTGTAGAACTCTGTGCTGAATCCATCTGGTCCAGGACATTTTTTAGTGGGAAGATTCGAGATTACTTCCTCAATTTCCTTATATGTTATAGGACTATTTAAATAATTCACAACTTCCTGATTCAATTTAGGTAAGTTGTGTTTACTTAGAAATTCATCCATCTCTTTTGTGTTGTCAAACTTCACAGAGTATAAGTTTTTGAAATATGATGTTATAATTCTCTGGATTTCTTGGGTATCTGTAGTGATAACTCCATGTTCATTTCTAATTTTGTTAATTTGGGTTTTCTCTCTCTTGCTTTTGGTTAGTTTAGCTAGGGGTGTATCAATCTTGTTGATTTTTTCAAAGAACCAGCTTTTTGATTGGTTGATTTTTTCTATCGTTTTCTTAGTCTCGATTTCAGATATTTCTCCCCTTATTTTGCTAATCTCTTCTCTTCTACTGCTTTTGGGATCAGATTGCTCTAGTTTCTCTACAGCTTTAAGCTGCATTGTTAAGTTGTTTATTTCTGATGTTTCCATTTTTTTGACGTGGGCATTAAGAGCTATGAACTTACCTCTTAGAACAGCTTTCATTGTGTCCCAGAGATTTTGGTAAGTTGTATTTTCGTTATCATTCACTTTCAGGAAATCTTGAATTTCCTTTTTAATTTCTTCCTGAATCCAGTTCTCATTCAGCATCATAGTGTTAAGTTTCCAGGAGTTAGTGTATTTTCTCTTGTTTGATGTGTTGTGGATGTCCAGCTTTAGGCCGTGGTGGTCTGATAGGGCACAGGTTAGAATTTCAACTTTCTTGTATATGTGTAGATTCATTTTGTGGCCCAATATGTGATCTATTTTGGATAAAGTTCCGTGTGCTGCTGAGAAAAATGTGTATTCTTTGGTGCGTGGGTGAAAAGTTCGATAGAGATCTGTGAGGTCCATTTCTTTCAGGGTTTGATTAAGTTCCAAAGTGTCTCTGTTAAGCTTTTGACCTGTTGATCTATCCCATGTAGAGAGGGCGGTGTTGAAGTCCCCAAGAATTATCGTTTGGGGGTTGATTTCTTGCTTTAGACGCTGTAGGGTTTTCTTAATGAATGTGGAGGGGCCCGTATTGGGTGCATATATGTTCAGTATTGTGAAATCTTCCTGGTGAATTGTACCTCTGACTAAAATGTAGTATCCATCTGTGTCTCTTATAATTTTTTTTGGTTTGAAATCCACTTTGTCTGATAGCATAATGGCTACCCCTGCCTGTTTTCTGCTTCCATTTGCTTGTAGAATTGTTGACCAGCCTTTTATTTTTAGAGCGTGCCTATCTTTTGTGGTGAGATGGGTTTCCTGCAGGCAACAGATTGATGGATTGTGATTTTTAATCCAAGTTTGTAATCTGTGTCTCTTGATCGGTGAATTAAGTCCATTAACATTTAGTGTTATAATGGAGAAACTATTGTTAATTCCAGACATTTATTATGTTTAGTAGCTTTTATAAGTATATTGCTTCGCTTTTAATGGTGTTATATTTGCCTTCTGTTCTCCTGGATATGCCTGTTTTTTTCTTCACACTTGAGTATCATTTCTAGCAGTTTTTGAAGGCCTGGTTTGGTGGCCATGTATCCCTTAAAGTTGTCTTTGTGCTGGAAAATTTTTCTTTCTCCCTCGATCATGACTGATAGTTTTGCAGGGTAAATCAGCCTGGGTTGACATTTTTGCTCATTCAATACTTGAAGTATGTCTCTCCAAGCTCTTCTTGCTTTTACTGTTTCGACTTGTTATTTTAATAGGTTTGCCTTTAAAAGTGACTTGTTTTTTCTCCCTTGAAGCTCTCAGCACCAGTTCTTTATCTTGAATGTGGAGTGTTTTAACTATTATTTGCCGTGGCGTGCTTCTATTTTGGTCGTATCTGTTTGGGGTGCGGAATGCCTCTTGTATATGAATGGGCCTCTCTTTTTTTAGATGAGGAAAGTTTTCCTTGATGATTGTTTGAAAAATTTCCTCAGGGGTGGTATTTTGAGATTCTTGCTCCGGTATTCCATGAATACGCATGTTAGGCTTCTTCAGGGTGTCCCATATCTCTTGGATATTTCTCTCAAGTATCTTTTTGGCTTTAACAACCTCTTCCATTGAGCTGGTTAGTACTCCCACTTTATCTTCAAGGTCTGAAATTCTGTTTTCTGCTTCATTAGTTCTGTTGATAAGACTCTCTGTGGCGTTCTGGGTTGAAGATAACTTGTCTTTTAGCTCAGTTTTAAACTCTGCTTGAGTTTGTTTTAACTGTTCTATGCCACTTTTTGTTTCTTGCACTGTTTTTCTCAACTCCTCCAGATGTCTGTTGTGTTCCTCTTCAAAGCGATTGATTCGATTATGTAATTCCTCCCGGATTTCCTCTTTCATAGTATTGAACATGGTAATGATCATATTTTGAAAGTCGTTATCCTGGGTCAGGCTTTCTTGGCCTTTTTCCGCGGGTTTGTTCTTGTTGGAGTCTAACATTATGGGATTAATTTCTTCAGTGGGAAATTTGTTTACTTGAGTGTTGCTTCTCATGGATTTGCACTTTGACTTTGGCATTGTCATTTTAACTCTTAAGATCTCTCAATTTCACTAAACTGAAGTATTTGGCCTGGGGTACTGGTGGGCGGGGCCCGAACGGGGACTTACCTGGGGCGCGCGTTGAGGCCCGGCTGGATCTCGCCTACGCGTCCCGACCGGTGGAGCGGGGGTGGGGCGAAAAAGGGAGGATGTGCGCGTCGGCGTGGAGCTATTTAACCCGAGGGCAGCTGGGGCGGGGCCCGGGCGCAGGGGGAGGTGCTCCTCGTCCCTCGGCCCCCGCGCGGCTCCGGCTGGATGGTGGGAGTCGGAGCCGGGTCCCCGTGGGCTGACCTGGGGTCCTAGAGCGCGCGTTGAGGCCCGGCTGGATCTCGCCTACGCGTCCCGACCGGCGGAGCGGGGGTGGGGCGAAAAAGGCAAATCCATTATTTTAGTTAAGTATATTTTCTCAAGTACTCTGATAATTGTACTTACTGTTCCAGTTACTGTTCTTTTTTGTTGCTGTGAGACAATATTTACATACAACCTGCTTAAGGGAGAAAAGGAGATTTTCTTTTTGGCTTAAGGTTCCAGAGGGGATATAGTCCCCTTATGAGAAGATTCACATAGCAGAAGAAATTGCTGGAAGTAGAAGCTAGAGGAGGCCACTTCAATTCACCACAGCCAGCCTGAAGACAGAGAAGGAAAGAGCAAACTTCAAGAAAGCAGGACTGAGCTACCAAACCTCGAGGCCCAACCCCCTGGAAAATCTCTTCCTCCAACAAGGCTCCACCCCTCAAAGGTCCACAACCTTAAACATTAAGATCAGTGAAGGATTCAAACATATGAGCCTGTGGCAGGCAACTCATTCAAATAATGACATAAAAAAAAAACAACAACCTAACCATTCTCAATTTGAGGCAATATTTCATTTCTGTATGTTTCATATATATCCATATATTAAATATGAACATACATTAAAAATAAGCTTCCCTGCATGTCTGAGTCAGTTCAGGGTTTTCTTTAATGCTGTTGTAGTTTGTCTGCATGTTGCTGATAAATTTACAAACAAATCATTAAGGGAATGACGTGGTGTTATTTTTGCTTAGGGTTCTCTGTTACATAGTCCGGCTTGAAAGGAGAGTTCATACTAACACCAGGAGCCTAAGGAATTGGCTATACCATATCTACAGGGATTGCTGAGAGAGAGGCAGACCTCTCTTGCCAGACTGTAAGTCTGTCTACGTATGCAAAGTATACCAAACTACCAAACCAGCCCCATCCTTCTTACCCATTTGTCCAGGGAATAGTCCCACCCACAATTGAATAGGTCTCCCTTCATCAATTAGAAAATCTCCTGCAGGCCTTCTCAGGGCCTGCCTTAACTATCAGGTCTTCATAGATGTGACCAGAGCTCATACTTTAATTGTCAAGGTGATGCTTAAATATCTGACTCTAGCACAAATATTATCTGTGCTAGCTGTCAAGCCTCAGAGAATGGACCAGCTTTAGTTGGCTTTTCTGATGATGACACAATTTGCTGATCATTATTTTCAGGAACATCCTGTCAACTTAAAAGTAAATCAGTGTTTGCTAAGGCAGCAATGCAATCAGGAAGCCAAAATCATCCCATGTAATCTGCTTCCATTCTATTCTTATTTCAATAAGTGATTACCTCAAGTCGTCTCTCCCCACTCCCTCTAGCCTGCACCCTGTTCTGACCATCTAACATCTCTCTGTCCCTGGGTTTCTCCCTCCCCTTACTTTAATATCTCCAGTGACCACCAGGACTTATCTCAGTCTATCCTGAGGCCATTGTCATTGGGCAGATGAGTGTGATGTGAATGAGTCAGGGATGCTTTGCAGGAGTGTGTGTAAAGGATGTGGTGTGCAGTGAGTATCAACGAATACGGATGCCTTTCTCTTGTGCTCCCTCTCCCCTGCTTTTGTGTGTGCCTTTATTATAAAACTCACCACTGTGTTTACTTATCGTATGCTTGCTCCATCTCCAGACTCTGAATTCTACAAGTTAAGAACCACTTGCACTTGGTCTGTGGCTGCAGGCCTGCACAATACCTCGTACATGTAGGTCACTCAGTAAGCATTTGCTGAATGAATGAATCAATGGATGATGATTTCATAGGCGAGTCACTTCCTAAAATTTCCAGCCACAGACCGGGAAAAGCCAAGATGAAAACATCATGCTTCTTGTCCAGTCCTTACCACACCGTTTAGCAGTGGTCACGGCCACTGCCTACTTCTCCACGATGGAGCTCATCTCAAGGGCGAGGCACTGCCCAGCTCTGCTCTGGACCAGAGGAGAGATGGGATGTCCACGAAGCAGGAGGGAACTAAGTGCAGGAAGACAAGCTAGGTTGCTTCTGGCCGGGCCTGCCGCTGGGAGGGAGGGAAGGGGAGTGTTGGGAAGTGAGGTTGTGGGTGGTTGGAGTGCCAGCTGCCAGCTGCTGTCTCCGTGGAGTCCCACCCTGGCCTAACTTCATTCTCAGGCTTGCCTTGATGCTGTCAGTGAAAAAGAAACTCATTGTCTACGTGTCTTCTAAAAACTCCCCAGGGGAGAAAGTGCCACTGAGAAGTGAACACCTCGCCCAAGTGAGGGCAGGAGCCAGAAGGCCCACTTCAGATTGTCTTGGATCTGCATGAGCACCAGGGTCTTCGCAGGCAGGCGGTTTTTCTGATTCTACAGTTAGAACGTACTTTCATGTTGGTGTGAGCAAATGGACTATTCTTATTCCTAGGGGCTTCTTCTTTTTTTTTTTTTAATGAAAAACTGGGCCAATCTGTTGAGGTCCAAGTGTTCTGGAAACGATATGATAGAGATATAAGCATAGTAAAATTTGTAGTACTCAGTGCTGCATATGGTAGATATGGAGATAATAATCACTTCGTTTTGCCCCTTACCAGTCCCGACACCTAGGTCTAGGCCATACTCTTCAGGAGGGATGTGGGAAGTGTAGGCAATGAGCTTAGACAGGACCAAGCAGGCATCAGCACTTTGTGCTTTGAGTGTCTTGCTCACAGGCTTGGATAGAAGTGGGTACAAAAGCTTCTTTTGGTTATTTTATTAGTGTTATTATTTCTCCACCACTGAAGGAATTAAACAATTTTCAGCTTGTGACTATAAAAGATAAGAAGCTTTAAAGTTGTGGTTGTCAGGCTGGAGAGATGGCTCAGGAATTAATGTCTTCCCCTTACAAGTAAAAGGACCTGAGTTCAGATCCCCAGACTCATATAAAAATGCAGAGCGGAAATGGAGGCAGCCTGCAATTCTGGCCCTAGAAGGCAAAACCTCGGAAACCTAGAGCAAAGCAATAAGGAAATAAAGCAATTCAGGATGATTCCTTATGTCATCCTCCATAGCCACACACACACACACACACACACACACACACACACAGTTTTTGTGACTTTAGGCGCTTTGAATTAATGTCAGCATTAATGGAGCAAGGGCCTGCCTAGACATTTGATAAATAGAGTATTTCCAGGAGTTGGATGGTTTAGATGTGGTCTGGCTTCAGGATCCTCTTGGACGTGTCTCTGGGGCAATCAGATGCCTGAAAGATCCTAGTCTGGCTGCAGAACTGGGCACCCACAGAGGGAGGCTGCACACACAGGGATGGTTGGAGAACTACAGTGAAGAGCCATGCCGGGCACACTTAGCAATCCCTTTCAATTGGTTTCATAATTGCAGTCAGCCTTATTGAGTCTCTTTGCCACAAAGAAAACATCTCACCTTTTCTGTTAAAGACCCTTGACCTTCTTTGGCGTATGACTGTGGCCTCTTGGTAAATTAGTTGCTTTGCCATTATAAAATGAGACTTTCCAGTACTGGTGTGTTTCCCCACCACACAGCCTTACCCCAGTCCCCACAACTACCTATTCATTTCTGCTGTGGCAACTACACAAATACACCTGCATCATCACGAGGGGTGACCAGGGAAGATGCAAAGAAGAGAACGGAAGCGAAGTGACAGAGACAGGTTTCTTTATGGGACTCTTCATTTTTGGCTTGGAAGTGAAGAACTTGAAGGTTGCTCCATGAATTTTTATCATGGTAGCCACTCAGTTATTCCTGGGCAAAACAACTATCCAAGTCTTGGCTAACCATCAAGGATAATGTCAGAAAAGCTGAAATGAAATTTTCCCATCTTTGCATATCCCTCGGCTTTGCTCCAGGCTGTTACGCCACATTGGTGCAGTGCCCAGTGGTCTCCTCCCATAGCTGCCTCGTGTCTTCTTCCTTCAGTAAGACCTGTGGCGATCTCTGTCATCTGGGGAATGTCCCCCTAACTTCATATCAGGTCAGACTGTTGGCTAATTCAGCATCTGTGGTCCCCATATGGATCGTGTGCTGTTGGAAACTCATTTCACTCCCACAGATGCTCTGGGAGCTGGAAGCAGTTTTTCAGATAATTAAATCCATAAAAAGCGTTCACATTTCCCTCAATGATTGGAATACTTTGAGCGAGCATATTCTCTTTGGCCAAAGCTAATATGATTGCATCATTTCTCCACTTCACTGGCCATATATCAAAAGAGGCTTCTTGCTTCCTGCAAACGGGGTGATCATCCATACTGCGGCTTCTTATACTGTAGATTGTGACCCCAGATGGACTTGTAACTGAATAGAGGGGCTGCAAGAAATTTGATGACAGTTAAAGTTTTCTGAATATGCAACAATCAAACACGAACGCAAGGGGTTTCTGGCAGCATTGGGCCATGTCATGTCATGTAACTTCCCTCAGCTCGGTTCAGAACATAAGACACGTGTGCATGCTCTGCATGTGCCAGCATGCTACGCAGCATCTTGGCTTAGATTTGAGAGTCTCGTATGCCATGAATTGCAGTGTGTTTCTGCTCATCTTTTTAAAATTAGTTTAATTAGGTGAATCAAAGTTTAATTAGGTGAAGCAAAGACTTTTAACATTTTCCTAATATCATTTCTCAGTATGTCAGTATCAAATTACCTCATAGGTGGATTGGAAAATTTGTGTTAGACAAATTTGTGTCACCTAAAATCAGGCCAACATAATTTCTCCCCATTTGGGAACCTTGCAGAAGACGGGGCAGTGAGATTGTAAGAACTTAAAGATGGGAAGAGCCACTGTTAGACAAGACATTCCATTTAAGGCAGGACTGCTATATCCAGGAATTCACTGCAGCGAGATTGTCCTTAACAGACCTGCATAATGACTGATATACCAACATGTCCCCTAGACTACAGAGGAACTCAAGAGAGACAAGTGGAAACCTTGGGGACTATAGCTGGATGAATGAAGGGAAATGGACCTATCAGTGGGGTGGCCCAAAGAGAGGTAACTTGGTGTGCCACAGAGACTGAACCCCCACAAGAGTAGACAAGCCAGAGGGAACCCTGGAGTCCATAGAAGTAGACAGGCAGGAGGGTGGGAGTGAGTGAAATGGATTGATGAAGAGAAGGGAAGTGAATGGGAGGGATAGGGGATGGAGAGAAGCAGGGAGAAGTACTCAATATGCTTGTAAAAGTAGAAAATTAAATGAATACATAAAAATAAAAATGTGTTAGAAAATTTGATTTCAGAAATTATTGTTTGATTTGTTAACTTGGGTTTCATAAAAAAATTGTTAGGTGAATTTTGTCTTGGGATTAGAACAGCTTTCCAACAGTTTTTGAAATGACCTTAAACATATGCCTGCCATATTTTTCTACATATTTAAGTGAGGTGGCATTCTTAGCCCTGACAACACTGTCAACCATTAAAAATGCTCTGTGTCCTGCAGTATCAAATATTTGGCCAAGGTTTAATTCCCTGCATGAAAGCAAACTAGTACACCATCTCAGTGTGCAAATTTACTTTAATCTTTGATAAGTGACAAAATTATATGTGTGCCAAATCTATCAGTAAACATTTGATTCATTTACTTATTTTATATGCCTGTATACCTAGGGGAGCACAAATGTCTTTTGGGGGAAAGCATTCGTGAATGGAAAAGTTTAAGATGTTCTTGGTCTGCACTATGTAGCTCTCCCGAGAATTCCTAGCAGTGCTTACTTGGCTAATTTGGATGCTAATTTGAAATGGCACGGCTGTAACCTAGACAGCAATTATCCAAAGGTAGAGCTCTCAGAAATGCCCAGTTTTATAACTTCTTTTCAGTACAGAGAAGTCTATGATAGGAAAGATTTGGAGAAATGGTTATCAGAGAATAATGGGGACTAACATTTATAGAGTATGTAAGTTAAATATGTTAAATATGTTAAATGTGTCAAGTCGTTTTCATTCAAATCTTTGGCAACCTAAAGTTCATACCATGGAAGATTTGAGAATGTAATTTCCTTGCCCAGAGTTTTATAACGAGAACACACGCAGCCTGAATTCAGATCTGCAGCAGAGGGTGCCACAGTGCTCTTTTGTGTCTTTTATATAAACAGCGATCGCAACACAGGAATTCTATCAGCAGCGTGTGCTGGCCAATGTGCATTCCTTTTCATGCTGTAAGGAAAGACAGTGAGAAGGCATAGAGTGTGGCTAAGCGGCAGAGTATTTGCTGAGCATGCACAAAAGCCCTGGGTTCCATCCCCAGCCTTCCCTTATGAGGGAGGTTTGAGAAGCTGTCATGTCTTCTGTGTTATTTCAACCCATCGGTTGGTCGCCAAAGTTCTCAGCATTTTGTCTTGGTGAAGAAGCATACAAACTCTGCTAGGTCTCTCATTGAAAATTCACAAACTTTTAACAACTAGCCGTGGCTTCTTTTTAAAATATGCCCTGGCAGCTGGGTCTGGGAGAACTTTATAGTCTCTCGCTATGTGCCAACAGACCGAAAAGAGGAAACTCAAGTCACTGGAGACAAAAGGGCCAAATCGAGGGTTTGGGGCTGGCTCTGGATGACAGTATAGCTTTGCTCCAAGGACCTTAATTGGCTGATAGAATGATTGCTTTGGCCAAGGGTCCAATTAATACCCAAAATTTGAGGATTGGTTTTCCAACCTCGGTTGGATGAGTTTCCTGGCAAGAAAAGGTTACCACTGTAAATTCAATTCGCTTCCTTAACTCTGCACCCACTCCATAATGTAAGGAGATCACTGTCTGGTTAATTCCAGACAAGGCTCTCTGAGCAGATGGGGAATAGGGATTTTCAAATTTGAAAAAAAAAGGATAAGTGAGTGTGAGTTTTATGTAGTTACCTTGATGCTCCAGCTTGTGGAAAAATGTACTAAATTCCAATAAGAAGAAGGCAGAAAGGAGAAGCACAAGGTTAGCCTGGCGGCTTATACCTCCTGGGAAGGCTCCAACCCATAGCTGTTATGATTGGTGTCCAGTGAAATCACTGCAGAGCCAGAAGCCAGAGTCACTCGCCCCTGAATGGAAAGTGGCACAAGGCGACAACGTATGCAGCAGGGGAACCAGAAATCAGTATGGAATTCTACAGAGCAAAGAGAGGAGCCACGAGTTTGGATCTTGGTTCTGAAATCAATTTACTACCAGTAAGGCTTCTAAGTTGCTTAGTCTAGAGCATGAAGAAGAAATGACAATGCCCCCACAGTGCTTTGCCAGGAGAAGCATGTCGGGAACACACACAAAGGTATGGGAGGACATTCCACTGATTCAAGTGGCAGAATCAGACTGCTCTGAGGCTGCATGTGATTGGGTAGTGATGCTGTCCTAGGGACTCTCAGAGGTCCTGGTGCTTAGCTTCCCAAACTAGTACTTTCCCTGTGAAACCAGCCTTGCAGCGTGCACTCTCTTCCCACTCTCTTCAGCATCCTGGCAGACAGCCGGCTTGAGAGTCCGAATCTCGATGTTCACTCCCCCAATGAACCGTAGGCCGCCCATTCAGGCAGGCTCCTGTTTCTGAGGCTTCCCGGTTTCCCCGCTGTTCTTTTTTTTTTTCTTGTTTACCAGATGGAATGAAGTCTTCTCATTACAACATCCTTCCCTTCTATTGACTTTGACCTGATTTAAAAGTAGCAAGTCATTTTATTTGGGCCATAAGAAAGAGCACTAAACCAGATGTTGGGTGACTGAGATTTCTGGAAGACATTCTCCCCTTCTCTCTGACCAGCCACGTGATACGTGAGGTAGGAGCCCCTGGCAGCCAGCCACAGGTCCCCCCTGTAGCACGCATACTCAGTCATGCCTCCCATCGTGGAGCAGAGGGCCAGCTGCTTTAGCATCTGCCTGCTAATCATCCTCTGGCAGGTCACCCAGACTGCCTGACTACCCATGACGGTGTCTGTAAGTGGGTCATGCAGTAGCTGCAGATAGATGCTCTGTTGGGAGAATCCAGGAGTACTGGAGTCTGTCAATCCAGCCCAGGTCTGTCATATTGTTTCAAAAGAAAGCAGTCCTCATTCAAAACTTGTTGCTTTTACAGTTTGACAGAGAGCAGGATGTTCTTTAAGAGTTATTACCGCCTGGGCCTCTGCCTAGGTTAGGTATTCCCTGTGCTATGGAATAACCTGTCAGTCGTAGTTTAGCTCAGGTGTTCTGCACAAGGTAACTGTGGAGCTCTTACTCCTCCTTCCCTCCACTGGCTCATTAGCCAAGTGAACTGCAGCTCCCACGTGAGCTAAAACAACATTCTCCTCTGCTGCCCACATGCCATGCTTTGGAAAATCAAGCAGAGTGGAAGGGAAGGCATTTGGCCACATGTGTGTGCATTTAACCAGTTTATTTATTGAGCATGTATTCAGTGGCAGGCATCATGGTGCCCACTGTGCAGAGAAGAGCCACTGAGAAGATCCCAGTCTTGATCACATTTGTCCTCTGCTGTTTGTGGAACAAAGAAGCAGCTCTGACCAAAGGAGTGCCACAAGGGTAAACATCAGGGGCAATAGCAGCTCCCTGAAGTTGGTAGAACTTTCTATGAGCAAGCGGTGCTGCAGTGTCAACGTGAAGAATTAGAAAGAGCTGGTTGTATGGTTGTTGTGGTTGGAATGTGAAATGTTTTCCCCAGGCTCATGCATTTGACATGATCAGTGTTTGGGGAAGGTGGGACTCATGATGTAGCTGGGAGAAGGAGACCACTAGAGATGGACCTTGAAGGTTATACTTTGGGGGTGCTTCTAGCCCTGTCTCTGTTTCATGCTCAGCACGATATAAACAAACAGCACCTTGGAAAGCTCTTGCTGCCTGGACAAGAGCTCCTAAGCTGCCATGATTGATAGCGTCTCCTGAAACCACGAGCTGAAGTGAGCCCTTCCTCCCTTCAGTTGCTTTGTCAGTGGTCACAGTGATGAGAAAAAGTTAGCTCAGCTATGTGGATGAGTGGGGACACAGAGAGGAAGGGTGCAGAGGCAAGAACTCCAGGTGGACCAGAGAGAGGTGAGCCCCACGGGCTGGTGGACGTGGAGGAACCTGGAACATGCTTGGGGTTTTCCTGGAGACTGACTCCACACTGGCCCAGGCCCTGCCTGATGAAGCCTTCTGAGGTCGGGTGAGAGTCGGGCTGGATATTTCTCTTACTGATGGAGCTGCATCTTCTTCCCAGGACCTCTAGTTACTGCACTGGCTTTGGGGTCAGGGTCTGTTCTATCCTTGTGAAAAGTGGCCATAGACAGGCTGTAGTTCCTGCTGTGTCAGCCTGGCTCCCATGATGGAGTCAGCAAGCAGCCCAGTGAGCCAGGAGTTTCTAAGTCACTGTATCTAAGAAGCAGCTCACTGTCATAGTTACTCTGCATGTTGCTGAAAAATTCTTGACAAAATGGTTTAAGGGGGAAAGGGATTTTATTCCTGGCTTAGGATCCTTTGGTTATAGTTCTTACTTGAGCTTGGCAGGAGAGTCTACACCAACATCAGGGGCCAATGGCCACAACATATTCACAAGACAGCTGACAGAGAGACAATCCTTACTTGCCAGACCAGCATGTCTGTCCAAACATGACAAAGAATTTCCACTTACTTAACCAACTCCCTCCTTTTTATCCACCTGACTAGCTACTGGTTCCACCCATCAAGGTCTGGGTCTCCCTGTCAATTAGACAAATCTCCTGTAGATTTTCTAGGAGCTAATTTAACTACTAATTCTTCCCAAATGTGCCCAGAGCTTCAATCACTGAGTGGACACCAGTAGCAGGCTATCTACAAATTCACCATCTGGGTATCTGGGTCTCAGAAAGAGGAGTATGCATCCTACAGTCCACCTCTCTCTCTCTCTCTCTCTCTCTCTCTCTCTCTCTCTCTCTCTCCCTCTCTCTTGTCAGTTGAGTAAGATGTAGATTAAGTCAGGCTGAGACCGCAGGCTTTCTGCTTTCCTATCTGCTGCTGACATCTTTCTCCTGCATCCAGTTTTCAGCAGATACAAGGGTGACCAGCTATCTTGGTCTACACGGGATTGAGGAGGCTCCCTGGATGCTGGACTTTCAGTGCTAAAACCAAGAAAGTTCTATACAAACAGGCATGAACTGGACACTGAAGAAATGTCGGTCTTGTACTAAGCATTTCTGTATCATAGGATCACATTTACTAAAGCAATATGTTGAGTAGATGATATATTTCTGAAGAAGTAGGAAATAAGAGATGAATTATAATTCCCAAGATGACTTACCTGAGTGGAAGAGGCTGGGTTGTCTGGTTCAAAGTCATTACATTAGATATCTACAGTTACATAAGCTTAGTAGCTTTAATCAACAACACACGGTTGCTAATTTGGTTTCTATAAATCAGCAATGAGGAATAGTAGAGCTGGGTTCTTTCATGAGACTGATGTTAAGAAGTTAGCTGGGGCTATAGTCATCTAGCCGTCCTTCAGAAGGATCTGCATGTAGAGCAGTGCACACAGCTGTCCTTCACGAGGATCTGCAAGTAGAGTGGTGCACACAGCTGTCCTTCAGGAGGATCTGCACGTAGGGTGGGGCACACAGCTGTCCTTTAGGAGGATCTGTGTAGAGTGGTGCACGCAGCTGTCCTTCAGGAGGATCTGCAAGTAGAGTGGTGCACGCAGCTGTACTTCAGGAGGATCTGCATAGAGTGGGGCATACTGACGTCATTCAGGAGGATCTGCACATAGAGTGGGGCACACAGCTGTCTTTTAGGAGGATCTACATACAGCAGTGCACACGTCTGTCCTTCACAGCTCTAAGCATGTGAGTCCTTAGGATGCTGTGCTGTTTTGCCTTATGGTGAGCCACTCAAAGGAGAGCCAGGGAGACACCTCATGGGCTTTATTATCTAACTTTAGGAATCGCTTATTGCTATTCTGATGCAGCTTGTTATTTACAGAGATCAGCCCTGTTCAGTGTGGAAGGGAACTACGCATGAAGGTGAATACTGGGAGGATTATTGGGGATATCTTAAAGACTGGCTGCCAAAGTCACTGTGTTTATTACTATGACATAGCTACACCCCAGACTTGCACCTAAGGAGTAAATTTAGTATGAGACTGACTAAAATATGTACATGTCAATATATGTATTTACAAATATTCATTATATGTGAAAATGTTTATATATTCAAGGTAATCACCTACTTGGTAGGCTATAGATTTATCTTAATCATGTTTTTATATATCTGTTTGAATATTAATTTTGGATGATAAGTAATTCCTGATTTTCATAATTTTTTTGATTTTCCTAATTTTATAATAGAAACACATGTATTGTCTTTATAATCCAGAAGAAATCAATTTCTCTATGTGTTTTTAATAGAATACTTAGGAATATATATTGCCTGGAAACTGCATTTAGCACTTTATTTAAAAACAACCTGCCTGTTCGGATGTTTCACCAGACAAAATATATACTGTTACTAATAGACACAGTTATATACAGAATGGCATGCTACGCTGTATGTGCAAATTTATAAGCCATTTCCTGGAATTCAAACCAACAGAAGGGTGGGGAGAGTATAGAGGTTAGGAAACCAGAGATGCCAACAGTAAGATGCTGGAGAGAAGATGAATGGAAAATACTTGGAGTGAATTATATTCAGTCCCAGCACAGTGTTGCTGGGTGGTCCGTGTTAATTTAATGTAACCAGAAGGGCATACTCGCAGCTAGACTGTCTGAACTTAGACACAGCATTCGTAAGTTAGGAGGAGATGGTGACACTCGTGTTTACTCACCCTATCGGCTAATGTGAAAAACAAATGTGAAAATGCTTGGGAAAGTGCAAAGCCCGCCGAGGAGGCTGCCGCCGCCTATGATTGCAGCTGCTGGCTCTGGAAGGCACCAGCACCTCCTGAGGCGGGCCCCCAGTTCCCAGCACCACGCTCAGCTGCCTCTCTGCAGCCTCAAGAACACTTTCCCCACCAGCGCTAGCGGCTCGTCTTGCTCCAGTTGTCAAACACCTTAGCCACCGTATTTTCTTAAGCTCGGCTTCCCTGTGCTTCTGGAGAAGCCTGGGTCTGCAGATGGAAACAAGCCTGCTGGCAGGCCTTTTTGCTCATGGCCACTTGTTCTGCCTGGACGGAAGGTCAGGCGGGGCTAGGTGTACACGAGGCTGGCCACCTGGGGCTGCGGTGTGTGCAGCGCTGGCAGAAGGCCATGGGGCTCCTGGGGAAGCAAGTCCAAATGGTCCCAAAGGCAGTAAATGGAACTTGCACATAAACCTGTAATGCTCTTTCACATTCTTTGTCACACCACCAAGGCCAAAACCAGGAGAACTGAGTTTCTTTGACAAACGTGTCTTTTTTTTTTTTTACTCCTTTTCTTACAAAATTATTCCCAACCTGTCCAAAGAGTCTGGCAGCCACTCATGTGTCAATAAGAGGCAGCTTTATGAGAAGGGCATGAGCAAATTCCCTGCTAAGACTTTCAGCTCTGTGTGAAAAACGACTTGCTGCTTAATGAAGCGCAGCCGGGGAGTCCAGCTGCCGCTCGGCCATCCAAAGCCCTATCTCTACCCCAGGCTTCGCCATGTCCGAGGTGGAGTGCTGGTCAGCGCTTAGCAAATGGCTCTCCTGAGGGAAGTCACACCTCTGTGCAGTGTCCCATTTGCCAGATTCCATGGTGACGGCTGATGTCAGGCTCCTGATGCACCGTCCCTCGTTGTAGACTTGGGGAGAGATGTAGCTCCTTGTGGAGCACAGTGAGCCGGCGTGAGGATCCATCAAGTGCATCTGTTGCCCTTAGAGGCAAAATAAGACTTCAGAATCAACACCAGCAAATCTGAACTAACTGTTCTCTCTCAATATTGCTGAGTGAACCAGACCTCAGACACATTTTTCTTCCTTGGCACCAAGACAACCACCAAGGTCTGCTAATTTAAACTCCCGAGTATTTACAACTTGCCCACTTTCCCTTAGGCTATATACCATTATTAACCCCCTGGATGATTACAGAGGACTTCTAAATAGTTTCTCTAGGCATGTGCTCTCTCTCTCTCTCTCTCTCTCTCTCTCTCTCTCTCTCTCTCTCACACACACACACACACACACACACATACACACACACACACACAAGTACACACACACCCATACCATTTCCTAGTATTGATTTCAGCAAAAAATGCAAAACATAATGTCACTTCTTTTTTATGGCTTCCGATTGGTTTGGGGATAATAATAGGATTCTTTACTCTGAAAAGGCACGGCTGACCCCACTGTGCCTTTAGCCTATCCCAGTGCTATTCGGGTCGTGTGTGCCTTGTTCCTTCAGCCCCCACCACAGCAGTGCTTCAGTTCCTCCGACATGCCAAGCCATTTACCATTTTGGCTTTTTCACAAATTGTTCTCTTCCTGGAATTACTTGGGGTGACCGACTCAGTCTCGTTCTTCCAGCTCAGCAAAGTTGTCCAGAAGACTGTCTCAAACTTCCCGACCTAAAAGATTTCTTTGTTCTCCTCTTCTACCATGCCCAGTGACTGCTCCCAGCAGCAGGTTATGAAGTCCCAGCTGCTTCCCATCCCAGTTATTATAAATTCGAAACTATTAACAGCCAGTGGTGGTGCCTTGTGGGCATTTTACTTTTTGTTTCTCGTACTGCTCGTAAGTTCACTATCTAAAAGCGTGTCATTGTCTGTTTAACTTTTCTGTCCCGTGCAAGTCCTCTGCCCTTTTTTCTGTTGTATCATCTTATTACCAGTAATAGGAGCACACTACTTGCTGTGGTCCCTAAAAGTGAGTTACATGTGTCTCCTGCTTTTAGGCCTTGCTTGCCCATTTTCTCCATGATGTTTTTTTTTTTAAATAAAAATAAGTTTTTAACTTTTAGATTATTAAATATTTTGTTTTCTTTTAACTGGCAGCATTTTCTGCATTCTTTAGTATTTCTGAGTGTAAGGATAGATGAGGGAAAACTGTTTTTAGTATTGTGTATTTGAAAACGTTATTTTCTCCTCATTCTTGAAAACATAATTTGAACAGAAGATGACAGCAATTTCCACTCAGCACTCCGAAAAGAATCCTCCTACATTCTTGGCTTTAAATATTGCTGATAACAAGTTAACTTGCAGTAGGATTTCTCTCCTTGGGAGTTTTTTTTTTTTCCTTCCCTTTCGTTTTCTTTTGTTTTGTTTTGGGTTTTAAGAGTCTCTCTATGGAACCCTGGTTGGTCTGGAACTCACTGGGTGGGCCAGGCTGGCAATCCTTGCTCAGGCTGGTGTGCATTAGAATCACAGGCATGTAGCTCCCACCTAGTTTTGAAGGTGTTTGCTTTTTCTCTCTGGTTTGCAATTAAAATCCTCTCCATGTCTTTGGTGTTCTTCAGGTCTAGTACGGTGTGGCTGCTTTAGGACTTCTGTGTATTCATTCAACAAATCATCAGCTTAGGTCTGTGATAAAACATGAATCTTTCAACAGCTCTGGAGATTTCCTTTGTCACTCCTCTGTGAATCTCAGTTTCTTATTCTATCTTTTCTCCTAATGAACTTTAGACATATGTTACATCTCCTTGCTCTTTCTGCCAACTTTAGGCTCTAAATGATTTCTTCACAACTATTATCTAGTTTAGTAATTGCACTTAATCTTCTATTTAACTTATTTAATCAGTGTTTGAACTCAAATACAGTTTTCATTTCAAGAGGTTCTTTTTTGTGTATGGATGTACATATTTGCATATGTTCTTGCGCATTGGTGCATACGTGGATGTATGCACACGTGTGCTTGTGTGTGGAGGTTAGAGAACAACCACAAGTATCTTTGCTCAGATAATGTCCGCCTTTAATATTTTTCAAATGCAGGTTCTATCATTGCTTGGAGCTCAGCAAGTAGGCTCGGGCTGGTTAGTCAGCCTGTTTCCATCTCTCCAGAGTTGGACTAAGTTATGCAACTGCTTCTAGTTTTTCTACATGAGTCCTGGGGTGAAAGACTCAGATCTTCATGCTTGCATGGCCCCATTCCCCTTCTGTATACAAATGCATTAGTCAACTTTCAAAGCACTAAAAGAATAAGAGATATATTAGTTATATTATTTCTTATGATTTTTATATTTAAAATCTTTGCATGGGTGCTGGAGAGGTGGCTCAGGAGTTAAGCCTCTGCCTTGCAGGCAGAAGGTCCTGAGTTTGGATCCTAGACCCTATGTATAGACACCGGGTGGAAAGCGGGGGCGGCCTGTGGTAGGGCGGAGCCTGTGAATCCCGGGGGAAAAAAGTAAACAAAGAGGAGGTGGAGGCGGTCTATGGTGGTTCCCGAATTCACCCGTGGTTCTACACACACAGACACACACACACACACATACACACACATACGCACACGCACAATTGAATAAAAAAAAATCTTTGCATTATCCCTTCAGATGTTTGTCCATCATTTCTCTGTTTGATACAGAGGTATGCCACCCAAACTCATCTATAAAGACAGACTCGATTCCCAACTTTGGAGAGAAAGGAGGTTAGCAGAGAAACTCTATCTGCAAAGAACTACTCTTGGGCCTTGCTTGTTTGAAGGCAGCTGCAGCAAGGGTCTGATAGGAGTTCAAGGCCATTCTCTTGGACTGTGCTATGAGTCTGACAGCTCCCAACAATGTTCTCCACGGCTGGGCAGCAGGGCTTGCCCGTTTCATCATAATTCTCCTTCTGTCTAATCTTGCTTCACTCCACTTCCTTGCAAAGTTGCCAGTCCTAACAAACATCTGGTTACAAACATCTAAGTTCTGGTCCTGTGGCTACTTCCAGAGGACTCAGTGTGTGGTGTGGTGTTGGGTTTGTGTAACTGTGTGTGCTTGTGTGTTAGTGTGGTGTTTGTATTAGTGTGTGTGGTACATGTGTGTGGTATGTGTATGTATGTGTCATAGAGGCGCATTCTGTATTGCTTATGCTGCTGCTAAACATTAAAATATCACACCAATTAGAATTCGAGTAAAGAAACGACTTATGTATCCAGTGGTGGCATCAGCTACATACAAAGATTTATTTACAGTCAGAGGAAAAGTGAGCACAGAAACTACCTGACTGGCTGTAGTTAGCATTTGCTGTATGTGGTTAGCAGTTTGCAACCTTTGATTGGCTGGAGCTCAGCTGCTCTGATTGGCCACTGCTTGTACTTCCAGTTAAGTGTCAGTCTTTTCACAGGCTGAGCTGGGTTGGTGCACAGACAAACCTTTAGGGTAAGATTAAAATCTATGTGGCAGTGGCTTTCAGCCAAGCCTAATTCAATTTAACAGCACCTTGCTTCTTCTGTGTTTATAGTTCTTGAAACCTTATCTGTCAGGAATTTTTGAGACATATTGGAGTTTTTTTTTTCCTTTGGAGAGTATATGGGATTTTTTTTCTCCTACTAGTAGCCTGGGGGAATGAAGGTTTGAGTTAAGTTGTCTGTGTTCAAGTGCTCAGTGCGCTTGCGTGCTAGAGAGGATTGCAGCTAAGACTCCTTGAGACAGGCCTGCTTCTTTCCTTGTCTCGACTGGTCTGCTTCCTGGTTCCCCCGCAGAAGGCTGTGACATTATAGACCTCACTGTATGTGGCAGTCTCTTCACCTTGGGTGGGCTCAAGGCTTAATTTCCTGTTTCTCATGTCACTGTGTAGCTCTCAGATGAGGACTAAAGGTCACAGGAGTTCAGTACATAGTTTCGGATGAAGGCTGGTTTGGATCTTGCTTACTTTCCACAGTTCCCAGGCTCAGCGTCTTACTTTGAAACTGGAAACTCGTGGGCAGTTCCAAGTTTCAAAGTCAGATAGACTCCTCACTTTATTGCCAACATGTCGATTCATTAAGATGCTATTTTCTTTTGGTTTATATTTATCCAGCCTTCATTTAGTCTCCCTGTCAGAGGTGGGGGCTGGGCCCTTTACGGTTTTGCGTCTATCGTAGAGATGGAGATAAATGTCTGGAGACCTGTTCAAGTGAATTTGAGATGCCACAACTGTCTGCGGGGGGCGGTAGGGGGGGGGATGTGGCAGAGGACTGTCCATTGGCTGGACCTTCAGAAGTAGAGCAAACTGAAAGCCAAAAGTAGCTCAGCAGAGGAAGCAGGAGTTATTTGTGAGAAACATACACTATGCAAACGCCGCTCACAAGTGAATGTCAAAGAAAGCCACTTTCCAATGTCCTCAAAGCCAGAGCATTCCCCTTAGCTCATGGCTTTCCTCTCTGAGCCTTCATTTTCCCATGATCCTCTATGGTCCAAAAATATTAAGGTGTCTTGACTCTCAGATCACACATATCATTTTCAGTGTAATTATAATTGTTCTCTTTGATTATTATTGTTGTTAATCTCATTCTGTGCCTACTTTATGAATTAAACTTTATCACTAGGTCATATGTATAGGGAAAGATGTAGGCTTTGGTTCTATCAATCAGTGATTTTCAGTGGTTTCAGGCATCCATGCGGAGTCTTAGAATATATCTCCTGGGATGAGGGAGCACATGGGTTGTAAATGTGAGCTCCTCGCCTCCTCTCCTTCTACCTGCCACAGTTACTCTGTATTGTTGCCAACAAATTAACAACCAAATGGCTTAAGGAACAAGGGGTTTTATTCTGGCTTATAAGTGTCTGGTTACAGTTCCTTGCTCAGCTTGGCAGGAGAGCCCACATCAACACAAGGACCAAGGGAACTGGCCACACCAAATCCACAGGACTCCCGAGAGGGACAATCCTCGCTTGCCAGACCAGCATGCCTGGCCAAGTGTGCAGAAGCATGCCAATTTTCTCAACCAGTTTCCTGTAGTCTATTCACCAGCCCAGGGCCTCGTCCCACCCACCCTAGGCTGGGCCTTCCCTATCGAGTACACAGTCCCCTGTAGGCTTGTTCAGGAACTAACTGACCACTGACTTTTTACAAATGTGCCTAGAGCTTGAACCCTCAGCTGTCAAGTTGATGCCTGTATCTACCTGTGACCACTGCTTCATCCCTAGAGCTGTGAGGGAGGAGCGACAGCTGAAGCACAACACTTAGGAGCAACGTAGACCTCATCCTCCTTCACGCCTCCGGGACAAAGCCGAGAGAGGAGGGAGCTTTACAGTGAAGGAATTTTGCTACTGGAAAAAAATGGAACACAGTACAATCATATGTAAGCAGAAGAGCTAAATGTTGACTCAAGCCTCCTACTAGAGAAGGCAAAGGCACACTGCTAAGCAGGTCAGAAAGAACTGGATGAGCCATGAAAATCTGAATTTAAAAAAAATTTATTATTTATTCAATTGTGCTTGTATGCGTGTGTGTGCGTGCATGTATGTATGTGTGTGTATGTGTATGTGTGTAGAACCACGGACGAATTCGGGAACCACCATGGACGCCTCCACCTCTTCCTTGTTGGTTTATTCTTCCCCGGGATTCACAGGCTCCGCCTACCAGGACCAGAAACGCAGGCCGCCCCCACTTCCGCCCGGCGTCTATACGTGGGGTCTAGGATCTGAACTCAGGACCTTCCGCCTGCACGGCAGAGGCTTAACCCCTGAGCCACCTCTCCAGCCCTGAAAATCTGAAATTTTTTAAAATTTTTTAAATTATTTATTCAATTGTGCGCGTGTATGTGTGTGTGTGCGGTGCGTATGTGTGTGCATGTATGCGTGTATGTGTGTGTACAACCACGGATGAATTCGGGAACCACCATGGACCGCTTCCTCCTTGTTTACTCTGCCCGGGGATTCACAGGTTCCGCCCTACCAGGACCGGAAACGCAGGCCGCCCGGGCTTCCGCCCGGGCTTCCGCCCGGCGTCTATACATGGGGTCTAGGATCCGAACTTGGGACTTTCCGCCTGCAAGGCAGAGGCTTAACCCCTAAGCCACCTCTCCAGCCCCGAAAATCTGAATTTTTAAAAGGGACTAAAGTTAAAAATTGTATACACACCCTACCAATTATCTAGTCATTTTATTTAATTTTTAATTTTTTTTATAAGGATCTCACTGTGTAGCATAGGCTGGCATTGAACTTAACTATTTTCCTATCTTGCCTTCTTCAGCCTTTGGCATGCTAGGATTACAGGCAGGTATCACCTTGCCTGGCCATGTAGGGGTCATATTAGAATATCAAGCAGTTGGGGGAAGTATTGGCTGAAGGGCAGTTTTTGCTGAAAGGAAGGAAAGGGTTCTAAGTGCATTCTCAGTGGCTGGAAATGGGTTTTCCTGGAGAAATAAGGGCAAAGGGACATGGGGAGGATCAGGAGAGACCTACAAGGCATGGTGCCACATAGAGGTGACCCTGTGATGAGATCTCTCCTGCCACACTGGCTGTCAGGACCATCAGAAGAATGGACCTGAGATTTGAAACTACCCCAGGAGCCGCACAGTGGGAGCAGAAAGGGAGTTAAAAGGAAGCGCTCGTCTCTGAAAAGAATTTCCCATGGCTCTGACAACTGCTCGGATCACTTTGCAGGACAGTGGGCAGAACCATGCATGTTTAAAACTGCTTCTGCTGGCATTTTGAAGAGGAAGTGATTCCGTTAACATGGTCATTTTAAATGTGTTTCTTTTTTCTCTTTTCACTGTCATTTTGGATTCTTTTTATTTTTTTAAGGGTAGTGTGCAAACTGGAAGCATAGACCCCGATAGGATCCACTAACAATCTCATAAGGAGGGATATCACCTGCTTCATTATAACAGATAAGAAGGAAGGACGAGTTTTCAGTGAGATTTGAGGAATTTGCTGACTTTCAGGTTGGGCTTAAGGACCTCCTTTTCTGTGAAGCAGGGTAGAGTCACTGAGAGCAGAGGCTGTCACACAGCAGTGAGTTCAGGGAAGTGGAGACCACATGAAAGAGCTTCTCTGGAGGACAGAGGATCTAGGTCTTCCTTCCTTCCTTCTTTCCTTCCTTCCTTCCTTCCTTCTTCCTTTCTTCCTTCTTCCTCTTCCTCTTTTCCTTCTTCCTTCCTTCTTTCTTTTCTTCCTCCTTCCCTTCTTCCCTCCCTTCTTTGCTTCCTTTCTCCCTGAATCCTTCCTTCTTCCTTTCTTTCAGTACTACATATAGAACCCAGGGCCTTACACGTGCTAAGCAAGAATTACACTGCTGAGGTTCATTCACAACTCTAACGACTAACTTTTTTTGATGCGAGTCATAATTTGGTTGCTTAGAGTATTGTTGTTCTTTACATCACTTTTCTGTGAAAACACAATTTTTACATCTTACCTCTCTTACAGTATGTTATTTATGATCCTAACAAAATTGTTCTTGGCCTGGAGAGATGGATCAAGGGTCCTGAGTTCAGATCCTAGGTCCCACAAAAAAAAAAAAAAAAAAAAAAAAAAAAAAAAGCCAGACAGAAGTGGCCAGGGCCTTTACTTCTGGTCCTGGAAGGTGGAACCAGGAAAACTCTACGGCAAACAGATAGGAGGCAGAAGAAATCCAGGGTAATTCCCGAAGCCACCCTTGGGCCTCCATAGCAAACACAAACTCTATACACACACACACACACACACACACACACAATTATTCTTGCTAATTTTATCTTGAAAAGCCTCTTTATAGCCAAAGAAGTTTCAGAAACAGTAAATTTGGATGGTAAGGGTTATCAAACTTTAGTGTATGCTAGAGTCACGAGGCACAGAGCTAGACTTCTTAGAATACACTATTCTACCTACTGTTGGGTTTTTCATTCATTCAGTTTGGAATAGTCAGGATATTCAACTTATTTATTTACTATGTAGTACATGTATGCATTCATGCAAGTATCTGTATGTATGTAGTGTATGCATGCATTCATGCAGTGTCATGTAGTGTACTGCATTCAGCAATGTCGTGTATGTATGTATCAGCATTCTGCAGTTCGTATGTAGGTAGTGCATGCATGCAATGGACATCATGATTAGTGCAGCTGCATTCATCAATTGTATGTTGAGTGCATGCATCATTCATGCAAGTGTTGTATTATGTATGTATGCATTCATTCATGCAAGTGCTCATCTGTATTCACTGTTGTGTGAGCCAAGTGACATCAGATTTTCCTTGCTCCCATTATATGTTTGATTTACTCATTCATCATTCATTTTTGTTGTCATATGTGTGTGTACACCCATCTGTGTGAACATTGGCACATGAATATTACAGTGTATGTGTGGGGGTGGGAGGACAACCTTGCATTTTGAGCTTGGTCTTCCTTCTTGTTTGATAGAGGGAGCTTCTGTTTTTCTGTTGCGTGCACCAGGCTACCTGGACCCCCAGTCTTCCAAGTCTTCTCCTGTATTTGCTCCCATCATCCCTAAGGGGTGCTAGGATTATAGATGCTCCCATTGGGGTTTTCATGTCGGTTCTGGGGATTTGAATTTAGGTTCACGTGACCCATTGCTTCAATCCTCCACCTTAATTTTTGAGATAAAATTTCTTACTGAATTTGGAGCTGACTGATTCAGCTTAGCTGACTGGCCAGTGAGTTGCAGGGATCTGCCTATTTTCACCCTCTTCCCCAAAGCCTTTGGTTTGCAGACTTGAACCACTCACGTGGCTTTTAATGCAGATACTAGAGATCTGAGTCAGGTCCTCATGCAAGCATGGCAAGTACTTTACAAACTGATCCCTGTTCCCAACCCCTGAGAGTTTAATTTCTTCCAAGTTTACAGGTGGTGCAAGCAAACAGGAATAAATTATCATACACAGAGAACCAATGAGTCAAAATAATGTGACAATTGATAAGAATGTTCAAAGTAATAGTTGGATGATATGTCTATCTTTGTCTAAGCATTGCAAGTCAAGTTTGAAAGAAAGTACATCCACTGTAGATCACCCTCCTGTGTCTTTCACTGTTTCTTTGAGAACTATTCTGTTTGCTCATTTCCAGGTTGCATTGACTTAAATCAAGTTTCTCTGCAAAGAGAAAGATGGAGGAGGAAAACAGATCTGGAACTTCAAAGGCGTGAAGACTCCAGGCTGGGGAGATGGCTCAGTGGTTAAATCCTTGGGGAGATGGTTTAAGGGTCAAAATCTTGGGGAGATGGCTCGGGGGTTAAAGCCTTGAGGAGTTGGCTGAGGGTTAAAAATGTTTATCTTGCAAGCAAAAAGTCCAATCCCCAAATCCCATGTGAAAATGCCAGGCAGACATGGTGACAGTCTGCCATTCTGGCCCTGAAAGACGAACCTGGGAGACCCCTGAACAAGGCAAAAAGGAGGTAAACCAATCAAGGATGATTCTTGTTACCCTTGGGCTTCCACAGGCACATGTGTTCAAGTGTCCTCTCTCTCTCTCTCTCTCTCTCTCTCTCTCTCTCTTTCTCTCTCTTTCATACACACACACACACAGTGTGAAGATTCTCACTGAATTGTGCCTCCTCAGATCTCTCTATGCAAAGATAAATGAGAGTATTAGCTGGTGTCTTTATGTTAACATTCTGGATTTTAATAGTTGGTGAAAAAAGCCACAGTTTTCAGTGACCACAATTAACCAAAGACTTTAGACTTGCATCTACTACACTAGACTGTGTTTCTACAAGATTTGAGGGATGAACTTGTATTAAACATCTTGCCACCTTATATTGAAATACCTGAGGCAAAAGAATCATGAAGAGTTACACTTAATTTTGATCTATGCTCTCCAGCTTCCAATCCATTGTGGAGTGCCCCATTGCTTCGGCCTCTGGCGAGCTGGCACCTCATAGCAGGAGGGTGAGTTCTCTTTTGAGAATCAGGAAGTGAAGAGAAAAGATTGGAACCTCAAAATTCCTTTTAAGGGCACATTACAAATAGAAACACCTCCCGCGAGGCCTTGCATGCTGAACGTCCGCAGACCCTCCTGATGGCACCGTAAGCACTTTGAAGAACTTCTGTGTTTAAACCCAACAGAGCTTTTACTCGATATTTGAGAAAAAAATAAGACATGCTAAATAATCACTGATTCAAAGTTAACAAAAAGAGATGATTAAGGTTTCAAATGTTCAAAACACATCATCTTTTTTTTTTTTTTGATATGGTATGATTCTGGGTCCCATGTAGGGTTTTTTTTTTTAATTTATTTTTTTAATTTATATACAAACTTATTAGGTACACCAGTTCCCTCCCTCCCTCCTCCTCCCCCCGTACCCCCTGCTCCCCCTCCCCACCCCTCTCCCTCCCCATCCCCCAGTGCCTCCCACCCCAATTCCCAGAGAGTCCTTTCTTGTGCATGTCTGATTTTCCTCTGGGCCCTCCTCTCCGATGACGTACAAGGACCCAGTGGCCTTTCCCGAACCCTTTCCCGTGATCCCCTTAGGTATAGGAACACTGCTGTGGCTGCCAATCCTTTGCCTCCAAGGATCTTGGTGCCTTTAGCAGATGCTAGACTTTGTGAGGTCAACAGTGTGTTGGACAATGCGCAGGGCATGCAAAGTCCAATTATGATTGCTTCAGCCGTAACTAGTATAGAGTATCTTACATATCATTGCTCCTCCCATCCTTATGCTCTTACACTCTTACCGCCCCCTCTTCCGCAAATTTCCCTGAGCTTCAAGATGGGGAGAGACTAAGCTGGCCTAGTTCTAGGTGGTTGATATAGAGTCTCTGAAGTTCTGGATTGTGGTTTGTTGATTTTCTTTTGCAGTTTTGCTGCTCCTGCAATGCCCTTCACTCCATCCTGGTGGGCATTGTATGTTACCCCCTGGCCAGAGACAAAAAGCTGTTAGAGTCTTGTGATAAAAGCACATTCAAAGGTAGATGTAATAAAAGTGGGAAACCACAGTGAGGGAGGGGTCTATCACCCATTTGCAAAATTGTTACTTTTTATCTGCCAGACTATATGCCCTCCTCTTCTGGTGAGATCACACCCCCTCAGTAGTAAATGATCAGGAACAAAAGTCTGTGAACTTAATCAGATGTCTCATTACTTATTTGGGTCCTTGGTGGAGGCCTATTTTCCCTGCTGTAACATGGTCCCTTCTCTCCTTGTTTCTGGTGTGGCCCTCCTACCCCATCCCTCCTGTTCATAATCCTTGGAATTACTGTCTCTAGGTGGGCTGGGCGGGTTTGGTACTAGGAGCCACCTATTAGGGAGTACATACAGCGCTTAATTTTTTGGGTCTGGGATACTTCACTTAATATAATTGTTTCTAATGACATCCATTTCCCGGCAAATTCCAGTAATTCATCATTTTTGATGGCTGAGTAGTACTGCATTGTATAGATGTACCACAGTTTCCTTATCCACTCGTCAACTGTTGGACATTTGGGCTGATTCCATGACTTTGCTATTGTAAACAGTGCTGCTATGAACATGGTCGTGCTTGTGCTATCGAGGTGAACCTCTGCTGTATGGGGGGTTATTCCCAAAAGTGGAATAGCAGGGTCATATGGCATTTCAATCTTTAATTTCTTTAAGAATCTCCAGACGGCTCGCCAGAGTGGCTGTATGAGCCTGCATTCCCACCAGCAATGTAGCAGAGTTCCCCTCTCTCCACATCCTCTCCAGCATTTGTCGTTGTTAGTATTGTGGATTTTTGCCATCCTGACTGGGGTGAGATGATATCTCAGGGAAGTTTTGATTTGCATTTCCCTGATGGCTAAAGAAGTGGAGCATTTTTTAAGATATTTGTTAGACATTTTAATTTCATCCCTGGTAAAGTTTCTTTTAAGTTCCAGGGTCCATTTTTTAATTGGGCCATTGGTTTCCTTGGTGTTTAGTTTTCTAAGTTCTTTGTGCACTCTGGACAGTAGAGCTCTATCAGGTATGTGGTTAGTGAAGATTTTCTCCCATTCTGTGGGTTGCCTTTGAGCTCCCGTTACAATCTCTTTATCTGAACAGAAGCTCTTTAATTTCACAAGATCCCAACTATTGAGAGTTGGTAGCAGTGACTGTGCCATTGGATGTCTGTTTAGGAACTGTTGGCCTAGCCCAATCAGCTCGAGGGAGTTCCCTATCCTTTCAACTATGGTTTTTATAGTCTCTGGCCTGATATCAAGGTCCTTGATCCATTTGGAATTAAGTCTTGTACATGGTGACAAGTACGGGTCCAGCTTTAATCTTCTGCATGTGGAGATCCAGTTTTGCCAGCACCATTTGTTGAAGATGCTGTTCTTTTTCCATTGGATTCTTTGGGCCCCTTTGTCAAAGACCAAATGGCTGTAACTTTGTGGGCTTATATCTGGGTCTTCAATCCTTATCCATTGATCTGAAAACACATCATCTTAATGAAGCTAATGACAACATGAATCAAGTACAGCTGTCTCAAAAGAGTGGGAGAATGAGTTGGGAACAGTTTTCTTATAAGTTGCCCAATATTGTCTTTGTTCTAAAAACTTGTATCTGCAGTCACGTCTAACCTAAGAAGGCCTGGCTTTTTTGGATAAATGAATAAAATGTGTACTCCAAAAAAGACGTTAGAATGCAAATAAGAATAATAGGGAAACAAACTTAAACCAAGGAGTTAGTCCTTCAATGAACCAGGTTAGGTATGAGTGCACGGGTCCATTTTGACAATGGGTCTTTTCTATATATCGAAGTATTATTAAGACTTCTGCTTATTGAATGTCGGGAACAATCAAATCTTAATATGATCAAATCCTTAATATGATGCAACATCTAATTGTGTGGAGAAGTCAAATTTGTTAACTTTATATGTGTTTGTCGTGCCGGGACCTTCCTAGGACCCTTCCACAGCTCAGGGAAATGGTCTGTCTTTGAGTGACACTTCACTCCTGACAGCTTTGCATTTAAGGGTTATTTAATATTTCAGCTCTTAAGGTAAATAGTTGTTTGTAAAAAATCATGTGTATAACTAGATAAATTAAGTTCAAAAAATCAGCAGATGATAAAAGTTGCAGATCACAATGAGCAAATTTTGCATTGCACACGTAAGAGCGCACAATGTAGAGGCTTGGTACAGATGGGCCAGTTCTGGGTCAGCTAATCTCTTTTGCAGAGGGAAACATTTATTGAATATCAACTATATATTCAAGAAGAGATTGATCCTTCAGTCAGTAACTTTTTTTGCTTGATTTCTATGTATGTCTTTCTGGTTTATACTTCCCCATAACTTGCTGCTGAGCTGAAATTCCTTCCTGTTTGCAAACCAGCACGATTACTTATTATCTGTGACCATTTTCCAGTTGCCTAAGAGAACAAATGAACTGTGCAGTTGCTACAGTCTTGTAAATGTATTTGGCCTGAAAGATACTTCATGGCTACATGCCAATAACATCGACTATAGGGAACTCATTTAGCTAGTCTGAAATGAGCAAATCGAGCTTTTACTATTTAATACTTGCTCATTTTTTAGAAGAATTGGTCCAACTTTAGTCACAGGGTGAAGTTTATAAAATATCCATGCCTAAGGAATAAGAATCCCTGAGAGATTATGTTGTGAATAAGGAAGATAAAAAGTCTCTCCTAAGTATCTATTAATTGCCAGTAATTATTTTAAAATATTTGATATTACCCCCAACTTGATCAACTATATCAAGCCACTGAATTCAGTCATCTTGGAAGGCCAGGTGGCAGGCAAACCTGGAAACCACTGGCTCACAGCTGGGTGAGAAGAATCAACAGGTAGATGATGATTTTGTCCTGTGCTTCTTTTTCCTGTTTCCTCATTCTCTCTCTCTCTCTCTCTCTCTCTCTCTCCCCCCTTCTCTCCCATTGCCTACTTTCTTTTTGGCTATTGAGGATTTATGTCTTTCAGTGCTTACAAAGGATGTTTTCATAGTCTCTAATGAGGTCCCAGCAGTTTTTAACAATAACAGGACATTACTGTTCAGAAGATAAATTATGTGCTTTTCCCTCATCTTTCTCCCTTAAACAAAATGCTTAGAAGTATGTGAACCCCCAGTTCCCCTTTCTTTGCTATGACAAATGGTTCAGTTATTTAATAGGACTAACTACTTTGCCGTGATTGTTCTTTCTTTTTTTTAAACTTTTTTATTATTTATTCAATTGTGTGTATGCATATGTATGTGCGCGCGCATGTGTGTGTCTGTGTGGTAGAACCACGGACGAATTCGGGAACCACCATGGACACCTCCACCTCCTCCTTGTTTACTCTGCCCCGGGATTCACAGGCTCCGCCCTACCAGGACCAGAAGCACAGGCTGCTCCCGCTTCCGCCTGGTGTCTATACGTGGGATCTGGGATCCGAACTCAGGACCTTCTGCCTGCAGGGCAGAGGCTTAACCCCTGAGCCACCTCTCCAGCCGTGATTTTCTTTTAACCCTCATTTGAATAAGAGCTCAAGGACAGTGGGCACATGATTGCCACATATTTTCTGGAAGAATATCTGAGCTCATGCGAACATCTGGTTTCTTCCATGACCAGGGAAGTCCTTCCTAACTCCAGCCTTGCAGTTGTTCATTATGGCTGTGGAAGTCCTCCCTGACGTCAGCTTTGCTAGTTCACTGGTGGCCCCGGGAGTCCTCCTTAATGCCAGTCTTGCTGTTTCTGCCCCCTGAGGATAACTTCTGCAGCATTCGCTGATCTTTTTGAGAACTGTTCTTGCCTTGGCCCTTTGTGAAGGAAAGAGGTTTTGCTCATCTTTCCGGTGGCCGGGGAGCCCTAAAGCATGGCCCTCTGCCTAGCTGTGGCAGCTACTGAGTGGGTACTTGCAGAAGGAACATACATGTGAGAAAGCAGAAGCCTTAACACAACTCATCTCGAGGAATAAATCTGGTCCCGTAAAACCTGGCGCGGTCCTTGGAAAGCACTGATAATCTCTCTAGGGTAGAGCTCGCTCCCTATTCCCTCCCATGGCTTTGCAACCGAGCACACTGCCGACCAGTCTTCTAGCACATAAGCCCTTGGAAAACGGGCTGTATCCACACTCCTGGCAACTCGCAGTGTCGCCCATGACTCCAACTCCATGGGACACATCGACGTGCAGTAACGTCTCCTTCTTCTCTTCTCTCCAGGGAAAGTCAGACTTCCAGTCACTGCACCCACAACCACGGAAGATTTTAAAGGAAAGCTCATTTCAATAAGCCAGTGCCTCAGCCCCGCATGACTTAACGTAGGCATTCCCGGCACTTTTGCAGTGACTGGTAGGGAGCCAAATCCAAAGGTTTTTTTTTTTTTTTTCTCTTTTTCTTCTTAAAGGTCAAAGAGATTAAGCATAAGCAACCGAGAAAGAAGCCAAAATGTGCGCCACAAAGTCACACACGGAGATTCCAATGGAATCAGGCATTTCCCTTTAAGGCTCCCAAGCTGCAGGGAAGGCTGTCTAGCCAGCGTTCTGGGCAGGAAGGCTCACAACTAGCCGGCATTAGTCTGTTCTATTTTGGTTCCGGGCTAGCTTTGGATCTGTGGCTTTCACTGTGCCCTGAAATTAGCATGTTATAAATGGATGGGTTGGGTCTCCCATCCAGCAAAGAAGCCAGCTTGAAAAATCATTCTGGGAAATGCGCTGAATCATTTGTTCCAGGCACAGAAAATCACCATGCCCTGGGAAACGGATGGTCATCAAGGTCCCTGGGACAAACAACCTTGTTCTTGCGTCCTTAGACCTCCACGAGCTCCGCACATACTGGCTTCTGCCGCCTTACTACTCGCGCCGTTAGGACTTGATTCTTCTAATAGAGTGTTTTTCGAGATTCTGGAGACAACTTTTAAAAAAACCATTGGGACAGAAACCACAGAGCTATTTGATAGTGTCTGTGATAACTCTGTTGTTCTCCATCGTATTTTTTGTGTAGCCGCTTTTTCTCTCTGCACATATACTTAACACAAACACACACACGCACACCATAGCAACAGACACAAACAAATCCCAGGCCAGAGCAGACATCTTTGGATGTTCCACATGTGTGACTTTGCAGGTTCACACTGGTTCTACACACGGGTTATTTTTTGTGCCATCTCCAGTTTAGGTGTGGCTTACTCCGTCCCCGGGTGTAGAGCAGTGCTGATGAAATGGTGGATAGTATTTCGTCCTGAGTGCTCCATTTTATTCAACGGTCTTCCTGCTTTTTCCAAATGAGCAGTCTGTCCAAAAAAGGATCAAATGGAAACTATAAATACTCCAAATGGTGGAAACAGGAAGTGGAATAAAAATGATGTAGCTATTCACAGAAGGTTATACTGTCGTTTTCCTTTGGGTATATACGATTCATTTTCAGAAAGAGGCCATGTCTGAAAAGAAAAATAACAAACAAGCAGGGACTTGGCTGATGATAGAGCCTGCTCAGGGGTACACTGGGGTAGGGTGTGGTGGGGTGTCACTGCAGGGAAAAAAAGGTATGGTTTCCATATCAGAGCTGCAAAGAACGTGTCGGTAAGTACTAGCTGAGTATGTTTTCTGTCATTGTAACAAAATGTCTGAGGCCAGTTCATGGTTCTGTAGTCTCAAGTTCAAGACTAGACAACCACATCTGGTTGTCCGCATCTACTGCTATCTCACACTGTGGCAGAAAAGCGAGAGGGTTAGTGTGCATATGTGCAAGAGGCAGAGCACAGCTCGGCGACATGGAAAGCACCCACTGGAAGCATCAGTGCCTCTACAGCCACAAGCAAAAACCTAACCACTATGTAGAATGGCCTGCCTCCAGCAACGGGCTTCCAGGTCCTGGTGTCTTGAGACAGGGAACAGACAGAGGGCCTCTTCTCTGCCAACTGTCACCCATAAGTCCCTTAATTAAAACTATAATTTTACAAGGGCCAACGAGTCAAAAAAGGAAGGTTAAAAGTCTTACCTTTGATACATATCAGTCTAGATTAGTAATTCTCAAAACTTTTTTGGTCTCAGTTCATCATTCCACAGTTACCCATTATTGAGAACCCCAGAAAGCTTTTCTTTATGTGTATTGCCCACAAGATAACAGATACAAGTGAGTCAGTCTATCTATCTATCTATCTATCTATCTATCTATCTATCTATCTATCTATCATCTATCTATCATCTATCTACCATGTAATAAACACAAATAAAGAAAATTTAAATATTTAACTAGAGTAAAGATAATAGTTATCAATTTATGCAAAATAAACTGTGTACATGTTGACATTTATGACTTTTTTTAAATGAAAGGGGCTTTATGTTCTAACATAAGACTTACTAAGTAGTATGTAACTTCTGGCTCCACAGCTGAGTTCTCATCTACTTGGTATTCGGTCTGATGCAAAATGTTCTGATTGAAGTACATACGAAGAAAATTTGGGCCCATATAGATACACAGCTGCAAAAAGTCTGTGGAATAATTCTGTTCCTCAGTTTTCTCTCTCCGTCATAAGGCTCAGAGAATCTTGTAGAAATGGGGTGTAAGATTGTAAGTGCCTAGAGGTGGGGAGGTCCATTGCCAACCAGGGCATTCCACTAGAGATAGAGCTGCTGCATCTAGAAATTTACTGCTATACCTATCCTCACAAGACCCGCACTGTTGCTGACATATCAGTATTTCCCCATAGACTAATGAGGATCTCAGGAGAAATAATTACATGCAAGGGGAACCTTAGGGATTAGGGCTAGACAGATGTGCCCCAAGGAAGGACCACTTAACCTGTCACAGAGGCCTGAATCTCCACTGTAGCAGACAACCCGAAGGGAACCCTGGAACCTACACAAGCAGACAGGCAAGAAGGTAGGAGGGAGAGGGATGAATTGGTGAAGGGAAGGGAGTGTGGAAAAGGAAGGGGGAGGGAGAGAGGGGAGAAAGTGGGGGCAGGGACAACCACTCATTATGTTTGTAAAACTGGAAAAATAAAAAATAATTTAAAAAAGAAGTGAATAAAAACTGTAAAAGAAAAATAAATCAATCTAAACTGACTAGGATAGACTGAGAAAAGATAATAATAGATCCAATTATGCTGGCAATTTTATGTATTATGATCAATAATATCAAAGCTCCAATTACCATCTAAAATAAAATATTAAAATTATTCCAAAAAGTTGAATGATAATGTCTGTTTGTCTGTTTGTTTGTTTTGGGACAAGGTTTTGCTCATATCCCAGGCTGGCCTCAAACTCACAGCAATCCTCCTGCTCAGTCCTCTGAGTGTGGGGATTTCAGGCTGTGCTGTATGCTAGGCACAAAGGTGACTTTTGAAGGCGAATCACAAAGCAGAATCCGAAGCAGCTTCAGATCTTTGGCTCTTGGTGCATTGAGCCCCTCTGGTGTGGCTTTAGTTTTGAATGGATTTTTCATTCATGGATTCTTTTCATGAATCTTTTTGTGTTTGTGAAGTCTAGACAGCATAGAACATATAGCTTTTCCTTGAGTGCTAAAGACTTGACACTAAAGTCTTCTGAGTCTTTCCACCCCCGTGGCTACTGTCTGTCTTTTGACTCTTCTCATCCTGCAAGGCGATCACTGCTCTGCCTTTTGCTTCGACCCTCTCTGCCCCATTTGTTGCCACCCCCACTCCCCCCCCCGCACCCCTGTGCCTCAGCAACCACCATTTGCCTTGTGAATCTGAGATCTTGACATTTCAAATAAATGAAATCACCCCATTTTGCCTTTTGGAACTTGCTTATTCTACTTCCACAATGTCCTGGTGGTTCACCTGTATTACAGCATGTGTCAGCCTGTCCTTCCTTTTGAATAATATTCCCTTGTAGGTACATTTTATGTTGTCTTTTCTTGTGCATATACGTGTGTGTGTGTGTGTGTGTGTGTGTGTGTGTGTGTGTGTGTGTGTAAGAGGGCCCTGTGTGTGACTGTAAAGGCCCAAGGGAGACTTGAAGAATCATCCTGGATTGCTCTTCCTCATTGTTTTGCTGCAGTATTTCTCAGGCTCTGCTTTCCAGGGCCAGAAGTACAGACAGTTGCCATTTCTGCCAGCATTTTTACAAGGCACATTCTACATTTTCTATGAATCCTTAAGTTATTTCCAACTTTTGGCTCTTGTGAATAAGGTTGCTATGAACACTGGCATACAAGCATGACTTTCTGTTTGAGTCCTTCATTTCTCTTAAGTTTATAGTGGTGGGTTTCATGTTTAGGTCATGGATGAATTTTGAATTGATTTTTGAATATGATATAAAGTAAAGGCCCAAATTTATTCTCCTGAATGTAGGTATCCAGTTTTCTAGCAGTATCTACTGGGACCCTTGTCAAAACTCATTTGACTGTATGTATGTTTGTTTGGGATCTCTATATTCTAGTGCATTGGTCTGTGTGTCTGTCTTTATGTTTGTCATGTATGATCTGGTGATATCATGTAGTAATCACTCTGAAAGTGTTTCAGTCATTGTCACATTTTCAAAATGCTGGAAGATTTCATTTATAACATTAAAAGTCACGCGCTTCAGCATCACTACCGATCTCATTTTAAAATGTCTTTAAGATTTCAGTTGGTTACGATGGCTCATATCTGTAAATCACAGCGCTCAGTATGCCAATGAATGCGAGGCAAGCCTGGGCTTCTTAGCAACTTCAAATGTTTTCTTAACATGGTGCCATGCTCTCCTGTTGTTGTTGTTTTTTTTACTTTTCAACCACATTAAACTTTTGTTGGCTACTATTTCTCTTCTTTTTAAAAACTTTATCTATCTATCTATCTATCTATCTATCTATCTATCTATCTATCTATCATTTGTTTGTTTATTTGTGTGTGTGTGTGTGTGTGTGTGTGTGTGTGTGAGAGAGAGAGAGAGAGAGAGAGAGAGAGAGAGAGAGAGAGAGGGCAATGTGTGTCCCTGTGGAGGACTAGTGGTGACTTTGGGAATCATCCTGGATTGCTTCTACCTCCTTCTTGCTTTGGTCTGGGATTTCCAGACCCATCTGGGGGAGGGGGGATTCCTATCTGGTGTTTTTATGTGGGACTTAGAATCCAAACTCGGGAACTTCTGCTTGCAAGGCAGAGTCTTAATCCCTGAGCTATCTCTCCAGCCCCTATTTCTCTTTAAACTCTGTGGTTGGGAATAACTCTGGCGATGATCCTGTGCCTTCTCTGTCTCTAGATTTATACCCTATTTCAGTGATCATGTCTAGTTTCTTGATTTGGAGATATCGCCATTGGCCATTTTTTCTATCTATCTATCAGATCTATCTATCTATCTATCTATCTATCTATCTATCTATCTATCTATCTATCTATCTATCTATCTATCTATCCATCCATCCATCTATCTATCTATCATCTGTCTATTGTATGTCTATATAATCTATGATCTATTATCTATCTATGCAGCATCTAGTATCTATCTATCTATCTATCTATCTATCTATCTATCTATCTATCTATCTACCTATCTATCTATGTCTGTCTACATGTCTATCTACCCATCATCTATCTGCTTCCACTCTTCCAGTAAACTCCAACAACCTGAGAACAATTCCATTTAGACAGCATATAGATGCTTCCAATTAATACGGCCATAAATAATTCTTGATTCCATTACCCCAGTTGTTAATAACTGACATGACCATTGAAGTCCAGAATTTAAAGTACTTTTAAAAACTTTTCTTTCTCATACTACACATCCAATCAGCCAGCAGCACATTCCAAGTCCTTGTGGACTCTCATCTCTACCGTGATGTTCACAGACTCCATTCTTTTTTTTTTGGCTTTTATTTATTTATTTTTTTTTATTAAAAATTTAATTATACATTTTAAAATTTTTTACCAGTTCCCTCCCTCTCCCCTCCTCCCCCTCCCCTTCCCCCAGTGCCTCCCCCCCAATTCCCAGAGAGTCCTTTATTGTATACGCCTAACTCTCCATTGGGTCCTCCTCTCCGATGACATATAAGGATCCAGTGGCATTTCCATAAGCCCTTTCTCTTGTTTCCCTTAAGCATAAGATCACTACTATGGCTGTCAATCCCTTGCCTCCAGGGGTCTCGGTGCCCTTAACAGATGCTAGACTTTATGAGGGCAACAGTGCGCTGGACATTGCGCAGGGCATGCAAAGTCCCATTACGATTGCTTTGGCCCCAACTATTGTTGAGAATCTTGCAAATCGTTGCTCCTCCCATCCTTTTGCTCTTACAATCTTACCGCCCCCTCTTCCACAAATGTCCCTGAGCTCCAGGATGGGGAGAGATTAGGCTGTCCTAGTTCTAGAATGTCCTCAGGGGAGCAAAAGCAACAAGCGCTTAGTGTCGCCTCTCTTGATAGGCATCCCAGTATTCACTTCTGCAGTTATTTTCTGTATTGCTCTTGGTGTGATGCCATCAACTTATGTGACAGTCTTCATAATAAAAAGTCTTATGAACTTGAAGTTGCCTGTGGTAAAGTCATTGTCATGTCACACACTACATTGTCCTTGAAGAATCCAAGAAGTTTCTATTCAAACTCATGCGAAGAGTGGCTTGTATATCATGTGTAGGATAGTCATATAGTCTACTAACAACTAAATCTTTAGAGAGTGAGAGTGGGGTCTCTCAACCCTCCTACTGAGCAGTTTCAAGCAAATGAGGGTACAACAGAGAAGCTGCATGAAGGACCAAGGCTCCTGCAGTCACAGGGTGAGATGCAGCCAGCGCTCGGCCGGGGATTGTTCTGGAGCCAGACGCCTCCTCTACATTTCTGCTGACTCTGCTTCCTCCCTCTAGACTTGTTCCCTTTCCCCAGTCCACATGGCTCTGCTCCCCTCGAGAGGTCAGATCAGGGTAGAGGAGAATACGACCATTTCATCCCCTTTCATTTTATTAACATTCTTTTATTTTTATAAGTTCATTTTAACAACGTTATTAAAAGAACATCAAGGGTCACACGATGTTTGGATGACACATATCAGAAACCCGAGGCGGAGATGGTAGTTGGGAAAACATCTGCCTCAGCATGTAATTTTGCCTGTTTCAATTGTGAAGAATTCAAAAAATTGTCACTTGCACAGCAAATGCTTAATACTGTGGTCATTGCTCATGATCTTAGTTTAAAGTAATGTATGCCCGAAACACTGGGCGTGGCCTTCCTGGGAGAAGGATGGGAAGGGGAACTAGTCCACAAAGGAGTGGTTATTGTGCAGGGACCTGTGTTGCAGTTACTTTTCTTTTTTCTACTGTGAGACATCATTCATATACAACCTAATGGAGAATTATTTAGCTTATGGTTCCAGAGGGAGATATAATCCATTATGGTGGAAAAGGCATGGCCGGAAGCAGGGGTTATAGGCTGATTCAGATCACAGCTGTCATCATGAGGAGAGAGAGCAACCACAAACACCAAGAGGAAATAGGGCTTGACCCCCCCATCACGTCAAGGCCTACCCCTTCTGACCTGCCTTCCTCCAGCAAGGATCTACCTTCTAAAGTTGCTACGACCTTTCTAAACATTAATTAATGTCAGCTAAGGATCCAAACATATAAGTCTGTGGGAGACAACTCACATTGGAACTATGACAACGTGGTCCCAGTAAAGACTTAAAAACATGAATCTTTATCCTCTAAGGAACAGTCATTTTACTTAGCAATGCTTGAGGAGTTGAGAAAGAGGAACAGAGAAAAGAAGCAGGCGATTCAGGATTCAGTTTCTCACTGTCCAGGACACCCGCAGCCATATAGCAACATGATCAGGGTGGTGACCCTTGCAGATAGGAGGAGAGACTCTCCACTCTGCCCAGTTTGAGTAGAAGTGAGAGTGGGGATAGTGGAGGGTGAAAAGCTATGAATTTCCACAGGGGAATTTGCATTTAGTATCTTTGAGAGAAAAATCACTTAGTCTGTGGTGCCCTTCATTTAACAAGGAAATATTGCGTTAGGGAAAGTTAATGCTAATAAACACTTCCTAAATGATCAGGTTGTGAGTTACACTTCTCCTCAGAGGCCTTTGGGTGGCCAACCCTTAGGAGGCTAAGTTTCTAAAAATCTCCTGGTCCTACCTTCTGCCTGCCTAAAACTGTGTTTTGGATCCATCTAGTAGAAATTTGTAGACTGGCATCTGAAGAAAAGCATTCAAAAGATAGAAAGGGAATTGAGAACTACCACCCTACAGTCGAATGCCCTTAGCATGTTGTACTCCTGGACACACATGAGCTGCAGCACTTGTTAAAATGTGGCTCTCTACCCTCATCTCCAGAATCCTATTTGTAATTTAGTGAGGCTCAGTCTGCATGTTGATAAGCACACACACAAACACAACTTTAGAAAGTAAGTTCAATGCCCCAAGAAGTCTTGTTTAATGACTGTGCATCTAAGATGTTTGAGCATGGATGTTGTGTGATCTAAGTGCTTGAGAGCAGAAGGAACAAAGAGACAAAGCCCCACTGATCCTATGATTCCACATCAAGTGAAGAAAGGCAGATACTTCTTTTTTGCTCTGTGTGTGTGTGTGTGTATGTGTGTGTGTGTGTGTACACCAGAGAGCACTTGAGTGTGTGCGCCTGTGGAGGTCCAAGGGTAACACTGGCAATCACCTTGGATTCCTCTACCTCTTTACTGTTTTGCTTTAAGGTTTCCCGGGCTCTGCCTTCTAGGGCCAGATGTTGTCTGTTTTTTAATGTGGGATTTGGGGGGATCTGAACTCATGTGCTTTTGCTTTTAATAAAAAGGTTTTAATCTCTGAGCCATCTCTCCAGCCTAGGAAGTTAGATATTTAACACAGCAAATAAGTAGGTAATGTGGTTTATTCGGGTGAAGAGTGCTGTGGTGGAAAAAGAAATAGACTAAGGCAAGAGTAATGTGGTCAGGACTTGGGAAGACTGAATGTCAAAGAAAGGGAGCATGGTGATTCTTGGTGCTTAGTTAGAAGAAAGTGAGCAATATATTTTGAAGGCAGAGTGATAGATTTCCCAGTGGATATGATGAAATATATAATAGAAAGTGTGAGCAGCTGTTGAGATGGACATTGTTAAATAGATGGGAGGTTGTTGTTAGGAAAAGGAAGACAAAGAGTGTGGGTTAGAGTCTCATCAGACATCTGTAGAGTGTACAGAGTAAGTTGTCTAAGTTATGAGTGCTGGAGGAGAGACCTGGGCACAGATTCATATCTGAAGACCACAAGCATAAAGACTGTGTTTATTTACTGCCATTGCTTTGGACGAGATCCCAGGGGTCATCAGTGTCAATACGGAAGGGAACATGCCTGGGAAGTACCAACATATAGGTCAGAGGGTAGAGGAGAGCAAGCAGAGGAGCTGGAAGGGGAGGGAAGGGAAGTGAAAAGTAGAGCCTGTGGCATCTTAGAATTCAAGGGTGATGGAAATGGATGACATCCAGCCATGTAGGATTGCTGAGAATTGGCCATTGAATTTGGCAACTCAAGGGTTAACGGAACACTTTCAGCAGAGTGGTGTGGAACAAATGAGAACAGGAGGGAAAGGAGTAAAGAGGCAACAGTGCATGACTCCAGGAATTTTGCAGCAAAACGAATTAAGAAAATGGAGCGGGAGCTGTGGCATTTCTCTGCAGTGAGAGCTGTGGGGAGTGATTTTTACACTCGAAGGTTGTGCTCTTGGTGAGGAAGCATGCCCAGGCTAGAAAGAAGCAAGGTTGTTGAAGACACGTGCAAAGAAATGAAACTTTACTACTGAATTCAAATTGAGTTGCTATAGTTAATATAATCACAATTTTATTTTATTTTATTTTTGCGATCATGATTTTTTTTATTTCTTTATTTCTTCCACTCGTACAAAGTTGATAAGTACCCCATTCCCCTCCCTCCCTCCACCCCTCCCTGGATGTCCTTATTCCCTCCCCCCTTTTCTTTTTCCTTCCCCCCCTCCCTTTCTCCCAGTGCTCCCTCCCTCTCCATCCCTGGAGTATCCTTTAGTGTGCATGTCAAACTTCCCTCTGGGTCCTCTTCTCTGATGAGGTGTAAGGACTCAGTGGCATTGCCTAGAGCTCTTTTTTGTGTTCCCCTTTAGTATAAGAACACTATTGTGGCTGTTAATCCCTTGCCTCTAAGAATCCTAGTGCCTGTGAGCCATGCTAGACTTTGGGGGTTCATTGATATATTGGTAATTGCGCAGGTCATGCAAAGTCCTATTATGACCATTTCAGCCCTAACTTGTATGGAGTATCTTGCATATCATTGCTCCTCCCCATCTTTAGGCTCTTACAATCTCACCACTCCCTCTTCCGTAAATTTCCTTGAGCTTTTAGGGTGGGGAGAGATTAGGCTGGCTTGTTTCCAGCTGGTTGATGTAGAGTCTCTGATTTTCCGAATTATGATTTGTTGATTGCATGATTTTTAAGTCAGTTTTTCATTAAGCTATTTATTAAGTTCAAAGGGCATTGCACAAATGTGGGCCATGGATCTGGGCCAGTAGTTGGAGGAACCAACTAGAAGGAAGTTATGAGTGAGAAAGGGATAGTGGTAGTCAGAGGTAAGTGTCTTAAGAGCCACCGGAAACTGCGCTTTTCCCTACGATAAGGTTAATTCTTCAAAAATTAGACCTTGGGCATATGACAGAGGATAAAAGAGGGTTAAGAAAAAAATATTTACTCATCGTCTACTCTATCGGAAGTTTTTTATTTATTGGATCTATGTCCTCTAAGAATGTCCAGCAAAGCTGTAAACAGAGGCAAACTGCCTCTCTGGAATGCCAGATGTAGAGAACAGGGGAGGGCACTGGCAACAGGGAGGCACCGAATGTAATTCTTTGGTGGGTGGATGTTCTTTAGGCGTGAGGTTGGTTCTTGCAACTTCCGTGACCCCTTCATCTCCTGCGTCCCTCTTGCATGCTTACACTTCTGTATATGCAAAACCTCAAATCACAGGGACCATGATTTTTATACTTTTGAGGAACTTTACCTTGAAAATGAAATAAGCAAGTTAAGATACCACAATGTCCAATGGACATTGTATTAATGGTGTCCCTGGAGTGGCTCTGAATTCTCACAGACACACTCCTTTCCATTTACGGACTGTTTGAGAGGTTCTCCTTCAACTCCAAGAGGCTGGCCTTGTCTGTCCCAAAGTTGCCAGTTCCTTAGATCCTTCTGTGGCAAGGTGCAAACAATGCCTTTGTTTCCCCCCCCCCAAAAAAAAATCTTCCAGGCTATTTCTCCTGAAACCCCACTACATTATCAGCGTTGGAAGATGAAGTAAATAAGTGCAGCATGTACACATGAATAAAAGAGATACATTTTGGGAGACCCGCCCATCTGCTGCTTCCGGGGGGAACCTAGCTCCCAGGGGTCCCTGTTCTTTTTGTGGTTGTTCCTTTTCAACTTTTCTTCTTTTTCTTATCCACATCTGTGAGCCACAGAGGATGAACGACCTTGAATTCACCCTCACCAACAGCCCCTGGCTAAATTATTTCTTTAATCATTTTATATCGATATTTTAAACTAGATGATCAGTGGGTCACTTCTCCCTCCTGGGAAGGTTTCCAAGGAGGCCGGAGCAGACTTAGAAAAACACCAATAAATCCTATTGGCTTCAAGCTTGGATCTGAGCCGTACCCCAGGGTGCTGGGCTGGGCAGGCATGTCAAGCACTGAAAGGGGGTGAAGGAAAAGGCTTGAGTCCAAACCAGGAGTCACATCATGTCACAGTTCCTTTTATCCTGCTTTCACGTGGATTTCACATCTTTTCTCACAAATTCAGGCCAAGCCTGTGGTTGGATTCCATTCATGAGAGGAGAGGAGGAAGGGGCGAAGTGGCAGCAGCTTCAAACCCTGGCAGTGTCTAAGCACAGCTGTCCCCGGCATCAGGCTGCTGCTCCAGGCTTCCCCAGCCTCCCAGCAGTATGTGCTTCTAGCCAGTGAAAGCTGGAGCAGCGACTCATAAGAAAAACAGAACCGATGTCTTGATTGTCATGTTATTCCTGGGGCTTCTGCCAAGGCCCTGGCCTGGACATACTTTTGTGTGTGCAAGGCTGGTTACATTAACTCAGACCTCCTTCCAGTTGAGAGTGGAACGTAAGTCTCATCTCTTTCCTGGCCAGTCTCATCTTCCCTGCAGGTCTTTGTGAAATCAAATTTTTCATGTATTATGTTATTCATAATAAGGGCTATTTAAGCTATTTACCGAAATCATTCATATGCATGCATATATATGTATGTATATTTCAGACTATTTGAGTTTATTTTATGATTATTTTATTTTGGAAGTGCTGGAGATCAAAGCTGGAGCCTTGCGATGCTATGCAAACACTCTACCACTGAGTCTCATTCCTGGCCCCTGTACTTTGATAACTTAGCTTTTGGTGTCTTTTAAAAAAATGTTTGATACCTTTTCTAAGGAACTGATCCAAAATATTCATTGTTGATAACACAAACGTAATTAAGGTATTATTATAACTTCCTGCAAGAGTTATGTTGGAAAACTACTTGCAACTTCAAAGACAATTGTACTTATTAGAAAGCTGCTTGATTCGCCCTATGTAGTTGACAATACTGAGACTGAAGAATCCAGGGCATTCTGTGCCTATGGCAAGGAATGAACCATGGTGGCGATATATTATTGTTTTTCACAACCTCGCTTTGGGAACAAGCGTCAACTACAAAAGAAAGGATGCTACATAGTGGATACTCATTCAGTTCACAGCAATGTGAAGAAATTGAGAGTGTTGAATGCAAAAACTTGCACAACACATGTTGAGTGAAAATTGACATTAAGAAGCAGGGGCTCTGATCCTATGCATAGTAAGTTCAAAGCCATGTCAAACTAATCTATAATTATAGACTGGTTTCACTCTCCTCTGCCTAGGTATTATTGGCTCCAAATTTAGCGTGCCTCACTTGTATGTTCACCGTCAGGCCGAGAACCGCATACATGCATGCCAGCTGCACACCACTACCCGGTCTTCCAAGTGTTCAAAATGTCAAAGTTTGACATTTTTAATTATGGTGACTGGTGTCTTAGTTTCACAAATTGTTGCTGCAACAAAACACCTAACCCAAACAACTTAGTGGAGGAAAGGGTTACTTTATCCACCTCATAATTCCAAGCTGCAGTCCATTAGGGCAGGAGAATCACAGCATCAGGAGCCGAAGGGACTGTTCGTAACATCTCCGCAGCTCTGCTGCAAGAGTCGAGAGCCAGGATAATGCGTTCATGGCTGCTCGCTTGCCTCTTTACCTGCTAGTTCTCTCCACAGTGGGCAGATTTTCTTACCTCAGCCTAAGCAATCAAGGTAATGTTCTACAAGCATGTTCAGAGGTTGGCCTCCCAAGTATCAAGTGTGCAACTGAGTGATCATCATAATTGGGAAGGATGAAGGTAGGTGTGTGGGATCCTCTGAGTGAGGTTATACAGGTGAACAGATAACACAAAAACAATTCGTTTTGCTCTATGTAAATTATTGTTACGTAGATTCAACAGCTTAAAGGAAAAAGATAAACAATCCAGAACCCTTGGTCTAGAGGAGCTCAGAGTGCAATAAGGCAGGACAATGCTAGAAGGTGCTGCTTCCTTCAATGCGTGGGACTGGCTATAGGGAAACTTACCATAGGAAGAGACAAAAAGATACACATAGAACATGGGGAAGAAGGAGGAGAGAGAGAGAGAAAGAGAAAGAGAGAGAGAGAGAGAGAGAGACTGTGACCTTGGAAAGAGGTGGGAGGTTCTAGAAGGAAGCAGCTCATGAGCCCAATGTAGGTTATACCGTCATTATACCGAGGACAGCTCTTCAGAAGCACGCGAAGATCAGGTGGGATTTGATGGTATTTCACAATTTTTCTGTGTTTTGACCTCTCTGTGGCACTCACTTTTGTCAATGCCTTTTGTTTTTGGAAACACTGTCTTGCTAAGCTGCATTCCCACCACCGTTTCTTTTCTCTCTGCCATCCTTTTCTTTTTTCTTCCTGACCTTGGTTTCTTCTCTCAGTCCTGATCTATAAATATGCCTGGTCTGTAAGGACTCTCTGTACATCTTTTTAATCCTTACTTCTGGGTGACGTCATCTGCATTTGCCATAGCTTTTGTGCCCAATTCCCAAATATCATCAATTCTAAATTCCAAACATTTCCAACATATAGTTCTACTCATACATTATCTCTATGTAGAGTATGTACATTGCAGCTAAATGCCACCGCCCAGATGTCCTGCAGATCGCTCAGCATTTAGCATCGCTCACGGTCAGCTCGTCTCTCTTTCCTCCCCGGCAGATCTTATTGTGTCCTTGTCATCGAGCAGCTGGTCTTTGAGTGAACCTCAGCTCACATATCCAAGCTCAGCTAAGCAGTCTCTCTCTGTCCTTCCTTTCTACTTCATATACAACTCAGGCCACAGAACAGTTTACACTCTACTGAAAACAGCGAGGACAATTTGGAGGTAACTTCTGTTGCCTCTACGTCTCTGAGTGAGGACATTCTGACAGAGATTGTGGTGGCTTTGGAGGAAAGACAGTCCTGCTAATATTTAGTGAACTTAGGTTTAAGTTTTCTATTCTTTAGACAGTATTTGAAACTTAATTCAGAATTCTCCTATTTTTTCTATTGTGTGGAATGTTAATACCATGAACTCTATGTGAATTTGATAAAGGGACAGAATTATAGCATTGACTTATGTAAAAGGAGAATGTACTGAATAGACTAGATTTGAGCTTGGGCACAAATGAATCCAGGGACTTTGTCTTAATCTGTTTTCTGTTGCTATAACCAAATGCTTGAGATCAGGTAATTAACTAAGAACATGATTTTAGGGCTGATGAAAAGTCCTAGCTGGTAAAGTTCCTGTATGCAAGCATGAGGAACTGAATTTGGATTTCCAAAACCCATGTAAAAGGCCAGTGTGGTTGCACCTATTTGCAATAACCCCAGCACTTATGGGGTGGAGACAGGTGAACCCCTGGCTCATTGGTCAGCCAGCCTAGTTAGTTGGCGAGTTCTAGGTTCAGTGGGATACCCTGTTTCAGAAAATAAAATGGGAAATGAATGAAGAAGACAGCCAACATCAACCTCTGGTCTCCAAATACATGTATACACGTATGCACATAACCTTAGAAGAATGTCCATATAACTCCCACACACATATAGAATTTTGTTTGACAGATAGTCCTGGGGTCTGGGAAGTCTGAAACTGGCACTGATGTCCATGGGCTTCCATTTGCATTCTCATGATGACAGGGGCCGTCACAAGGCAAGAGCAGGTGTGCTAGCTCGGCCTCTTCCTTATGCTAGAAGGCCACCACCAGTGTAGCATATCACCAGTAGGGGCCCCACGTTCATGACCTTGTTTAATTCCAATGACCTCCCAAAGATTCAGCCTCCAAATGCCATCGACATATGAATCTGCAACTAAGTGGGGCATTGAGTCTCCAACACTGAATCTTTGGGGGACAACATTCGCACCATAATAGACTGGTGGTACTATTTATACATGGTCCTTTCCTATTCTTCTGTCTTCTGTACCTCAGCTTTGTTTGATATCTCTTGGTCTTGCCCTCAAGTAGAGAACTCTGGCCTCACATATCTGCGTGACTGGTAGAAGTTTCTCTAAAATGAACTGCTCCAGTTAGAGTCTCTTTGATGTAGCTTGGTTCATGACTTTACCCCTGAGCCTATCATGGGGCTAGGCAGATGGAATGCTCTGGGGGTCCCTATCCTTTCAAGCTGGGTGACGAGCTAACCCTTGAGATGCCTGAGCCTGGGATGGGGTAGGCTCCCTCAGGAAAGCGATATGCTATTTGCAGAAGAAATAATGGTTGTTGGTCAGGCACCATTACACGTGTCGGTCAGAGGCTTCACAGAAGAAGACTGAGAACACCACATGCTCGGGCAATGCTCAGGCTGGCAAGTACTCTGTGGTATTCTAAATTCAGCCTGGCTTCTTGATTGTGGTTTAGCCTCTTAATTCATCCATCAGCTTGTCTCTCCTGTCACCTTTGTACTTCCTAGTCAGAGGGCCATTGTCCGGGGCATGGGCACCAAAGAAAGGGAGCCATTGAACCTGTGCTTTCAATTCACCCTCTGTCTTTGCCTGTCATGCCCTGTCCTGTGTCATGGGAATGAGGAAGGATGGTGCAGCCAGCCGGCTCTGGCTGGTGCGCATGAATCACCTGTAAGTCATGCAGAACAATGCTGTAGAGGGCTCAGGTTTCCAGGAACCTCGGTTGGCACATCCTTCTACTTCACACGGGATCTGGCCCTGGCCTCTGGCTCCCACGCTGTGCCTCACCCAGCAGCATCGCTTAAACTGTGTGGTTGAGCGTGTGGAGAAAAGAAAGAGCGGCCTTCCTGCACACGAAGGCCTCGGCCACGTGAGATAGCGCAAAGGGAAGACTGCTGGGGGCTGGATCGCTGCCCGGCGTCTGAGATATTGGTTCTCCAGCCTGCAGGGCCTGGTGCTGCTGAACATGAGCCGTATTTCCAGACCTTGCTACGCTGTTCCACGAAGTTTTGTGCTCACGGATCCCAACCCCTGCCCAGGCAATCGATGGAATGAGAACCTGCGTCAGAAACAGGTTTAGTTCAGAAAGTTTTCATGATTATGAGACATTTCATCATGAACAACTCTTATAGGGACACGTGGCAGACCATGTTCCAAGGTTAGATGAATAAAAATCACCATCTACCATTTAAACAATCCAGTCATTTCCCTGTAATGTTTTTCCTGGGAAGAAGACGGAGAACTGCAGTCTCTCTCACGGATTCTCTGAAATAAAAATCAACTTCTGCTAACGCTGCTGAAAGCTTTATGTCGTCTTAGTGCACGCCACGCCTAACCTCAGCAGGACGCTGTTTCCTCATCGGAGGATGCAGAGCAGAGAACTCCACATAATGGCTCAGTTGTCTGATGTCTACTTAATGGATTAGCAGAGTTAACAAGTGATATCTTATTCCTGGCTCCTCCACTGAAATGTGATAGTTCCAAAGGCGTAGAAGCCGTTCCCACCCGGTGACCTTCCTCCTTTCAGGGAATGAACATATTTACTTCTCTCAGCCTAGGCTTTTCTCCTCCCTGTAGGATAACCCAAAACATCTGGAGATGCTGTGGGGTCTCTCTCAAGGAGAGTACATGTTCGTTTTAGCTTTTACTTTTGCAGGAGATGATCCCGACAACTAGAAATTAGAAGCCAGAGTTATGGCAGCGAAGGGCCGAGGGCTGTCTCCCACTCTCCCACATAGAGCTCTCCTCTTCTCCCTTTTTTCATCTTCTTTCCTTCCCAGAGACATTCCCCTGGACCTTGAGAATTTAAGGCTCAGAAGCTTTTCCGTGTCTTCTGTTTCCAGCTCAAGAAGGGGCTGTCCGGAGTGGAACTTGGCCTTACAGATTCTGAGTGTTTCCTCTGGGCTCTGCCTGAGGCCTGGGCCGGTGGTTAATGAGCAGGATTTACCTCTTCTTTAAAGCCACCTAAAGGCCATCAAGCTCTTGCCTTTGGAGTGTAAGTTACAGTGGAGACCTTGGAGACATTCGGAACTCGTTCCTCTCCATCTCCTCTGGTTAGGGGCTGTACAAAGTTGCTGTGTGTCTCCTCTGATCACTCCTTGTATTCCATGCTGTCTCCCTGTGCTGTTAGAAGGACCAGTTGAGTGTCCACTATGTGACAGGAGTCTAGGAGTGTCTTTGCACACCTAAGCTCTAGGTCTACTTGCAGCTGAAAGGAAAGGGGAAAGAGGACTACCAATGGTAAGATACCACAGGAGGTAGGTGGGTCTCATCTCCATTGCCTTGTGATTTCTCCCTTCAAAGTCAATGGCCAGGACTCGGAAGGTCGACTTTCATTAATGCTCGGAAAGAAGGCAAATGGGTAAAACCCTTATGAGTGGCTGTGGGTCACAGGCCTTCTGACTGCTGTAGTGAGCTGAGCGCTGCGCAGAAAATCCAGCAAATAGGATTTCGTGAAGGTGGCATGTTTGGGTAAGAGACATACTTTCCCTTGGGATGGACAGTGGGCAGAGAGGGAAGGAGGAAGGCACACAAAAGCAGTGTAAGGGGACACAGGAGAGAGATGGGAAGACACTTATGAGGTGGGGGACCTCGGACAGCCTTCCTTGTCTGCTCTGACGGAATGCACTGCAGGTGGAAAGTGAAAGACTCACTGTTTGCAAGGTTCACGTTTCCACACATGAAGAAACACACAAAAGCTGTGTTCCAACCGTGCTCCCTTCTTTCTCGCTCCAACTTGCTTCTTTAAGACCATTTCATCTTGGAAGAGGCTATTCTCCACCAGCCCTAGTGGTCCTGGAACAGGGTACGGTACCTCCAGCTGAGAAAACAACCCCAAGAAAGAGAGTACACTCAGGTTCGCCCGCCAGGCCCAAGGCAAGAAAGAGAGCCTTCCTCCCGGGGGCTGCCTGCCTCCCCCCCTGGGGCTGGAGAGCAGCTTTGCCCATCAGGTGGGACCTACTGCCCTGGAGCTGTGTGGAGCATAAAGAGATTTACAGTCTTCTACTCTGACTTTTATTTAGTGGAAAGCAGAGTATAAAAAAATGAGGCAGCCAATAACACCATAACAGGAAATAAAAGGGGGAAGAAAGGAGAGACGCGTGCTGCGTGTAGAGCATACATCTGCACTCAGGTACTCACAGCTGCAGCTCTTCGCTGCCATTCTGGTGGAAGCGACATGACCAGTGGACCAACAGATCTGGCTGCTTCACTGTCTGGTCTGGGGGCCCCGGGTCTAGCACCCACCAAGAAAGGCCTTGGGTGAAATCCCAAATGGACCTTGTCATCTTCCTCTATTGCTAGGACATCTTTGGGTATTGGAAGTAGCTTTTCTTATCTTTTTATTTTTCCTGGTGTGTCTCACACTTCTCAGGAAATAACTGGGTTTAAAAATGACCTGATGTTTAAGACCCATTTATGGGCTATGGACATGGATGTGTCTGTGTGCAGAAAGAAAGAATCGTCATACTTTTCCTTTCAAGCAGCTGGCAGTTTAAGTAAAACCTGACATTGCAAACCCCCATCCTAGTTTTCTATCTGGTGTTGGGAAAACCATGAAAATTCCTAATGATAGAATGTGCTTCGAATAGGCAATTGCTTCCACTGAAGACTAAATCTGGCTCTGGAAACAACTTCTCCTCTTTCAACATTGCTACCTGGACTGTGTTCATCAGCTAAATTCAGGTGGAAGATATCAGATGCCTATAAAAATATCCTAAAGCCATGCCTAACCTTTAAGGGGGAAAGGTCTAGATGTTTCATTAAACATTTATCACTTTTTTTTTGGAGGGAAAGAAACCTTGTTTTCCTCTCTTGGGGAATTACCCAGAAGCAATAAAATGCTGTTTTATAACTGAATATCCCAGTTTACATCTCGTGGAATGAGGCAAAATAAATACAAATTCTCACAGCCCATATGCTCGCGGCCCATATATTTTAAAAAGTGTTGTCATCGTGCACCAATGCAGTTTAAGTATGTTTCTTTCATGTTCAACCACATGGAGCAGGGTGAATTTAATTTCTCCATCAGTCTTATTCTCCCATGAATGGCGGCTTGATTTCTCTGTATAGTTTCTTAGTAAAAAGGAGGAGCAAGGGTCTTCTTTCATATTTAAGATGTAAAATAAAAGTCAGAGGGTAATTCCTAGTGCCGAATCCTGTCTCTCTTTTCATCTGACTTCACATTTTCCCCTCAGTGGCTGTACTGTGTTTTTCCTCAAGGTTTTCTTTCTCTTAGAGTATATATGTAGTTTTTGAAGCAGATTCTCCAGTCCTACAGATTGCAGAGTCATGAAAGGGGACAATTCCAGATCTGGGGTTAGTTTCAGAACAATCTGGTAGAATGCAGTGGGAAGGGACAGTTTAGGCAAAACCAGTCTGGTCACCAACCAATTTTTAGTGACTGTTGTTGGACACGTGGAAGTTTCAAATATGACCAAAGTCTTCTATACAAAAACATCTTTTGTTCTCTCACAGATTCACCAGTTTTCCTTGGCCGAGTCCTGGTTTACTGATCCACAATTCTCTCTTCTAGACTCTGTTTTTTCTTTTCTGTAAAAGACCATCATTTTTTTTTCCCAGTGTACCATCTCTCATAAAGAACATTCAACATGGGCCAGTCCTCTAAGCCGTGGCGTGAATCTATTTTCTGTGATCTAAAAAGATCGTCTTAAACACTGAACATGTTGAAATAGAAAGCTCCTAATTGACACGGGGAAGAGGAGCTTCTTCACAGGAAGGAAACCAAGCTCTGGGAATTAGGTATGTTTAGCAGAGCCATGTGATGTGTGCTGAGTACAATCAGAATGTGCGGAGGGACACTGCCTTCCGAAAGTCTTCCCACCCCCAGGCTCTTCAGAGCATTGTAACGCTCAGTTCATTTTGCTACATAAAAAGACAAATAGCCAACAAAGCAGATAACAGTGTCAAAATTCCCAGTGATGTCAATACCCAAAAATGACCAAATAGAGCCAAAAACTGAATATTAACAGTTCCAAAGTCCAACATTTAGGAGAAAATGATCAAATGCAATAGTGTGACCAAGACCGTACATTTATATACAAAAGATCTGAGATTTCTCAAAAGTTAGCCCAAGCCAATAAGGAAATGGAGTTACTGACAAGCTAATATGCTTTCAGTTGATAAATCCATACATTAATACGTTGGTCTTAATACATTCTCAGAATCCAGAAAAGAGGGAGGCAGTGGTCTCATACAGGACACCCAGAGGAAGAATAATACATGGGCATCTGTCTGAAGAGAAACGAGAGTTGGTAGTTTGAGAGGCAGAAGGTACAGAGAGTCTCTGATAAAGTGCCATAAGCTCTTTCCTCCCATCTTCCCCACTACATGCAGCAACGAAGCAGGACAGGGTCTGAGGTGGGTGGGAGGAGAAGCCCAGAATGCAAAGCCCTGTTGCATTTCCCATGTTTTTCCTGCAGTTCCCTCCTGTTTGGTCTAGTATGTGGGTGCAGCTGTGGAAAGGCTCGGCAGAGTGAGGTAACGAAAGTTGCAGCATTCCAGATGGAGGATCAAAAAGCGCAGCCCCAGGGATCTGGAGAGCCCTCAGTAGAGCACAGGAGAGAGCATTCTGGGAAGCAACCCCATTGAGTTGTTATGAATAAATTCTGGGCTTGCCCCCGAGCTTTGCAGAGCTGAATCTGATTCTAATCAGCACACGGAGAGCTTTGAGAACTGAAATAGCAGACCACAGTCTAGGTCCAAGACCAGCCACTGTATATAGAGCTTGTGCAGGGCCCATCTACCCATGTACTACAGAGGATTTGAAAATTAACTGATCTCTAGGCCACGGACCAAAGATGGTGGTTTATCACTTATGTGGGCACTTATCTAGGTTTTGATGGTTGCCTAAAGCAAAACAAAACAGCAACAACAGAAAAACCTTAGCATTTCCCATAGGATCCAATCAAGTCCCAGAGTGTCATCTCCTCACAGTCAAAATGTCTGGGACACAGTTTGGAACTAACATAAAGCTAGAACAAAAAGCTCAACTCAGGTGGCAAGATGCTAAAGGAGTTTATCCAGATTTTGAAGTTGTGGAACAAAGATGTTAGAGAAACTATTATTAAAATAGCACAAAATAAAATTGTGAACACTGGAAGCAAAAGTATAAATGGTTAATCTGAAAAATGCAGTTATTGAAGGAGAAACCTCATGAGATGACTTATTACTTGTGTTAAATGTTAGCTGTTCAGTTGTTAAGTCTGTCACTTTTAAAAATTGTAGCCACTTTGGAAAATTAAACTGTAAATCTCTGAAAATTTAACAATTGGCTGTGATGAACTAGTTAGACCAGCCAGACCTTGCAATAGAATTGATACATATCACAAATAGATTTTCATAAAGAATTATAAATCATTCCATGCTTAGTACTTAGAGAACTCTGAACATGAAAGGCACTGTGGACACCAAGCGAGAAGGGACATTCCCTTGTAACTAATCATGGTTCATGTCCAGCAAGCGTATCAGGGATGTTAATGCCAAGTGTTGATGTCCTTATCTCTTGTGCTTTGCAATGACTGGACACCTGCAACACTCAGCCCTTCAGTCTTCCCTGTTGTCTTGTCTTCCTTCTATGCCTTCTCTACTATGACTCATTTTGGCTTTTTGATAAATTCCCTGTATTTTTTTTTCTTTGTTGAGAGGATTTCTCCCATTGTTCTCTTCCAGATTCACTTCCCTAAGTACATGCATGCTTCAAAACTGCCTCTCCCAGCTCCCTCTTCGCAGCCACTAAATCACGGAGATGATGGGGCTGTCTCATGGGTTTGGCAAGGCCAACTCCGGGACAATGTTGAGCGTCAGCTCCCTTGCTGAGGGTCAGAGGCATGTAATCCATCCTCGTCTCTCCACCTGGGCTGACCTTCCTCCCACCACTTAATTGCCAGAGCCCCATATCTCTGCTAACAGGAATGGGATCAGCCCAATGGTAAGAGATGATGTGATTTTCCTCCTTCATTCTCAGATGGACTGTAGATCACCCATGCAATATCATCAGTATCGCTGGGACTCATTTGGGAAACACTGCATTTTATGACTTGAGAATACAGTGCACACACGTCACCGAAAATCATCCCCAACTACAGGAATTTGACTCAATAGCTAATTCCTCTTAATTTGCACACAGCTGTTCTACCTGTGTTGACAATTCTCTCGAAGAAAAATGTTGCCCCTTGCGGGGTGGAAGCTTCTGTTGGCTTTGCCAGCAGTTCAGAAATAAATGGAGTGCTAATACAAGGCAGCTTTTTGGTGAACCATGGGCTTGCCAAAGTGGCTGGTCCTCCCACAACATCAGGGAGGTTGAAGTGAACTTTCACAAGTGGTGCCTGAGGTTTAAGGCTGGCTGGAGAGGAAAACAAACAGAGGAGGCATCTGTGCCTGTCCCCATTTGGGAACCCATATTTCAACTCGGAATGGTTGAAATTCATAATTAAGTTCCAAGTGGGAGCTGACCGCCGCAAGACACCATCTCACCACCCTTTTATGTGCACTTTGAAGTTGTTATTTGAACTCCATCCAGAGCGTTTAAAGGCGAATTTGTAAACTCACTTGTGGATGGCCAAGCTAGGCGGTTGGTTTGCTTATTCAAAAGAACAGAACTGTACTCACAAACAGAGTAAGTGGAGTGTGATTCATAATCATAGTCATGGGTATCATACCTCTTTTCTATAAGTAGCACTATGATGGTCCACTATGGTTTCACTTGACCGTACTATTTAAAATGATAGGCATCACATTCTGAATTTAGATCTTGTCCTGGGCTGGTGACATGTTGGTCCACACTTTGCAGCATCTGTGGTCCTAGTTCCTAGCCAGCCACAGTCACACTTTCTCTAGATCACTATGTTTCAGAATATGTAGAATTGTTTGCTTTTTAAAACCACTTCTGACATTGTGGGTTCTTCAGTAGGATGAGTAAGTGCAATCTCTTTCATTTCTGTATCTTTGCCTCCTAACAAAGAGCTTGAGAGTGAGTGAGTGAGCGAGTGAGTGAGTAAGTGAGCGAGCGAGCCAGGTGTTTGTGATCATCTGCAGGGCTGAGAGTCCAAGGTCGGCACTTCAGTCAGCAGCAAACTTACCTTCCTTTGATTACAACTAATGTCCTAAAAGATGGGGGAAAAATCAGCTCACCAGCTCAGAAATGAAATTTCTTTTTTTGCTGATGCTCAGAAAATGATCTTGCACTTATTCTCATTTACCCCATTCTTTTGACTCTGATTTAAGAAAAGCTGAATGTATCTCTCCCCCTGTGGATGTTTGACAGCTGCTGTCTTTCTCTATATTTTGCACTCCCCAGAATCAATAGTAGTAGGGTTTTCTCCAAAATAATTTTTAAAAAATTTTAAAATTATTATTTATTCAATTGTGCATGTATGTGTGTGTGTGTGTGTGTGTGTGTGTGTGTGTGTGTGTGTGTGTGTAGAACCATGAGTGAATTCGGAAACCACCATGGACGCCTCCACCTCCTCCTTGTTTACTCTGCCCGGGGATTCACAGGCTCCGCCCTACCAGGACCAGAAACACAGGCCGCCCCCGCTTCCACCAGGCATCTATACGTGGGATCTGGGATCCGAACTCAGGACCTTCCGCCTGCAAGGCAGAGGCTTAACCCCTGAGCCACCTCTCCAGCCCCTCTCCAAAAGAATTTTGAGGACCCTGGTGAAAAAAATTCTTCTTTTAGGTACTTCACAGAAAGACACAGCTTGCATAAAAAACACTATCTGTGATTTTAGAAATTCATGGGGGAATTGTTAGGGAAAAATGTCTAGAAAGGACTCTTGAAGAGTGATAATAGATAAAAGTTCTAAATAGGTATATTTTTTAGTAACTTGCTACTTGTAACACCAATCAGTTCAAAGTCTGTGACTAGTTAGTCTCAAAAAGATCTAGGTTGGACAGGGTGGAGATAAAAATTTACCAATTATTATTACTTTTCAGTTTTAATGAATGCTTTATTTCAGCTAGCTTTATTATTGCTAAGAATTTGCCTGATGACATAATACCCATGTTTACACTGTGATTTATCTATGCATGTCTCAACTATAGTAAATAAAATGGATATAACTTTTTTTTAAAAAAACAAGAATTCCAAATGCAAGGCCGTTTTACTTTAGGCAGTATAAGCACTGAGAAATTATCTTTATCATACAAATATATTTTTTAAAGATTTTTTTATTTTTAATTTTTTAAATTTATTTCTTCCACTCACACAAAGTTGACAAGTACCCCATTCCCCTCCCTCCCTCCACTCCTCCCTGGATCCCCTTGCTCCCTCCCCTGTTTTCCTTTTCCTTTCCCCCCTCCCTCCCTTTCTCCCAGTGCTCCCCCCCCCATTCCTGGAGTATCCTTTAGTGTACATGTCAAACTTCTCTCTGGGTCCTCTTCTCTGATGAGGTGTAAGGACTCAGTGGCATTGCCTAGAACTATTTCTTGTGTTCCTTTAGTATAGGAACACTATTGTGGCTGTTAATCCCTTGCCTCTATGAATCCTAGTGCCTGTGATCCACGCTAGACTTTGGGGGTTCAATGATATGTTGGTCATTACACAGGTCATGCAAAGTCCTATTATGATTACTTAGGCCTTAACTTGTATAGAGTATCTTGTATCATACAAATATCATGGTAAAATATATTATTAAATTTCTGGGTACAGTGTATTATTGCTGCTTTTGTTGAGCAAAGAGCTAAGAAAATCTTCCCTGTTGTTCATAAAGAATCATATGCCTTTTAAAAATCCATGATACCAGTATTTGAGCAAAAGCTAATCTATTTTCATAGAGGATTATGGGCGAGGCATAAAAAAACATTCTATTAAAAAGAAAACAAATCTGAGCTGTATATTTGAAGCAAAGAAGATAATACTTTCCAAAGCAAATGAAAGAGTTTCTTATTTTTTTCTCAGGCAGAGAAAGTTTGAAGCTAGCCCATGTATGATTTCAAAGTCCCAGACAGATTGGAGAGTGTATATTTTATAGTAGATTGGTGAGCTAGTGCTAGATCCTGTGTATATTTTATAGTAGCATGGAATTTAAAAAATGGCAACACCTACAATATTATTCCACCTACATCATAACAAATACAGGGAGCCAGGTCACTGGAGTTGGTGATTTAAATAAATACTGCAGATGGAGAGGTACCTGCCATGGTGGGGAAAGGTCACGGAATGACATTAATCTGCCTGGTGTTTGAAATACACTCTCCCTTTATGATCAGCATGAAGCCCCACGTAAGGCCAGTTTGCATTTGTAAGGAAGTCACTGAGATATAATTTCATGTTCTACTTTGAAAATTGGGGGCTCGGTGTTATCATGACTTAGGCCATGATCTTGATGGGTTATACTGGAACGTAGTTTGCTGCTACAGCATCCAGACCGATTTGTTCCTTTGGAAAGTAATGTGATAGTTTCTCAGTATAAAGTCTAGAAGGCAACCTGAGCAGCAAGCTGGAGCCAGAGGCTGGGTTTTGAGAGGTGCTGGTACAATCCAACTTCAGGACAGAGGAGAGAAAAGGAGGGAGGCACGGAGGGAGGGAGGGAGGGAGAGAGAGAGACTCTGAATGAAATAAGGCAAACTGAACTTTTCTCATGAGGGAACTGTCATGTTTCTCACTGGAAGAGACATTGGAAGAAAGGGACAGATTTTCTCTAGAGGACCAGAGAGGCAGCTTCACATCCTTCAGTATTGTCCCTTGCTCCACACGTTCCTGAAAACCTTGAAGCATTCCTGTTTCCGTTCATGTCAAAGAAAGAATGTTTCTGAGCTTTTTCTTTCAGTTAGTGGTTAATCCCAAAGAGTTTTACTGACAGCTTAGTATCTTTTAGACTTGTTTCCTTTCCACGTTCACATGTGAAATATGTACCAAGAGGTTGACATATTGAAAGTTCTCTCTAAGTAATAACTCCATGGATGGGCTCCCCTCAAAAGCAAAGGTTACACAGTAAGACAGACCTGGGTCCACCTATGCCACAATGACTGGGTTATTATTCCAGGAAAACACCTTGAGAGCATAAGGCTTAAATCAAGATTAACTTTCCTGTTTGCTTCAGGAAATTCCTTCATCAGACTCATTAGAGAATAGCCCTGACCTGCACGAACAGCTTGTTTATTAGGACTACAGTTGACTTACCAAGACCCATTTCAAGAAGGTTATTCTGCCCAGTCCACCAACCTTATGACCATTTCTAGCAGTTTCTTGTCCTTAAAGATCTGCCTCAAATAACCTGAGTCCTAAGTTCTACACGTGCCCTATTCCTGACTTTACTCTCGCGAAGGCTGCAGAGATTCTTCAAGGTGGTGGGTTTTCTTACTGCAATAAGCTCAAATGTATTTGGTTTTGCTTAATGTGCAGTTAGTTGATCCATCATATCTGGGACATTCAACTGTCAACATTACATGGACTCCGATCCCTGTGATTCATGCGTCATTTGTGTGGGGGCAAAACCAGCCTTGTACCACTAGGCCTTGAGTTACTTCGGTTTTATTAAGTTGAGTTTCTTTTCTTTTTCTTTTTCTTTTTTTTTTTAAAGAAGGACTAAGATTATGCTTGAATCCAATTGTCCAGCACTGTATAGCCTGTGTGAGGCCCTGGATTCGATCCCTAAAACTGCAAAGAGAAAAGGAAAAAAGATAAGGAAGTCTATAATTTTTTAAAAATTAATTTTGTTTTTTACTTTTACTCTTTCACAATCTCAAACATGGAGACAATGCATTTTGATCACAGCGACCCCTTTTTCCTACCGCTTCCCCTGGACATTTTCTTAGCGTGTCCCTTCTGCCTTTATGTCCTAATTTTTTAAATTGGACAATATAAGATAATATGTAAATAGTAAAAGAATATACATTAAGGGTGTAGTTGTGATTGCGCTCCCAGTTCCACAGGTTAAGAACACATGACAAAGCTGAAGAATGGCAGTTTTGTCTATCTTCTGTGAGACTAAAAGCTCATGGTTTCCAGATGGAACTCCAGCCCACAGAAGGCCGCCCCCGTCGCGAGCACACAGGAGACCTACCACCTCGTGAGCGTGTGGAACCCAACCACACCGTGTACACGTGCAGCCCACCCCACGGAAGGTCTTCATGCGGTGAGTACACAGATAAGGAATTCAGGTTTCTGGCAGGCAGTGTAGTATGTCGGGCCGTTAATCATTCAGCTGTCCTCAGGTCAAAATGCTGAATGTAGAAGTCGTCTCCTCTCCGCCACCGTCTACCACACACGGGACACAGCAGCCACATGTGCAGAGCCTCCAGGGGCAGGAGGAAGTCTGTAATTTTATCTATTTGATTTTTTTAATGTCTAGGATAAAATTATTTTTTATCGTTTTTTTCATGTTTTTACTTTTATGAATTTCAAAATTTACCTGCACTTTTTAATTGACAAAATATAATTATGTATATTTATGGGGTGTGTCATGCTGCCAATCAATTCATCCTTCACCCCGCACACTTATTCTGAGGAGTGAGAACATGTAACATTTCTTCAGCAATTCTGAGGTGCGAAGCACGTTTTGCGACCAGCCACCACACTGCCACACGTGCCTCACAACCTGTTCCTCTGCCTCACCGAGACCTTCTCCTCTGACTTCTAGCTCTCCAGCTCCTGCTCAGCTTCTTCCTCCCAGTGACCCCCATTCTCCTCCACTGGGAGTTGGACGCCACATAAGGCTACGGCATCCAGTTGTTCTTTTTGCCTAGTTTGTTTCACTTTGCATAATGTTCCCAGGTTCATAAATGACAGAATTCCCTTCTTTGTCCAAGGATACATGTTTCTTTGTATGCATGCACCACATTTTCTTCATCTATTAGCTGGCAAACAGACCCTCAGGTTGGCTCCATCTCTGTTACTGGGACAATGATGTGTGGGTGAAGACGTCAGGGATGCTGATCATAATTCCCTGGTAATATGCCCAGAGGTGGGATTGCTGGACTGTAGGGCTGCTCTACTTTTAGGGTCCCTAGAAACTGCTAGGTTAAAGTGGTCTTCATAATAGCTGTGCTGGTGTATATCTACCAGCAGTGTACGAAGATTCCATTTCCTCCATTTCTACACCAGGAAGTGCCAAACATAGGTTGCCTCTTGCTCCCCATTGCTGGAAAGCTGTAAAGAGCATCCCTAAATGCTTGACTTGTGGCAGCTGACCTGGGCTGTCTCTTTGTCACTTTCCCATGGAGAACCTGAGTGTTTTACTGAAGATGATCGAGAGAGGAACATGAGTAACAGACGCTTTGCTAACAAGTACTTGAGGAAGGCCATTCGCTCTCTCCGCCTGTGTGTGGTGGCAGTAGGTCCTTTACTCTCTCCACCCGTGTGTGGTGGCAGTAGGTCCTTTACTCTCTCTGCCCGTGTGTGGTGGCCATTTGCTCTCTCCACCTGTGTGGTAGTAGTAGGTCATTTGCTCTCTCAGCCTGTGTGTGGTGGCCATTTGCTCTTTCTATGGCCTGAGCTAGAGTCTGTTAAGAGCTGTCATGCCCTAAGCTGTTTTTCAACCTACCAGAATGTTGTATTAGTTACTTTAGTTTTATCCTGACCACAATACCCGATAGAAATGATGTAAAGGAGAAGATGGATTTGAAGCTCAGGGTTTCAGAAGGTGGAGCAGCCCAGTCCCCATGTGTGAAAGCTAGTTTGATAGAGGCCATTTTCCATGACAGCAGATCTGAAGCAGGAACTGGAAACCAGGTTTAGCGCCCAAGGTCCACTGCTAATATCTAGGTCTACCAGCTTCTAAAGACTCCATAGCCTCCACAAATAGCATCACATCACCAGCAGGAAAATAAGCATTAGGATAACGAGTCTGTGTGGGGCATTATGCATGCAAACCACAGCAAATATTAAGTCAGCCAAATTATCTCCGTTTGACTTTGGCAGCGGCATATTCTCTCGGTATTGAGGGGAAAGACACGTACTCTGTCCCTCATCTACCCTGAAGGGTCGGCCCGTTTGTTAACATCTATGAGTTCATAGGCTTCGCCTTCTATTCTCAGGCAACACAGTCAGGCAAGTAGGTCTGTAAACCTGAAGTTCTCTGGAGAATGTACAATTCACTTTGCTCAGTTTTGGGTTGTCTATGATATCGAAGGGTTACCCTCCAGCCTAAGGAAGCACAGTCATATTGGAAGTGCAGGTAAACAATGAATATTCTCGGGCTGGAGAGGTGGCTCAGGAGATAAGCCTCTGCCTTGCAGGCAGAAGGTCCCGAGTTCGGATCCCAGATCCTATGTATAGAGCCTGTGAATCCCTGGGCAGAGGAAGTGGAGGCATCCATGGTGGTTCGCGAATTTGTCCGTGGTTCTACACACACATACACACACAGACACACACACATACATACACACACACGCACAATTGAATAAATAAAAAAATTAAAAAAAAACAATGAATATTCTCAAATCATAAGTGTGGCTCAAAGATTTCATAGGATATACTTATACTAAAAATTCCTTTTCTATTTATCTGAAAATCAAATTTAACTGCTCTTTCTGTGTTCTCTCTGGCAACTCTAGGATTTATAAAAGTGTGCTTGAACTGAAGCCAGATTTCTTGGTTTACAGTGCTAGAGTATTCCAAGCACGCTATAGGCTTGCCTGTGCTTCCTAAATTGATTAATTGAGTTACCTGTGTGGTGTGGAGCGGTATCTGATTAGTGGGAAACTACACAAAGGTGCCGTCAGGCAGAGGTGGGCTTGCTGTGGGAATGGAAAAAGCAGGAATTAAACTGGATCTCTGGCACTTGGGCTTCAGGCAGGGAGTGAAGTAGCTAGTGCGGATTTGAAGTGTAGCAGTTGCAAATAATATTCAGCTGTTGCAACTGAGTTTAAAAGTGCATCTTTCTACCATCCTTGCCAGGATGTGCCCCGTGAAACACAGTCAGCGAGTCTGGTTTACGACACCACGCTGATTGTGGCCAGATGTTAATCTTGGTGATCTATGCTTTATTGCTGTTATATTATCTTTAAACTGCTTAACAATGGCTTGTAATGAAACTCCTAATATACAGTAGTCAAAATCATCGAGTTACAAGGTTTTGGAGGCCCGTGTTCGTCTTGAAAGTATTTTTCAATGCCTACCACTCTTTTCAAAAAGCCATCCATTTATCTTGATACCTTATGGTTAAAGAGTCCACATTCACACTCTGAACAAATAAAAAGAACTTCTGGGGGAAATATGTTGATGCAGTTATTGTTTTCATTATCGTACATCATGTTCATATTACTATGGGAAAAGGGCCCTTTTCCCTTGGAAAAGAGCATTTCCTAGAGGCCGGTGTGGAAACACACCAATACACCAGCGCCCTCCACTGCCCACTAAAGGGAATGCATGTCTGTGTGTGGAGAAGTACCCAGAAGTTAAAGGGGGGGGGGGAGTCCCAACTACAATTAATTTCCTTGACTTTTGGAAACACAGGTCAAAGGCTCTCAGCAGAGTATGTGGTTGGAATAGGACCATTTGATTTTTAAAAAGTAAAAACAGGACCAGGGTAAAAAGCATTTTCAGTGTAAGCTTGTGTGACAACCTGAGTAATATAAAGTGTGGAAACTGAGACCTGAAAGGTTGTCTTCTGGTTGCCCACATGTGCCTGCACGATTTCTCTCTCTCTTTCTCTCTCTCTCTAATGATAATAGTAATAATGAAATAAACTTAAAACAGTTTTAAAAAGTAAAACAAGACAAAGTGTCCACTGACTCAGTTTAGAGACTTAGAGCAAAATATAAATCGTCTCCAGAGAGTTTCAGATGGCCCCACAGCAGAGGCAGGTCTTTTACCTTGCTTTTGTCTTGCATCCCCTTTCCATGCAATAGATTCCGAAGACAGAATCAAGGGAAGATCTGAGCAGCTCAGAGCTGGGGAAGTGCTGGCCCGGATCTTGCATTGCCTGCTGTGTCTCCCAGTCTGCTGGGAAGAGCTGAAAGCGCCTGTTGAGTCTTAAATGCCTGAGGTCTGGGGGAAGAAGTGCTTTCTCCCTGGGGTGCCACATTTGGGCCCATCTCCCAAGTCACCTAGAATTCTCCTGTGTCTAGAGTGAATGTCTAATGTTAGAAAAGGGGGTGTCTCAGAGATCTGCTTGTTCATAAGTCCAAAGGGCCTTTCCATAGTCATAAAGTCCTTTCTGTAAGCACACTTTATTTCAACTATTTACTCTGATTCTAGTTGCTATTGGGTCAAGATGAATTTTCAAAGAGCCGGTCCATCAAATTCTTTCCAGGGGAAATATCTTGGGAAGGTGGGTGCTCAGCGACCTGACAACCAAGTTTTGGTTTATTTCTATCTGAGTTTTATTCAAGGAAATGTGTGAAGTCACACTGCAAATAAGCACGCCGTTAGTTTTGGTCTGTTCTTGGAATCCAGTGGCATGTGGAGGGGATGGTTACACCCAAGGCAGGTCTAGAAAAAGGTCAGATTCTTGACTCACAGAGACATTGTTAGGTCAAGGTGAAGTCACAGCCAGGTCACTGAGCGAAAAGGAATATTTTAGAATACGCATCAAGGGGAAGCTGTTTGTGTCTCTGCCTTTGTTTTTCTTGTATGGACTCAAGAGCTCTTACAGTTTGAGTCTTAGATCTATAGAACATGAAAAAGTAACATGAATCAAAAGCAAAACAAAACAAAACACTTTTTATTTTGAACTTTTTATTTATTTGTTGTGTGTGAGGGTGTGTGTGTGTGTATCAGATGGCACCATGTGTCCCTGTGGGGGGCCAAGAGTGACTCTCGGAATCACCCTAGATGGCTTCTATCTCCCTTTGGCTTCTCTCTAATTTCCCAGGTTCTCCCCACCAGGGCCAGAAGCGCAGGCCGCTATTTCCGCCTGGCATTTTTACATAGGAACTGGGATCAGAACTCAGGACCTTCTGTTTGCTAGGCAGAGTCGTAACTGCCCCCCCAGCCCCTCTCCAGCCCAACAATACACTCTTAGGCAACTCTTCAAAGATCCTTCCTAAATTATGCCATTTAGCCAAACGTTTCTGATAAACTGCGGTAAACAGACTTGAAGACACCAATTGTTTGGGGGAGGGAAGGCACTTAGAGATCCATTGCCAAATCATCGTCTTCTATCCACACCACTGGGGCTTTTCGATGCTGCTGTTACCGTGAAAGGCAGCCGAGGGGCAATTTAGCCCCTGCTTTTCTAAAGGTGCCACGTACACTTCTGTGACCAATTTCCATGAAGTTCGTTTCGCAGTTCAAACTTTATTAAGACTCTTGACAAAAACAGCTGCTAGAATTGCAAAAGAATGTAATAAAAAACACAGAGTTAGAAACAAGCAGAGTCTATAAAAGCAATATCCACCGAGGCCAAAGCCCCCTTGGGGGTGCAAACTGATCCCAGAATCTGTTCATACCATGCAGACCCTGAACGGGCAGACAGCAGGACACCCAAGCCCAGCGGAAGCTCCCTGCCTGAGGCTGTGGCCACCATTCCACTGATCACCAAGCAGAGATCCGGGCAGGATGCCAGATGAAAAGCCGGACGAGCAGGGATGGGGCGGTGGCTCCGGGATTGCTGGAGCAAGTTCATTTTAATGCTAGTTTTATTACACAGTAAAAAGGCTCCAACACATACTCATTTACTAAAAGGCAAACAATAAATGCTCAGTAGATGGTAGTTTCCATATTAGCACAAAGAGGCACCCATTGGAGTCAGCTGGGGACCCTGAGATGCACCCAGAGATCTCAGGGGAGAGTCCAGATTGGAATGTAAAGATGTAGTAAGAATTAGATCAGTATTGATGACCTGCTATTGAGTTTCTTTGATTTGAGAGGCTGTTTGATAGATATTTCACATTCTACTAAAAGGACCTTTGGATTTCAGGAGTGGAATGGGAACACAGCCTGTTTTCCACATTCACATGTAATATTCAGAAAATGGAGAATTAGAAAATGGATTTTTAAAAACTTTTCATTCTTTTTTCTTTCTCTTTCTCATTCATTCTCTCTTCTAATCTTTCCTTCTTTTCTTTCTCTTTCGCTCTTTTCTTTCTCTTTTTCTCTCTTTTCTCTCTCTCCCTTCCTTCCTCACTTCTTCCCTTCCCCTCTCTCTCCTTCCTTCCTTCCTTCCCTTCTCTCTCCTTCCTTCCTTCTTTCTCTTTCTTTCCTTCCTTCCCTCTTTCTTTCTCTCTCTCTTCTTTCTCTTTCTTTCTTTCCTTCTTTCTCTCTCTCTCTCTTCTTTCTCTTTCTTTCTCTCTCTCTTTCCTTTCTTTCTTTCTTTCTTTCTTTCTTTCTTTCTTCTTTCTTTCTCTCTTTCTCTCTCTTTCGCTCTCTCTTTCTCTCTCTTTCTCTCTCTTCTCTCTCTCTCTTCTCTGCTCTCTCTTTCTCTCTCTCTCTCGCTCTCTCTTCTTTCTTCTTCTTTCTTTCTCTCTCTCTCTCTCTTTCTCTTTCTCTCTCTCTCTCTCTCTCTCTCTTTCTCTCTCTCTCGCTTTCTTTCTCTCTTTCTTCTTTCTCTCTTCTCTCTTTCTTCTCTCTCTTTCTTCTTTCTTTCTTCTTCTTTCTTTCTTCTCTCCTCTCTTTCTCTTCTCTCTTTCTTCTTTCTTTCTTCTTCTTTCTTTCTTCTCTCTCTCTCTTTCTCTCTCTCTCTCTTTCTTCTTCTCTTTCTCTCTCTCTCTCTTCTTTCTCTCTTCTCTTTCTTTCCTCTTTTCTTCTTTCTCGCTTCTTTCTTTCTCTCTTTCTCTCTTTCTCTCTCTCTTTCTCTCTCTCTTTCTCTCTTTCTCTCTTTCTCTTTCTCTCTTTCTTTCTTTCTTCTTTCTTTCTTTCTTGGACAGGATCTCTGGATATCCCAAACTCATGATCCGGCTGCTTCAGTTTCTCCAGAGTTTGGGACCGCAGACACGTGCTGTGCCCCCATGCCTGCACTGCCCCGTGCTTTGGCACCTTGCAGAGCTTCCTGTGATGCGAGAGGAGAGGGAGTGCAGGGCCAGCCCTGCCTTCGTGGACACGAACATCAGCAGCGGGCTGGAGAGGCCCTTCGGGAGGCCAAACAAGCGAATCTGAGGGCGGGCAAGGCGGAGCCCGGCCTGTAGGAAGAGGCAGAAGCATCCGGGGTGCTGGGAGGGGCACCTCTCTACACTGAGCACGGAGGGGGTCCTCCGTGGTGGTTTGAAGAAGAGGTGGGTCCACGTGGGGACTGACAAACGGAGAGAAATGCACAGGCTGTCTACAGTGTCTCCAAGTGAGAGGGGCCCAGGCCTCGTGAGGATTCTGCAGGAATGAACGACGTGCCCTCCTAGAGTGCGTGTTGCCCATTCGCACACCGGTTCAGAAGCGCGTGGGAGCTGATGGGCCACGGAGTTGGTCGTTGACGTGGACATGCGGCCCTTACTGTGTGAGCTCTGGGTGAGAGGCGTGGGCACAGGGGACCCCACGGGAACTCGGGCCTGGAGCTTCATTATTAGGAGCAGCGGCTTAAGACCTGAGCGGGCGGCGCCAGCCCCGAAGAGGATGCGCAAGGCCTGGGGAGCTGCGGCTCCCTGTGCCCCGCGGCGGGCCGGGGGCCGGTGGGTGGGCAGGCGGCAGGTGCGCGAGCACGAGGGAAGAGCGAGGAGGGGAGCCAGGGCTTGGGAGACGGCTTGGTTGCCTCTCGAGGTGCTGCAAATGCAAAGAAGTGCGAACGTGCTGTGCTGGAGCCCGGCTCTGTCAGTCTGAGGGGCAGGACGACAATGTTTTTAGTACTAGTCCATCTGTGCCCACATTTTGCTTACCTGCTTGTTTATGACTTGGGGCATGATGTGTGTGTGTGTGGGGCACACAGGGTTCTGCTGCTGGGAAATAGCACACCACCCCAGGGGACGCTGAGAAGATGACACCACCCCAGGGAACGCTGAGCAGCAGATGACCTTATCCCTCGGGCCGGGCTGCTGCAGCCTTCCATGCGCACCTCGGGGCGGGAGGGTGTCTTCCTCTTATCATTGAGATGTAGTTCTTATTCCAGGCAATTTTCCACTCCATGCATTTTGCATATTAGATTATAAATTCTAAAAATTCACAGTAAAATATATGCAGAAATTTTGAAGCACAGAGAAACAGAGGCCCTGCCTAATGGTCTTTAGGGAATCACATTTTCCCTTTTCTCACTCTCTGACCACCTCTGTGCTCTGCCTATGTATTTACCTATTCTAGATAGATAGTTCACAAGAGAGGAGCCTCTTATTGTTTATCTATTCTAGAAGATATTTCAAGAGGGGAGCCTCTTACTATTTGTACTTTTGGGTATTTGGTTTGTTTGTTTGTTTGTTTGTTTGTTTGTTTATTTATTTATTTATTTATTTATTTATGTGGCTATGTATAGAAGATGTCACTCCAGTCTGTGTAGTGTGTGCCTGTGGAGACCCAAGGGTGACCAGAGTTTCCCAAGTTCTTCCTTCCAGGGCAGGAAGTGCAGGCTGCTGCATTTTTCCTAGGATCTTGGATCTAAACTCAGGTCCTTTTACTTGTGAAGTAAAAGCTTTAACCCCAAGCCATCTCCCTAGCCCTGTATTTGGTTTTTTAACTTAATGTTTTCAAAGTTCATCCCATGGCATGTGTCAGAACGTCATTGTTTTTAATGTTTTTAGTACTATTTTCTTGGCATCTATTCTACATTTGGCTTACCTGTTTGTTTATGAGCACCTTTTGACATTCATAAATGACACTTCTGTGATGTTGGTGCATCTACTCAAATCCTAGCTTTCGTTTCTTCGCCTGTCTTCCTCACTGTGGAGTTTTAAGTTGGTAATTCTATGTTTTGACACACTGTTTCCACAGCAGCTGTGCCATCTTACACTCCTTCTTAGTGATGTACCAGGGTCTAATTTCTCCACATCCTTACCAGTGCTTATTTCCCATGTTTAAAACAATATTATTATAGCCATCTTTGTGAGCATAAAGCGATCTGTCTTTGTGGCTTTGATTTGCATTTCTCTAGGGACCACGAAGGCAAACCTTACTTCATGTGGGGCGCTGCCACTTGCGTATCATCCTCGGGGAAATATCTGAGTCCTTTGTCCAATGTTAAAGTTGGTTTGCTTTTTGACGCTTTGTAGGAGTTCTTCAGATACTTAGTATGTTAAATCTTTGTTGGAGGTACGATTTCCAAACTTTTCCTTCCATTCTCTTGAAAATGTCCCTTGATGCTTCCTACCACTTTCAAAGTAGGTAAATGGATCCTCCCTCACTTCCTGCTGCCTTTTCCCCCAGATACTCAGTCCAGTGAACGTGGGAGGGAAGGGACTTGAGTGGGCTTGGACACCACGGGGGGCCGTCTCAATCAACTCCCCGCTCAGAGACCCTCTCTTCCTGAGGGCATTGCCCTGTAGAATATAAAATGCCTCATGGTTGAATTAATCATTTCCCATCCAGGGAGGCTTCTTTTCAAAGTAAATATTCCAGTCATCTGCTCACTCTTGGGCAAAGTCCCGAGCTCTGCTCAGCCACATCTGCTCCCAGCATCACGTGTCAGGTCCCTGAATTCCAGAGTCGGCACCCTGTGTCTCACTGAGCCCCCAAACCCCCTACATCTCCACCTCTTCACCATGGAGCCTGTGCGTGGATGTTTCAAATTAAGCCAGGGTGTGGGAACTTACCCTGCAAGAAGATGACCGGATCCTCAAAGAGGGTCACTGCACGAACACTGCTCCGGTTCCCATCAGAGTCTGTGCTGTAGGCTCAGCCTCTCTAATAGTCACTGTTTCCTGCAGCTTTGTTCAGTCCATTTGCCACACCTGCCAGGGTCCTCTCCTGTTCTGAACCGGACAGCAAGGATGAGTTTGTTTCTTCAGGACGGGGCCATGAAACAGCCAGAGCTTCATGCCAATTTTTTTTTCCTGGTTATGGAAAGTTCTGAGTATATGCAAAGGAAAACCATCCGAGATCCTGCAGCCAGCGTCAAGGACCATTATCCATGCATGACCAGCCCTGGTCTGCCTTATCCCCACGCCCTCGCCTAGTTCCATTTTCAAACAAATCCCAGGTCTTTAGCAATTTCATTCACAGAAGATCCAGATTGCTTCTCCAGAGTATGAGGACTTGTCACTACGGACAGCACATGTCAGCATGTCATCGTTCCTTGTGATCACCCCATATCCACACAGCTCACTCTCCAAGAGCTGCATCCGGGTCTTGCAATTATTCCCTGTATGTTTGCTGGCAGCAGGAATCCTGAGCAGGTGCATCGCTGCACTTGGTCAATATCTTTCTTTTAGTCTATGACTGTCCTGTGTTTTAAATTAGCCACTTCTGTTGCTTGGAGAAGGGGCAGCAAGTCATGTGTCAAAGAACTAGATCTCGTCAGAGCAGAGGCACCTGGGCTCGGTCTTCAGGGAAGCTTTGGAGGTCTTGGTTCTCAGGGAATATTAAGGAAGAAAAGTTGGAGGAAGTTAAGATGGGATATTCACTTTGTAGCCTGTGACGTTCTTATAATATGATATAATTATTGGTGAACTTTAAAACTTAGTTTAAAATAAACAGTAGTATCAGTAGTATGTGAAGTCCTTGGGTTACTTAACTGCTCTCTGAAAGGGTTCTAAGCCCCCCCTCTTATTGTCAGTAAAAATTACCTGATATTGTAAACCTGTCCAAATAACAGTGGAAGGGGGGCAGACATAGACACTAAACAGGAACATATGAATTAGTGGAAGAGGAGGAGATAAGATTGTGAGAGGCATACTACTAACCCAGACATTCATGACAAGGCTGTTGCATCCAAGAGCTTCCTACTACCACCAGGTCTACAAAGAGGCTGACATATCAGCATTCTCCCATGGGTGACTGAAACAATTACAACCGAGAGAATCGTTGTGGTAGGTGCTGGATAAGAGAAGGGAAGTTTCTCCACCTGTGGGTCTGCAGTAGGAACATGTCCAGACTCATGCTACTGCAAGCGCACCAGAAAGAGCTCTGTGTTCCACACATACAGAGGACATACAGGGGTGGGGCAAGGACACAAATTCATTCTTTTAGTATAAAATTTAATTAAAAAACCAAAAATGAGGGCTGGAAAAATGGCTCAGGGGTTAAGATTCTGTCTCACAAGCCGAAGGTCCTGAGTTCAGATCCCAGGTCCCATGTAAAAACACTAAGTGGAAACTGCGGTGGCCTACACTTCCAGCCTTGATAGCTGAACCGAAGAATGTCCAGAACAAAGCAAAGAAGTAGAAGCAATCCAGGATGATGGCTGAAGTCACCCTTGGTCCTACACAGGGACACACAGTGCCCTCTGATGCACACACATACACATTAAATAAATAAAGTATTTTTTTTAAAATGAGTCTAATACAGAGGGGAACAGAATAAAGCAAACTGGCCAGCTGGCAGGCACTGGAAAGGCACATGGGCACAGACCAGGACGTAAGTATTAGGAGTGCAGTTGCCAGCATTGTTTCCATCTTTGGGCTGGCGGTCAGAAGAGCTCCTTTTTGTTCTTCTGTCATGTTTGGGGACCTGCGCTTCCTTCAGGGACTTTGGTCCTCTGTGTCTGTGTGCTTTGGATTCTTTCACTTGTCCCTTGAGGGGGTTGAACTGAAGCCCACTGTTCTCTTCATTGGGTGCCTGCGAAGGTCTTTTGAAGATCTACTTGTCTATTGATTGCCATCTTGGTGTGAGTGCGTGTGTGTGTCTGTGTGTGTGCATGTGTGTGTGCGTGTGTGTGTATGCGTGCGTGTGTGTGTGCGTGTGTGTGTATGCGTGCGTGTGTGTGCGTGTGTGCGTGTGTGTGTGTATGCGTGTGTGTGCGCGTGTGTGTGTGTGTGTGTGGTGCACATGCACATGCATGTTGGTGCACGCTTATGTGCAGGTGTCTGTGTGCATGTGAAGTCCAAGAGTGACATCAACTGTCTTTACACTCTTCTGTGATCGCTTCTTTGATCCCAGTGTCAGCTCGTGTATTGAGGCAGAGTCTCTCAGTCCACCCGGAGGTCACCATTCAGGCTAGTCTGGCCAGTCAGCTTGCTGGGGGGATTCCCCGTCCCTTGCCGTCTACCTGCTGAGATTGCACTGGGCAGCTATGCCAACCTTACTTTTATGTGGGTTCTTGAGGCACGTGTCTTACCTGTGGATCCAGGCCCCAGCCCCTAATCTTGACTTTAAAATTCAATGGACATTCTTACAGCTCTCTCAATAGTTTTTTTTTTCTTATGCTTTGTATTTATTGAATAAAGGCAGGTGAAGTATCTAACCTAACAAGAGTTCTTGTTTTACAAACCTGGTGGCTGGAGTTTGATCACCAAAGCCCAAATAAAGTTGAAAAGAAAGAACTGACTCCACAAAGTTGACCTCTGATCTCCACACAACACTGTGACATTCAAATGCTCCCCCCATACATCAAGAACAAGCGTGCACATTCACACGCACACACAAAATGATAATAAATATCTACTGGATAAATGCATGAGGTGGTTGATGAGCCTCAGTTTTCCACCGCTGCCCAAAATGTTCAGGTGACACCATGTGTCTGATTCATACCTCTCCTGTTCCCATGTTTTCAGGAAGAGCAATATTAGATTTAAAAATATTTTTAGGGCAGTTTTAGGCTCACAGCAATACTGAGCTGGAAGCATAGCGTCTCCACTCTGCAGTGGGCACAGCCTCTTGCTGCCAGCACCCCCACCGAACCAGCACATTCACTGTGACCTATGAATCCACAGTGACACACTGTCCCCCATGGGCCTCAGGTGCATTAAGTTTTACTCTTGGCTTTGTGTAGCAATGGGTTTGGGATTGTGTGTAATGACTCACCCCCCGCCCCCATTGCAGAACTAGACAGAGTGTTTCTTGGCCCTAAAATCCCTTCAAGTTCTGTTTACGCAGCCTTCCCACCCAACCAGCTTTCCAGGTCCTGGACTTTCAATGTTTCTTGGTGACTGGAGCATCTTTTGCAGTTTCCAGACCACTGGGGTCTTGAGTTTCCATCTTAGTCTGTTGGACCCTCAAGAATTCTGGTCCTGATGAACTCCTGTCCCCTCATCTCTAACTACACCCTCTTTGTTTCTTCTCAGTAGTGGTCATTGTAAGTTCATTTATTCACATAAATGAAGGAATTAGCAAAACAAAACATATCAAAACATACTGGCCAGGGGAGCCCAGAATAAAGAAATGTATGGCAACCATATGGCGCTGTGATTGCTTAACGGCATTACTTCCCTCCAGGACTCTGAACAAAGGTTGCTGATTTGCACAGATGGACAGTGCTTTGTGGCAATATGCTTATATACTTTAATTTTATAATTGCATCTTCTAGAGCTAAGTCATCTCCCACCAAATACAGGGGGATAACAATTAGCTCATTGAAATACATGTGTGGTATAAAGTTACTGGTTTAAAAATCAGTGAAACATATGAAGACCTTTCTTACTTATACAGATCAAGACCAAAAGGTTTTTTTGCTGTGGCCAAGGACCCAGCTGCAAAAGTCAAAGGTAATTCAACCCCTTGCAATTCCCTGTCTCAAGCTGTGGTGATAGACGCTCGTAACACTCACTCAACGTTGACAGAATGGTTAGACACAAGGGTGAATACAGCAGGGCTGGAAGCACAAGGACTCCATATAATTTTAGAATGAATATTTACAGCCAGGAAACATGGGAAAGATGAAGCAGCAGAAGCAGAAAGGGGAGAAGTAAAGGAAAAAAAATTCCTGGCATTTATTGTCCATTGACAGGCGATTTTCATTAAACCAGTGCTTGGATCAATGCAGAGAAAGCTTGATAAATCCCTGATAAGGTGCCAGATGTTCTAATGAACTTTCTTGGGGGTTTAGCCATTTCAAGTTGATGTGTTTTGCCCAAGGGCCAAAACTGGGATGGTCCCAACATCTGATATTGATTCCTTGAAACACTCCTTTCCCTGCCCCCAACCCATGCCTCTGGACTTGGAGTGCCCGCAGGAGAGGCAGCAAATCGAACTAGCCTATTAGAAACTCTAGTCAAGCCCAAAAGCAGTATTTGGGCTCATGTTTGCAGAAATGTGTCTGAGGAAGAAAGGATTCTTGGGATTTTTTTTACTGTTCAACCAAGGGGGACATGAATCTCAGATACTACAGAGGTCACTTGGATGGAGGCGTTAACAGTGGAAAGAATCATTCGGAAAATAATGATTCTCTAGATCTTTCAGGCAGACAGAGTAAGTATTTGGGAAATGGCAGGACCCATAACATGCCAGAGACACAAAGGGCACGTGACCTTTCTGACATCTTCAGACCCTCAGCCAGGTAGAGTTGCACGATTCCCGACAACTAAGATTCTGTTCTCTTTTCCGACATGTGCTCAGGCCACTAGAAGTGTTTAACTGTTTCCCTGAAGAAAGATTCCTCATTGCTGTGCCCACCTGATTGCTGTAAAATCTGAAGAGCTGACATTCTGGAAGAAGGCAGAGATCGTGTAGAGTATGAGGAGATGCAGCCGGGCGAGGCCCGATGCCCCTCCACTGAGCAGAGACTTCCCTGCCGATGCCCTATGCCTGTGGCGCAGCTCATTTGGGAAGAAGTTCAAAGCATGTGGCCAAAGAATGTTGTTGCCCTGCTCAGATAGCACTGAATCCAGAGAGAGTTTGCTAAGATGGAAGTGTATGCTGGTTTAGAAGAATTTAATCCTCCCTCCTCCCTTCTTCACTTCCTCCCTCCTCCCTCCCTCCCTTCCACCCTCCTTCCTCTCTCTCTTCCTTTGTCCCTCCTTCCCTTCTTTCCTACCTCCTGTCCCTCCCTCCTCTCCCTTTCCTTCTACTTACCTTACTTTGTTCTTTCCTTCCTTTTGTCCCTCTTTCCCTCCTTCACTTTTTCCCCTTCTTCCCCTCCCTCCATACCTCCACTCCTCCTTTCTTTATCCACCTCCTCTTCTTACTCTGTCTCTCAGTGTCTTTGTCTCCCCCACGGGCTCTCTCCTGCCTTCTCTCAGGGTGGGTATTAAACCCAGAGCTTTGCATGCTAAGCAAGTACCAGCTGCGCTCCTGGGTCAGTACAGACTGGGAAGGATTGGGCTGGGCACAGAACGAAGCCCAGGAAGGCGCCCTAAAAGCAGAGTAGAGCAATTATTCCTGGCTCTCTTTTAGCACAGTTGGACCCTTTTAGTAAAAACAATAAAATATATTTTAAAATGACCATGAGAGGAAAGTATGAAATTCCCAACACATAAAAACAATTAATGGCCGGAGAGACAGAAATACTTAATACTGGCATTTGATTGTTACACATGGTTTGCATGAATCAAATTACCATGATGCGTTCCATAAAGATGTTCATATAAAAAAGAAAAGATTAGCCTTCACTTAATGCTAACTACAGAAAGAAGAACACATCCACTGATCTGTTCTTAATGCTATGTTTTCACTCTTCTGAAGAGGGACTAGGCAGTTAGATCTAGAAGAAAGCTTAGTTCCAGGATTGTAAATCTATTATTTATTTATTTTTATTTTTCAGTGCTGGGATGAAATCAAGAACCTTGTACACACCAGGCAAGGGCCTTACCACTGAGCTATGTACCCACCTCACAGGTTATTTTGATTGGAAAAGTCAATAGAAGTTGGCTGATTGAGAAAGACTTTGAGTTTACAAATGGATTAATGATGTCTCCCTTAACATGAGAGTGTGGAAATGGTAGAGGGATGATATGCTCCTTTTCTACCAACCCTCCCTCCCTCCCTCCCTCCCTCCCTCCCGCCCTCCCTCCCTCCCTCCCTCCCTCTCCTTCCTCCATCTTTCTCTCCTTTCTCTCTCCCTTCTTTCTTTCTTTCTTTCTTTCCTTCCTTCCTTCCTTCCTTCCTTCCTTCCTTCCTTCCTTCCTTCCTTCCTTCCTTCCTTCTTTCCTTCCTTCTTCCTTCCTTCCTTCCTTCCTTCCTTCCTTCCTCTTTCTTTCTTTGTTTTCATATGTGCATATAAGAGGGTACTTGAGTGTCTATGACTGTAGAGGCCCAAAGATGACTTTGGAAATCATCCTAGGTTGTTCTACCTCCTTATTGCTTTGTTCTGGTGTGTGTTTCCCAGGCTCTGTCTTCCGGGGCCAGGATTGCAGGCCACTGCCTTAGATGCCCAGCATTTTTACTGGGAATGTGGGAACCTGAACTCGTCCTTTTGCTTGCAAGGCAAAGGTTTTAATCCCTTAGCCATTTCTGTAACTTAATTTCCTTTTCTTTTTAATTTTTATTATTTTTTTATTATTTATTTTTGTGTGTGTGCGTGTATGTGTGTGTATCAGAGAACACTCTATATGCCCGTGGAAGCCCAACAGTGACTTAGGGAATAAGCCTGGATTTCTCTACCTCCTCTTTTCTTTGCTCTGGAGTTTCTCACGCTCTGTCTTCCAAGCATTTTTTTCTGCCTGGCAATTTTTTTTGTTTTTTTGCATGGGATCCGGGATCCAAACTGAGGACCTTCTGTTTGCAAGGGAGAGGTTTAACCCCTAAGCCATCTCTGCAGTTCTCAACTTTCTTTTCTTACAGGTAAAGAAGCGGATGACCCAGGATCTATTAATTATCAGGAGGCCCTGATGAAGACTAATTGAGCAGAGGACCAGATACTGGTCACTGCAGCTTTAGTGACCTGGAAGAAACACTGTCAGGGTGGGCGAGTAGCAGCCAGGCCTAGCGCATAGTGGGGCGGTGGGGCAGGACAATGACCGAGTGACCAAGGGAGAGAGCCACACTGTGGCACATGGGAGCGTGCTCCTTGCGTGCCTGGCCAGGGATTAGTCGCGCTTGGTTCTAAACCTGGTTCCAAGCCTTAGCTTATCTTTTACACCCAGTTTGCCTCAACAAAACAACATTAGGAGAGAGAGAAAAACATTTGGGGGTCATTTGGTAACATTCGCATCATAATTTGATCCAAGGAGTAGAGAGAGGAACTGTACATCCCTCCAGGTCTCCTGCCCCTTCTCCAGGGGACAGAAAGCACCTATGGCAGATAGACTCCATCAGGATTTAGAAATAATGCCTCATTTCTGAAATTCTTTCTCCTACCATTTTCCAGACCATCCAGATTGTCCCCGGTGTCCAGAAACACCTGGAATCCTGGTATCTGGGTTGAGCTGAGAAGAGCAGCATTTTGGGGAAGAAGGAAGCATTCCCATATGAGGATCTCTATTTATTTATTTATTTATTTATTTATTTATTTATTTATTTATTTATTTATTTATTTAGTGTGTGTGTGTGTGTGTGTGTGTGTGAGCGCCATTACGCAGACACCAAGACACATTCAACGACACTAACTGGTTCTACGCTCTTACGTGATAAATCGTGGAATTCTACGCTGAAATCTTGAGCAGGAATGGCTCCTGGTATTTGCTTAGCTCATCCAAGTGTGAGGTATTTCAGGTGTGGATTGTCCTGCGTTCTGCTTGATGAGTGCTCCTAACTTCTCCCTATTTCTCCACAACCTCTGCTCAGCTATATCTGAGTTTGGAATTCACCAACCATTACATGACCAAATCATAGCACTGCTTTGAGCCCTGAACAAATCTTCTGTTTTACGAAGCCTGGATATACAACCTCCTTATACTAAAGCTCTCCTATTGCAGTTACTTTTCTTTTTATTGCTGAGACAGTACTCATACATAGAAGAAGAAATAAAGATACCTATTTGAATTATGATTCCAGAGGGGAGTTATAGTTGATTATGGAGGGAATTCCATAGCAGAAGCATGGCTGGAGGTCACTAAACCCTTCATGGAGGCAGAGAGATTAGAGCAAACTGAGGAAGCAGGGCTGGTCTGCAAACCTCAAGATCTACCTGGTATCCCTTCCTCCAGCAAGGTGCCAGCTCTCCGAGAAGTTACAACCTTCCTAAACATTAAGATAGACTAAATATTCAAACACATGAGCCTGTGCGAGACAGCTCACTTTCAGAGTGATCATGAACTGCCATTACATTTCCCTGGCTCTTCTATCTAATACAACACATGACTGGCATGACATAGCTCAGTTTATGGTGTGATGAGCAGATCTACCTGACTGTGCTGTGGACATGTGGAATTGCCCATGCTACAGACTCTCAGGCACAGATGCTCAGCTGTTTCTGCCACAGGAGTAGCTGTCCCAATTCTTGTTTCTTCTGGCACCGAGGAATTGCTCTTGCCCTAGGGGGGTCTGGGATCTTCAGGCTCAGGATGACTGACTGATGAGCATCCTGTTAGAGTTTGGATCTAAAATGCCCCCCAAGGTTCTCCAGGTGGTGGCACAGTTGGGAGGTGACAGAATCTCCAAGAGGTGAGACCTAGTGGATCATTGAAGCCATGCCATGGAAGGTGATACTGGAACTCCTCGCCCCTTTTTATCTCTTTTGAGGTCTTACCACCATGAGCAGATTCCCCTAACACATACTCTCACCATTACATACAACCTCAACCAGACTAAAAAAAAGTAGTGGAGAATGGAATGAAATCCTCAAAATTATAAGTCAGAAATAAACTTTTCTTCTTTGTAAACTGATTATCAGAGGTATTTTGCTATAGTAATGAGAATTGACTAACGGATACTCCAAACCCAGACTGCTTGGCATGCAGCAACCATTTTATTCTCCAACTGACAGAGCTGCTTGCTCTGTTGATCTTATGACTAGAAAGCCTCACTCCTCCACTGGAACAAGAACTGTGTCCTGCTGTGCCCCGACTTAGCACAGGTCTCCATGATATGTAGGAAAGCTCAAACACCCACGTCTTCTCTTCGGTTGCTCCTGGGGTAGGTAACAATTCCTGAAAAGCTGTTCCTAGTTCCTGGTGTATAGCTCCTGAGATGCCACATGCTGCTTGGCCCTGGGTAGGACAGTGGGTACTTGGAAAGGATTGTACTGGGCATAATGACCACCTTATGTAGCTCTGTCTTCTTCCCAGTGGAATCAGAGAATCTTCAGCTGGATGGGGCCTTAGCATGACAGAAAAGCTGGGAAGCAGGAGTTAAACAGTTGCTGTGAAAATGATGGGACGGTGAGTGATAGGGGGCGGGATGTGCAAAGGGCTGCTAGGCTGGCTCAGCCCTGTACAAACCTGGAGACCTGGGTTCCACCTCTGAGCCCTCATGGTGAGAGAGAACTGGCTTCTGACGGTTGTTCTCTGGCATCCACACGGGTGCCCTGCAAGCATGTGCCTACTCTGTCTCTCTGTTCTCTCTGTGTCTCTGCCTCTGTCTCTCCCCAGGAAATAAAACACTTGAGAACAGAGAGCTGCTCAGTGTCAAAGGCACCAAATGAAAACTGGGTCCTTGTCTGGTCCATACATGACCTCAGCCAAGACACTTCCAACCTCCAGAGGCCACTCGTGAAAATATAGTGTTTCTAGCCTGTAGCTCAAGATTCTCAGCTCCATTTTGTCTGCCTCTGAGTCGCCTTCCACCTTCCTTTGGCTTCCATTGAACATGTGCTCGTTCAGTTTTGCCCCACACTCATGAGTCCTGTCTTTCTCTTTCCCTCCTTCACCCTCCCTCTGTCCTTCTCACTTCTGTAGATAACCTGCTGTGTTCTTGTCAGACCCTCACTGGGACCCACTGCATCGCATGAGCTTTGAACCAGTCAGTTCAGCATCTTCAGGGCTACTTGATATTTGCTAAATGTAGCTGGGGAGAAAAACAGGACCATGTAGGAAAGTACAAAATGCTGTCGACTACCAAGCCTCAAGACCTGGCCCTGTGATGTCAGACCTGTGAGAAGCATGGGTGATCTGTGACCTAAGAGGTAAAGTTGCAGCTGGGCGGATGCCCGGAGAGGGACAGGCTTCTCTGAATGCAAATGTGGTGGCCATGGGTAGCTTCCCATGAGCCTCCAGCTGCAAGATGATGAGCCAGGGGCCTGGAGACCCAGAGCTGGGCTTCTGTGTTTTTTGGAGGCTATGTTTCCTACAGGTTGTTCCCAGACATGACTGAGTGTAGGATACAGAGGCAAGTCGCTTCCTGGGAGACTCCTCTGGTGTGCAATGTCGCCTCAAAAATTCACTGAAAGCCCTACCAAGTGTCCTGATGCCATGGAGCTACTGGGAAGTATCCACACAGCTTAGATTCCCTCTTTCCTCCACTCAGGAACACATATGCACTGTGTTTCTGTGCCTCCCCTGGGCTTACCTGGTTCTGCCCATATGTACAGGTCCTTGCATGTTTCATCCTGCTTGGCGTCTGTCTAGGCATATTCAGACCTGCTGTTGTTTGAAATAACAACTGCAAGATCCCATGGTGAGCTCGCTGGTTCTGCTGAGGGCAGGGCTGGGCTGCTTTGGCAGGTGCAAGTCATCTGTTCACAGGGATATGGAACAGGTCACAGAAACTGGGAGATGGGAACCTACCTAGATACTATCTGCATATAATCTCTTAGCCTCTTATGAAGTGTTTGTTATTATTCATTTTATAGGTCTGGAAACTTTCATAGGCAGCCAGTAGAATTCGACCCCATGTCTGTTTTGCCTAGATCTGTATTCTTCTCTGCAAAGGCTAACCTTTAGTGTCTGTCCTGCACTGGACAGATGGAGTCTGTGTTCCTTTTATTTCTTCACCTCCAGCACCAGGCAGATGAGATGTCGCCATCGTGCTGCTGCAGTGTAGTGAACAGGGCGGCAGTCAACAAAGGCTGATCGCTCAGTCTTCAGCAGTTGTTTGCTGGTTTTCTTTTTCTTTCAGGCTTCTTGCCGGCTGCTGTGGGTTTCTGCTGCTCTCAAGGCAGTTTGGGAAGAACATGGCTGTCTAGATTGGGCCAGTCTTACTTTCAAAGAGCAGGTACTTTCATCAAACTCCATGCTATGTTCTTTGGCCTACAAAGTATTCGTCTTCATTGCTTTCATTGGCTTTTGCTAACTATAGTTAGCAAATATTAAATGGAAAATTTCAGAAGCAAACAATTCATGAGTTTTAAATAATGTGCTATTTTTTGAGTGATGTGATAAAAAAAATCTTACTCTAGCATATTTCAGGTTTGAGATAAGAATAGTCCTCTCTCCAGGAGGTCAACACTACGTATGCTGTCTATCTGTAAGCTGCTTAACATTGGTCATGGCACTGAAAGATTATGTTCAGATAACTATTATTCTACATTCTAGTGGCTCCAAAGTGCAAGAACAGTGATGCTGGCTTTGCCTAGAAAAATCTATAAGTGCTTACTTTAGGTGAGAGCAAGAATAGGGATTTGTGTATGAAATCTCTCTCTCTCTCTCTCTCTCTGTGCATGAGTGGTTTCAGGAGTTCACCATGGGCCTTGAGACGTAACCTTCACAGACAAGTAGACAAGAAGAGATGACTGTGTAGTAGGCTTAGTGCTTGTAGTCTGAGTTATGCTATTGACCTATAGGAACCCAGTTGTCATAAAACTAGAGGGTTCTTCTCTTGACTGAAGCACACAGGCACCTTTTACTTTTGGATTGACTTTTCTTTCCATAACTAAAAGAGTACATCCAAATATTTTTCTTAATACAGAAGAGTTATGTTCACTGTAGAAACATCAGATAAGTAAGCAAAATGGAGAGAATCTAAAACACCCATGATTTTGTCATTCAAAGATAACCACTGTTTACCTGTGGTGGGTCCCTTTCCACCCCTTTCATATGTCTGTCTCGCATGTCCTGATAGCCTTTTAGAGACGGGTGTTGGTGTTGTTCTGGCCACTGATACTGCAGGTTGGAGGTTGGTGATTGTATGATATTCAGGGCGGATAATGGCTGACATCTGCTTTTCTGCTTGTCAGAATGCCTGCTGACTCGTTCTTCACCTCTCTAATTGGGATCCTCTGTTCTGTCAGTTAGAATACTCTAAGTATTACATTGTTATATAACGCCTTTTCTAAGTTTAAAATTAGGTTGGGAACAGTCATGCATGGTTCGGTGGGACCATGGCTCCACATTCTGGTCTACCTACTATAGCTCACCAATTTTTCTTTTTTGACATTTGGTCCTTGATCTTTCCTCTTGTTTTCTTCAATCATAAACTCCACTTCCAGGAAAATCAATTTGCTACATATTTAAGTTTTTCCTTAGGAAATATTCATGAAAAGCAAATTTCTGGACCAAAGTACATATAGGCATTTTAAAGTCCTTAGAGACTTTGGACAGCATTTGGGAGATGATTCAGTGGGTAAAAATGATTGTTGTACAAGTGTGACGATCTCAGCTTAGATCCCCAGCAGACATGTAAAAGCTTGATATGATGTCACACATCTGTAATCCCAGTACTGGGGAGGCACAGACAGAGGGATCCCTGGGGGCTTATTAGCCAGGAAGTTGAGCACAGCGGGCAAGCACCATGGTTCAAAGAAGAAGAAGGAAGAGGAGAAGAAAGATAAAGAGGTGGATAATGATTGAGGACAATACTCAACATTAACCTCTGGCCTCCACGTGCACAAACATACATGTGCACTCATACCCATGTGCATACCCACCTCTCTCTCTCTCTCTCTCACACACACACACACACACACACTTCTTTGGTCAAATAGTCTTCTAACAAAAGTGTCCTTACTAATGTTCTCACAGTCCTTTATGAGAGGCTCCATTTATATACCATATATTCTTGAAATATAAGCATTATTGCCAATTTAATATAAAGTATTTAGAATTTTGGATGTTATTATTCCTTATTATCTCTCTCTGGTTGGTTAATTGAAAGGTGATCTTACTTTTCCTAGTCATGAGTCCCTTGGTCTTTAATGTGGGAACTGGTGTTTTTAAATGTCAGTTTTGTTATCATTAAAAGATGGTGAAGATGACAGATGAGAAAGCAACTGAATTTCAGAGGTAGATTCTTGCTCATAGGTCCCTGTTATTCTTTTCTGCTGCTGTGAGACAAGATTCAAACTCAAACAGCTTAAAGGATGAAAGGCAGATTTATTTAGTTTATTGTTCCAGAGTGGAGATACAGTCCCTTATGGTGGAAAAGACATGGCTCTAGTAGCAAAAGCTGGGGGCTGAGAACTGATGCAAGCTTAAAAGCAGAGTCACTCACTCAAGCAGGGTGGGGCTAACCAACCTCAAGGCACACCTTCTGTGACTACTTTCCTACAGCAAGGCTCCACCTCTTAAAGGTGTCATGACCTTCCTAAGCAATTAAAGCTTTAAACCCATGCACCTGTGGAGAGGGCAACTCATTTCAAATCATTACATTCCACCCCTGGCCTCCATAGACTCATTGCCATTTCATTATGCAAATCACACTCAGTCCAACTTCAAAAGTCTCATAGACTACAACAGTAGTCCCAACACAGTACAAAAGTCCAAAGCTCTCTGCAAAATCAAAAGACAAGTTACATACTTCCACTTACAATAGCACAAAATAAACATTCCTATTCTAAAAGGGAAGAATGGGGGCATACTCAGGAAAGATCAGTCCATAACAAGACTGAAAACAAGAAGGACAAACTCCAAATCCTACAGCTCCATGTTCAACAAGTTAGCCACTTGTTGAAATCATCTGAGTTCTAAAGGGCTTCAGTTTTACCTCTCCACTGATGCTGTTCACATAACACATCATTCTCTTAGACTGGCTCCTCCCATAATGTATAATTGTCCCATGTTGACTCTGATATTTCTGACATGTTCACTTCCCAATGGCAAACCAGGCTTTAACTCTACAGCACAAACTGTCCTTCTTGGTATTCTAAATTTCAGGCTTCCTGCCATATACTTCCTGGCTTCTGCCATTTTCTGAAACCTTAGAGGAGGGATCCACCACCTCCTCCTTCTTGCATCTTTGATGCCTGTAAAATCAGGCCCACATGGATGATTTTGTGAAGTTCTGCTATAATCTCCAGGTGGAGACTAGCCCCCTTGTTGCAGTCAGTCTGCATGGTTGCTGATAAATGACCATCAAACGGCTTATGATTTCTGGTTACAGTTCTTAGTCCAGCTTGATGTGAGAGCATGAACCAACACCAGGGCCGAGGGAACTGGCCACACCATCACTACATAACGACTGAGAGATGGACAATCCTTACTTGCCAGACCAGCATGTGTGGCCAAGTATACAAAAGGATGCCAACTCTCTCAATCAGCTCTCTGTGATTTATCCAGGGCTTAATCTCACCCTCCATGGGCTGGGTCTTCCCCATCAGCTAGACAGTCTCCTTCAGGTTTGCTCTGGGTTTAACTCAACCATCAACTCTCTACAATTGTGCCCAGAGCTCAAACCCTCAACAGTCAAGTTGACACCTGTGCTTAACTATGACACCCCTTGATTCACGCTGATTCAGTTTCTCTGTGCTGACTCTAAGAGTTTCTCTTGAGCAGTTGCTTTAGTTGAGCAGAAAATTCCCTTAGAGCTCTGAGCTCTGACCTTCAGCTCTTCTTTTCCAAAAGAATTTGTACTTTTATGGGTAGGAGCACTCCCTGAGGTCTTGCCCTGAGGGTACCTCCTCTCCTGTTATTCAAATGGACATCAGTTTTGGGCTCACTAATTGAGCTAATCTCTTTAACAATAGTTAACCATTTTGCTCTCTGCCTCCTCTTGGCTTAATTCTTTAAGATTGCTGTAATGGTTATTCTCAACTATTGCCGTGAGAGAACGCCCCAAATCAAGAAACTTAAGGGAGAAAAGGAGGCTTATTCAGCTTACGGTTCCAGAAGAAAGGTCAGTTTCTCATAATGGAGGCGGCATGGCTGGCTGGCCAAAGCTGGAGGAGGCTAAGTCACGGCAGACATCTTGGAAGCTGAGAGCTGCAGACTGCTTGCAGCAAAGGCAGACTTCTCTTAGCGGTAGGGTGGGATTAATCCACCTCAAGGCCCACCCCTTGTGACTGCCTTCCTCCAGCAAGGCTCCACTTCTCAAGGTACCATGACCTTGCCAAACACATGAGACTGTGGGGGACACATTTCAAACCATGACAGTTGCCTTTGTATTTTTCCTCATCAAACCTCATAGTTTTTACTTCTTTTTATCTTATTTCTTGTTCTTTTTCATAACTCTGAACAAGACTGTCTTGCCTTGACACTTCAGGCAATCTTAAAGGACAAGGGCAAAACTTGATCAGACTCTCTCCAACACATCACTCCATTTGCCCTCTTCAAGTTTCCAACATAATCTTTGCTCCCTTTTAGACCATCACAAACTTGTCTTTCATTGTCTGCATCTCTAATAGTATCAGTCTCTTCCAAGCTTTCACTAGAATGGCTCTTTTGATCTCACCTCCAAGACACAAAGGCTATCCTAGCACAAAGCTCCAAAGTTCTCCATATTTCTCCCCAAAATATTTCCAAATGCACACTAAGCACATCTCAGCAATGATCATACTTCTTTACTTCTTAGTATCAACTTCTCTCAGCTTCACAAAATTTTTCTGGTACCAGGTACATAGTTTCACAACGCCCTACTTTTGTGGCACCAATTTCTGTACCAATTACTTTTTTCTGATGCTATGAGACAAGACTCAAGTCAAACAACTTAAAGGGAGAAAAGAAGATTTATTCAGTTTATGGTTCTAGAGGGGAGATACAGTCCTTTATGGTAGAAAAGCCATGGCTGTAGCATCAGAAGCTGGAGGCAGACTAAGTCACACCCATCGAGGAAGCTGAGAGCTGCTGCAAGCTCAAGAGCAGACTCACTCATTCAAGCGGGTGGGGCCAATCAACCTCAAGACCCACCCTCTATGACAGCCTTCCTCCAGCGAGGCTCCAGCTCTTAAAGGAGCAATGATCTTCCCAAGCAATCAAAGAGTCAAACACAGGAGCCTGTGGGGAACAGCTTACATTTCAAGCCCTTACATCCCCAAAAGAAAGATCAACACATTGTGGAGGGGCATGTGGAAAGTACCAGAATCCTCAGGAATCAGAGCAAGCAAGGGGGAAATGCAGCGAGGATCTATAGTACAGTTACTGGGGGCAGGAACACACAAGGCAGGGAGAGATCAAGAACTGAGTGTCTCATAAAAGAAAACTTGGCAGGAACCAGTAGCACCCTTGCTCATTGAAATATTTAACAGGAACAGGCAGGATGGCAGGCTTGTGAGCCAGTTTGAATGATTGCAAAACTGCAGGCCACATGCTGGGACAGGTGGCCAACGCCTTTGTGGCAGCCATAAAGGAAGGAATTAAGGTGGGCTCTGGACTGATTGTTTACATGTCAAGGTGGGCTCTCTTTGGCTCTCACTTTCTCTAGGAACTGATGAAGGGTGTATGCATTGGGGTGGGGAGAGTGGTATGAGATCTCCAGAATCTACGAGGCCCTGAACATGGAAGCCTGAGAGCATAAAATAAAAGCACATCTAAGTAGCACGATGTGAGTGCAACCCAGTGTACGAAGTACTCCAGTGTCTCTCCGGATTCCCAGGCTGCCCTCCTCCTTTACCCTAGTGCCCATCATCCTTTGCCCTGGTCCCCATCACAGCAGATCTAGGCAGGAGACCTACACATGACCACAACTTGTCACAGGGATCCCCTGAACACCTCAGGCCTAGGTGGACTGTGGATGCAACCTACATGCTCCCTTCAGGATCCATTAGCTAGAGCCAGCCAGAGCCTCAGAATTCATTTAAAAATCATGGATGAGGGGGCTGGAGAGGTGGCTCAGGGGTTAAGCCTCTACCTTGCAGGCGGAAGGTCCTGAGTTTGGATCCTAGACCCCACGTATAGATGCCAGGCAGAAGCGGGGGTGGCCTGCGTTTCTGGTCCTGGTAGGGCGGAGCCTGTGAATCTCAGAGCAGAGTAAACAAGGAGGAGGTGGAGGCGTCCATGGTGGTTCCCGAATTCTTCCGTGGTTCTACACACACACACACACACACACACACACACACACACGCACAACTGAATAAATAATAATTAAAAAAACATGAATGATACATTTGCCAGAAGAGTGCTCAAAATATTTTAGGACAAGAAAGTGAAGTCTTGCTACTTAAAAGTTTGCTTTTCCCACCACACATTCTGTTTTAAGGCCTTTCTTATACATCTATTCAGACAAGGCTCTCTGCCAAGGAGTTTCCACACACCCCTCTACTCGGCCATTTGAAGCTGTGCTTGTTGTGGACTTCATGTCTGCAATTCCTCTCCTGCTTCGTCTTTCCTGTGAAGAACACAGCTAATTGATGGTGAATTTGACCACAGAAGCCTATTATTAAAAGTGAAGGAATACAGCAGGATTTATGGGCTAGATTTTTTTTCTCCTTTAAGAATTATAAGCTAACCCCAAATCACAGCAAGAATGCTTAAAGTTCAATAATTAAAAGCAAAAGGCAGTCCCCATGGAAAAGAACCAGTGTGGTCTGGAAGTTATCTTTCAAATTGAAGCAGACCGAGTAACTCTCAAATATTACAGATACAAATTAGTTGTATTTGATCACTGGATCTGATTTGCCCCAATTGTCCTCCTTTCTGCGGTTTCTTCATGTGCTTGTTTAGAGCACATTGCTCAGTGCTGGGGATTGGGCTTAGGACAAGCTTCAGGTTTGGGGAGAAGGAAGGAAAACAGAGAAGAGAAGAATGAAATAGACCGGCAGGGAAAGAGGAAAGAGAGGGAAGAAATAAGAGAGGAAAAGACAGAGAAGGGAAGAAGGAAGAAGAGATGGAGGCAGAGATAGAGGTAGTGCAGGGGAACAAAGAGATGAAGACACAGCGATAGACAATGAATGGGAGGAGAAACAGAAAGAGAAACAGGTGGACAGCCATACAGGTCAAAGAAAGAAGGGTGTCGCTTTATAGCTTGGTTGCTAAAATGAACACCTGACCCAAACAGCTTAGGAGGACAGGAGGATTTTCATTCGTCCTCGCAATTCCAGTTTACAGTGCCAGGTTACCCTCCATCATGGCAGAGAGTTGCCAGCAGGCACTGTGGGCACCGTTCGTACCACAGCCACAGCAAGAACAGAGAGTAAGGACCAATGTATTCAGCATTGCCAAATGCCAACTAGTTCTCTTGTATCTTTATCTACTTGCCACTCAAAAAAAAAAAGTCTACAATGAGCAGGTGTTCCCACTTCAACTAAAGCAATTAAGACAATCTCCTGCAGCTTTCCCAGAAATCGGCCTTAACTGAATAATTCCTCTTGAGGGTGCCCAGATTCGAACCTTCCAAATGTCAAGTTGACAGATGAAAGGAAAGGAAGAGGTCAGGAGAGAGCAAGGAAAGGAAAGGAAAGAAAACGGCAGAGAGTCGAGGAAAACAGAATGGAAGCAGAGCAACAAGCAGAGATGGGGATGGGAGGGGGAGAGTTATTTCTTCAGAAACATGTTTCTCCCCAGACAGAAGTCTTGAACACCAAGACAAAGGACATGCTAAAACCGCAGGCTCTCTTAGGGGCAATGTTTTGATCCTCTCCGGGGATGAGTGATGTGAACCTGAGAAGAATTTGAACTTAACAAGGAATGAGGGCCTTATCTAAGATGAAGGCAAAACCCCTCCGGACCACAGACATTAGGCAATCAGGGCGTGGTGAGGGGAGGTCTCCCAAGGAGAGGAGGCCTTCTCACAAGAGCGCTGACACGCCAGAGTTCTCAATGGACGAGAAATATGGCAAGAATGTGCCATCGCACTTAGTGTCTCTTGTCCTTTTCTCTGGTTTGGAGGGAAAGCAAACCATGGGATGTGAACGGCGAACGAGTACTCTCGAGGGAGGCGTGTGGAGCGGAGCCGGCTGGCCTGACCCTGGGAATGTGGAGCCCACTCTGGCCAGCTCTCTTCTCAGTTCCCAGAACCTCTGGCTGCAATGGCTGTAGCACTTGTTATTGCAGAAGGAAGGGGTGGCTTGGCACATACTCCTGAATTCAGATTCTGACTTGATTCCAAAGGAAAAGCTAGGCTGGTAACTTTGACCCAGGCCTCGGGGGCTTCTGCCTCGCAACCTGCAACCCTTCATGCGCATGCACACAGACACACATTCATGACGGATCAGTGGCTTGCTCTGTTGAGATGCGGACACACCTGGGAAGTCCCTGGTGAAATGGAAGAAACGCTGGGGACAAGATGGAGCAGTACCTTTGCCTTCCCCACACTTGCCAATAGCTAGAAATCAGACTCTGGTGCAAGCAGCTTCTCCTTGGAAGGTTCCAACCTCAAATGCTGGCACGCAGGTTTTCTCCGCACAGAGATGTAGCTAGGTGTGGCACTCCCTGCTGTAGGTGCCCACACACTCCGGTTTGCTTTCAGGTGCATGCCTCTCCAGGGGCCAGAGTTGACAAATTCTCTCCATTTACCATTGCGACTGATGAAATTGTTTATACCCTAAAAATGTTTTGCTGGATACTATCTGCTAATTAGAATTTATTACGTATTTATATATGAAAATATTTGGAATGTAGAAATCACATAAGTTTATTTTATAGCCCACTATATATAACAAATATATCTCTATCTCCAAGTCTTCTATTGTTTTAAACTAACAATACTTATTTATTTGCTTTTCATTTCTCTTTAACTTGATGCAAGAAGTAATATCCCTCAAGATATCTCTTTTATCTGTTTCTTTCTGTCTGTCTCTGTTTCTGTTTCTCTCTGTTTCTGTCTTTCTGTCTCCCTCTTTCCCTCTCTCTCTCTCTCTCTCTGTCTCTTTCTCTTGTGCTGGGAATCAAACCCAGGGCCTAGTGCATAGTAGGTAAGATCTGCACCATTGAATCGTACCCCACACAGCCATAAAAACAAACCTTGAAAACTTTATCCCAAGGCTTATAGATTTAGAGCCATCTCAGAATCAATGATAGTTTAAGCTCATTGGCTTTAACTTTAGATGCGTCTTTACCACTTGGAAGCTTATTAAACTCCTAAGATAGATGGGTCTGTTCATTCTTTTTCCATGACTGCACATTAACTGTGTAAATACAGAACTGGTATATGTCTTAATTTATCACTACCAAGACAGGAATGTCTGTATAAAATAGAGTAGAAGTTATATTGAAATAATATTTTATGTCTCAGAGCTAAATTTTATATGAAATTAGCAAAAAGAAGCATAGAACTTAAGCACCACGTTGAATTACACTCATCTGTGAATGTGTATTAGAGTGAGCTGTGGAGAGAAGTTCTGGATGAACAATGACAGATCATGTGTGTCACATAGTAAAACATGTCTCTGAGCTGAGTTGAGTCTAGGGTTTAGTGAGAAAAAGCCTCTAAACCCATATCAATGATTGGTGTTTAGAGAATCCCAAGGCTTCCAACGACGAAGGAAACAGCAGGACTAGGGGGTCAACTGTGGGCTCGCTGTTGCTCAAGGCGATGCCACCCTTCTCACATGAGGACTGTGATAGGACCGCCACCTGGGAAGCCAGGATTCTAGTGCAAGATCAGTGACAGTTGCGTGGGAATTTCAGAGCAAATGGATCCAAGTTTCTTTCTCTGTTCATTGCTCTTGTGATTCTGAGACCTTGTCCTGAACTTCAGCATGCCCGACAGCAAAGGACAGAGTGCTAGAGGCAGAACCAAGGAGTCAGTCATCAGTGGGGGGCTCAGGGGGGCTCTGGGCCATATCGTCCCTGACCCGGATCTATGCTAGAAGTTCTTTTCTATTGTGCTTGTAATTCTTTGCACAGACAATCCTCATCTCGAGGATCCTTGCTTTTGAGTTCCTAACGAGCCAGCCATTCCCTGCCAGAATATTAGCTATCCCCTGAATTTGCTTTATCTGCTTGCAGAAGCATTCTTTAATAAAAATATTCCCAGCTCCAAATTGACCTGAGACTCTGGATTTTTACCTTTTGTTAGAGGCAGCATCCATCAGAGTTAATTGCCTCAGATTCTTGAAGTTCCCAGCCATAACCAAAGTTAATATACATTCCTCAAAATTATAGAGTGAAATTTGGCATTTCTGAGTGTTTCTTTTGAATGAGTGATCAGCATTGTCCTGGGACTTTTTTTTCTTTCTTTCTCAGTGATAGGAATAGAATTCAAGTTCACACATATGATGAGCATGAGTCATATCAATAAACAACACCCAAAAATTGCTTTTAATAGGCTGAAATGGTCAAATCAGTTGCACCTTTTCAGTTTTCTCTTCAGTGGCTTCTATAGTCACGCTCTCTAAAGTCTCATATGCAACCTGAGAGTCAAGGCAGCCTTGAATGTCACCAAGCCCTTGCAGTCCTAGTGTAGTAGAACACACAGTGACAGGGACAACAGCTATCAGTCCTTATGTTTTCTGGACATCTCTAGGATTCCAGGACTCCAGCAATGTAGACATTCTGATCTAAAGAGCTATGTCCAGAGAAAATGTGTGGATAACGTTCTGCTCTCTTGTGAGTTGGTGTACTGGGTTGTCTAGAACTAGACCGCCGGCAAGTGTTGATCAGCCACTACAGCCTGGGAAGCATGCTTGTCCCTGGTTATGGGGAGGGAGTCTCCTCTCTGTGAACAGCCTCACCCTAGGGCTGCCTTGTCTTAAGACCTTAGCTGTTGTTCCTGAAGCTCCTCTGGGCTTACTCTCTTCCTCCTCGCATCTCCTGTCTCCTAAATAATAGCAGTAGAAGGGCTCCGTGTATCACAGGAGGGTTAAAAGGCCTCTCCCTCCACCTCACTTTCCTTGTTTCAATTCAAGGTTCGTCACATCCAGCTGGGTAAGAACAATGCTTCTGAACATCTGTGTGGGAGGACATTCGTACTTAATCTTAGAGTTTGGGGAGAAGATCATGTAAGGCTTATGCTGATTAGGAAAAAATGCCTCTCCAAATGCATGTTCATCTGGGATCCACAGATGTGAACTTACTTTGCAAATCCAATCAAATTAAGATGAGGTCTTATGGAAGTAGGGTGGGACCCAAGCCCAACATGACTGGTTCCCTTATGAGAGGGGAACTTAAAAACGCATACATAGGAAGAGTGCCACGGGAAGAGCCACGGGAAGATGACAACTTTGCTGTGGCTCTTCTACAAGCTAAGGAATGTCAAAGATTGCTAGCAACCACCAGATCTGGGTGAAAGGCATGAATTGACCATCTCTGAGATCTCCAGAAAAGCCCGACTTACTGCCCACCTGGAGTTACAACTTCTGGCTTCAAGGATGGTGAAAGAGTAAAAAGCCATTGACAGAAACCACCCAGCTTGAGATGATCTGATGCTGCAGCCTGAGAAATTACTATACAGGGTTAGAACTGTGAGTAAATGTCAGTGGCCTTAAAAATAAGGCCCTTTACCTTCTCAAGTTGTCTATATTATAAAATGAAATGGCAGAGACTGGGCATGAGCTAGAAAGATTCCTATAACATTTTGATCATCTTAAGTCAGTGGTAAATGAGGACTATATGGCTATTTTTATCTGTCATTCCTTATAGAGACTGAGGCTTTTTCTCTAATCCCTTCTAGTAAGAATGAATATTTTGTCTGTCATCTTCTGGCAGATGGTGCTAGACAAGACACATGTTTGTTCTGTATCTGCGAGTGCAAGGGGTACAATGGACCATCTGAAGTCTGGATCGGATCTACTCCTCCTTCAATTGTCAATGCACTCTGGACGTTCATACCACAACTTTGTTCTTCCTTCATCTCCCTTTACCTTCTCAAGTTCTAGCCTTGTGGAAGGAGTGAAGAGAGACTGGTACACATCATGGCTCCAAGACCAGATGGTTTACATGCAGTGCCAAGTCTGCTTAAGAGTTCTTACTAGTCTGCCCGAGGGCCTGGAACACTCTTTCCATTGGAGCCTTTCTTTGGCTTAGAATCCCAATAGGAGAGATTTAACATATGAATACACTTAGCAAATCACTAAAATGATAAGTCAGCTGAGAGTAAAAATTAATATAGTCACTTGGCAAATTGTTTGGCAGTGTCTCCTATATCCTGAGTTCCAACAGTACAACATATGCATGCAATAGAACTGTGTTCACTGTTCAACAAAAGACATGTGAAATTGTGCTCATGGCAAAAACTTTCATAGCTCTCAATGTAGAAAGAACCTGAGTGTTCTCCTGGAATGGGGCGCATAAGTCTATTGTGAGATGTTAATCCAGAGGCAGGCTCACTTTATTTAAAAAGAGGTTTATTTACATCATAGTTTGGGAGACTGAAAGTCTAAGATTGGGCAGTTCTGCCGTCAGTCTCTGGTGACATCCTACTTGCAGCCTCATGACGGGGCATGTACAAAAGGAAATATTACATCGTGAAACCAGACAGCGATTAGGGGCTGGCCTCACTCACATGGTGTCACTGATATTGAGAGAGGGCAAGAGTTTTGTGGGACTTGCCTTAATCCCTGCAAAGGTTGGCTCCCCCAAAGGCCTAGGGATTGGGCCCCACCTCTCAAAGATGCTGTGCCATCCCCCAATGCCTCTGCCCTGGAAACAAAGCTTCCAATCTGAACTCTTGGTATGTGTGTGGGAACCACATCCAAGTCTTGGACGATTATGGAAGCAAGTTCCTGAGGAAGGCAGTTCAGTGGAAGGCAGAGAGTGGAGAGAGCCCAGTGGAGAGGCCCAGGCAAGGTGGAAAAGACAGTTGAGATCAGAACTGAACAGCGAGTGCAGGCAGCGAGCTCAGTGAGCTCCAGACCCGAGACTAAGGACACAGCTCTGCTTCCCGACTTGTGAGGGAAGCCCGTGGCTCTGAGTGAAGAGGGCTGTGTTTGTCCAATTTTTTTCTTATTTATTTTTATTCTTTGACAGTTTCATACATAAACACAATAAATTTATGTCATTTTTCAACTCTTGATCCTACCCTACCCCCCTTTTCACTGCAAACCTTGGTACTGTCTTCCTCTTACTTTCATGTCTTTTGGCGTGTGTGGACCACTGTGTTTATCTGGGTTGCCTATATTGGCATGTGGTTCATCACTTGCCGAACATGGATGATATATTAGTGGGTAGACCACGGAGGAAAGTAGCTTCCCTTTGTCCCATCCAGCATTAACCTTCAATAGTCTCTCAGGGCCTCTTGAGATCCTCTTGAAAGCTTCTTTCACCCTTCTGTGATGCTATGTTGATAGGTCTCTTGTTCAGGCCCCTTGATGAGTAAGTTTATGAGTACAGCAACCCTGTTATGTATAGATGATACTGTCTGCTCGAACCCCACTCTACCTCTAACTCTTACAGTCTTACCACCCCCTTTTCTTTGATGGTCTGGGGGGCGGGTTAAGATGTCCACAGTCTCTGCAGTTGGCCAGCTATGTTTCTCTGTATTAGACATTGTCCATTACAAAAAGGAATCTCCTTAGTCAAGGGCTGAGAGTTAACTCTAATCTATGGTTAAAATGATAAGTGTTTCGATGGCAGTTTGACATCATGGACTAGGTATGAGCTACCTACTGAGAAGCAGTGTCCAAGTCTTTGGCTCTAAGTACCAGCTTAGGAATGCTTCGCCAGGTGCACGGTGACTGAGGCCTGAGGATGAGGAATTCAAGGCTGGCCTGAGCAAAGAAATGTGTTGATTACTGATATCACTAAAGGACACTTGGTCAGCTTAGACACAAGAGGAATTCCTTGCATGAGGCACACATCCTCAAAAGTACAGAGTAACTGGATTTGTTTTTATCCTCTCTGAAGTTTCTTTTCCTGAGCTGTTAAGAATGTACGTAACAAAATCTGAAATAGGCGTAGGTAGAAGTCGTTGACCATGAACCGGGAGACAGGTGAAGAGCTGACCTTTGAAGTCACTGTACTGGAGGTGTGTGTGTGTGTGTGTGTGCGTGTGTGTGTGTGTGCGTGTGTGTGCGTGTGTGTGCGTGTGTGTGCGTGTGCGTGTGTGTGTGTGTGTGTGTGTGTTGGTCCGTGTGGGTCGGTCCATGTATGTGTCCATCTGTGTGTATTTCTGCGTGTGTATGTGTGTGTGTGTCTCTGTGTGTGTCCATGTGTATTGCTGAGTACTGAACTAAAAGCCTCACACATGCTGGGCAAGTGCTGTACCACCGATCTATCCCCCCAGCTCCTGTAGACGACCTTTGAGAAAACTTGTCTCCGTCTTAATAGTAGAGAAGAGACGGAGAGGGAACCTCCGCCGTTATGGTTCACGTACATTGAAAACATGAGTTACTCTGCTGGGGCATGGAGCTGCTTTCAGAATGTGACACATAAGCACCCAGATCAATGAATTTCACGCTGTGGACATGCCTGAAGAGGCAGACATAGGCTTTGACGTCGTTCGGAGTCTTGGTGCACTCATCCGATAAGACTCTCCCCATATGGGGAGAGACGTGCACGGCAGCCACCGCGAGAGTGGAGGGGCATAAATCAGAACAGCTTTGTTCTGGTTTTTGCAGAAAATGATGGGTTTTCCTGAGCAAAAAAAAAAAAAAGTGCTGAAATATGCTTACATGGAGTTCTGGAGAGGAAAGAAAAACAAGATAGTTAAGTGGTTTGGAATGAACCAAAGATTATACAGGAAGTGTTATGCCATATTTTATAAGAATGGTGGTGTGCCCGTCATTCGCGTCTGACTTCCTTTACTTATCTGAAAGAAGCGAGAAGCATTAAAAGTGTCACGTGCAGACAGTGAGTTCTAAGGCATGTTGGGCAGGGACATTAACATTTTGGGTGGCTTGATGTAAGAGGAAGATGTATTTTCAGAAGCTGCATTGAAACCGTTAGGCTGACAATGAACTTCATAAACATGTCCAGCTGGATTTTTGCTACTTTATCACCTGAAATGTAGCAGAGTGAGTCAGAAGTAATCTAATACATATTGCCACTCCATCAAGTCCACTGTCACAGTGGGTCAGGGATTTAATGATACTGACCAGATTTTACAAGTATTGGGTTCGCTTGGCCCATTAATAATATTTAGGGTGTGTAGTAACCACAAACGAAGTTACGGTGGCGAGGTTTGTAATAATGAGCCCTTGGGCCTGATCCTCCTTCTGGCTGTGCTTTGCATATAGGATTACATAATTGGCTAGAGAACGTATAATGGTTTGGATGTAATAATGGCAGAGCCTGATGTGCTAGTGGTCTTTCACTCTCTGAAAACCAGATTCATCCAAAAACGTTAAAAACCAAATAAATATTCCTTCGAGTGATTATTGCATTCCAGTTGTCATCTGGCTTGTAATGACTGCTTTTCAGTGTTCAGTGATGGCTCAAGCACGAAATAAATCGTGTCCCCATCCTCGGTGTCAGCGCGGGCATTAGAGACCATAAACCATCGTCTGCCTCGCCTGTCAGTCTCACCAAAGTCCTCAGCCCCGGCTGACATAAACCTGCCTCTCTAGCCCCAGTGGTCACCAGGCACACATTTTATGCTTGCGTTTTCCTGAAACAGATGAAAGTGATTATAAATTACAAGGGCTCCTTTGATAGGATCTTTTAATAGCCATGCTATTTTTTTTTGATGGAGACGGCAAGGAGCACCGGGCAGGAGGTGGGCGAGAGGTGGGCAGGTCCTCCTGACCCCTCCAGAGGCATGCCCCGGGTGGTTGTTGGTTCCCCAACTCAGTCCCAGACCCAGGTCTCCCACGTTGCTCTGTCGGCCCTCCCTCTGTTCACCCACTGGGAAAGAATGTTCGACATCCGAGCTATTCTGAGCAGCATCCTGATGTCTCATTTCATGGGTTCTCTTCACACTGCGGTGACCGTGAGCTGCTAACTCTCATACCTCGGCTGTTTGTCTTGGCAGCTCCCCCTGTTTTGCTAACTGGGCAGAAACAGGCCAAAGCAGCCTCCCCTGCACACGAGGGAGCGAGGTGCCATCTGTCATCCTCCAGTCAGGGGGGCGCCTGGCGGAGGCCTCTGGACGGGGCCATAGGGTTGCCCGTCCTTCATCCTCTCTGAGCCACGACGACAATGCTGAAGGGAGATTTTACACAGCCTTTTGGAGAAACTTTATGCAAAAAATACATGAGGGTTGTCAGGGATGAGTCAGCAGTGAATAGCTGTGGGCAGGGGGAGGAGGAAGAGGATGCTATGACTGCTCCCTGCTCTGGCCATCCTTTTGGAAGCTTTTGGATTCAAGGTCTGTTCTGGCCCCTTCCTGCCCATCGCGTGGAAGGAGTCTCTCTGGGTCGTGATCCACTTAGCACCACTCCGGTGCCTACTCAGGGGAATTCAGAAATTATAAATAAATACAATTTCATGAAAACAGATGAATATCACATGATACCAAAGGGAAGAATGAGCTCAGGAGCAGACAGTTTTCATGCAGACAGCTGATGGAGAGTAGACTGGTCCAAGGTCACACAGAATCTTTCAAGGCAAAGAGAAAGCCTTTGGACAGCATCTAAAGAAATCAAAGAAAGAAGATACTCCATGGGTGCCACTTGCCGTGACTGGCCCCCAAATCTCAGCTTTGTCCCTTAGTCAATGGTCCTAGGAAGGGCTCAGCCTGACCTTGGCCCAAGCAGGAATGAGCCAAACAGACCTTGAATCAAAACTGAGCTAGGACTGAGTTGATGGTGAGAAGGAGAAAAAAATAAGGCATTATGTCAAAATATTTGTCTTTGAAGTATTTGGCTGGAAGGCTCTATCTTTGGAACACACGTGAAACTGCAAGGGAATTCAATCCACATCAATATCACTGCAGGAAAAAAATGTCACTAAAGATCTGAACTAATGATAAATAAAAGAGGAAAAACATTGCTTTGGAAAGCTTATATAATAAGGAAAATTACGTTTTTTAAGCAAAAGCCACTGAGAAGTATGAAATGAACCAAGTGAGTCATTCGTCTCTGTGTCTTCGGATGGGGCTGCCCTAGCAGGACTCCCTCATCCTCTGGTGCCAGGTCGCGGGCTCAGATCCATTTGCCATGTGGGATAATAATAGCTTTGATCCTCTACTGCCTGCTCAAGAGGTCTTAGAGAAGCTATTTAACTCTTCCAAGCTTCTGGAGGTTCACCTAAGAGAAGGAATTGCCTTTTAGAGTTCCCGTGATCCACGAGGAACCACCTTGGGCAATTGGTTTTGCACTTCATAAGAGATTCTGCTTTTTTCTAATTAGAGGAAAAGGAAAGCACTGTGCAACAAAGGGCCGCTTTCTTCCTCTCTACCTCTCCCATCAGAAGCTCTGCCTTTCCAGAGGCAAAAAAGCTCTTCACATTTCCCCTCATAGCATATTTCAATATTGAATACCACTGATATCCAGAAAGTGTTATTACATGCATAAACCCAATGTTTTCCCATTTGGTGGCACTGAGCGTGGGAGTTTTATTAATACCCACAGTGTAGCTGCATACAATTACTAGCCTGGGGATTTGTAGCAGAGGAAAATTACATTTCGACATGGGAGGATGAGGAATGTTCCCAGGTATGGAGTCTGCTGGCCAGGCTCTGGAAAGCGTCATCTTGGGTAAAGTGCATGTGAGGGATGTTGGGTCCCAGCGCAAGAACATCACTTGACTGGGTTCAGCCCCGGCTTTAAACCATCCTGGATGTTGTTCTTTTGCTCTGTCCTGGCTTGTGCTGCCTCATCATCCCTTGCGGCTGTGGCGTTCATGGGGGAAGGGGGAGCTGGCTTTCCAGTGCAGGAACTGCCACCTCTGCCCATGTCATTTTTCAGATGATTTAGTCTCTCTCCACACAAAGACACCCCTCCTCTCTGATTCAGCATGCTACTTGAGGCAAGTCCCAGGTCAAGCTCTAACTAAAGAGTCAGCTGACATTGTTGCTTGTTAAACGGGAGCAATGGCATGTTGCTGAGGACACGGGGAAGAATCAGAGCAGAAAACCAGCTCATTTCTACACTTCTCAGCCCTTCTCTGTGGTGTCCTGGGGCTCTTGTCTGTGGCAGTACTTACTGTTTATACCAATGTTCACAAGGGTCTAGTCACATATTAAAGGACTGGTCTTCAGCTTGGCCCTATTGGGAAGTGGTAGCACTTTGGAAGCTGGGGATTTGTGGGTCACTTTGGTTACCCTGAACAAAAGAGGGGTGAATCTGAGCCTTACAACCCCACAATTATGAGGTAAACACTCATAAAGTTAAATATGTTACACTTCAAGCACTTTTTAAAAATTCTAATAATATATTGTCATTTTTCCAAATGATTTTTCTTCCTCTATGCAGCACAGTCTCACAAGCAGAAGGTCTGAATTCGTATCCCAGGTCCCACGTAAAAATGCCAGGCAGAAATGGTGGCAGCCCGCACTTCTGACCCTGGTGGCCAGAGCCTGGGAAATCCCAGCATAAACAAGAAGGAGGTAGAAGCAATCCAGGATGATTCCTGAAGTCATCCTGTTCCTCCATAGGGACATACAGTGCACTCTGATATACACACATACACACACATGGAATAAATAAAAATTATTGTTTTTTATAATAAAAACATATTTTAGACAGGGCAGGGGACAAGCAGAAGAACATAGGCGTGTTTGCTGGGACATGTGTGTAAAGCCAGAGGATAACCAGTAGAATTCCTTCTCTCTTTTTACTATGTAGCTCCTGGGATTAAACTAAGATTGGTAGGTTTGCATCCAGGCACATTTTACCCACTGAGTTATCTAATCGACCAAAGAACTACAATTTTTTAGAAACCTACAAAATGATGAACTGCATAAAATCAATAAAAATAGTATCTTTCTTACTTCATTATCTAATCCACCTCTGTATTTCTTTATTCCTTGCAGTTTTGGGTTCATAATCTTTGTCTTTTTTAAGGAACAGAATCTGTATTAGTGTTTCCACAGTAATAATGCTAAACCAACTCAGGATTTCCTCTGTTACAGTTGATTGACATGTTTCTTGTTGATTGGAAATTTTCTTTCAGTTTTGTTTGTTCATTTTGATGACATGTAAACCTCAGTGTTGCTATTATGTTTTGAATAGCATCTGTCTGTTTTTTTTTTCATGTATAAGTTATAAGATTTAGAAAACTTCTATAAACTGGCTGTGCGTGTGTGTGTGTGTGTGTGTGTGTGTGTGTGTGTGTGTGTGTGTGTGTGTATTTACTGAGGAGCATGTCTGGATTGTGAGATGACCTGTGACCCTACAGCCTGTGGTCACTATGATGGTGATCAGCAGAATGGGTTTTGTGAGGCTATTCTTGGAAGCTGTGATGGTAGCAATGACATGAGTATATTCAGAAAAGGTGGGAACCACAGCAATATAACCAAACCTATGTATATTCTATTCTCCATTCACTTTGACTCGAGGCCTTGGAGCGCCATGTCAAGGGTGGTCACACAGACACAGACACACACACACAGACACAGACACACACACACACACTCACACACACACACACACACACACACACACACACACACACACATACACACACACACACATCTTTCTTCAAAGTTCTGGATTCCAGGTCTGCTCCCACCGTGATAGTCAACTCAGGGGCTCTGCTCAGACTCCCACCTCTTCCCAGGAGCTGGCAGATGGCGTCAAGGAAGCCGGGCAGCAAACAGATCATTTTCTATTTCTGGAACCTGACTGTGTAACACTTACATCCTTTTGTTAGCAGCAGTGGCTCAAATGATTACGACAGCATGCTTGCCATACGCAGTGCACATAAAAAAGTAGCGGGACATCTTAGGAAGTAAGTTTTGAACAGACATCAGCTGAAACAACTCTACCAACAGATGCAGAGTGGGACAAGATGACTCAGCACATAAAAGTACCTGTTTGCCTACCTGGCAACTTGAGTATGATTCTAGAGCTCATACTGTGGAAGGAGCAAACCAACTTCCAAAAAAGTTGTCCTCTAATCTCAAACTATCTCTTTCTTTTTCTCTTTCTCTCTGTTTCACATAAATAAGTTTTCTCTCTGTTTCACATAAATAAGTTTTCTCTCTGTTTCACATAATAAGTTGCTTTTTATAAAAAATAAAAAAACAATATATCTACACTATTTTAGTAGAAATATAAAAGTTAATAGGGGTTACTGACTATCTGACTGTGTTCAGAGACCTACAGGATAATGTTCAGAAGTTTGAAGACAGGGAAGAATACAGCGTATGTTACCGAAATGAAAGATATATTCCAAAATATAATAATTAAAATTATGAACTCAGTGGATGGACTTCATAAATTGGAACTTAGGTTAAAAGAAAATAGAATGAAACAGAAAGATGAAGAGTGGAAATATATAGAAGGCTATGAGACCAAGAATAAAAAGGGTATAAGGGTATAGTATAAAGGTCCAGTATCTGAAAAACAGGAGAAAATACACACTAGAGATGGTGGGAGTGTAAGGATACAGGAAAGCAGGTGGTTTCTCCTGTTACACTCTCTCAACACAGGACACTTTTTTTTCTTTTTCTAATTTTACAAGCATATTGAGTACTTATCTCTGCTTCTCTCCATCTCTCTCCCTCCCATTCCCCTCCCTTCTTTTCTTCAATCCATCCACTTCCTCCTAGCAGACAACAATTACAAAGCTTTACAAGGACAATACAAAAACACAACCAATAAGAATATTTGGAGATCTAATTTTAAAATCAATATTGTATAAGTCTTTTTAAATTAGTATGATTGCAAATTCTTCAGAAAAGATGAGTGGATGATAAAGGATTTAAAATACTTTATGACAGAATTTTATAGAAAGCTTAGCAATTGACAAGACAGTCTAGTTATGAGTGTGTAACAATACAGTAGGAACATGTGAATTCATTAACAATTTTAGTCAGAACACACCAGCTTAGAGGAATGTTCTCTTAAGTTTTACACTGTAGGACGTTTGTGTACCTGAACAATATAAATGCATTCAACATATAAAGAGCCAGCATAATTAGCACATGGCTACAAAGAAGTCCTTTAAAATATGCAATAATTTAGGTTCTTTATTTGAAGCAAAGCTTAGAATCCTTCGCTCAGCAAAGTCATAGGTCTAAAACACTGGAAAACCCCCAAACCTCAGACCTTTTACAAATTTAGGGAACAATGTTAGTATACATGCAGGCTCATTTCACCAACGCATCTGATATATACAATACCAATGGCTGTAGACTGGTGTCTCACACAGCATGACAGCTCATAGATTTCTGTTGAATAGCATTGGTTAAAAATAACAAAAATAACAAATTTTTCCATTTCCCAAGTCAATAGTCCAAATGTAATATATATATATATATAATATATATAATAAACTTATGTGTATGTTTAAAGAAAGAAAGAAAGAAGTTGTTGATCACTTTGCATGCATTAAACATATATGAATTTAACTTTGCACACTTTTGCAGACAATATAGACAAAATTTAGATACACGTCTGCACTGATTTCTAGAAATACCTAAGGCACTAAACATAATAGAATCATCTCAAAATAATGGCTAAGTTTATAAAGTTTATAAAATAGTGATTTAAAATGTTTTAACATAAAAATACTTAAATGAATTTTGCTTTTGCTAAATATAACTTTCCTAAGTAGTTGAAAGCCTAAAAAACTTGAGAAGACATAGCAATTGTCTTAATAAAACATAAAATCTCATCCTCTAAGGCAGTTTCTTTGTCTAAATGTTACTATGAGCAGAACAATGTTTTAAAGAGAGCATTGTTACTCTGGTTCTAGTTTTACATAGGCACATAAATTTTGACCTTGGAAAATCTCTTGTATAAATTCACAGATTGAAATGATTTTTAGACAATAGCATTAATGACTATAAATAAACTTAAAACCTGTACATAAGTGGACTCACCTATGTGACAGTCATATTTAATAAGAGTTATAAGCTAAACACAGAACCTTAATGAGCCCTTATTATGTTAAAAGTCTGACCAAATGAATAGGAAACACAAAACATTAAATTCTGGTTTTTTTAAAGCTGACCTTTTGAAAATTTTACTAAAAGTAGAGCAATATTCCAAGAAAGTAAAATTGCTTTGAATATAAAGCACTATAAAAAGTTCTCACAGATAAACATTCTTGTTAGTCAACCTAATGACATAAATATTTTCTTATAAGATATACTTTTATAAGCCTCGTGTAAACTTATATCTTTATTCCAGAAAAATTATGAATGTAATTATAGACATAATCACTGTATGGTCATTACTACATAACAAATCTGAAAGGAAAAAAATCAAAATTCTCATGACATTTTTACCATGTTGCATCTGTAATATGTTTACATAGCATTATGTTATATCATTTACAGTATAAGAACATTCTGTTACAAACATAAATATTGGGTTTAATTGTTCAACGAATACAGAGACTCTGTAACTTTGTCTATTTGTGAACATTGCTAATTTTATCTTGAGAATTATACAACATATATACATACCACCTTTATTACTTCTCCACTTGCAGTGATAAAATATTGGTGAAAGCGCCTTAAGGAAGGAAGGGCTTATTTTGATTGAGGTTACAGTCCATCATTGTGGGGAAGAATCTGCAGCAAAGGGCTGGAGGCAGCTGGTCACATTGCATCTGAGTCAGGAAGCAGAGAGTGAATAATGCTTATGCTCAGTTCGCTTTCCCTTTTCAAGAGTCAAGGATCTTAGTCCAGGGAATGGTGTCACCCACAGTGGGTGGGTCTTCCCACGGCAATTAACCTAATCATGATAATCCCCAAAGACATGCCCAGAGGCCTGACTTCCAGATGATTCTCGGTCTCATCAATGTATCAACACTAACCAATCTCACCCATATCAAATCAAATCAGAAACTAAAATATCTATTCTTGTAGCATCATTTATAACGAATATATTGTCTATTAGCATGGATTAATGTTGAGTGACAATTCTACCATTTCAGTTACAAAAGTAGCTCTTTCAATGCTGACAGCATGTATGTGTATAATCCAAAAGGAGCAAAGCCTAGATACTGTACGAAAGTGACTCCACATATAGGTCAAATCTAAAATTAATCTTTAAATACTTACATTTTAAATTTACCTAGAGCAAAACAGTTTCAAAGTTTTCCAAAGATTTAGCAAAAGTATATTTTGATAATTAATATTAGTTATATTTTTGTAAGACATAATAACAGTCTTTTTATCTATGCAGGTAAAGTACTATACAAACATATTCAGATCCCAAATGTTAATCCTTTTAGAAATTATGTCTCCTGTAATTCTCATTGTGAAAAGGAAGTTTAATATAAAGATCTTTAGTAAACATTTTATATGTGTCACAGTCACAACAAAAATCTCACATTCATCAAATACACATATAAAGAGATTCCTAGACAGTAAACACACAATAATCTAGTAAAACTTTAGCATACATTAAAGGAATTTTATCATCTCATTTTCTTTTACCCTGGATTATTGAAAAAGTAATAAATGTAATTTATTTCTAAAATCTATTTTGGAAGAATTTTTATCAAAATCTGTATAGCTAATGTAAAACTTTATAACTTAATAAAACTTATCTTATAAGTCAATGAATACTGTTTTGTATAAACAAACCATGCTTTTAAGAAAAGTATTTTAGATGATTATTTTCTGTCTAAAATACTAGCTTTAAAAGATCAGATATTTCAATGCTGCACTTAAAACATCTTAACAATTTATGAAACATATTTAACAGATCCCACAATACCACTTTTATAAGTTTCAAGAAGTTAAAAGTACTTAAGTTTATAAGGCAGTATAGATTTATCAACCTTGGAAAAGATAGCTAAATTCAAACTGGTTGCTTTTTGCAATGAATTATGATTATCTTTTACTTAAGTGTATGTTGGAAATCATTTTGTTATGTCACTCACAAACCTGCAGCAATTTCTTTCAAACTCAGTTTCCAGAATTAACATTCCAAATCGCCAGAACTGAACAATCCCACCAGTAAGCTCAAAGGTAACATTTCGATGTTACCATTTTTTTTTTAGTTAAGTCCTTGTATAACAATTTTTTTTCAAAATTCTACAGTTAACTTTTAAATGTCTGATTTAGGTTAACTGTTTTTTTTTTTCAAAAGAAGGGGGCAGAAAAGTAAGAGAAGCAGACAGGCCAAAGTATCAGCTCATATATCTTAACATAGTCCAAAATCATCCTGCAAACACTTGAATTCATCTTTACACACACACACGCACACACACACAAACACACACACACACACATGTTTCAAATTAGGCATGCTAAGAGTAGTAATTTTAATGTGCAATGACCCCCAAAAATGCAAAAGTAAGTTGACTGCAGGTGCATTATTCAATTGTTTTCAGGAACTTTAGGGGCAGATTAAGTTTTGCCTTGTGTTAGTTTAGACACAAAATGACACCTGAAACTAATTATACTAATTCCAAGTGTGAAGTTAGATAAATCATTAAAGTTTACAAGAGAGTGTTCAGCAAAAATTTTCCCTAGAGGAAACCAAGACAGTACAGAGTGAATATTTATTATGGTTGCACTAATTAAAATCGGGATCCGCTCAACACCCTTGTTTCTCCCTGTTTCTTGATCCCTTCCTTACAATTACCTGCACAATCCAAGCTTTCCTGTCATGTAGAAGATGACCGAGCAGTTCAACATAACTCTGGATTTGCTCAAAAGTGCTCCTAGAGACAAGGCTTGTCTCTGTTCATGTGACATATCAACAGAACTGCGATGGCATGGAAGAGCCTGAAAAGACAAGAAACCCACATTTCCGGTCACATAAATTTCAGAAATTCAAATTTATTTAGAAAGAACAGGGTCATAGTTTGAATGTGAATTATCTCCCACTGACTCATGAATTTGCATATTTGGGTCCCCTTTTAGAAAGTAGAGGAGTATTTAGGAGGGAGTTAACCATTGAGATCAGGCCTTAAGGTTTGATAACTTGGACCTACTTCTTTTTTCTCTCTCTTTCTCTCTCTCTCTCTCTCCTTCCGTTAAAATGACAGCCTTCTGTTCCTGTTACCATGCCTTCTCTGACTGCTGCCATGTGTTCCTCACCATGATGAACTCTATCCTCTTTGGAACTGTGAGCCAAAATAACAAATCCTTTCTTTCCTTGCCTGGGTCAGAGCATTTGAACAGAACAAGTAGTAACTGGAGTAGAACCCAAACAACTCATAGAACCTCCAAACTGACAAAAGGAAAGACCAGCCCTGAGGTGCACTGATCAGGGAGAGTAATGAAGGGCCAAACTTCAAGACTCCCACAGTCCTAAAACTTATTTCTCTGCTTCACCCGACAGAGACAGAAAACTGGCCAAAGTGGAAATATTTTCTAAAAAATTCCTTAAATAAAGTGACCCCCAATGCTCTGTGGGCCATTTAGTCTTTCCTCTCTCTCAGGGGTCAACTTGCTATGAAGGGCTTGGTATTCAAAGTGCGTTTTTACTTCTGGATGGCTCACCAGAATTTTTAGAGAGAAACTCTGGTCCCTAGAAGCCATGAAAAGCTACGCTTGGTCATCTGTTTATACTTTCTTTAAATGTCAGCTGAAGACCAACTGTCTCCTCAAATGAGTCAAATATCAGTGACTATGATTCTGAAACACAGATTCAGGTTGTCCCAAATTCCATGTGCTCCATTGTGATAATAGTGTCCTCAGGGATTTGTAATGGCAGAACAACAACAACAAAAAAACCCTAAATCAAGGCACTTTTCAAAAACATTAGTGAAAACATCAGGTAGGCAGGTTGTAGAAGAGAAAGGTAATTTCTGTTACAGGCTGTGGTGCTATCCGATCACATTCTTAGCCTTGGGGTTAGTGCAAAACCAGGAGCTTGCTTGTACATGCCAAAGAATTAACCTAATGGTTACAAGGGTTTTAAGTGTCACACAGAGGTGGTAATAAATGGCTATTAATGGGTGAAAGATGGCCTCAGATAATCTGGCTCTGGACTGCAATATTCCAAATCTCTCCACAACATTGATGCTTTAATCAGCCAATCAGCCTTGCAGGGGCAACTTCTTTCCAGGACTTTAGATTCATATACAAAATCTTAAAAATAGGCACTTTGCCCTCTCTATTGCTGCTGTTTTCTTCAGCACACATTTTTCTTTTTTTTTTTTTTTTTTTTTTTTTTTTTTTTATTAAAAATTTAATTATACATTTTAAAATTTTTTACCAGTTCCCTCCCTCCCCCCTCCCCTTCCCCCAGTGTCTCCCCCCCAATTCCCAGAGAGTCCTTTATTGTGTGCGCCTAACTCTCCACTGGGTCCTCCTCTCCGATGACATATAAGGACCCAGTGGCATTTCCATAAGCCCTTTCTCTTGTTCCCCTTAATCATAAGATTACTACTATGGCTGTCAATCCCTTGCCTCCAGGGGTCTCGGTGCCCTTAACAGATGCTAGACTTTATGAGGGCAACAGTGCGCTGGACATTGCGCAGGGCATGCAAAGTTCCATTATGATTGCTTTGGCCCCAACTATTGTTGAGAATCTTGCAAATCGTTGCTCCTCCCATCCTTTTGCTCTTACAATCTTACCGCCCCCTCTTCCGCAAATGTCCCTGAGCTCCAGGATGGGGAGAGATTAGGCTGTCCTAGTTCTATGTGATTGATATAGAGTCTCTGAAGTTCTGGATTGTGGTTTGTTGATTTTCTTTTGCAGTTTTTCTGCTCCTGCAATTCCCTTCACTCCATTCTGCTGGGCACTGTATGTCACCCCCTGGCCAGAGACAAAAAGCTGTTAAACTGGAGTCTTGTTGTAATAGCACATTCAAGGGTAGATGTAATAAGAGTAGGAAACCTCACTGAGGGCGGGGTCCATTACCCATTTGCACAATGATTACTTTTTATCTGCTAGACTATATGCCCTCCCCTTCTGGTGAGATCAGGAAAGAACGTCTGTGAACTTAACCAGGTTTCTCATTACTTACTTGCAGACCTTGATGGAGGCCTATTTTCTCTGCTGTAACATGGTCTCCTCTCTCCTTGTTTCTGGTGTGGCCCTCCTAACCCATCTCTCTTGTTCATAATCCTTGCAATTACTGTGTTACATAGGTTTACTTTTGAGTGTCCCAATGTGGGCTGGGCGAGTTTGGTACTAGGAGCCACCTATTAGGGAGTACATACGGCGCTTAATTTTCTGGGTTTGGGATACTTCACTTAATATAATTCTTTCTAATGACATCCATTTCCCAGCAAATTCCAGTAATTCATCATTTTTGATGGCTGAGTAGTACTCCATTGTATAGATGTACCACAGTTTCCTTATCCACTCGTCAACTGTTGGACATTTAGGTTGATTCCATGACTTTGCTATTGTAAACAGTGCTGCTATGAACATGGTCGAGCTTGTGCTATCGAGGCGAACCTCTGCTGCTTGGGGGGTTATTCCCAAAAGTGGGATAGCAGGGTCATACGGCATTTCAATCTTTAATTTCTTTAAGAATCTCCAGACGGCTCGCCAGAGTGGCTGTATGAGCCTGCATTCCCACCAACAATGTAGGAGAGTTCCCCTCTCCCCACATCCTCTCCAGCATTTGTCGTTGTTTGTACTGTGGATTTTTGCCATCCTGACCGGGGTGAGATGATATCTCAGGGAAGTTTTGATTTGCATTTCCCTGATGGCGAAGGAAGTGGAGCATTTTTTAAGATAATTGTTAGACATTTTAATTTCATCCCTGGTAAAGTTTCTTTGAAGTTCCAGGGCCCATTTTTTAATTGGGCCAGTGTTTTCCTTGGAGTTTAATTTTCTAAGTTCTTTGTGCACTCTGGACAGTAGAGCTCTGTCAGATATGTGGTTAGTGAAGATTTTCTCCCATTCTGTGGGTTGCCTTTGAGCTCGTGCGACAATCTCTTTATCTGAACAGAAGCTCTTTAATTTCACAAGATCCCAACTGTTGAGAGTTGGTAGCAGTGACTGTGCCATTGGATGTCTGTTTAGGAAGTGTTGGCCTAGCCCAATCAGCTCAAGGGAGTTCCCTATCCTTTCAACTATGGCTTTTAAAGTCTCTGGCCTGATATCAAGGTCCTTGATCCATTTGGAATTAAGTCTTGTACATGGTGACAAGTACGGGTCCAGCTTTAATCTTCTGCATGTGGAGATCCAGTTTTGCCAACACCATTTGTTGAAGATGCTGTTCTTTTTCCATTGGATTCTTTGGGCCCCTTTGTCAAAGACCAAGTGGCTGTAACTTTGTGGGCTTATATCTGGGTCTTCAATCCTTATCCATTGATCTGTGTGTCTATTTTGGAGCCAGTACCAGGCTGTCTTTATAACTATGGATTTGTAGTATAGACTTAGGTTTGGTATGGTAATACCTCCAGCTGTGTTTTTGTTACTCAGGATTGTTTTTGCTATCCTGGGTCTTTTGTGCCTCCATATGAACTTTGAGATTGTTTGGTCAACTTCTTTGAAGAATTGCTTTGGGATTTTGATTGGTATAGCATTGAATCTGTATATTGCCTTTGGTAGGATGGTCATTTTTACAATGTTGATTCTGCCAATCCAGGAACAAGGGAGGTCTTTCCACCTTCTGGTGTCTTCTGCAATTTCTTTCTTTAGGGTTTTAAAGTTTTCATTGTAAAGGTCTTTTACCTCCTTAGTTAGGTTTATACCAAGGTATTTCATTTTTTTAGGGGTTATAGTAAATGGCATGGTTTCTCTCAAGGCTTTTTTCACTTCTTTCATTCTGGGCATATAGGAAGGCCTCTGATTTTTGCACATTTATTTTGTATCCTGCCACCCTGCTGAACTTCTCAATTAGTTCCAGGAGCTTCCTGGTGGAGTTTTTGGGATCACTCAGGTATAAGATCATGTCATCTGCAAATAGAGATAGCTTGACTTCTTCCTTTCCAATTTGAATCCCTCTTATGTCCCTTTCTTGTCTTATGGCTTCGGCTAAGACTTCAAGTACAATATTGAATAGAAGTGGTGAGAGTGGACAGCCTTGTCTTGTTCCTGATCGAAGTGGGAATGCTTCCAATTGTTCCCCATTGAGCATAATCTTTGCTGTGGGCTTGTTGTATACAGCTTTTATTATATTGATAAAAGTTCCTTCCATTCCTACTGTCTCTAGCGTTTTGATCATAAAAGGCTGTTGGATCTTGTCAAAAGCTTTTTCTGCATCTATCGAGAGTATCATGTGGTCTTGGACTTTGGACTGGTTTACATGATGAATTACATTTATTGATTTGCGTATGTTGAACCAACCTTGTGTGCCGGGGATGAAGCCTACTTGGTCCCCATGAATGATCTTTTTAATATGTTTTTGAATCCGATTTGCTAAGACTTTGTTGAGAATCTTTGCATCTGTGTTCATCAGGGAGATCGGCCTATAGTTTTCTTTTTTAAGTGAATCTTTATTAGGTTTTGGGATTAAAACGATATTAGCTTCATAGAAGGAATTTGGTAGTGTTCCTTCCTTTGCTATTTGGTGGAACAGTTTAAGGAGTATTGGTGTTATTAACTCCTTAAATGTCTTGTAGAACTCTGTGCTGAATCCATCTGGTCCAGGACATTTTTTGGTGGGAAGATTCGAGATTACTTCCTCAATTTCCTTATATGTTATAGGACTATTTAAGTAATTCACAACTTCCTGATTCAATTTAGGTAAGTTGTGTTTACTTAGAAATTCATCCATCTCTTTTGTGTTGTCAAACTTCACAGAGTATAAGTTTTTGAAATATGATGTTATAATTCTCTGGATTTCTTGGGTATCCGTAGTGATAACTCCATGTTCATTTCTAATTTTGTTAATTTGGGTTTCTCTCTCTTGCTTTTGGTTAGTTTAGCTAGGGGTGTATCAATCTTGTTGATTTTTTCAAAGAACCAGCTTTTCGATTTGTTGATTTTTTCTATCGTTTTCTTAGTCTCGATTTCAGATATTTCTCCCCTTATTTTGCTAATCTCTTCTCTTCTACTGCTTTTGGGATCAGATTGCTCTAGTTTCTCTAAAGCTTTAAGCTGCATTGTTAAGTTGTTTATTTCTGATGTTTCCATTTTTTTGATGTGGGCATTAAGAGCTATGAACTTACCTCTTAGAACAGCTTTCATTGTGTCCCAGAGATTTTGGTAAGTTGTATTTTCGTTATCATTCACTTTCAGGAAATCTTGAATTTCCTTTTTAATTTCTTCCTGAATCCAGTTCTCATTCAGCATCATAGTGTTAAGTTTCCAGGAGTTAGTGTATTTTCTCTTGTTTGATGTGTTGTGGATGTCCAGCTTTAGGCCGTGGTGGTCTGATAGGGCACAGGTTAGAATTTCAACTTTCTTGTACATGTGTAGATTCATTTTGTGGCCCAATATGTGATCTATTTTGGAGAAAGTTCCGTGTGCTGCTGAGAAAAATGTGTATTCTTTGGTGCGTGGGTGAAAAGTTCGATAGAGATCTGTGAGGTCCATTTCTTTCAGGGTTTGATTAAGTTCCAAAGTGTCTCTGTTAAGCTTTTGACCTGTTGATCTATCCCATGTAGAGAGGGCGGTGTTGAAGTCCCCAAGAATTATCGTTTGGGGGTTGATTTCTTGCTTTAGACGCTGTAGGGTTTTCTTAATGAATGTGGAGGGGCCCGTATTGGGTGCATATATGTTCAGTATTGTGAAGTCTTCCTGGTGAATTGTACCTCTGACTAAAATGTAGTATCCATCCGTGTCTCTTATAATTTTTTTTGGTTTGAAATCCACTTTGTCTGATAGCATAATGGCTACCCCTGCCTGTTTTCTGCTTCCATTTGCTTGTAGAATTGTTGACCAGCCTTTTATTTTTAGAGCGTGCCTATCTTTTGTGGTGAGATGGGTTTCCTGCAGGCAGCAGATTGATGGATTGTGATTTTTAATCCAAGTTTGTAATCTGTGTCTCTTGATCGGTGAATTAAGTCCATTAACATTTAGTGTTATAATGGAGAAACTATTGTTAATTCCAGACATTTATTATGTTTAGTAGCTTTTATAAGTATATTGCTTCGCTTTTAATGGTGTTATATTTGCCTTCTGTTCTCCTGGATATGCCTGTTTTTTTCTTCACGCTTGAGTATCATTTCTAGCAGTTTTTGAAGGCCTGGTTTGGTGGCCATGTATCCCTTAAAGTTGTCTTTGTGCTGGAAAATTTTTCTTTCTCCCTCGATCATGACTGATAGTTTTGCAGGGTAAATCAGTCTGGGTTGACATTTTTGCTCATTCAATACTTGAAGTATGTCTCTCCAAGCTCTTCTTGCTTTTACTGTTTCGACTGAGAAGTCATTTGTTATTTTAATAGGTTTGCCTTTAAAAGTGACTTGTTTTTTCTCCCTTGAAGCTCTCAGCACCAGTTCTTTATCTTGAATGTGGAGTGTTTTAACTATTATTTGCCGCGGTGTGCTTCTAGTTTGGTCGTATCTGTTTGGGGTGCGGAATGCCTCTTGTATATGAATGGGCCTCTCTTTCTTTAGATGAGGAAAGTTTTCCTTGATGATCGTTTGAAAAATTTCCTCAGGGGTGGTATTTTGAGATTCTTGCTCCGGTATTCCATGAATACGCATGTTAGGCTTCTTCAGGGTGTCCCATATTTCTTGGATATTTCTCTCAAGTATCTTTTTGGCTTTAACAACCTCTTCCATTGAGCTGGCTAGTACTCCCACTTTATCTTCAAGGTCTGAAATTCTGTTTTCTGCTTCATTAGTTCTGTTGATAAGACTCTCTGTGGCGTTCTGGGTTGAAGATAACTTGTCTTTTAGCTCAGTTTTAAACTCTGCTTGAGTTTGTTTTAACTGTTCTATGCCGCTTTTTGTTTCTTGCACTGTTTTTCTCAACTCCTCCAGATGTCTGTTGTGTTCCTCTTCAAAGCGATTGATTCGATTACGTAATTCCTCCCGGATTTCCTCTTTCATAGTATTGAACATGGTAATGATCATATTTTGAAAGTCGTTATCCTGGGTCAGGCTTTCTTGGCCTTTTTCCGCGGGTTTGTTCTTTTTGGAGTCTAACATTATGGGATTAATTTCTTCAGTGGGAGATTTGTTTACTTGAGTGTTGCTTCTCATGGATTTGCACTTTGACTTTGGCATTGTCATTTTAACTCTTAAGATCTCTCAATTTCACTAAACTGAATTATTTGGCCTGGGGTACTGGTGGGCGGGGCCTGAACGGGGACTTACCTAGGGAGCGGGGTGAGGCCCGGGTGGACCGCGTGCGTGTCCCGACTGGCGGAGCGGGGTGGGGCGAAAAGGGAGGATGGGCGCAGGGGGAGGTGCTCCTCGTTCCCTGGGCCCCCGCGCGGCTCCGGCTGGATGGCGGGAGTCGTAGCCGGGTCCCCGTGGGCTGACCTGGGGTCCTAGAGCGCGCGTTGAGGCCCGGCTGGATCTCGCCTACGCGTCCCGACCGGCGGAGCGGGGGTGGGGCGAAAGAGGGAGGCTGCGCGCGTCGGCGTGGAGCTATTTAACCCGAGGGCAGCTGGGGCGGGGCCCGGGCGCAGGGGGAGGTGCTCCTCGTTCCCTGGGCCCCCGCGCGGCTCCGGCTGGATGGCGGGAGTCGGAGCCGGGTCCCCGTGGGCTGACCTGGGGTCCTAGAGCGCGCGTTGAGGCCCGGCTGGATCTCGCCTAAGCGTCCCGACCGGCGGAGCGGGGGTGGGGCGAAAGAGGGAGGCTGCGCGCGTCGGCGTGGAGCTATTTAACCCGAGGGCAGCTGGGGCGGGGCCCGGGCGCAGGGGGAGGTGCTCCTCGTTCCCTGGGCCCCCGCGCGGCTCCGGCTGGATGGCGGGAGTCGGAGCCGGGTCCCCGTGGGCTGACCTGGGGTCCTAGAGCGCGCGTTGAGGCCCGGCTGGATCTCGCCTACGCGTCCCGACCGGCGGAGCGGGGGGTCCAGCACACATTTTTCTACAGAGAGAATAGAAAGATAACGCAGATGTTCTTTTAGCATGGTGGATATAAAATTAATTTTTGGTACTGAAGATTTAAAAAAAAGTGTAAATTTCAACTCAACACTGATCATATGATAGAAAATTTAGAGCAATTGTTGAAATTTCGGAAACTTTTGTCATAACTGTTAAGATTCCAGGGCATTTCATTTTGCCTGTACCTGAATTAAGTGCAAGTATTCATGAACTGACAACAGGTGTTAAGCATTTCCATTCACTAATGGATTCTTACAATGAAATTCCTGAGCTTTGCCAAAATTTAAAGCAATTTAAAGATTTTTTTCAATTTAGAAATCTTAATTTAATTTCAGCTTTAGCATCAGGGAGCACTGTGCTCTGATACACAATGAAAGAGTCTGAGGCTTTTATAAACAGAGAAAGGCTGAAGAAAGCAGAAACAAACAAAAACAAATGGATCTTTTCGGAGTCAGGGAGACTACCCAGGGCAGTTACGCGAGAGCACTTCAGACTGGTTGGCTTACATAAGGATCAAATCAGCACTTCCTTGTCTCACACTAACATCCTCAGAAACCCCTATTACCTCTAATCTTAATTTCTCAGAAGTACAGCAGCTTAGTTTCAACTTGGTGCCATGGAGTGTCAGTGTGACCCTTCTGTCTTTTAGCTTGAGACCCAGTACAGGAAATTTCCTCTGGAATGGCGGTCTCTACAATTCTCATTTTTCATTGATGTAGTTGTACATTTCATTGATGCAGCTGATTTGTTTCAAATCAACAGGGCGTCTAAATTTTATCCTTCATATATCCTTAAGTTTCTTGCACTTCATTGACCAACTTCTTAATATTTTGTTTGTTATATTCACTCAGAATTTGTTCATTTAGATGAATTACTTTCTCTGTGTGTGTGTGCGTGTGTGTGTGCGCGTGCGCGTGTGTGTAGAAGACGACACTGTAGGTACCTGTGGAGGCCCAAGGATGACTTCAGGAATCATTCTGGATTGCTCTACCTCCTTCGTGCTTTGCTGTAGGGTTTTCCAGACTCCTGTCATTTCTGTCCCTCGCTTTTTATATGGGATTTGGGATCAGAACTAGGTGCTTCTGCTTGTGAGGCAAAGGCTTAACCCCTGAGCCTTGATGAGTTACTTTTTGAATGCTCTGAAAATTACCTAAATTTCAACTCTATTTAGGAATAATTTCCATTCATTTTTTGTGCCTTGCCCACAATCTCTTAATTCCATCCAAGGGAAGTTTGACAAAAAAGGGCACATTTCAAATGCATTTAAATCAATACTTGTTATAATGTTTCTGCTTTGTAAATTGCAGATAAAAAAGCATGCTTGAAATTTTACCAGTCCCATCAAAAAAGGAGATCTCGCAGCATAGTGCACACTGAAGAAAGCTTCCTCCATTAGCCTCTGTGTCCATACTTGTTGGAAGTCCCTCTTTCTGCCTGCACAGCTGGGCACTAGAGGACACACCTGTGGTCCTGTGATCTTCAGATCTCCCTGCTATGGGTGGATACATTGTATTGTGGGGACATTCCTAGATATCTTCCTACATTAGGATAAGTGGTAATATCCACATACTCAAAGATCCAGTTTACCCATCCTTTTACTGGATTCCAAGTGGTCAACAGTCGTCACACAAAAGGTTTCTTGTTGCTCAAGGTTCTTGCTTTTGTAAATTCTGTAACCTAGAAACATATGGGCTTGTCGTTAGGGGCCCCTCAAGAAAGCTGGAGTGGACATTTTGTTGTGGCATCGGGCGGGCTGGAAGAGGTCCATCTGATAAAGGTGGGAAGTTCAAGACTCGTTGATTTTTATAATCAGTCTCTTCTTGATGCCTCTTTTTTTCTTTCTTTTTATACTTGCTTTTTAATCTATGTGCCAGGCACAGGGAGGCAATAAGAAAAATAAAGACTTTGGGTGGGGAAAGCCAGTTCTTATCCCATTTTACAGAGGCTGCTTTCACAGCCCAAGGCACCAGTTGTGGTGGACATGACCCTTGCAACAGCAGAATAGGGTTGTGAAAGTAATGAGCCAGATTGAGATAATGAGCAGGTTATTTGTAACACTTGGCTTTTCGGCAAAAAGACAAACTTCCTGATTATATATCATGAAGTGGGTTTTGGCATGTAATTCAAAATTCCAAAGAATCAACAAATCCTTCACTGACCGTGACTTGTTTACGCCGACAAGCTTTTCTTTTCTTTTCTTTTCCCTTATTAATATTTTAGAGTAAAACTAATGGATCTTGTTAGACATTTCCATATGTATATATCATTATACTTTGCTTATTTTTACCTTAATTATACTTCCTGCTGGTCCCATTGTCCCTCAAAGAGTAAATAGTATCCCTTCTGCTTCCACTCAGGTAGATAGATTTAAATGTACAATTAAGATGGCTCAGGAGTTAAAACTCTGACTTGCAAACAGAAGGTCCTGAGTTTGGATCCCAGGTCCCACATAAAAACACCAGGTGGAGGGCCCTGCACTTCTGGTCCTAAGTGGGTGAAGCCTGGGGAAATCCTAGAGGGAAGCAAAAATGAGACAGAAGTAATCCAGGATGATTCCTCAAGTCGCCTTTGGTCCTCCACAGACATATATACACAGACACACACACATAAATAAATGAATGAATGAATGAATGAATGAATGAATGAATGAATGAATAAATAAATAAATAAATAAATAAATAAATAAAAAGTAGGTAAAGTTTAAACAAGAAACAATAAAAAAAGAGAGAGAAGATATGTGATACTTATCTTTCTTCTTGGATTTTTTCCTCCCCTTAAATGGACCCCTTCCATTTTCACGCCATATATATGAGTTTTTATATATTTTCATTTTCATGTTATATATATGGGCTTTTTGTATGTTTGCTTTTGAGACAGCATCTCTCTCACTATATAGCCCTGGCTGGCCTGGAATTCACTATGTAGATCAAGTTAACTCAGACTTGTGGTGATTCTTCAGTTTACCTCCTGAGTATTGGAATATAGGCACGTAGCCATGATTGGCTTTCATACATTGGCATATATGAGAGTACGTGTGATACTTTGTTTTTTTGTTTTTTGTTTTTTTTTAGTTTAGCTGATTTTGCTGATGCTTTTCAGTTCTGAATATTTTCCTGAAAATGATGTAATTTCTTTCTTCCTTGTGAAGATGTTTCTTTACATTTTGATGTATAAAATCAAAATTATCTGAATGATGAATTTCAAAGGATCCCGATATGAAATAATACAGAAGAAACTGAACTTTGGTATAAGAACTTAAAAAACAGAATTAATAAAATGATTATTACTGAATTCTTCCATGTTCCATCAGTGAGTAGTAGCTTTTGCAAAGGGATATCAAAATTCAAATAAAAAATTCATTTTCATACACAGGAAAGCTTTGGCAAGTTTGAATTGGTCAGAAGTTATTGGATGTCCATAGCCTGCATTTCCAGATTAACTTCTAAGTTTTATTATATTTTAACTGTTGTAGAACTCTATGACTGAGCAAGTCAATAATAATGCAAATAATTCCAGACCAGAGAATTCCAGATCATGTCCAGTAGTATGATACAATTAGTTGTTTGTCTCAGTAGAACTGACAGATTTTGCATTTGTTTGTAAATTTTTTAAAAAATTTTAAATTATTATAATTTATTCAACTGTGCGCATGTGCGCGCGCGTGTGTACGTCTGTGTGTGTGTGTGTGTGTATGTAGAACCACGGACGAACTCGTGAACCACCATGGACGCCTCCACCTCCTTCTGCCCCGGGATTCACAGGCTCCGCCCTACCAGGACCAGAAGCGCAGGCTGCCCCCGCTTCCGCCTGGCATCTATACGTGGGATCTGGGATCCGAACTCAGGACCTTCCGCCTGCAAGGCGGAGGCTTAACCCCTGAGCCACCTCTCCAGCCCCCTGTTTGTAAATTTTTTAATTCATTGCAATATTTCTAGCCAGAATCTTATGATTTCTATAAATGATGAAATCACTGATTTTTTAGTGATTATGGCTAACAGCAAGGATTAGGGAGGCCATTGGGATCTGTGTCCCTTGGGAATCATTGGACTATTTTAATTCTCTCTCTTTCTCCCTGTCACTCTCTCCTCCCTCTTACTCCCTCTCTCTCTCCCTCTCTCTCCTCTCTTCCTTCTCTCTCTCCTCTCTCTTCCTTCTCGCTCTCTTCTCTCTTCCTTCTCTCTCTCCTCTCTCCTCTCTCTTTTTCCTCTCTCTCTCCTCTCTCTTTTTCTTCTCTCTCTCTTCTCTCTTTTATTTCTCTCTCTCCTCTCTCTTCTTTCTCTCTACTCTCTCATCTTTCTCTCTCTCCTCTCTCCTCTCTCTCTCTCTCTCTCTTTCTCTCTGCCTTTTCCCTGTCCTCCTTGGTAAATTCTGTTTTTGAAAAGTTATAGTTAGCATCTTATTGATTAATGATGTAAATAAATCTCTAATGTGTTCAGGTTATGAGAGTCACTATTATTTTAGCTTCTTAAACATTATAATATGCTAATATAAATTATATCATTACAATACAACTATTATGACAGAAAACAAACATGACTTGTATATTTTTTTGATTTTTTTTAGAAAAGACAAGGACATAGAGATAACCTTTGTATAAGAAATAACTAGTTTGCATGTTTAAATTTATTGCGCCACGTATAGAATCGCTTGGTTGATAGCAAAAATATTATATTCCTCCAAGCTTTTATTTTTTTTCAAAATAAGCACTTTAGTTTTATTGATTTTATGTTCTCATAAACTTTTTGTTGACCTTTTTTCTTTTTTTAACAGATATATCTATCCTTTTTTTATAATACATTTTTTATTATTTCTGCTCATACAAACTTAATAGGTAGACCAGTTCCCTCCCTCCCTCCTCCTCCCCCTGAACCCCCTGCTCCCTCTCCCCTTCCTCCCCATACCCCAGTGCCTCCCCCCCAATTCCCAGAGAGTTCTTTATTGTGTATGCCTAACTCTCCTCTGGGTCCTCCTCTCCGATGACATACAAGGACCCAGTGGCATTTCCCTGAACCCTTTCTCGTGTTCCCCTTAAGCATAGGAACACTACTGTGACTGTCAATCCCTTGCCTCCAAGGATCTTGGTGCCTGTAGCTGATGCTAGACTTTGTGAAGTCAATAGTGTGTTGGACATTGCGCAGGGCATGCAAAGTCCTATTATGATTGCTTCGGCCCTAACTAGTGTGGAGAATCTTGCAAATCATTGCTCCTCTCATCCATTTGCTCTTACAGTCTTACCGCCCCCTCTTCCGCAAATGTCCCTGAGCTTCAGGATGGGGAGAGATTAGGCTGGCCTAGTTCTATGTGGTTGATATAGAGTCTCTGAAGTTCTGAATTGTGGTTTGTTGATTTTCTTTTACAGTTTTGCTGCTTCTGCAATGCCCTTCACTCCATTGTGATGGGCACTGTATGTCACCCCCTGGTCAGAGACAAAAAGCTGTTAAACTGGAGTCTTGTTATAATAGCACATTCAAGGGTAGATGTAATAAAAGTAGGAAACCTCAGTGAGGGAGGGGTCAATCACCCATTTGCAAAATGATTACTTTTTATCTGCCAGACTATATGCCCTCCCCTTCTGGTGAGATCATACCCCCTCAGTTGTACACGATCAGGAACGAACATCTGTGAACTTAACCAGGTGTCACATTACTTACTTGCATTCCTTGATGGAGGCCTATTTTCTCTGCTGTAACATGGTCCCCTCTCTCCTTGTTTCTGGTGTGGCCCTCCAACCCTATCCCTCCTGTTCATAATCCTTGCAATTACTGTATTACATAGGTTTACCTTTGAGTGTCTCAGTGTGGGCTGGATGAGTTTGGTACTAGGAGCCACCTATTAGGGAGTACATACGGTGCTTAATTTTCTGGGTTTGGGATACTTCACTTAATATAATTGTTTCTAATGACATCCATTTCCCAGCAAATTCCAGTAATTCATAATTTTTGATGGCTGAGTTAAGTACTCCATTGTATAGATATACCACAGTTTCCTTATCCACTCGTCAACTGTTGGACATTTGGGTTGATTCCATGACTTTGCTATTGTAAACAGTGCTGCTATGAACATGGTCGTGTTTGTGCTATCGAGGTGAACCTCTGCTGCATGGGGGGTTATTCCCAAAAATGGGATAGCAGGGTCATATGGCATTTCAATCTTTAATTTCTTTAAGAATCTCCAGACGGCTCGCCAGAGTGGCTGTATGAGCCTGCATTCCCACCAGCAATGTAGGAGAGTTCCCCTCTCTCTACATCCTCTCTAGCATTTGTTGTTGTTTGTATTGTGGATTTTTGCCATCCTGACCGGGGTGAGATGATATCTCAGGGAAGTTTTGATTTGCATTTCCTTGATGGCTAAGGAAGTGGAGCATTTTTTAAGATATTTGTTAGACATTTTAATGTCATCCCTGGTAAAATTTCTTTTAAGTTCCAGGGCCCATTTTTTAATTGGGCCATTGTTTTCCTTGGAGTTTAGTTTTCTAAGTTCTTTGTGCACTCTGGACAGTAGAGCTCTATCAGATATGTGGTTAGTGAAGATTTTCTCCCATTCTGTGGGTTGCCTTTGAGCTCATGTTACAATCTCTTTATCTGAACAGAAGCTCTTTAATTTCACAAGGTCTCAACTGTTGAGAGTTGGTAGCAGTGACTGTGCCATTGGATATCTGTTTAGGAAATGTTGGCCTAGCCCAATCAGCTCGAGGGAGTTTCCCTATCCTTTAAATTATGGTTTTTATAGTCTCTGGCCTTAAATCAAGGTCCTCGATCCATTTGGAATTAAGTCTTGTACATGGTGACAAGTATGGGTCCAGCTTTAATCTTCTGCATGTGGAGATCCAGTTTTGCCAGCACCATTTGTTGAAGATGCTGTTCTTTTTCCATTGGATTCTTTGGGCCCCTTTGTCAAAGACCAAATGGCTGTATTTTTGTGGGCTTATATCTGGGTCTTCAACCCTTATCCATTGATCTGTGTGTCTATTTTGGAGCCAATACCAGGCTGTTTTTATAACTATGGATTTGTAATATAGACTAAGGTTTGGTATGGTAATACCTCCAGCAGTGTTTTTGTTACTCAGGATTGTCTCTGCTATCCTGGGTCTTTTGTGCCTCCATATAAATTTTGAGATTATTTGGTCAACTTCTTTAAAGAATTGCTTCGGGATTTTAATTGGTATAGCATTGAATTTGTATATTGCCTTTGGTAGGATGGTCATTTTTATGATGTTGATTCTGCCAATCCAGGAACATGGGAGGTCTTTCCACCTTCTGGTGTCTTCTGCTATTTCTTTCTTTAGGGTTTTAAAGTTTTCATTGTAAAGGTTTTTTACCTCCTTGGTTAGGTTTATACCAAGGTATTTCATTTTTTTAGGGGTTATAGTAAATGGTATGGTTTCTCTGAAGGCTTTTTCACTTCTTTCATTCTGGGCATATAGGAAGGCCTCTGATTTTTGCACATTTATTTTGTATCCTGCCACCCTGCTGAACTTCTCAATTAGTTCCAGGAGCTTCCTGGTGGATTTTTTGGGATCCCTCAGGTATAAGATCATGTCATCTGCAAATAGGGATAGCTTGACTTCTTCCTTGCCGATTTGAATCCCTCTTATGTCCCTTTCTTGTCTTAGGCTTCAGGATATATCTATCCTTAATCCCCTTTCACTCCTTAATCCCCAGCCCCCTTTTCTCTTTATAAGTCATCATCCTGTCTGGCCTACCATTGTTCCACTTCAGGCTCTTAAACATCTTACCCATATCCTTCCTTGATGTTCCCTGAGCTTTGGGGTGGAGGTGGGTATAGTTTATATGTCCTGTTAGGTTTAAACAGCCTACAGTCACTTATTTTTTGCTCTTATTCAGTTGTGGTTTTCTTTACTAAACATCTTCTGTTGCATGTTCTGTTGAGTGATGAGTGCTCCTTCAATATATGGTATAATAACAAGTGCTTAAAGGCAGTTTGATAGAGTATCTTCATAGCTCCACATTCGTAGCCTGCTCTTTTCCTGGGGCCTATGTGTTCTCATTAGATTTTTGTTCTAGTTTATTACTAGGAATGTAAATCTCATCAGAAAGCTATTGGTTGCCTACATGATATTCATGCCACTGTTACACCGGTGGTCACCTCTTGTTATGGTGATTTGTTATTGCAACTTTCACGGATTGATAATACCTTTGGGATAAAAGCAATCAAAGGTCCCCCAAGTTGTTTTTTAATAGAAAACATTGTGATTGAACAACTTCAAACAATTTGGGTTGCATGGGTAAAAAGCTTCTGAAAGTTGCCTGTGTTGGCAGGGAAGAAGTATAGCAGATAGAGAACCCCTGGTCCTCTAGGGTTCACTTTGCTCAGAACCAGGCAGCTGTCAGATACCATTGCCGAGTGCGATGGTAGTACACATCTGGAGTCCCGGCAACTGGGAGTATGAAACAGGAGAACTGCTGTACATTTGAAATGAACCCGGACTATGAAGTGAGTTCCAACCATCCTGAGCTACAGCGTCAGATCCCGACTCTAAACAAAAATATAAAACCAGGACTTTTGTGCCATTAACATCTGATAGTTGCAAACACAGGATCTGCTTCAGATCCCACCAGCAGACCTTAGCAGTCTCCTGAAACAGTCTGAAGTCTCCACACATATGGGGAGTAAAATAATGCCTCTTGTGTTCTTTCTGAGGCATACTTCTGAACAGAAAGAGCACGGATTCTCTCTGCTTTTTTTTCTGTCTTTTTCTTTCTGTGCTTCCACAATCTTTTGAATGACTCATTCTCCCTGTCTTTTGCACCCAACCCTGACTGCTCAGAAAAAAGACAACAGACTCATCCTTTACAGAATTATGACTCAAAGTAGTGCCTGATTTTGTCTGGAGCCAATCCATTGTGTCCACAAAGTAACCAGAAAATTCCTCACAGCATGTTAGCTCTGCAACTTGTCAACTCCATTAGCAGATGGAGGAAAACTCAATCAGATGAGTGACGCTTCAGCTATTAGTCCTTAGCAGCCCCAGGTTGCACCCAGCAGGCATCTCTTCTGATCAGATGTGCTGTAAATCACTGGAAGAGACCGTGGGCGGGAAATTCTTCTGGGAGCAAGTTTGAATGTGGAAGAGAGAGAGCGAGAGAGAAATCACAGGTACTCAAGCAACACTCAATGCTCATGTTGAATAAACTATCTTGAGGCTGACACAAGCAGACCAGCCAGAGAGAAGAGTTACAATGTCCCTGAGTGCCCACAAAGGAAGGATGCCCCTGGAGTCTGGCATATCATGCCCCATGCCTGGAATCTCTCAAACTGTCTCTCTGGCTGGGGCCATTTTATGGCTAGTGTGTGATTTATGCACCAAGGCATACTCCCCTGCCACATGACACCCAGTTTATCTCACCGAACAAGGCTGCCCTTGAGACTCTTCATGAGCTCCAGCCCCACCCAGCCCATTTATGTGTTTCTTCTAACCCTGAGTTTTTTCATGTGCCCTCAACCAGAGTGCTAGAGATTTCCAGGTGTTAATTGCAAAGGCTGGGTTGGCACGAGGTTCAGGTGGGGTGTGCCGATCACAATCTGGTTGGCTAAAACACATGTTGGCAGTGTCTTTCTTAACTCGTCATGCCTATGGAAAACAAGTCCACTGCCAAGCTCCGTTCAGTAAGAGAGTGCTAATGAACTTCCAGCAATCAGCCTGTTTGTGTCAGACCTGTTAGCTAGAGCCAAAGTTTGTTATCTTTGAATTCTAGCCAGATTTCACACACACACACACACACACACACACACACACACACCCTGCATGTGGCAACATTTTTACTTCACTGTCAATCACCTCATCATGAATTTACCTTCCCATTATGTTGCTTGAGATCATTTGTGTGAAAAGGTCTTTTAAGAATGTTCCCAGTTTCTGACAATAGAGAAGCCAAGTATAGTCTTTAAAAGAAAGCTACCATTTTTCCAATGTTTTTGAAACAAGAATGTTGCCACCTTAGGTATCTAAGTGTGCAAAGTCTGGGCACATCCAAGAGAAGAGGGTGTCAGCTGCACTGTGGTTGCTGCTCAGTGTTTCATTGGCCCCAGTCTGTAGCATTTGCCCATTTCTGTGCTATTGAAACTCCCTCCACAGTTGATTTCTTGCTGCCAACATAAAAGACAGCTCGATGTGGAGGTGTGAAGGGAGACAGGACTGCCTCTGAAAAGGCAGTGGGAACAGTTCCCCTGGCTCTGGGTCCAATAGCACCAATTTCTACGTACAAATTAAGCACCAGAGTAGCTAAGCTTATAAAATAATTGGTATAGATTTGGGAGGACCTGGAGAGGATCCGAAAATGAGATTCCTGCTCAAATTTCTTAAAAACAATCTTTGTCAAAGTGAGAAGATGATGTGGTAACACCAGACTCACATGAGAGTGACTAGTCTCTGGCACCACGTGATGCTTATCACGCATCTTCCTGGGCGAGCATGCTTCAATAAAAGTTTTAAGCCAACAGAAGTTAAGCTGTGCTTTCCGTGCTTATATAAATCTTGATAACTTGCTTATTTGTTTATAGTTTCTGAACCAAGACTCTTCACATAACATTTACATGATTTGGTGAAAGTTTAGCATTTGGGGAAAACTTAATCTAGTGGCTGTGGGCTGTTATCAGACCCAGGAGCTTTCTTTCCTTCCAATACTACTGTGTTATTATAGAAACAGGCATTTTAGGTGCCTAATTTGATTGGTTTTGTGCATGTGTTCTCCTTTGGACCCTTACCCTTTGAAAATATTTTGTAGCACCAAGTGAAATCAATGAACAGATAATGTAACCCTTCTGTGAATAGACGTTTCAAATCAAAACAGTGTTGGGTGACATACAGTTATCACATTAGGCAGGAGTGTTTGCAGAGCGCCCTTGGGAATGCCCCCCCCCCCCGATGACAACTGCAGCCCAGAGACTGCACATGAGGTGTAGAGGCAGTCACGGGATGACTTTCCCAAAGAGCACAAGTCCTGGGACGGCTCCAGCAATAAAAGACAAAGGTCCCAGATTTATATGGTGATCATACGGCAAACCTAGGACTAGTGTCTTCCACAGTCCCTCATCTGCAAGGGATATATTCCAACATCCCTACTGGGTGCTTTATATCAAAGATCACGCCCAACTTGATGCATAATGTATGCTTTTATAACTATATCATGGGTATAACATACCTATGATAAAGTTTAATAAATGGATTAGGCATACTAAAAGATGCTAATGATACATAGAATAATCATGATAGTACGCTCTAATGAAATGACTTTAAACTTTTGAATTATGTATTTCTAGAGATTTCCACTTAATATTTTCTAACAGTAACAGACTATGGGTAACTGAGACAATGGGAAATTAGACCTTGGTATAATGGTTAAACTTGTCAACTTGATGCCTAAGGAGGCAGGGCCGCTGGCGATTGTGGAAAGGATTGTCTTGATTGTGTCAATTGATGTGTAAGAGCCAGCACGTTGGGGCCACTCTCTGGGTAGGCCTGGGGCTGTAAAGATGGCCAGTGGCAGCCACAGAAAGCGAAGTGAGCAAGAGTGGAGCTCTGCCGCCCTGAGGTCTCGATTCACCATCGTGTTTTCTGTGAGAGTACAGGAGCATGTGGGACTCAGTGCTTTCCTGTGATCATCCCATCTTAGGCATGTAAAGTATTTTACGGACCACCTAAACAGTGGCTTTGCTCACAGCCTAGTCGTTAGATGTGTCTCAGCCTACACAGTCCAGGCCCTTTCTCACCAATGCTCTCCTTGTATCCTAGGTCTGTCAACTCCTATGAGGAAGCTGGGCAGATGGTTTCCTAAGAAACAACTGCCGATTAGGAATATATCTAGACGATGATGCCGGTTTATGAAAATGAGAATATGGTCCTCAAGCCAGAGTGTGACCCACTAATAGAGAACCGTTATGAGAAGAGAAGTGAGTGTTGTGATAGGATGGACGCAGCACACAAAAAGGGGATGAGGAGATGTTGCCAGCATTTCTAGCAGGGGTGGGGAATGGACCAGAAATGACCGAGGGAAAATCAACCCAGGAAACCTTTATAGGGAAGTCATAGAAGATGCCTAGCTGCTCCTACTCCCATCTGCTGTGTGTGCCCGTGCGTCAGAACTCTCGTAGTAAAATGTCATAAACCAGGGGCTCCCATTTTCCCCTTGACCAGGCATTTCATACCACTGACTGCATGTAGTTGGAGATTTTGTCCAGGTCTTGGGTGGCACAGGACAGAGAGAAGAACACAGTGGCAGGAGGCAAGCGTTGAGTGACAAGGAGAGTCAGTAGACAGGAAGTTGGAACATAAGGGGACCCTGGGAATGTCCTCTGTGGAGTGTGCAGAAATCTTGGGCAGGACCCTGGGCTTCCCACAGGATGTGGGGCAGAGGCCTTGCCAGTTCTGTTTGAGTTCTCAGGAACCTGGTGGCCCCAGCTGACTTGCACATTTCACAATCTTTAACCCTTCACTCTTTGGCTGGAAGTAAGCACTGGGAATCAAAAAACCCAGTATTTCCGTGGGAGACGCACCGATGAGACGTGCAGTGGGCGGCTCTGTCCGCATTCACCTGTGTCTTCACCCTCTCCTTAGTATTCTGAGTGCTAGAGGCAGAATCTGGGGCAGGCGTGAAGATACAAAGGCTCATGAGTTCACCCCTTTCTCACAGGCTTTTCCTGCAATGGGCTCGTTAATCTATGTTCCTCTGGTCTTCACAGGCATTTATCATGCTCTTGCCTGTTCTTCGTTGCCTATGGCTGATGGGCCTGACCCAGTGTCTGGTGTCTGGAATCTGATCTAGAAGGAGGGGACCTTACACATCTATGAGGGACCACCTCAAGACTACCTCCCTAACCAAATGCTCCTTTCTGCCCTTTTTGAAGATCAGTGAAGGAATCTGAGAAGGAGATATGAATTTCTACTGCTGTGCTTTCTAGAATGTATGTTTTATCCTGCCCAGAATTTAGGTAGAACTCGGAGTCCTAGAATGTAGGAGATCCGTCTCTAAGACTGTTGGAACACAAATCCATAAGAGCATCATCACATTTCCCAGAATGAAGGACAAAGTCTCCAGAGGATCTCACGGTGCTTCTGGAAAAAAAAAGGAGGGACATTTGGTCTGAGACTCACAGCATGTGCTGTTGGTAGCTGGGCAGAGAAAGGAGAGAAGAGATACTGGTTTGAAGGGTGGTGCATCATGCTGAAAAGAGCTCCCAGGTCTGCCTGTCCCCACCTCTATGGGGACTAATGCAGACTTGAGATGTTTCATAAAATGAAAGCTGAAGTTGTGTGTGTGTGTGTGTGTGTATTAAAAAAGGGCTTGAATATAGACTTAAACACTAATAGAGAGAGGCACTTGAGAAAAGATAAGTTTTACACATACAAGGGAGTTGACTTGCTCCTTTGATAATAAGGATACAGCAAGATAGGAGAGTAGAAGGTACTTTTACAACCACATTTGTGGGAGAATTTGTTCTCTTACAGAACAGGTCTTAATAGTGATACAGTTAGCTGTGGTTAAGAGAGCACCTGTTTAGCAGCTTAAAAATTTCGGCCTTACAGTGGTACAAAGCAAACTCATACAACCAATGCTTTTAATTGAATCTTTGAATCATTTGAATTCATCGAATTTGTAGAATCTTTAATAAGTCACATGAGACAGTTGGTACTTGGTCAAAAAAGATTTCGTGTTAGATGATTTTGCTCAATATAATAATGTAAGTGCTCTGAGCACATTTAAGGCTGCAATGCTTAGTTAGGGAGGTGGTTTGTTCTGCTCTTGTGATTTCTGCAATTTGTATTATACATTTGGGAATGTGTAAACAAAAGCACTTATAAAAGAGCAATCTTGGGTCTGGGGAGATGGCTCAGGGGTTAAAACCTTTGCCTTACAAGCAAAAGAACCTGAGTTCAGATCTCCAGATCCCAAATAAAAAATTCCGGGCAGATATGGCTTTGTCCTGCAATCTGGCCCTGGACTATGGAGCCTAGGAAACCCCAGAACAAAGCAGTAAGTTGGAAGAGCAATCCAGGATGATTCCTAATATCACTTTTGGGCCTCCACAGGCACACAGACTCACGTGCGCTCTGGTATACATGTACATCCACTCACATGCAAGCACACACATGCATGCAAATAAAGAAAGAGTAACTGATTCTTCAGGCAAAAGGTATGTTCAGTTCCATTCTGTTCAGAAGCGATTGTTTCTTTGATAACTTCTGAAGTCACATGAAGAAGGGGCTGAAATTATTTCTTTACAGTTCCTGAGCATTTAGCAAATGGAAGGGTTTTAGGATGTGATGTGTTTCTCTGCTGTCTGTGGGAGCTGACAAGTCCTAACTGCTGTAATTCGTCAGTGTGACAGCTTGCCCTAGGCAGCAAGGGAGCTGCCAGACGGTGAAAATCATTCCCTGTCACTGCTGTAGCTGGTGTAGCTGCCATTCCTTCCCAGCAGCCCACGGGACAAATCCTTCTGGGTGACTGCGAGGGGCCCTCCAGGAAGGCAGCGCACAGGCCCAGCTGCCCCCATGAAATGTCCCTCGTGTAAAGTTAGCCGCCCCTGCCGGTCTCTTAAGCCAGTCACTCTAAATGGCTCTGTCATTAGGAAAGAATTCAGTGGCCTTAGATTAATACAAGCTAATGGCTTCCGGAGGATTTCTAAGCAGCAAATAACAAGCTCACGCAGCCTCTGGAGAAGCCTGGATGACGAACCTGCACCTGAGCGAAGTGTGTCTGCCATCCAGGAAGCCGCCCTGCTTGGGCTAATTACAGCTCTCTGAATAACGACGGGCTCCACACCTTCTGTAAGTATTGCTTCTTCCCTTATTTCCACGTGTGACATCTTCACTCTCATTTCACTGTGTCTACTATAGGAAGAACCCTGTGCATTTGTTCACACAAAGAAGGGAGGCGATGGAGGTTAAGGTCCACAGGGGAGACTGACTTTAATGGGCACACACATTTGTGGTAGAACAGTTGAGATCATAGCAGAGCAATAAACTCGAAATGAAGCAGGACTGTTAGAGTTGGGATCTGCAGGATGAATGAAATTCTAAATTCTTTTTCTGGATACTAAGATATTTTGCACTTGCATTGTATAGCAAAAGACAAAAACAAACCAGCAACCAGACACATAACATATGGAACATAACATTTAACATTTTAAATTTCTTTTTTTAATCATTTTTATCATTTTAATCATTTTAATCATTATAATGCTGGGTCACACCATCTTCTCCAGAGCATTTTATCTTCTCCAGACAGAGTTGCTGTCCCCATTGAGTATCTTTTACTTTTACTGGGAAGCAAGTAGACTGCTGGGGGTGACAGACCATAGTCACACACACACACACACACGCACACACACACACACACACACGCACGCACGCACACTCCACACGCACACAGTCACACACATGCACACACTCACACATGCACACACACTCACACATGCACACACACTCACACATGCACACACACTCACACATGCACACACACTCACACACGCACACACACACACACACACACGCACGCACGCACACACGCACACACACTCACACACGCACACAGTCACACACATGCACACACTCACACATGCACACACACAGGTGTTTCTAGAGGAAAACCAATGTGGGTCATCCTGCATGGAGGGTCAGTCATCAAGCCGGCTGGGGACCCCCAGCAGAAGGATGGGGAGCTCAGACAAGTCATCTCTCTGCTGTGTGTGTCATCCTTGCTTCTTCATTCCCTGAAGAACAACGTGTTGCAAGGTATTTAAGTTAATTTTGTATCTGTCAACAATCTTAAGAGGACAATATGAAGGAGGAAAGATTTCTTTGACTCCTTTTTTAAAGCAGGTTCTGTCTATGTTCACTTGACCCTATGTGCTTAGGTGGAAAATCATGATAGTGAGAGCACATGGTAGAGGCTAGCCCCTTCACCAGCACGTGGTAGAGGCTAGCCCCTTCACCATGGAAAGAAAACAAGACTGGGAACCAAGAATAATCTCACAGACATACTCCCGGTGATTGACTTCTTTCAACTGGATCCACCTCCAGAGCTTCCAGGACCTTCCCAGATAGCACAAGCTTTTTGGAAACAGTTCATATTCAAGCCATCACAAAGGACAATTCAATATCCTAGTGGTTTTAGCAACTTCTTTTTGTTTCCTTAAGTTGTCTGACAGTTGGCTTTCATGGTGCTAAAACAAGGACCTGAGACTGAGTAACTTAAAGAGAATAGAAGTTGCCTGTCTATGGTTCTGGAGGCTAGAAAATCTGAAACCCTGGTGCAGTATCCGGAGCGCTCTGCTGCTGGGTCACAGCGTGGTGCCAACACCGCACCGCCAGGTGAAGTAGGCATGCCAGCAAGAGCTCGCCACTCCCTTGACAACCCACCAACCCACTGATCTGCAAATGGATTAAACCATTCTTGAGGGCACAGCCTTCATGTTGCACCTGCCCCCACTTCCTCTGACCTCCACATGTGAATTTGGGGATTAAGTTTCCTACACATGAGATTTGGAGAACACAACATAAAACGCCCCTGGCTTCCTTCTCAGCCCATCTCTGGACAGGGGAGTGTGCAGGAAGACTCCCATGCTATTTCACACACTGACCCTTTAAGAAGAAAATCACCTAAATAGTTGGCTCTGGCAATATTGTCCCCAAAAAGTGATCTTTGAAAAGTATTTCTCACTCCTAACGTGGTGAGGTTTTTCTTTATTTTCTCTGAAGCAAACACCAGTATGTTTCCTAAAGCAATCATCCTGCCCATTGGGGGCCAATTTAAGCTGGGTCGGGATCCTAAAGAGATCAGTTTTGAGCAGTACCACAGAGTGTTTCGGGGAGCAGGTTCTAGATCCATGGACCGGCTTCCAGAGAAGGGACAGAGAGAGTGGGAGCAGGAGGGGGCGTGCAGAGCAGGTCTACGAAGGCACCAGATGCCCAGGTCTTTGGCCCAGATGAGGTACCCTGCACCCTGCTGGAGGCCTGGTGCTAGTGGCTTAGCAGGACAGTCCCCAGCCGCCATGGTCAGCTGGCATTACAGAAAAGGGGCGCGTGTGGTCAGAACGAAGTATTTCTGGGGAGTTAAAGACATTTAGAAATTATTTTCCAAAAACCAAGTGTAATGTTTCTTGTTTTTCTGATTTGGAATTGCCCTGGGGCCTTATGGGGTTCATGAACCCTCTCAGGGTGGTGAGTGCACTGTGAAGAAATTGTGGTCAGTGGCCAGGGACCCATGAGAGGAGAGCCACTCCTCCTGGGGCTCCAATATTGTGAAATATTTCTCTCTTTGTGGGAGATACACACACACACACACACACACACACACACACACACACAGTGCAGTCACGCTGTGAGAAGAGACCGGAGAACAACAGAGGAAGAGAGGAAAAATGATTAATGGAGCATTAACGGCACACCTCCTGTATACAAGGCCTTCTGATGAATTAATTGTAAGGTCATCTGAGGTCAGGTTGCTACTAAGGGAAATACAAAGGAGGTTAAATTCCTTGTCGAAGGACTCACAGCTAAGAGTGTGTCTAACCACCATTTCCTTGACTTCACATGCTATAATCTTTCTACTTCGTGATACCTCAAGACAGTCCACACCCTTTGATCATCCTTCCTGAAGCTACAGGACAGATGCTACAGATTAAAAAAACCTTTCATCACTTCCAGAGAAAACAGACATTAAGAAAGAAATAGGATTTTTTGAAAGTTGTAGGAATAATAATGGTTTGCATTGATATAGCAATAGGAATAGATTTTATGTATAACCATAGCAGAATTTGCATAAACATTAAAAAAATGTAAAAGCCTTTCCTATGAATACAGATACTGCTATTTGTGTTTTTTGGAAGTGGACACTAGATATTAGTGCAAACCCAAAAGATTTAGTAAGTTAGGTACAGCCTCTGTAGCGGCTGAGGCAGGAAGAAGACTAGAACTCAGGACTTGAGGTCATTCTAGGCAATACAGCAAGATCCACCTACAAAAAAGAATTAAGTGATTTTCCCAGGTTCATAAGTGGAAAAAGACCTGACTCTAGAACCAAATGCATTCTTTGTAACAACCCACTGTTTATAGCTAAATCAGTATGTGTTTTTAACATAAATTGAACAAGAAACAACCATTAGTAGTTAAATTACAGTTTTGTATGCCTAAAAATCATTTTAGCATGCCTTTTACTGTTTTTCTTTGGCTGTTGCTGTTTTGTTTTGTTTTATGCAATGTGGGAAAATAAGCCAAACATTTGTACATGCTAGGCAAGTGTTCTACCACAGAGCTATAGCCTCAGTCATTTTAAAAATGATTTTTAAGAAAAAAAAAACTTAAAAAACAAGTATTTCCTGGTAAACCCAGATTTTAAAATGCCTAACTCTTTCCAAAGTCAAGTCTATGAGAATTGTGAATCCTCTGGATAATTTTGCAATGTTAAATATATGGCATGTCAACCTGAATTAAGCCACCAATCATAGGGGAGTGGGAGGATGTGAAGAACAGGGGGACACATGGGCCAGAGGAAAGGAAATTGTTCCCACACACACTTTTATTGGGAATGAGTTATTCTGTTATTAATACATGCAGTATTCCTCCTGGTCACTGTCTTTTGGACAACCTGTCCAGGCGCTAAAGGCTAAGAAAAGTTATTTGAGTGGATGTAGCTCAAGGTCTTGCCAAAATTTAGCATCATTCTGTGGAAGAGATCGGCAAAGTGTAAGTTTTCCTTGATTAGAGAACTCCAACTCTTGTTCCTAACAAAAATGATTTTTTTATGCATGAATGTGAAGTTGAACAGATTTCCCCAGCCTATGGTCAGGGGGCTTCTAATGCAGTGTTGACTTAGAAGGCCTTTGCTGAGCTGACTTGCGACATCTAGAGGCCCCCGGATGGCTTTGTCACTTCAAGCTTTGCTCCTTGTCTTGCTGCTGGGAGCAGAGAGATTGATAATCAGGGTGACCATGTTTGTTCTCAATCTCTACAGTGCTACGTGACACCATCTTCCACTAAGTGGACTTGGGCCTATGTGTAGACAAGAGCCCAGAAAACGTCAACTGAATGGGTCATTTTCATATACGGGTCTCTGCCTGGCCAGCAGTTTCCTCCCAGCTTTACTTAATGAACTCCTGCCTGACCTTATTCTGCAGGTCTCAGCAAGAGAGTCCTTTCCTAACTTCGCCAGCAAGCCAAGCTCCATGTTAGAAGACCTTGGAACTCCCTGTATGTCTTTAAAGCCCCTTTCTGAGCTGCAACTAAGCTCACATTCCTGTCACCGGGACTGGCAGTCTCGCCAAGGCACAAACAGTCCCTGGTTTTGTTCTCTATACTTTTGGATTGAAAGAGCAAATACTAAGTGAGATCATAACCGAGTAGGAAATCGCTAATGGCATTTTTGTGGCCGCCATGCTTATGAAAAGCCTGGCCATCAGACCCTGACCACACGTAGTCCTTCTTGCTCACCCGTGTGGTTTGCTTGCATTTTGGGAAAAAAATCAGGAAATAGTTGTGCTCACAATGTCCTTGGAAGTGCAAACCTAAGAAAATGTGTGAGACAGTCATTCTGGCATGTCAGTTGAAGTCACTGATAACACTGGATTCTGCAGATGTTAACTTTGAAAATTAACCCAGATCTCAAATGTTTCACTTTTTTGTTTTTGTTTTGTTTTTTCTTGTCACTTCAACCACATGGCCAAGACAGGCATTCGTTCTGCATTCAATAATGTCCTGACTTAGCCCTTTTGTATTGTTTTCATTATCTTAGGGATTCCCCCCCCCCATTAGACTCTCTCTGTACAATTAGACCTTATTTGAGAACACTTTGAAGAGAAATGTGTTTCACAAGTTTGGGGAACACCAGTTTTAAGGACGGTTTTGAAGAAGACCCAGCTCTGAACTGTCTTGGAATTCAAGGTAGTTCTCTCAGACCCATCTCAGCTGGCCCACTGAGATGTCTGTTGTGTTTTTGCCAAAGTCATTGCTATAACCTGCCTGATGTTTTCTGAAGGAATCTACTAGAGGGAAACAGGCTGATCTCCCTCTGATTTTGCTAGAGATGGAAGTCAGTCTCTATCTGGAGACATTTACGAAGTGGTGCTTTGAGTTTGTGGCAAAGCTTGATATGTGTTTGCTTCCTACTCTCCATTCGTATATAAAATTCTCAAGTTACACAAAATTTACAAAGACAGTGATAATGAGAAGTGATTACTTGCCCCTGGGGATTTTGATGATACTGTAAATCAGCTGCACTGGCTCCACGGTCGGCCTGCCAGCCCGGCCTTCTCATTTTCCAACATAATTCAGCCCCGGGCTTGTCTCTGTGTGTCCTCTTCCCAGAAGAACACGATGAAAGTCCTGAGAGCTTTTGGATTACAGTTTATTAAAATCCCTAAATCATCGCAAAAAGGGAGCCATGACCCCAGAGAAACAAGTGTTTTTTTTAATGCCCATCAGACAATGCCTGGTTCCACACCAAGCAACTAATTGTGAATTGAAAGAGTCAGTTCAGACAGGCCTTGAATGTAAATCGTATGCTCATAACCAGATAATACACACATTGTGCTTAAGAAAGTGTCTGTACATTCGCCTTGTAATGTAATCTCAAGACACTGGAGGCTGACTTTCAACAGCTAAAGCAGAAGTTTCAACAATTTTCCTGTGAATTAGGATCCTTCTGAATTAGCAGCTTGGTTAGACAGCCAATTTGGATAATTCAGACCCCAAAGTGGTGTCTCAGGTCTGATTTATTTTCTTTGGCTGTCTAGATAATTCCAAGTCACTAGACAATCACTCTTGGGGCACAAGGGAACATGCGCTTCTTGTGCAAATGTCTCCTTCCCAGGCTGGCGTTCAGAAGGGAGAGGTAACTGGTGCCGTTCCTGTGAGGGAGAAGGAATGCCTTCAGCAGGTCTCACGTTTTCCTCGTCCTTCCTGAAATCCAGACAGCAGTGGGAACCTCGTGGGCCTGGAAAGTCCCTTGTGGCAGTTAGGGTATGAAATGTCTTAATTGACAAAAGAGCCCCTTGGCTCAATTCTTGTCTTTGTAGAACTTGTCAGAAGTGTTCAGTTTCAGGCCAAAAAGCTGCCAGAGTGAGGGCCAATCACTAATGACAGAAAGATTAGGAGGGTGTGGATCAGCTGGCTGCTCCACAGCACATTAATGAGCCAAAATGCTGGTGTGTCAACTCCAGGCGGGTGACCCTGGCCAATGGGCGACAGGAGGGGCCTCTGGATCAAATGCCCACAGCTCCACACTGGCATTTCCAGCACACAGAGCAACAATTTGTCTGTTTCTAATGAAAACACAGCACGATACCCCAATGGATCCCTCCCTGCTCACCTACCATATCTCTACTGCTTGACTCTAGGGAAAATGGAGGAAGGGGAATCAGTAAATGACTCATATTTTTCAACAAGGAAATTCCATGCGTTAGACCCTGTATATATTCTAGTAGCACCCATGTGCACATACAGAGACCCCAGAAAAATCCATTTGCATATCTGAGTTACATGCGAGGCTAGAAACAAGTCATGTAACAGAGGGAACTATAAATGGATCTGTTGGTCCCTGCCTATGCGTCTGTCTTTGAAGTCACTACCTTGCTTCTGATGATGACATTCTGTGGAAGCTTCTTGTTAGGTAGTTGGAGGGAGAGCACATATCTTCCTGCAGGCACTTTCGTGGGACCAAGTGAGAAGCGGGAACTGGAGGAAGAGCTGTACTCCCATCAATCAATCTTAGTACTATTGTGAGTACCTAGAAAAGAGATTGGAATTTAGCTGAAGAACTATTTGAATACTGATGTCTAGACATCTTGATCAATGAAAAACGACATGTGCCAGTATCACAGCCCAGATGTATAGGAGGCTGTAGCACTTGGGCTTGTGTGAACATGCTTAGTGATGTTGGCACATGACCCAGTGGCCCAATGGCACATTTTGCAGAATGCAGCTTTGTTGCCAAGTGATGCCTGATAGTATTTCCTTTAACTGTGGAATCTAAATCCTCTTCAGTACAGATGTGATGGGGAAAGTGTTAGCACGTATTGGTACCCTGTCGGGGGATTCAGTCCTGACCTACTCTTCTGACTGCTTACCAGGCAGAGATACAATAATGAGAGCAGGGAGGTGAGGACTTTGGATGAAGTTGACTAATTGCCACAGGACTCCCAGAAAAGAGAGATGGAAGGGCTAGAGGAAAAGTGGCATCAGCTAAGCTTGGCATGGTTATTTTAGGGAGAGGTAGGAGACAAGCTTTAAGGGAAACTGACACAGGACTGGGACGCTAAAAGGAAGAGAACTGTGCAGCATACTTTTCCTGTGTCCATTATGCTTTTATTTAAGTAATAGAATTCTTTCTTGCATCCGAAGCATTCTAAGAAAATGTTTTAATTATTTTTCTAATTTAAATTGTGTTCGTGTTTATATTCAAACCTTAATAAACATGTCTGGTTAAGTAACAGAGCTTATGGAATGTAACTGTGCAATCTAAATCCTCTTCAACATACATGTGATAGGGAAGTATTAAAACACATTAGCTACATATGTAACAAACCATGGCATATACGACAATCATATCCAAAGAATGTGGACATCAACGGTAAGTGGTCAATTATGTCTAAAGTGTGCATGACTGGATGATTGCATTGTGCTGGGCTCAGCTTCCCACGCATGAATTTGATGTGCCAGTTGAAGAGGAATCCAAGAATCTCAGCTCCTTGCCCACTAGTGACGAGAGGCAGGCTCCAGAAATAGCTGCAATGACTGAATGGAGAATAAATACAATTGGGCATCACTTCATGATGGGGTGCGCCCTGAGAAGTCTGTAGTTGGGAGACTGCTGTGCTGAGTCAGCACATATGTAAACTGTACGGAACAGACATAGACAGATGGGCAGAGAGAGAGAGAGAAAGAGAGGGGAGAGAGAGAGAGAGAGAGAGAGGGAGAGAGAGTGCCTCTTCTTTCAGGGTTTGCTGAGCATGCAGAATGAGAGTACAGGAAGCACTGATTATGCAATGAAAAGACACAGTAAACACGAGATGGCTGAAGCTATTTCCATGTTACAGTTCAGACAGCTTTTCTTATTTTATTTCTCTTCCTTCTTCATGTGCATCTGGTGTGTTTTAATGTTTGCATGTGTGTATGCATGTTTGCATGTATGTGGGTGCATATGTGTATGTACATATGTATGTTACATGCATGTGGATACATATATGTATATGTTTGCATGCATGTATGAATATGTGTGTGTTAGCATGTGTATGGGCACATGTGAACAGGTATTTTTGTGTATGCATGTTTGCATATAAGTAGACCCATATGTATGTTTGCATGTGCATGGATATGTGTATAAGCATGTTTGCATATGTGTATGCATATATGTGTGGGGATTATGTGTATATACATGTTTTGTGTGTGAGCATGTATGTCTGCATGTAGGTGTGCTCTCGTGTGTGGTACATGTATGTATTCGTGTTTACATGTATGTGGATATGTGCATATGCATGCTTGCATGTATGTGAGCATATGTGGATGTGAGTGATGTATATATACATGTTTGCACAGGAGTGGGCCCATGTGGTGGTTACAAGTGTGTAAAATGCATGTTTGCATGTGTTTGAGAATATGCAAATACGTTTCCATGTGTGGGCACATGTTGGGGGTGCATGTGTTCTGGGTATGCATGTGCGTGAGTTGAGCATGTGAGTGGACTCAAGGGTGGCATGAGGTTGTTCTGTTGTTCTCCTTATTCTTTTTGAGACAGAGTTTCTGATAAAATTTAGAACAGACCAATAGGGCCAGTGTGTCTAGTCAGCTTTCTCTAGAGTCTTAGTCTCTGTCTTCTGGGACTGGAATTACAGGGGATGGGGTGCCACAACCACCTTGCATTTTGTATGTCATCCGAGGATGTGAACTCTAGCCCTTTTGCTTGTGTGAAAAACACTTTACCCGCTGAGCCAACTTTCCAGCCCTCAACTTTCTTTATAAGTGGAGGAACCTGTTCTAAAATAGTGGTAGAAAGTATAGCACAGTAAACACACGAGCTGGCCACATCATTGTTTATTATCTTTACCAAGTTTCATGTGTAATGCATGTGCTGTGCTTTTATAAGGGTGACAGTTCAGTAGGTATGTTCATACCAGCATCACCCACGTATAACAATGGTAGAGTAGTAATGTTACAACAGCTGTGATGTCACTAGATGATGGGAATTTTTAGCTTTATTGTAATGTTTTAGAACCGCTCATTGTACATGTATCCACTACAGAACAAAATGTCATTGTGTAGTGCATGACTAACTTGCATGTTTCCATGTGTCTGTATGAAATAGGTACAATCCTTGAAATAAAATGGCTTGTTGTAAACCTCGTATGTACCTAAGTACATACAAGTCAAGGCAAGACTTTAATGCTGAAAAATACAATTTTCAATTTTTAAAACAACTGCTATTTTCAAAACTCAAAGAGGGCAAAGCAACCACCAAGAAGTGACTGCTTGACAGCTTCCCACTCACGCCAAAACAATTTTCACCAGCACTTAAAAAAATCTTGTGCTAAGCAGAAAACAGGTTTAGCCATGAATGTAGATTGCCTTCCTGCTTGTGAGTGAGAGTGACTTCTAGATTTATAAACTTCCAGGCCACTCACATCAATCCTACTGAGTGACCATGCTTGGCTTTGAAGGATGTTTACAATATTGTCAAGTTCCGTAATAAGCAAGTGTCCAGTGACATTCCCCACGTGCACATTGCTCTGCCTGGATCCATCTTTCTCTTCTGTGTCCCCACCGAGTGCTGCCGCCTCACTCAATGACAGCCTCAAACAATATCACAATGACGTGATACTTAGTCACAAGACGGTGAAGGACTTATCTAAAGTGTCTACATACTGACGCTCAGCGAAATCTTCCTATTAAAAATACGAGCAGATTAGACTTTTACTTAAGGCACGGGCAGCGAGTCAGCAGTTTCTGGGAACATAAGAAAGATGCAGATCTGTATCTCTTTTCTGTTTTCAAGTAGTGCAAACTCATTTTGCTCAAATGATTGTGCTGAGGAGCCTGGGGTTGGAGCACGTCCCCACAGCGGCGAGCCGTCTTCATCTGACTCATCTCCACACCAGCTCTGACACTGATGGATTTGCTATCACCTTCACCAAGCTGTCCCTGGTCTTTTCATGCCAAGTGGAGCCATGGCATGGCAAGAAGTTGGTAAGTAAGACTATTCTGCAGTCCTTCAATATATCACACACACAGCTGATAGAAACCAGGTTGGGGAGAGATTAGGCTGGCCTAGTTCCAGGTGATTGATATAAAGTCTCTGATGTTCTGGATTATGGTTTGTTGATTTTTTTTTTCAGTTTTGCTGCTCCTGCAATGCCCTTGGCTCCACCCTGATGGGTATTGGATGTCACCCCCTGGCCAGAGATAAAAACCTGTTAAATTAGAGTCTTGTTATAAGAGTATATTCAAAGGTAGATGTAATAAAAGTAGGAAACCGCGGTGAGGAAGGGGTCAATCACCCATCTGCGAAATGGTTACTTTCTATCTGCCAGACTATATGCCCTCCCCTTCTGGTAAGATCATACCCCATCAGTTGTAAGGGGGCGGTAAGATTGTAAGAGCACAAGGATGGGAGGAGCAATGATATGCAAGCTACTCCACACAAGTTAGGGCTGAAGCAATCATATTTGGACTTTACATGCCCTGCGCAATGTCCAACACACTATTGACCTCACAAAGTCTAGCATTTGCTAAAGGCATTAGGATCCTGGGAGGCAAGGGATTGACAGCCACAGTAGTGTTCCTATGCTTAATGGGAACACAGGAAAGGGTTCTGGGAAATGCCACTGGGTCCTTGCACCTCATCGGAGAGGAGGACCCAGAGGAGAGTTTGGCATGCACATTAAAGGATGTTTCGGGAATGGGAGGGGGAGGCCCTGGGGGATGAGAAGGGAAGGGGGAGGGGAGGGGGGCACAGGGGGAGAGGGGGTTGGAGGGAGAGGGTGCCGGTGTACCTGTTAAATTTGTATGAGTGGAAATAAAAAAAAAAGAAACCAGGTTGGTTTTCACTAAGTTTTCTCTGTTCTTTCCATAACCACTTCCTGACTGCTCTTCCATTTCGAGTCTTCCCATTGTGTTTCTTTTATTGTTTTATTTTATTCTTTAAAGTTTTCATACAAATGCAATGAATTTGACCATTTCCATAATATGTTCCTCAAATCCACCCCATGCCTCCTCCCATCCGATCCCATAGGTCTTCCTTTCTAGCCAGTCTCTCTCCCATTCCCATATTCCTCTACACATGTGATCTAGGATATCTGTATTGGCCAGTGGCCGGGCCTCCATTGGATCACGCGTGGCTCACCAGGGATCAACTGTTGAGTGACGAAGCATCTGTGCTCCCACCAGGCACCAGTCCCAAACCATCTCTCAGGGTCGGGTCATGTCTCCTGGGATCCCTATGCCATGGTGAAACACTGACAGACCAGCTGTTGTGGAGGGCAAGTGATATAAACACCACCGTGCTGAGCTCGTGGGTGTGGCAGCCTGATGTGAACGCGAGCGACTGTCTGGTCTTACTTGTCCCGTCCTTGGGCTCTTCCACAAGGTTCCTGAGCTGTGGTACAGGCAGTGGGCTCTATTTGGGACTGAGCTCCCCAAGGTCTCTTTACTTTGAAATAAAGTCCAAGGAGGTATTATGGTTTGACTCTGACATGCACCCACACAGCCTCCTGTTTTTGAATGCTTTCTCATCTGCTTGTAGTGATATCTTGGGAGCCTGTAGAACCTTCAGGAGATGGGTCCCAGCCAGCCGAAACAGGTTCCTAGCAGCAGGCTTTGAAGATTATACCTGCTCCTTGTTTCTGTGTCACCCACTGTTTCCTGGTTCAGTCATGTGAACAGCCTCTACTGCGTCTTTCACTGCCATGAGCTGAGCTGCTCTACCGTGCCTTCCTTGCTGTGATGGACAGAAACCTCTGAAATCACAGAACAAATCTTGCTTCTCTTAGGCTGTATCTGCCAGTCATTCTGTCACAGTGATCCAAAGATACAATAGTGAATAGAAACAGGAAGACATATGTTGGTTTGCTTTTAACCAGCACTCCATGGTATTCATGCCCTGCTCTTTTTGTTCATTTGTGTGATCTTTCCTTCATCCTAGTCAAAATTTTCAACACACTAAATTGCATGAATTAGTGTAAAATAAAATATTTCCAAGAGCTTATCAAAGATACTCTAATTATCATATGTAGTCATACATAACTAGGCATATATTTATTTAAATGTAATAAAATCTAAAGGTGTTTACACAACAAGCAATTAATTTATGTCAGGTGAGAAGAAATATTAGCATAATTGGAACATTACTGATGTTCAGGTTCCACTGAGCCATCTCCTTGCTCTGTTATTACCTGTGGGTGCTTTATCCTCACAGCTGCTGTATGTCTGCTGCACTCTCAGGAACTATACTTGCATTTTAATGAAAACTAGGTGACCAAAAGGATGAAAAGGGGGAAAGAGAGTGGGTCTAGCTGGTCTTCCTTCTTTTAAAAACTTCCTGGACACCCAGCCCTCAGATATCCACTTACATGTCAGCCAAGAGCTGGCTCTTGCTGCCACCCTTTGCTGCACAAATTATCTAGCTTCTGCCATGAAGAAACACTATGTAAGAGAATCCAGAAAGAAGTGTTCCATTCTGTGAATGTGGCTTCGAGGAATGTTTAGATGAAGAGGTGGGATTTCCAATGACAGGAGTAGCTCTGTGTTCAAGTTTACGTGGCATTCTGAGCAAAGGCCTGTGGACCAGGCCTGACTTCTAGTGTTGTTCTGTTTTTCCCTCCAACTTCTCATTATGAGAAATTTGACATTATCATAAGGATGCCAGAAGGGTTTTATGGAGTAGCATATCCAACGGTTAACACCTTGTTAACAGCTTGTCTTGGCTTATTTCTCTCTGTTCTTCAACCTGTTTTATTTTTAATGCAGTTCATAGTAAATAGACTTCTCCTTGATTTCATCATTAACTGGAGTTTTACATTTGTTTGCACTTTTCCTCTTTTGAGGGTAAATCAACATAAAAGGAAATGCACAACCTAAGTGTATATTTATACATTTAACAAATATGTAACCCAAATCCTGAGATGTAACTATGATATCCCTTGTAACCTTCCCAGTCATTGTTCTGATTTTTTTCAAGTATAGACTATTTTACTACTCCAAAACTTCAAATAAATGGAGTAGCTTTGTCTCTTTTGTTCAGCATATTTTTGAAAACCATTTATATTTTTGCATGTATCATGCAGAAACTTATTTTTCATGCTTTTCTTCATAAATCTTAACTCAGATCTTAGTAGAATCTAGATCATCTACTTTCAAGGAAACTTTTTAAGATCGTTACAAAGGATAAAGACCCTGAAGCACTCGAGTACTCCATCTGAGTACTTCAACCCCTGGAAATAGATGTTCATCTGGTTCTTTAATTCTCAGAATAGGAATTGCAACCTCTAAAAAGATTATTTGAAATGCAAAGTCTCTTCCCTGGTTGTAAATTAACGCTAACACACTACTACAGCTCTTTGAATGCTACAGTCTGAGAACTGCAATTTCAAGTTTGTTTAGCTGCTCAGTAGTGCTTAACCAGACTAGATCAGTTAAATATTTTATGGTAACTAAATGTACTTGGGACCATGGGCACCATTCCTGCTCCCTGACACATTTTTGTTCTAGGGAGAGAGGGAAGGGCTGAGAGCGCGCATAAAAATATTTCCAGTTAACAGAAGTTGAAATGAATTAAGGACATAAAGAACACACATGTTTGCATTTAGACATGGTATATAGCCAATTCTTTTTTTCATGAAGAGAGCCTTATTACTTTTGCTCTAAGTGATATTCTAAATGTTCGACATTTGACAAGGGGAATTTCCCTTCTCTTCTCTCCTTTCCCTACAGTATATATTAAACTAATTGCTTCATTTTAACAAGAGGGACCCTGTTTCCCTAACCATCCTCTCGACCACAGCTCGACCTTCAGCTCACAGATCTTTGCTGGGATGTAATTGCACCGGCGATGTGATTGCATGCACGCTGGCTTCTGCATCTGCATATTCTCCTTCTCAAGAATCTTCACAACTCTCAGGGGCTGAGGTTCCCCTCCTAAGACTTCTTGGAGAGCCACACAAAACTTAAATTTGGCCCAGAGTCTCCTTATCATTTATAATTTCTATGATGTTCTCAGAGTCACAAGAGTGTCTTGTGTTTCAAGGATGAACAATTTACTATGTTTCGTGGATAAAAATTCTCTGAAGATTAAGGTAAGGAGAACCGATAGGATTAAAGCTGTCATGGGAAACTGTAAATAAAATTCATGCCATAACTGCAGAACTATCTTCACAACACACATTTCTTCAACTGCGCTCAAAGTCCTTCATGACTAAAGTAAAGATGCCTTAAAAAGCTGGTGATAGGGAGAGACCGGCCTTCTGGTTGCTAGTGGACTGAGAGCTGCAGTTGGCTCAATCTCCTGTCTTCAAGCTCATATCCCTCTTTCCTGACGGCTCAGGGCAGAGCTGCTTGCTGCCCAGTGCACAGAATTCTACATGGTTAGCAGTGCTTTGCACATGCCCTTCCGTCCTTTGCCTTTTGGTACTCAGGAGAAGTTACTCTTTCTATCAAAGCTTTTGCTGCCCTTAAATGGTGAGACACGTTCCATTTTTTTCTAAGTATGAATATATCTGTGTTCATTATAGTGTATTTTGCAGACCTACAGTATTTTCTGAGCCTCAGTTGTTAAGTGTGGAGTTTTGGAAATAGATTGGATGGTTAGCTCCCTGAAGTCACTCTGCAGTTTTAATATTATATGAAAAATCTCAACACACAAACACAATCCCCAGAACTGCCCTCACTGTTTTTGATAGGTTAATACTAACCTCGATTTTCCTCCTCCACCAATGGTCCTTTTTCATTCTTTTATCTGAAAATGACTCTCTGGTTAGCAAACCCAAGGATCAGTCTTGTCTTTGAATATCAGAATGGAACAAAGCTGATCGAATTTCTTCCATCAGCAAATTATTTATCCTATCAGTGCTTGCTTCCTCCACTGGAGAATGACCATGACACCTTGCTCATGGAGTTAGTATGAAACACATGTGAATCAGCATTTTTAAGGGCTTAGAACAAGGTTTCATCTGTGATGAGCACTATGTAAAGATTTATTTAGAAAACAACAGCTCAGGGCTTCTACTAGCAGGAAGAAGCCACGTATACCTTATGCACCAGGTGTGAGAGACGGCAAGGTGAGGAAGAAACGCTGTAAGAGGTGAGAATGTATTTGCATGGGAATTGCTATTGCTGTGACTGTTAGACTGTTTTGCCCTTCAAAATAACCTTCTTCTTGGCTCACTGAAGCCTGAAATCCCGGTGACACCTTCCCATGTCTTTGATGCCTACCGGCAGAGAACTTTGTCCTTCTCTGAAATACCACAAGACACAGAACACAATAAATTTTTCTGGACTTCTTTGACCCTTCGGTAAGTTTAGTAGACTCTTCTTCAGAGTAGTTTTCGTTGTGTAGCTTTAGAAAACAAAGCAAGAGAATGTTGGATGCCTGCTCATATGTGGATGATGGGAAGGAAAAGGGAATTTGAGACCTTGCTGGGGAAAGTCAGATCCCAGAGCAGGCAGAACAGAGCAGATCCTCCTTGCATGCATCCATGTCAAGCAGAGCGGCCGGAGCCCAAAGTGGCCACTCGCTAGTTGGGTGCCTTGAGCAATCCCTTAGCATTAAGTTCTCCATCTCCAGTTTCCATTCGTAAAGGCAGGTCACATGAGACTGTGGTAGGAATGAAATGTGTTGCTATTTGAAATGCTTGCTGGTATCTCCACATTACATGCACTCAATAAACCGTACCTAATATTGTTCATTTGAGGATTTTAAATCATCTAAATTCAAGGCTGATCTATTTGGATGCTCAGAAAACATCTGGCATTTAGAAAACAAGGAAACTTTAAAATAGTTACCTTCTGAGTCTAGACCTCCCATTGGAATTTCTTAAATGAAAAACAAAACTAAGGATGACTCGTTCAGTGCAGATACTTACAAATAAAATTATTACCAACTCACAAGGGTCAACAGAGGATTCAAATTAAAAATCTAGTTACCAGTTCAGACTTTTATGGTTCTGCCACCATTTCGAGGCCAAAGGACAGTGAGAAGACAGAAAGTAGTGGCAGTCCAGTGACAATGACCACCCGGAAGCTGTCGGTGAGTGTCATAGTTAGGCACAGGTGTCAACCTGACTGTTGAGGGTTTGAGCTCTGGGCACAGTTGTAGAGAGTTGATGGTTGAGTTAAGCCCAGAGCAAACCTGCAGGAGATTGTCTAGCTGATGGGGAAGGCCCAGTTTGTGGTGGGTGGGATTAGGCCCTGGATAAATCACAGAGAGCTGGTTGAGAGAGTTGGCATCCTTCTGTTCACTTGGCCAGACATGCTGGTCTGGCAAGTAAGGATCGTCCATCTCTCAGCTGTTATGTGGTGATGGTGTGACCAGTTCCCTTGGCACTGGTGTTGGTGTGTGCTTTCCCGTCAAGCTGTACTGAGAACTGTAACCGGACTGTCGTAAGGAAATAAACTCCTTGTTCCCTTAAGCCATGGATGGTCATTTATCAGCAACCATGCAGGCGGACTGCAACAGTGAGTGGGACAGACAGGAATGCATCCACGAGCGACTTTCAAAGGTGATGCATGGGATGTATCTGCTTTCTGTCTACTATGCCCCCTCAGTGGAAGCTCTGGTCTTTGGAGAGGGGTATGTGGAAATGCAATTGGTCTTCCTTACTGGGAGGATGCCTTCTCAGACCCCCAGTGAATGCCTGAAGCCATGGGAAGTAGACAGTTCAGCAGATAAATGCTGTTTTTTCCCATGTAAACATACTTACAATAAAGCTTAACTAGTAAATTAGGCACAATAAGAGAACAACAAACAGTAATTAATAGTGAAATAATTAGAATACTACATTTTCGTAAAAGGTATTCAAAATTCAAGAATTATTTACTTCTGGAAAATTTTTACTTGATATTTCTGGGTCATGGTTGACCTCAGGTAATTGATAAACTACAGATAAATAGAAAGCACTGTGACTTTTTGTATAACTCTTGTGGAATGCACTGGGTTCAGGCTATGATTTTATACCTAATGTGTGTCCAGGCAGCCTGGCATTGTGGAATGCTAATGACATTACTTCTGAAGACCTGGGCTTGCTCTAACTACAGTGCTTACTAGCTAGGATATCTGAGACAGAACACCAGGCCTCTCTGGGCTTTAGTTGCCTTGTCTGTAAAGTAAGACTAAAATGGTTGTTGATTACACCATTGTAAAGCTCTTTGTGAAAGCCAAAAGCATCTGTAAAAGGCTATAAGACATGTCACATTTTAATTAGCTCTTTTAATTAGAGACCATGTATAAGCAAGATTCTGTGTAAGCCCTTGCTAGTGCTGTGAGACCAATGGGGGAATGAGGCATAGTTTCTGGGAAACAGAATTGAATTGGGGCACATGGCAAAGACTTCCTAGCTCTCTGCTACAAGGGGAGTTAGGAGATGAACAAAAACCCTTTGTCCAGGAGGGCATGGAGGTTGGATCTTGGCTTTGCTCTTTGAATAGTGGCCAGCTGTGACTGGTCATTTTACAACATCTGAAAGCAGGGAAGGAAAGTTGTATGTGTGTGCATGTGCGTGTGCGTGTGCGTGTGCGTGTGTGTGTACATGTATGTGTGTGTGTGTATGTGTGAGTGTGTGTCCTCTGAACTCAGGCAGAAGAGAGAGGTTTCCACACAGCCTCCCCAATAGGACCTACAATATTCCTTGTTCTGAATTGGGTCTATTGTGTCTCCTCTGTGTCCATCAAGTCTTCTTTTCCTTTTATTCCTTGGGAATCCTTCCCTATTCCTCACAGGATCATCCCTGTAACCAGTAACTGCTCCATGCAGTGTCCGAACCTAAGGAGAGTATAGACGCTGCTGTCTGTTGCTATTTCAGGTGAGTGTAACTTTATTCATTTTGTGTTTTGGGTGGAAGACAGAGATGAGTTTTCTGTGCTCTGTCTACCGTGGGAGGTGTGTGTTCTGAGATTCCTCCTGACTTCTGCTCTCTGGGGCATAGTATCTGCTAGGGCTGTTGTTTTTCACTCTTCTTAAGCATGGCCTTTAGTGTCTAGTTCAGTCCTTCCATGAGAGGGAAATGACTTTTGTGGTCTTGTTTGTTGTGGTATTGGAGTTATGCTTTCAGTTATGAGCCATAGTTTTAGAGCCAATTCTTTTGGGTACACTTCATCTTTGAATAATCTCCACTGACAAATTCCCCACTTTTATCTGTGACTTGTTACGACTGTTGATGGTATTCTAATGATAAGTATGTAGGTTGGAATAGTTGCCATTTCTGAAGGACTCAGTCACAGTGCAGTCAGATGCAGTACTTTAAAAAAAGGTCAGATACATATTGATGTAGTACTCTAGTAAGTGGGAGGTATTAGACACTCAGAGAAAAGAAAGCCTTTTCAGTGGCATGTGTTTAAATCTGCCACCATCAACAGAAAAATATTTTATAGGGGTAAAAATATTTTATAGAGGAAGTCCTACTTATGTATACTTATGGTATGAAATGTGAGCTGACCCCACAGGCTCGTGTGTTCAACTCTTTAGTTGTTTGGGAAGATTATGGCACCTTAAAGAGGTAGAGCCTTGTTGGAGGAAGGCAGTCACAGAGGGTGGGCCTTGAGGCTAATTATTCCCACCCTACTTCAGGAGAGATCTGTCGTTGCAGCTGGCAATTTGGAGCTCTCAGGTCCTTGATGGACATAACTTAGGTTGCCTCTAGCTTCTGCCAGCCAGCCATGCCTTTTCTGATATAAAGGACTATATCTCTCCTCTGGAACAATAAGATGAATAAATCTTCCTTTCTCCCTTAAGTTGCTTGACTTTGAGTAGTGTCCCATAGCAACAGAAAAGAGTAACCAGTATAGAAATGGATACCAGAGAGTTGGGATGTTGTTGTGAGACTGTGTACCCAATACCGGAAAGTTTTTGTGAAGCTGAGAGAAAATGGTACCAAAAAGTAAAGAAGTGTTATCATTGCTGAGATGTGGTTAGTGTATATTTGTTGGGAAAAATATGGAGAACTTTGGGGCTTTGTGCTAGGATAGACTTTGTGTCTTGAAGATGGGACCTAAAGGGCCATTCTAGTGACAGCTTAGATGAAACTGATACTGCTAGAGATGTGGGTAGTGGAAGGTCAGTTTGCGATGGTCCAGAGGAGAATAGAAACTGTGTTTTGAACTGTACAAGGGTCAAGACTGTACAAGGTGAAGCATGTTTAGTGGAGTTTTACCCTTATCCTGAAAGCTTGCCTGAAATGAAATTCCAGTGTTTGTCAGAGGAAGTTTCAAGACAAAATACTCTTGACAGTGTAGCATGGATACTTTTTAGCACTCTTGTTTAGAGTTAGGACAAAAAAAGAACAGGGAATCAGGCAGAAAAAAGTAAAGACTGTAAAGTTTGAAGAAAAATGTGAGGGCAAATCTACAGAGAATGCAGACAGCAAAATAGCTGTTATTTTTAAGGAGATTAGTACTATAAGTGAATCAAAATCTGCTCTCAATTTGGATAATAGAGGAGGCTGCATCCTGAGGTCAAGATGCTCTGGGAAGGTTCCACCCATAAGAATGCAAATTCTTTTGGAAGGAAAGAGCTAAAGGGGGGAATTCCAAAGGAAAGGTCTGTTCTTCCTCTTTCCCAGCACTAGCATAGAGAAGCTGAATCAGTTGTGATTCCAGAGGGACAAGCTTCACGTGTAGGTTGTAGAAGAACCTGGCAACATTGTGCACATGGTCCTGGTTTTAGAGGTCAAAGATGCAAGAGGGAGGAGATCATGGATACCTCCTCCAAGGCTTCAGAAAATGACAGAAGTCAGGTAGCCTGTGACAGGAAGCCTGTAGAGAGTCTCAAAAAGAGCATTTTGTGCTGTGGAGTAAAAGTCTGGTTTGCCATTGAGAAATGAAGATGCTAGAATCAACCTGGGACATCTGCCAAGGAGAGCTGTACACCATTGGAGGACCCAACCCAAGAGAATGATGTGTTTTATGGGCAGCTTCATTGCAGGTATGAAACTGAAGCTCATTGGAACTGAGATGATTTCTACAAGATATTCATCTGTTGGACATGGAGCTACAGGATTCAGACTCTGTCCTGCTGGTATTTGGTTTTGTTACGTAGTGATTTTTCCTGGATATGTCCCCATTTATCATTTTTGCAATGGATATATTTATTTTGTCCATTGTATGTTGGAAGTATGTAACTTGTGTTTTGATTTTACAGGAGGCTTTGGACTTTGAACCTTTGGACTGTGTTGTGATTTCTGATGTAGCCTATGATATTTTTAAAGTTGGACTAAGTATGGGTTGAAAAATGAAACAGCAATGAACCTTTAGAGACGAGGAGTAGAGTGTCATGATTTGAAATTTGAGTTGCCCCCCACAGGTTGATGTGTTTGAATCTTTAGTTGTTTGGGAACAACATGATGCCTTTTGGATATGGAGCCTTGCTGGAGGAAGGCAGTCACAGGGGGTGGGCCTTGTGGTTGGTTAGTCCTACTCTACTTTGGAAGAGGTCTGCTCTTACAGTTGTCAGTTTTGCAGCTCTCAACCTCCATGAAGGAAGTGACTTAAGAATGCAAATTCTTTTGGAATGCCATCCAGCCATGCCTTTACTACCATGAAGGACTGTATCTTCTCTATGGAACCGTAAGGCAAATAAATCTCCCTTGCTCTCAGTGGTGTCTCACAGCAATGAGAAGAGTGATTGGTACGTGTACTTTCCTCGGTACTATCACGATGGGACCAATATTCTCTGTGCTGTGTGTTGTTTGCACGCTTTGAGTCACGGTCTCACTGTGTTCCATCTGCTCTCAAAAGACAGACCTTATCTCCTGGCTTCTCTGCCCTTCATCTCATATAGACAAATATAATCTTTCCCCCATCTCATACTAGCTGAAGTTGTGTATAAGTCAGTCTTCTACTAGACCAGAGCTCAGACACATTTTGCTTTGTGAAGAGCCAGATAATAACTATTTTAGACTTCAAGCCACACAGACCTGTTCTTGATGGCTCAGCTCACTGGTTATAGCTCCAAACTGAAGAATTCATGGTAAACAAATGAGTCATTTTAAAATAAGACCTTTGCTGCAGTCTGCCTGCATGGTTGTTGATAAATGACCATCACACAGCTTAAGGGAACAAGGAGTTTACTTTCTTACGACAGTCTGGTTACAGTTCTTAGTCCAGCTTGACGGGAGAGCACACACCAACACCAGGGCCGAGGGAACTGGCCACCATAACGGCTGAGAGATGGACAATCCTTACTTGCCAGACTAGCATGTCTGGCCAAGTATACAGAAGGATGCCAACTCTCTCAACCAGCTCTCTGTGATTTATCCAGGGCCTAATCCCACCCACCATGGGCTGGGTCTTCCCCAGCAGCCAGACAATCTCCTTCAGGTTTGCTCTGGGCTTAACTCAACCATCAACTCTCTACACCTGTGCCCAGAGCGCAAACCCTCAAGAGTCAAGTTGACACCTGTGCTTAACTATGACAACCTTATTTATGGACTCTAACATTTTCATAATGTTTAGATGTTGCAGATAATTATTTTTCTTCAGATTAAAAACAATTTAAAATGATTGAAATGATTTGACCCACTAATAAGATTTCTGGTCCCCAGACTTACTAGAGTACAGAATCTCTGTGGTTTATTGTGTCTGTATAGCTAGAGTCTTGACCATGGTAGGCATTTGTTGAATGCTTATGAAAAGTATATTTTAAGTAATTTCATTGGAATTTATAAACAAGTAACATAAATTTAGACTTGCCTAATTGTTTTAGTTGAACAAAAATATTTGCTAACATGATTTTATTTCATTTCAAGGTGTGAGATCCTTCAGGTATGACTGAGGCAGTTCTATATGTTGTGATAGAATTTATCTTTGGGACTGTATTTGGCTAAGCTATTCCAGTACTGATATTCAAGAACTCCAAGTAATACCCTACAGAAAATGTCTTCCTGGACTTCCTTTTGATTTTTCTCTTTCTCTCTCTCTTTTTCTCTTTCTCTCTCTCTTTCTCTTTTTCTCTCTCTCTTTCTCCCTTCCTTCCTTCCTTCCTTCCTTCCTTCCTTCCTTCCTTCCTTCCTTCCTTCCTTCCTTCCTTCTTTCTTTCTTTCTTTCTTTTTTTCTCTCTTTCTTTCCTTGCCCTCTTTCTTTGGTCTCTTTTTCTTTCTCTTTTTTTCTTCTCTCTCCTATTTCCATATTCATAAGTGTGTATACATAGGTCATATGCATGTATGTATATATGCATGTTTTCGTGTGGATGAGTGCATGTGTGGGAAGGCATGGGTATAAACACATTTGACTGTGTGTGCATGTGGGAGTTGAGAATGATCTCAGAAATTACCCTCGATTGCTCTTCCACCTTATTCTTTCAAGACTGGTCTCTAATTAAATCCCAAACTTACCACTAAGGTTAGTCCGACTTGCTCTGGAAGTTTCCATGCTTTGCCTTCCAGGGTTGAATTGCAATCAGGCAACCATGCCTGCCTGGCATTTTAAAAGTGAGCTCTTGGAATCTAAAATTCTGTTCTTTTGCTTGTACAGCAAGGCGCTTTAACCACTGTGACATTTCTCTAGCCTGTTTTTGGCTTTCCACTTACTGCTTTTGGGGATGTAAAAGTGATTTTGACTCTCACACATGAGTCTCCCATAGCCTACTTCAGTTGCTCAGTGGCAGTTCCTACCCCACAAGAGAGTAAATCCCATCCACGTCTATTAAATATGAAGAAAAAGCCTGCAGGTTCTGTCCATGACAGAACCTCTGAGGAAAGTGGACATACTCCCAGTGAGAGAAGAGAGGCCATATTAATCATCCCAGATCAATTCTGGTCTGTGTCTTGGAGGCTGGGTCTAGGTGCAGATGAGACTGAGCAGTAGGCAGCACCAGAGGATTAGGTAAACAGTGGAAACAGAGATGGGGCGCTCATATTTGTCCTGGTGTTCATGACATCCTTGTCCCCTACAAAGAATACTCTCTTCTCTGTCCTGACTGTGCCATGCTTGTGTCTTCCATTGTGAGCACGTCCCTTCCCATTCAGAGGTAGAGTCCTTCCTTGTCTTTTGCAGGGAACACTCCTCTGCTTATTATGGTGTGCTGTGACTGTGTCCTCCCTGGGGAGCACTGTCTTGACTCCGCCATGCTTGTGTCTCCCATAGGGAGCATTTTTCTTTCCTATTCAGAATATATAGAGTCCTCGTTTTCCACAGGGAATACTCCTCTCCCTATTCTGGGAGTGCTATGGCTGTGTCCTCCATGGGGAGCATTCCCTCGGGGAGCATTGTAGAGATTTTCTTGGAGTTGACCAGGTGACTCAGTGGGCAAAGTGTCTATACTCAAACCTGGCAACCTCAGCTCAAACCCTGGAGCACACATGGCAGAAGGAGAGAACTAACATCTCTAAAAGTTTTCCTCAGATTTCCATTTCCACTGACACTGCGTATGTTCTTCTCTCACTGACCTTTTCTCTCTCTCTTTTTCAAATAAATACATTTTTAAAATCTTCATTAAGTTTTATGTGATATGTAGAGAGCAATTCAACCTTTTAAAGCAATCATCTAGTTTTTAATGAATAATACCTTTTCTCTGTTATTCAAAATGCTGTTTTCTAAATACTGCATTCCTGTATTTAGTTTAGTCTATTTCTGCAACATATTATGTTAATGTATGTGTTCATATGTAAACCTATACTTATCTATCTCATTGCCAAAGAGTGGCACCTCCCTCACAAAATTCATGGCTATGTTGTTTGTGTGTATATTAACTTTAAAGATCAATTTGTTCAGTAAAAGTTATTTTATTGGGATTGTAAGTTCACAGATCAATTAGGGAAAGACCTGTCTGTTTTTATTTCTTTGGACTTTATTTCTGCTACCACTACCACCACTACTGAAATACATCTGCAAACAACCTTTCTCACTCTGAAGTTGATTGTCTCAGGTGATTTGTAACAGCAACTAAAAGTTGACTCATACATTGCTTGATACCTCATTAACAACAACTACAAGACTTGACCTCAGGTCTTCTTCTTCACCCCATGAGCCCTGGACTGGCAGAAGAGGGCTGAAATCCAGGTCTTACTGCACCTGACTGGTATTGTTTTTTGACCCCCCGATCAGACCAAGTTACAGCTAGTCACTCTTCATTGATGTGGCCTAATGCCCCCTCATCCTTGTTCCTCAGGCTTCACATCTGGCTCTATCAGATTTCTTGCATTCTTGGTGAATGACAAGACATGTCCTTGCTCTCAGTGTCCCTAATGCACCCTGTTCAAGCTGAGCAGATGCCCTTTTTACACTGCTGTGTGCATATTTTCTCAATAATAATCCATAAATTAAAATGGTCTGTGATTTCTCTTAATATGATTATTTTAGTGAAATTTTGTAATCAATGTAATGCTATTTGTATAAATAGAGTATGAATATTCTGAAATAAAACAGATGGTGCTAGAGTTTCCTTTTCCTCAAAGTGTGATCAAAATCTACGAAACTATTTGAGCATGGATCTTGACTTCAAGGCCAGCTGAGCTATACACAAACACCATAGCCCCAGAAAATTTATTTAACTGTCCAGACTTAGGATACTTTTAAGGAATAGATCTTTAATAATTTTAATTCTTTCCTGTTAATTGGTATGATGAAGTTTTTCTTTTTGGGTCAATTGTAAAAGTGAATATAAGTTTATTTGTACTAGTTGATACAAATTTGTCTGGTTTAAAATTGTCCTCATAATTTAGCAATTCTATTCTTAATTTTTATTGTTATTTCTAATGTTTTACATTTGTGTTTCTCCCCTTATCCTTTTGAGTTTTTGTATGCGTTTTATCAAATGCAACTAAATGTGGATTTAGTTATTGATGTTACTGATTCGTTTTCAGTTTAGTCATTTCTGGTTTTAACCACAGAAATTACTTCTTTCTGTTTTTCTTAGATTCATTCTGCCATCTCTTCAGATTATCTATATTTTACTTTTTATTGGTGTGTGTGTGTGTGTGTGTGTGTGTGAGAGAGAGAGAGAGAGAGAGAGAGAGAGAGAGAGAGAGAGAGAGAGAGAGAGAAGGTATGCATGAACATGGAACATTTGTGAAGGTCAGAAAATAATTCTCTTCTCCTCCATATAGGCTCCAGATATCAAACTCAGGTCACCAGGCTGCACCAGACATCCTCTGAACCACCTTACAGAACGAGTCATTGTCATAAGACCACTGCCTACAAGCAAGACAAAGGATGATTAGAAAGTTTGAATAGTATATGAATAGGATTTTATTCATGATTCAGTGGAGTGATTTTGGTTGCTATATTAGGAACAAATTGAAAAGAGACAATAACAAGCTGATTAGGAAGTAATTGTGATCACATTGCAATAGAAATCAGTATGTTGTTTAATGTTTGTTTAATAAAGATGTCAGGATGGTCATGTCTTGACTATCACTGCTAATTTAATGTCTTCATAAGTAATAAAAAGCATTTTTAAACGGTTTTATAGAAAACCAATAGCCATGAAACAGTTTCTTCATTTCATGTTCTGCTGCTAAATGATTCAGAAACATACATTACCACGGCAAGAGCAGAGGGCCAAAGCCAGCTCTACTTTCTAGCTTGCCAAATGCACCGTCACTTCCTACTGTCTTTATCCACCTGGCGGGGAAGCAGTCCCATCATGAACCGGGCCTCCCCACATCTCTTATGTAATTAATCAACCTCTGACAAGTATGTCCAAAAGCTTAGCTCTGAAGTGTCAAGGTGGAAAGTTGAAGCTCTTCCATACATGCTGATTTTTGTGACTGGCGATAGTAATTATAATTGTAATATAAACTCGTATCAAATCACACAGATATTTTGAATTTTATTTCATCATTTTAGGTTTGGGGGCGTATGTGTGTGTTCCTGTGTACATGTATACGTGTGCATGCATGTGCACATGCATGTGTGTACAAATGCTTTAGAGATCAGAGGTCAACATCAGGAATCTTCTCAGTCTTCACCTTGTTTTCTGAGACAAGGCCCCCCCCCCTTTCTCCTCTGTTGTCTCTCTATCCCACTCTCTCCCCCTTCCTTCTCCCTCACCCCTCTTTCCTCCCTCCTCCTCTCTTGGTGTTTCCTGCCTGCTCCCTCCCATCCTCCAGAACATCTGTTTGCATGGGCGCTGAATTTCCCTCTGAGTCTTCTTTTTGATTAGCAACAGTTACATGGTTGTCAAAATAAAACAAAGATGAAAAGGCATTAGAGGATACTCTTTTTCCTACCTTTTCTAGCTATCTTTCCATTTCTGCAAAACTTATGATTTCTGTTCATCTCCCTTTAGGTTTTAATTATGTCATCAAATTCCAGGATATGCTTTTATGTCTCCTTTTAGTTATGTACAAAAGGAACAATGCTGCGGGTAGTGGTTTTCACAATGCTTTTTTTTTTTTTTTTTACAAAATTGTATATCTGGTCATAATCCATATCAATGTATGGGAAATCTGTTATGGCTAGGATCTTAAATATTCCCCCAAAGACTCATGTGCTGAAGACTTGAACCCCAGTTGATGGTTTTAGTAAGAGGCAATAAAACCTTTATGAAGTGAGGCCTAGTGTATAGGATATTGGGGTTAGGCCCTGGGGACCCTAGCGTCTCTATACCCTTTCTCTTTGCCTCTCCCTTTGTCTCTCCCTCTCCCTCTCCTTGTCTCTTTCCTTTCCAGCTACTATGTATGAATAGCTTTGCTGTCCCTCTCTTTGATATTTGGCTTAGCAACTGGCTCAGACACAATGGAGTTAACCAGCCATGGACTGAACTCCCAGAAACCATGCGTCAAAAGGAATCTTCCTTCCTTATAATTTATTTCAGGTACATTGCCACAGCAGTGGAAAACTAGCACAGAACATCTTTATTGAAAAATAAATTGTATTACATTAGTACACTGCAGTTTCACATGGATTGAAATTTGGTGTGTCTTTAATTTTTGTTATTACAAACCATGAAGCACCAAGTTATTTTTCAGATGAATATATGAATACATTAATGCATACATGAAATACATGTGAACATATAAAAAATCACGCATATGTGCAAGTAAGTTAAAGTTACAGAAGGGAATCCTTAAGTAGAAGGGTGACATGCATTGGTCATTTTGATAGTGTCATGATTTGCATGTGATTGTTCCCCGCAGGCTCAGCGTTTTAATACCTGATCTGCAAGTGGTGGCACTATTTGGAAAGGTTATGGAAACTTTAGGAGGTGGAGCCTTGTCGGAAGAAGCACATAACTGCAGTGGGCCTTGAAGTTGGATATCTTCGCTTTACTTTCTCTCAATCTTTCTGCCTCCTGATGGCTTAATATGAACAGGCCTTTTGTTTTGGCCACTATGTCTGCCACCAAGATTCCTTGCTATCCCTGAAGTCAGAGAGTAAATATTTTCCCTCTTACGTTGCTTGCGCCTGCGTATTTACCACAGCAACAGAAGAGTAACTTCCAGCAACAGTGTCTCTTGTCACCAGCCCATCACTGAGGCTGGTGTCATTTGTTTCCCACCAACAATGTGCTCATTTTCCCACTGCGGCACCAAGTATCACCCGTTCAATGGCTCAAGGAATTCACCAATCTGATAAGAAAAATGACACCATGCTGTTCCTGGGAGCATTATACATGTGGCTGCTGGGTCCACATGTGTTCATAGGTGGTAGAGAGAAGAGAGACTATAGGATTAGGAGCCTGACTTGCCGCAGTGTCCACCAATCCCCTGAAGCCCAGCTGTTGGGCCACCCCTGTTCTATTCTGTCAAGGACCGGTCAGAATCACCTGACAGCTCTACGTACCCAGTAGAAGATGGAACACTTGCAAAAAGCGTTCCAGTTAAATCAACTTGTGGGTCCTCAAATTAGGGTGGTGGTGGGTCTATGCCCCAGTCTCTTGAGCCAGGGCACTGCGGGAACTCAAAGTGTGGCTGGGTGTGAGTGGTAGTTTGGTAGGTCCAAGGGCCACAAAAGGCTATGTGGGTAGCGATTGTAACACTCAGACCTCTGGGTTCACCTCAGCAGGCTTGGGTGGCCCCTTCGCCCACTGCGCCTTATTGGAGGCCATGAAGCTTTGGGGCCTCTTCAGAGCCTGTATATGGGTGGCCTTTAAGAAGTTTTCCCTAACTTAGCAAGATACCATTTGGGAGCTGGCCAAATCTTCCAAAGTTAAACTCATAACATGTCTGGAGACTTTTCAAGAACTATTGGCTTCCTTTCAAGGATGTGGGGTGGTTTTGTACTTTTGAGGCACCCCTGACACTTGGTACCTATACTGGGAAACCTGAAAGATTTGAAGGCTTAGTTTAACTGTCCCACTGGGAGAGTTTGACTCTTTCAAGTCTTTCTGAAGTTGAGTTTCTTTTATGATTAAAGATAATTCTGGTATCTATGTGCTTATAGCGTGGATAGTCATCCTTGAGCCAGGTTCTATGAGGTTGCACTGTGGACAGCCTCCCGTGGCCCAGGCTCTGTGTACACACACTGTGGACAGCCTTCTGTGGTCTGTGCTCATGAACTCACTCCATGGACTTACCCAGCCTCATAGGAGACTGACTAAAGTTTTTAACTTTAGCATAGATTCTTAACCATGTGGAGCTGGGAGCTCAATCCTGCAAGTTATCTACATCTTAAATGTATTTTTTCTTATTAACCATATATTATTTTGCATTTTATTTCCTTGTTCAATAAAGGAGGACATGAAAGTGAGAGGGAGTGATTGGAAAGAACATTCAGGATGGGGGGGGGAGGCAGATACAGCCAAAATGCATAAAATTGTCAAAGAATAAGCTAAAATATCATATTTAAAATTAGCAGTACAGAAGCATGACAACAAGTCAAAAAAGGGACATTTCGCTATAATTTTGGTTTTAATTTCTCTTAGAATAAGTACAGTGAGCATCTTTTCTTTTGTTTAAGATGTACTTTTTTCTTTATGTGAATTGTCCATTTATATTCTTAACTCAGTTTTCTATTGGAAGTTGGTCTCGGTTTTGAGTTTTTTTTAATAACTCAACCAAGAAACGTTAAGCACCATAAATTATTTTGGGTCTCAAAAATGCCCACCACATTTTGAATGTTATAAAATCTACAATAAGCCTACCATTCTTGTACTAGTAAATATGTCTTATTATACTACAAAATATTCTTTGTTCAGGCTTGAATTAGAGATTTCAAATATGGCTCATGTGTATGCGTGAGTGCCTGTAATAATGTCCTTCTTATAAAGTCGCATGCAGTCATAAAACTTTATGCCAAAAAGAGAAACCAAACTCAAATGAGGTTTCTAAGGCCCAGCTATACTGGGGCTTAAAAGTAAGGCTCAGATTAGCCGGAGCCTTGTTCGCTCACTGGGGCTACATGTCTAATTATTTTAAGCCCATTTATTGAAGAGTTTCCAGTCTACATCATTAATTTTCAGTTAGATTTCTGCAGTGGCTATTTGAATGGCACACAGTGTGTTACACTTATATCAAGCTCCATTTTATTAATAACTGTCAAAAACATTACAGAGCTCATGCAGTAGAATGTCAGAGCTGGGGTCCTGGATTTTTTTCTTAGTCCTTTTGAAAGTGTCTTAGCTCTTCTCATCTGGTCATAGGTCCCCCCAGCTTCCACATCTCCTTGTCTACTCCAAAAGTTGGTGATGTTTAGAAATAATTCTCTAGGACTGTAGAAATTCAATTTCTTTTAAAAGGTTAGGCTTCAGGTTTTACTTAAAAGTGGCTTGAAGTTCCCAAGATCCAACTGTCTGTGGGTTTAACAGAGAACAGGAAAGCGGGGTGAGGGATTCTTCCACCTTCCCCCAAGGATAGAGCGGCTTGGGAGCAAAGTTAATATTTCTGCATAGCTTTATTCCGTCCTATTTCCCGAGGTCATAACAGTCTGGGTTCCAATTACATTCCTAGAATAACGAGCCCATTACTGTAAACGAACATTTTGGAGTGCAACTGAATCTATTGAAGGTGCCGACACCTAATAATTCTCTCTTGGCAGGGGAGTGAGACGGGCATTTGGGTGTCGGGACCTGGACTGTGAAATGTGATAAAGGGCTCTGAGAATGTAGGGCAGCTTTTTCCCTCCTAGGGCCTCTGAGAATCGAGGCATCCCAAGATAAAGGTGATGGACTCTCTGAAAATGGGAAGGCCCCTGACTCTGAACCGCCTCAGGGTTGGCGCTAACCTGACCCCAGAAGTCGTCTGTTCCAAGTTTGTCTCTTTTCTCCTATTTAAAGCTGCCACTGATATCAAATGTCACATCAGCATCCTGACTCCTAGATTAGAGCCATCACGAAGAGTGGAGTTGGATCGCAGAGACAGGGTTGAGTGACTACGCCTTAGGAAGAGATATTTTTAAAAATGTTAAAACTGTGGTTTTTCAACAAAACATGCTCTGTGCAACAATACTGCCCTTTTGGCTTTGTGGTATTTTCATATGGTCTTTATCAAGCAACTTTGTGACCGGACATAGATGAGCCAAATGTTCTTGGTAAAAAGGGAGAAAACTAGCTGTGACCATCAGAGTGGAAAAATCTCAACAGACACTGAAGCAACCTTTAACCTAGGATGAAAAAGGAGGAACCTGTTTAGGCACCATCATTCTGTAAATAATTATGTGTTTTGTAACCTCTGCATCATGCTGGAAGAACAGCGTCTATTTGGGAGCCATAATTTGCACGTGTTATTTCCTACTTATTGTGTGTTGTGAAGATGCTCCAAGTTCACTCAAGTAGCAGCCTCATCTGCAAATACAGTGCTGGAGGGTAGGTGTGGTATTATTTATGGCTAGAGGGTGCTCTATAATATAGTGTTGCTGCTCTATATTATAGAGTTGGTAAATGTATTTTTCTATTTATTTCATTCAGAAGTAACAGATTTACATTTATGTGAGATAGTTACTAGTGTACATTTACAGTTTTCCATTGAGCTATATTAGCTTTCCTGCCTCCAGTCAAACCAAGGAATTTCAGACACTAAGCATCTTGAAAATGCTCTTGCTCAGGACAAGCAAGTTAGGTGCTACAGTGGAAAGCTTGGCATATTTGCTTCAAAGGGTAGGAACTAAGTAATCCTAAAACCCAGGGGATTGCCAGGTGAATTAAGTTTTGAAGAGTCCAGGGGTCAATGGAGTACATAAGTATTGCCTCCAAAGAAACATAAATAGCTGCGTGTGCACTCCTATTATAAAGAAGGGAGCACATTAGGCAGGTATGTGTGTGTGTGGGTCTTAGTTGAAGCTTTCAGATGATGTTGCATGCTGAGAATGTGCTCTGGGCCAACATTGGCTGCCACAGAGCATGTCACAGCAACGAGCAAAGAAACTAATGTAGATGTCTTCCCTCCTGGAAGAGGCTGAAGCATATCTCAGAATGAGTGGATGTCCCTTCAAGGTCTGGCTGCCTTTCTTGTCTTCAGGGTCTTGGCCAACACCACTATCCTGGTGCTTGCAGACTGTCTGATCCATAGGCAAAACACCTATGCAGTAGGGCATTACTCAGAGGACATCCTTTAGAACAAGAGCGACAGGAGTGGATTTGCGTGGGGTCACCATTATACCATTCAGAAGTAGCTAGCTTTGTAGTACAATAGAGTTTAAAAAACCAAAGCAAAGCGTGGGTAGAGTACTACCCTTCGGAATACAGCATGAGCACTTAGTCACTCTCAGTTATGGTTTGAATCTGAATGGTCCCCCACAGGTTCTGATCACTTGCTTTCCAGTGAATGGCAATATTTTAGAAGGCTGTGAAGCCTTTGGAAGGTAGGACCTACTTGGTGAAAAAAGTCTATTTAAGTGTGGCCATGGATAACCGTACTTGACCTTGGTTGCAAAATATTCCATTTCCTGCTCTGTGGTTGAGTGGACAGTTTCTCCTGCCACAGTGTTCTGAACTACTCTGCTTTGCCATCCATTCTAAGATGGACGGAAACTTCTGAAACTTTGAACTGAAAGAAATCTGTCCTACCTTGAACTGATGGTTGGTAACTAATAAACCCTCATATCATGCTGTTTCTGTAACAAGCAGACAAGAGACTTGCTGTTACACAGTGAAGGCGACAGGAAAATGTGTGGAGCTCAGGTGATAGACTCCACTATCCAAGTGTAAAGGGACTGGAAATGTATGGCAGCCCCTTCACCTGAAAATAATATGGCGGACAAAGACCCTGAAGCCTTAGGAACAAAAACTGAGTCATGTCACCAGTTCACTAAGACCACCTCACCAAAATGAATCCAAGATAGAAGGGAATTTAGAATGGATGGAGATGTGACAGGTATCAGTGTGGCAATCTGCCTCCACTGTAATACTGGAGGCTAATGGTTCACCCCATCTTTTAGTCAGAGTTCTCCAAATAAGCAGAACAAAAATCTTGAATGGGCCGATGGATGGTTGGGTGGATGAATCGTAGGTTGTCTCCTACGATTATGGAGGCTGAAAAGCCCCATGATCTGCTGCCTTGAAACTAGAGACTGAGATGAAGTTCCCCAGCCTAAGATATGAAGTGGTGGGGGGGGGAGAAGTTAAGCCTGTTTTCCTTCCTTTAGAAGGTGGGAGCTTCGGGTGAAAACAGTTCACTAGGTGTGGACATTTCCTGATTCTGGCTCCCCAGTGTTCTCTGCTTCCTGGTCTGCTACTTGGTGGAGAGTATCTAGCTTTATGTTCAGTGGAATGGATGATGCTTATCTCTACTGGTGAGGACAGTCCACCAATCCACTTGCTCATCTGCTAATCTCACAGACAGAGAAATAGTTGCTAGTTTACCCTGAGAACTGGTCAAGTAGACAAATAAATTTAGGCATCGCTTTCCAGTAAGCACCCTTCCCCCCTTGTCTGAGTTTCTTCTGCGGAAAAGCCCACAAGAACCGCAGAGTAGCTGCTCTTCAGACACGCATGTAGAAGTGAGTTTGCATAACGGCCATGGTTGATAAATTCTTTAGATGCTGCCTTCGGTGAAATCTGCTGTGGTGAGCACAGTTGACTACCAGTCTCAGGCTCTGGCTCCAGTGGCCTCGCCATCCTGGTACTTTGTTGAGCTTGTGTTTCTCCAAATCTATGGCTGGAGACTATTGACTAAGCGTGGCTGAGGTTCCTGAGCTGGCTCATTCCTTCCAGAAATGGGGCTCTTCCAATTGGCAAGTTCACCAAAAAATACCTTACAGGTTTGCCCCAGACTCTCTGCTTCTTGGGGGACCTAAACTCTTGTGGGCTACAAATACCTGCAGAGGCAAGAAAGTAGTCAAAAGACGAAGTCAGTCTTCACCTTTGGAAAGAAGAATATGGTCTGTACATCTTACATGTGCCATGATCACTTAATTCAGATTCTTGGCATTTGCTTACGGTGGTTGCAGGCATGGCTTTTGGAGACACAGCATTCTAGCTTGGTTACACACTGACTCTTTGACTTGGGGCAAGTTGGTTAACCCCATCATCCTTAGTTTCTGTATCTGCAAAGTGACTTTATCAGCCAGCGCTCCATCAGAGGGAAGTCAACTCACAGGAACTGATTTTCGTTTTCCTAGTGGTTTGTGATATTGAACACAATATAATTGGCCACAGATTTTTCTTTGGAAAAAAAAAATTCCATTCAGATCTCAGATCCACTGCCTCCTTTTTTTTTTTTTTTAGTGTTTCATGCATGAATGTAGTGAATTTGTGATATTTTCACACTTTAATCCACAATCCTTCTCTTCCCATTACAACCTTTTTTCCTCTCCCTTTCCAGACTTCCTCCTGTATTCAAGTCTTTTCTCATGTGTGGTCCACTGGGTTTCATCTGGTTTGCCTTTGATGATATGCATTTTTAAAAACTGGGCTTTTATTTTCCTGTTGAGTTGCATGAGTTCCTTATACATTAAGAATATAGCTTTTTATTACTTTTATTTTATGTGTGTTCATGTGTGGGTAGATTTAAACATCTGTGTTGAGTTCAATGTCATGATATGATAATTTTTATTGGTAAATGATTTTCAAGTAGTCTCCCTTTTTCTGTAAGCTGCTTCTTGGTTTCATAGAACCTTTTTTGGTTTGATATAGTTGCCATTTATTTATTTTTGCTTTTGGTATTACTTTGTTTTGGGATATCAAATTTAAAAATACGTTGCCAAGGCCAATATAAGAGAAGTTTGCCATCAGATTTTGTTCTAGAGAGTTTGTAGTTTCAGGTCTTATATGTAAGTCTTTAACTCATTTTGAGTTTGTATACACTTTAAGACTGGGCTCCAGTTCATCCTTTTGCACAGGTATGTTCAATTTTCAACCACCATTTACTGACGAGACCATTCCCTATTGTGAGTTCTTGAAACTTTGCTGACTTTTATTTGACTGAATGTTCACGAGTTTATTTCTGGCTCTCTGTTCTATTCCTTGGTCTCTGTGGCTATTTTATACTGGTAACATAGATCCAGTTACTCTGGCTTTGTAATGTAATTTTAAGTCAATCAATGTGTACCCTTTAGCTTTGTTATTCTTGCTTAAGTTATCTTTAGCTATTTAGTCTTTTGGGGCTTCATATGAATTTTATCTTTTTTTCTATTTCTGTAAAAATGTCATTAAAATTTTGATGAGGATTGCACTGGATCTGGAGGTCATTTTAATGAATATAAATATTTCAGGCTGGAGAGATGGCTCAGGGATTAAGATTCGGCCTCACAAGCAGAAGATCCTGAGTTTGGATCCCAGGTCCCACATAAAAATTGCCAGGCAGAAATAGCAGCAGCCTGCACTTCCTGCCCCGTTAGGCAGAGTCTGGGAAATCCCAGAGCAAAGCAGAAAGGAGGTAGAAGTAATTCAGGATGATTCCTGAAGTCATCCTTGGGCCTCCACAGGAATCCACAGTGCTCTCTGAAATACACACACACACACACACACACACACACACACACACACACACACACTAAATAAATAAAATTATAAATATTTCAATGATATTAATTCTTCCACTTTATGAACATGGAATATATCTTTTAATCTATTTGTGTATTCTCCAATTAAAACTGCAATGAATTATCACCCTATACCTCTCAGTGTATATCAGTAAAATCAAAAAGTCAGAAGACAAGTATCAGTGAGGGTAAGGAGAAATGAGCATCTAGCATGGTAGATAGGTCTCATGAAAAATGATATAACATTTCTTCAAAAAATTAAAAATAGAATTATCTTTGATTCAACATCCCATTTCTCAATATTCATCCAAAGAAATGAAGTCAGTATTTGAAAGAGATGTCTGCATTCTCACGCTCACTGTGACATTACTTACCAAAACCAAAATTCAGAAATAAACTGACTTTCAGAGATGAACAGATAAAGAAAATAACACGCACATGCACATATATACACATGTGCACACACTCAACATACACATAGACACAAGCACTCACACAAGCACACTCTTGCTCATCACACAGACACAAGCAGACAGACACACACACTCATACACACACACGACGGACTATTGAGTCACAATAAAAGAAGGAAATCTTGCTTTTTCTTTCAAAAGGGTGGACCCAGCTGATATTGCTCAGCAAAACAAACCATGCACGGATACCACATGCTATCTCATTGCATTTAAGTATGTGGAGCAGATTTGCCAAACCCCCAGGAGCTGAGAGCACAAAAGTGGCCGCTGTAGGAGAGGTTGGTTGGAGGACACAAACACACAATTATGAGCAAATTCTGGAGGATTAATATATAGCTGGATGACTACAGCCCATAATGATGCAATGTACACTTGAAATCTGATATGACCCCCCACACACACGCAGACAACTATGTGAGGCAATGGACACGTGTAGCAAAATATCACATGGAATACCTAAATATATTAATTTTGTCAATTATATGTCAGTGGAACAAGAGAACAGTTGTTCATAAGGTATCTGAACAGACAGAATGTAAAGGAACCGCTAACTTGGTGTATAAAGTAAGGAACTCAAAAAGAAAAACAGGAAGGTAAGGTGTCTCCCAGAAAGTACCTGAAGGAAATAGCTCCAATCTCCAGGACTGAAGGTGCAGAGCTGCGGCTGTCCCAGTTTTCCCCTCAACCTCTGGTGGTTTGCGGGCAGGTCTAACATGTCTTGACTTACAGCTTTCTCTGTTCTCATATCTCTGTAGTCAAGCTTCTCTCTTTGTGGACATACCAAGAAGACTCAGCTAATGGGCACATCTTGACTTAGTAATGAATCTTCTAGGACCTTATTTCCAAAGTCACAGTCTAGGTATTGGGAGGATCAGACTTCAGTGCGTGAATTTTGTGAATGATAAACTACAAACCACAATAGGCCATGTAGAAGCAAAGCAGACCTCTGCTGTGCTATTTAGTTGACATCTCCAAGTTAAGAAGAGAGGGCCTTTTGTCCAGGGGCCTGGCCAGTACAAGGAGACCTCAACTGAAAGGCAGTACTGACTTGGAGAGCTCTGCAAGGATTAGAAAATCTTCAACTTTGCTGCTCCCAAAAAGAAACTCCTCCCTTCAGGTTGGAAAAGTGTTGCTGGGACGATGCTCACAGAACCGCAGCCAGAGGAAAAGATGTCAGCAGAAGCGAGTTCTTGTTTTGTCCTTCTGGTCCCTCCCAGCCACTGCAGTGGTTTGTAGAGCCCCAGCCCCAGCATCACAGCAGATAGTAGGAGGTCATGGTAGAGCCTTTTTCTGCTTGCAATCCAGGTGCGCCCTTCTACAAGGCATGGAAACATACGTGTCACTCCATGTTTCACACATGCAACAAAATAACTGTGGCAAATGTTTCACAAGGAAAACAGGTTATTTTGTTCATAATTTTTGAGGTTCAAGGGCATGGTATTGGCATCAGTTCAGCTCTGCTGGGGAGTGAGGGTGGGGAGGGATCTCATTGCCACACAGGAAACCAGAGGACTCAGATCCCCAAAACCCTTCCAAGGACACCCAAAATATGGCCCAAGAGCAGCAACTTCACAACGCATGAACCCTAGGAGACAAACCACATTCAAAGTCTAGCACCAGCGCAGGAGCGGTGGCACACACACACCTGTGTGCTGGCACAGACACACCTGTGTGGTGGCGCGCACACACACACACACACACACACACACACACACACACACACTGCGCTGGCACACACTCACTTGAGCGCTGGCACACACACACACACCTCCGCGCTGACACACACCTCTGCCCCAGCACTCGGGATGCTGAGGCGGGACTGCTGCAGTAAGTTGGAGGTCGGCTCAACAGTGTAGCGAGACTCTGCTTGGAAACCAAACCAAAGGCAGACAGGAAACCCAAACAGCACCGTACTAGAGCAAACCAGCTCTGTATTTCTGCCCAGCGAAATGAAACTATCCTTGGAACAAAGAAAGCTGTTCTCAAAATGAGGAAACACAGCAGTTGAGCCCAAAACCATGTGGGGCAGATATACAATATATCTCTGGATGTGTCAGCCAGTCTTTGAGCTCAGCAACAGTTTCTCTGAATGTACTGCTACCTCAAGATGACATTATAAAGTTACCTTACATCAAAATTTGTATAAAATGATAATATGTGCATAAGTATGCAAAAATATTCATACTTGTGTGGTAGTCAGTTGTTACTATAAGTCTATAAGTCCACTTATAGCCAACTATAAGTCAACTTAAAAAAAGGGAGAGTTTATTTTGGTTCACAGGTTTGGAGGTATCAGCCTATGACTGGCCTACGGGTCTGGACCCTGATGGAGCTGTGTGTCATGGTGGTAGCACATGGAGCAGAAGCTTATTTACCTAATGACTAGGTATGAAAGAGAGAATAGAGATCGGCATCCCAGTATCCCCAACATTGAGGGTAAATCCCCATAACATAATTTCCTCTCATTAAGTCCTTCTCCTTGAAGACTACACTACTTTCTAGTAGCTGCAAACAGAGAAATCAGCTTTTAACACATGGCCTTTTAGAAAATGTTTAATATCCAAACTATAGCGAGCTGCTACCATCTTGATAATCTATAACTGATCACAAAACCGAATTGATGTGTCTTTAAACATCCTTATGTAATTCATATGCCAGATAGTTCATCCACTTAAACTGTAGAGTTCAATGATTTTTAGTGTAGTCACAGTCACACAGCCATTGCCACAAATATTTTAATCACTCACAAAATAAACCTTAAAGCTCTTGGTGGTCACTGGGTATTCTGCCCTCCCCCAGTTCCCACAAGCACCGATACATTTCTGTCTCTACAGATGTTCTTATTCTGGACATTGATAATCACCCGCTGAGTTAAATGATTGCCCTCTGAAAGCCCATCTTCTCATTTGTAAAATGGAATAATGGCTCTCCCCTATAAAGCCGTTACAGTGATTAAATGAGAAATGAACACAGATGGCCTTCCATATCCACAGAGTCTACATTTTTCAATCTACCCAACAGTGGATCGCAGTTATCCAAAAACGTTTCCATGAACAGAACTTTTTATTTGCATTTTCCATAAGCAACATAGTCAGGTTTGTAGGACATGGGTGTTGCAGCCCCAGCACTTTGCAGATGGAAGTAGGAGGATTATGAATTTGAAACCAGCTTGAAGGCTGGAGAGATGGCTCAGGGGTTAAAACTCTGTCTTGCAAACAGAAGGTCCTGAGTCTGGATCCTGGATCCCACATAAAAATTCCAGGTGGAAATGGTGGTGACCTGTACATCCGGCCCTGGAAGGCAGAGTCTGGGAAACTCCAGAGCTTGCACACACACACACACACACACACACACACACACACACATGCACACGCACACACATGCACACATGCACACACCATACCATACCACACAGGTGCACATGTGCAAAAAGCAAAATTAAGAAAAAAGAAATCAGCTTGAGCTATATAGCAAGGCCTTGTCTTAGAAAAGGCACAAAACCAAACAAACAAAACAACATAGTATAACAGTTATTATAATTTCGTTCACATTGTATTGGGTCTTAAAAGTGATGATTTAGAACATTGACACAAATTGGACTAACATTAACACAAATTAGACAACATGCATGGGTTCCATGTAAATGCCATATCAGTTTCCAAGGGGCTGGACCATCTGAAGATTTGGGCACTTACACAAGATCCTATGATAGAACCAATGCACCCACTGTGGATACTGAGGGACAACTACGTACACCACGAGTACGTTAAAACAGCCTACCGTGTATGTAAACTCAGTGGTCGCTATAAACAAGCTAACTGGTTATCATGGAGGAGAACTGTATTGCATGGTTCATGACTGACAACCATATGACAAGAGACATTAGTCAGACCAAAGTGTGACACGCTTTAAGTTTTACATGGAATGAGAGCCCAAGGAAACTGCATTTTTATGAACAGTTAGTTCCACAAAGGTACGTACTAGAGAATGGAAGAGCGTGCTCATTGTGGAGCAGCGAGCCCGCCTTGTATTCAGTGCTCCTTGGTGTTCCGGTGTGAAGTTCCTCCCGTCAGGACAGGACTCCTGGCTCATGAAGGCTCCCAGGAAGGAAAAGAGATCTGACCTTTCTGGCCTCTGTGACTCCAGGAAAGAAGGCGGTACCTTTCCACTTCCTCTGTTTTCTCAGACACCAAGGTGTTCTATTTAAGGTAACATGCCCCGAACCCATCACTCTCCAGAACAAGCTGCCGTTTTGCCATTCACCTTTGTCCCATGGCACCAAATCTCCCCACCTTACTGGGCCAGTCAGATCAGCACACAAATAGGCCATTATCTCTTGCCATGAAAAAAGAAACAAATCTTTTCCCCGTTGATGACTCTTTCTGGCTCTGATTCTTTTGTCTGCTCTTGCAAGAAAGACTCTTCAGATGCAGTGTACACGTACATTTGCTCTTAATTCTTGCCTTCCTGTTTACTCTGGGTGACAGCGTGGCTGGCGACTCCAGAGACACGTTCCCAGTCCTATTAACTGACTCCTTCTTTGACCTACAGATAATCTTCACCTTTTTGACGCTCTTTCTGCCCTGGATTTGCAACCATTCTGGGTTTCCTGCCTGCGTTAACTGCCTGCTGCTCTCAGCCTCCAGCACAGGCTCCTTCTCCTCTTTGGGACACTGAGCATTCCAGGACCAGCAATTTTCTCCCTGGTCCTTTCTTCTGCAGTTATATTCACATGGATGAGCTGACAATTTGGATTTTCATGCTAAAGACTTTCGGGTACATCCTCCAACTAATGTGTTCCCCCCTCCTCCCGCCAGGCTCACGTTTTGAATGTGGTCCCAAGCTATTAGTGTTTATTTGAAGGCTTTGGCGTCTTTAGGAGGTGGGCCTTGATTGGCGGAATCATGCCATGATGGGCAGGCCTTTGAGGAGTTGACAGTCTAGTTCCTGCCTACTTTTCTGTTCCTAGTCTGCTACTGCCGAGGGAACAAGCCACTCCCACACAATGTCTTGACCATGGGTTGAGCTGCTCTGTTTGCCTTCTTCATCATGATGAACCTCTGAAACTGTGGACTTGTGGCACCACCGATTCAAGGAGGCCCTAGCCCGGGCTCCCGGGTAAGGACATGCCCGGGACATATCCCAATAGAGGAACCATACAGGCGGAGGATGAACAACCAATGGGAAACAGGGATGCACAACCAATGGGAAGCGGCCATCTAACCTGTCCCTGCAATGGACACCTAGTAAACAGTCAAATGATTGGTGGCTCCCCAAGAGGAGGGAAGGCAACACCTGATTGGATTGATCCTATATAAGCCCAAACACTTCCTCAATAAAGCTGCCTACTGCTTCCCCTCTGACTCCCGGGGTCTGGGTGGTGACCGGGTCGCCAGCTGGCCTATTCGCCTCGAGCCCACCAGGCCCTTGCTGTTTCCCCTCTTACCCCCGGCTGGCCCGGTGGGGATTCAGCAACATGGACTCATATAAACTCTTCCTCTCTTAGGTTGTTTCTGTCAGGTGTTCTGCCACAGAAAAGTAAATAATGCACTCACCTGACTCCAAACTCCTATCTAATCGTTCCACCTGGGTTTCTAACAGGCATAGACTGTTTAAGACATTCAAAGCTGGGACTTGTAAGATGGTTTTGTGGGAAAAGGTTCCTTACCATATAAATCCAGTGACCTGAGTGTGGTCCTCTGAGTCCACATGGTGAAAAGAGAGAACTCCTAAAAGTTGTCCTCTGACCTCCATGGGTGAATTTTTCATGCACACACATCTGCATACAAACACACACACACACACACACACAGTAAATAGATAAAAAAATTTAAAAGACGTTCAAAGTCGAACCCCACAGAGACTAGTTAGCAATCCATACTTCCAGTTGCTCAGATCAAAAATTTAAGTGTTCTTCTTGACACTCCCAACTATACTGACATAATAGATTAGTTGGGTTCTAGTTTCTTTTCTGAACACATGCAGAATGCATTATGACTTTTTTTTCTGAGTTACTCTCCTAGCTTTCCTGGTGTGGGGGTTTGTGGGAGTACACTCTACCCTTGCTCATGTGGCTACTACCTTTATGACAGACGTACAATCCCTGTATGATGTGGCCCTCCTCACCCCTCCATTCAAACCCTGTTCCCAGGCCTCAGAAAGTCAGAGAGCTTCTAACTCAGATCCAGCACATGCGCCTCCCCACCGCGACCCTTGACCCTGGGCATCCTCAGTCCCCAGGGCTGCTGCTTGGAATGCGTCTACATAAGTAACCTCATTACATCTGTGGAAACGGTTGGAATTGAAATGGATTCATTGTGTCATGTGCTAATGAAAAAAATTAATAAAGCCAAAAAGTCATAAACCTGATAGTAAGAATGATTACAAAAGATGTTCCAAGAAACACAGCATCGCACATGGGCCGCTACAACTGTGTGCATGAAGTACTTCTGGAGACTGTCTTCATAGAAATTTCCAGCTCACCCTTACATTGGCAGCAGCCCTGCTGGGTGTCCTCCTAGCCAAGAATGATAGATTCAAACCAACTTGTATAGTTTTCCTCATTTTGCCTCTGAAAACTTCTGCTTGCTTTAGCATTTCAAACGGGTTTACAGATTGCTACGGTACAAATTTTTCCACTGTGTGTTTCTTCCACAATCATCCCCTGTAATAGTTACTCTTAACTGTTGCTGTGAGAGAACATTCAAAGTCAAGCAACTTAAGGGAGAAAGGGAGGTTTATTCAGTTTACAGTTCCAGAGGGGAGAAGCAGTCTTTCATGGCGGAGGCAACATGGCTGGTGGCTGACCTAGAAGCAGGCTAAGTCACTGCAAACATCCTGGAGTCTCTCTTCTTCCATGTCTTCTATTCTATGGTTCCTTTTATCTGGTCTGTTACTAGGAAGTTCCAGTCAGATCTTGGGCTGGTCTTTGTATTGTAAATGTATTGATCTAGATAATCTCTTCAAGTAGTGTGACAACTGACCTTAGTTAATGCCAGGTGTGGTCAAGTTGACACCAGGATTAACTATCACAACCTCCAGTCCTCTAGATACTCTCTTGGTCACTTTGTTGATACCCCCTTCTAGGATCTGATTCTTTCAAAGCCACATGTCACGCCTCGCCCTACTCATGCTCCTTAGATGATATCCCTTCTTCCAGAGCACTTACTGAATATTACTGAATAGTTGTTATTGTCAGACTTTCCCCTGGAATTCAAGCCCCTTGGGGTGGGATTTTGTCTATTTTGTCCATCGATGTTTCTCATATGTTCACAGAGGGTCTAGAATGCATTAAATGCTCCAAAAAATTGCTAATGAATGAGTGTATACAAATAGGGCTGTCAAAATTTGGGATCTCTCTAATCTTTACATATTTTCTCATTTCATGGTATCTCATATAATGTGATTCTATGTACAGGTGCTCTTTGACTTCTAAAGACCAGGGTTATATCCAATAAAGCCATCATAAATAGGAAACACCATCGGTTGAAAATACATTAAATAGGGGATAGGGAGATATCTTAATGGGTAAAGTGATTGCTACACGACTTCGAATCTCCAGAACTCACATAAAAGTTGAGTGTGGCAATATGCATTTATAATTGCAGTACTGGAGACGAAGAGACAGGAGGATTCTTGGGACTCGCAGGCTAACCAGCTTAGCTGAATTGGTGAACTACAGGTTCAGTAAGAGACCCCCTTTCGAAAAAAACATGGTGGAAAGATATAGAGAAAGACATCTGGCATTGAGTTCTGGCCTCCACATGTTCACATGTGTGTACATGCACCTGAATGAACCCACACAAATGTGCACACACATTGCCTTATTGAGACTTTCCAATACTGGGGTTTGTAAGGTAATTCTACTGATATTTCTCCATTTCCAAGGAGCAGGTAGCTGCTCTGGGGCTCATGTAATCACTACTCAAAGGTTCGTGGATTGGGCAGCACTGATTACAATTTTAGCTTGGGTAAGAACTTTAACATTGCTGTAAAGTTTAACCACCTCCTGGAGGAGCCGTGGCTAGACTGAGCCCCCAAGGGCATGAGAAGGGGATTGAGAAACTACAAACCAGTGTGATGCGGAGCAAGGTTCTGGGGTCTAAAGACACCTGGATACAACTATTCCCAAGCTCAAGCCCAGAGAAGCAAGCTAGAATTCACCTCGCCTCGTGGTTCTGAAAAAGCACTAGTGGCCATGGATCTCCATTTCTCTTGGTGGAACTTGTTTCGTTTGTTGTGTCCACAGCCTGATAAGAAGAGCTGTTGTGTCCTGTTTGTTTCCTAATGTTTCTGAGTAACACGGAGCACGTAACACCCCTCTTGACTTTCATGTGACACTAATCGAAAGGCAACAAGTTCACATGTTAAAGTATTTTGACCCCAAGGATTTTTTGAAGTCCTTGAGAAGTAATCTTTGATAATTAAAATAGTTTTCGGGTGGAATCTAATTCCAATCAGATTGGTGTCTTTGTCGGAAAAGATGAGAACACACACACACACACACACACACACACACGCACACACCCCACATGAGGTCAGGGAGAGGATAGCATCTGCAAGCCCAGAGGAGAGACCTCAGACAAGGTAGCCCTTGCGAATCTTGATATTTCGGCTTCCAGAGCTGTGGGCAAAGCACACCGGACCCTAAACAAGCCCTGTGCTCTGCGTCTCTGGATGGACACCTTAGTGTCCTCCTGACTTACCAGCCATCACCTCACCGCCATGCTCCAGGACAGTGTTTTTAAGTGCGGACCCCAATGCATTACTCTTCAGCTTCCAATTCCTCCAAAAGTCTCCACCTAACACCAGGTCCTCGCCTGTTTCAGGCCCCTCCCACACTCTCTTGCCTGCCTCTTCTTGCCTCAACCTGTTTCTTAAAAGCGTCTTCTTCCTCCTTCCTCTCCCCATTCCTAGGACATCAGCACATGCTAGACCCTCCTGTTGGTCAGCTCCTCCCCCGCTTCACTTTTTAGCCTTCTCGGTGTTATTTTCTACCCATAATTCCTTTTCTCATCAAAGCTGTCTTCCCCAGAAGGCCTTCCCTCATTATATAATCTCGTAACTCCATGAGTGTCTGTTTTATGTGATGTAACATATTTCCAAAGTTTATAAATAAATAATTGAAATAAATAATTGGAAATAATCGGTCATGCCACAGAACTGTAAGTTGAAGTTTTTCAATACTTATTGCTCTTATAGTCACCATTAACCCCACATTGCCATGTTTTGAGTATATGAAATGCGATTAGTGCCACTTGGGATTTGCTTGCTTATTTTTGGCCATATGGAGGGTGAAACCCTCACATATCAGGCCTTACATATATCAGGCAAGTGACTTCCACTGAATTCCACTCCCTGTCCCACATGTCGCTTTATTAACTTCTATTTAGAGCAGCCGCACACTGCAGACAGCCACAGGCTGCACCATGACTCTGGCCCATTGCCTTGTGGAGGCAGGTGTCAGTCTTTCTTGTTCTGTTGTGTTTGTTGTGGTGCCTCCACTCAGATGTTCAAATACATGTGCGTAAATACATGGATTTAATTTACATGGATAGAGCAGAGGTTATACATTGGAAATTCCTGTGTGGAGAGTATTGTTCTGGTCTGACTCCCGCAGCACATCAGTGCCCACTGTTCCTCTCCCCTTACTCAGTCTCTCTTTAGCAGAGAAATTCAGACTCTTGACTTTCCAGCACGCCCTATGTACTGCAACTTGTGATTCACTTATTTCACACATGCCAACAAGTTCTGGAAAACAAAACCAAGCATGGAATTACTAATCTGACAGAAGCCAAATGAAAATTATAACACAATAGGAAGCTGCTAACATTTTCAAAGAAACAGGCAAATATTTCTTGGTTTCAATCAGAAGCGGAAAAAAATAAGATGTAAAAGGGCAAGACTTGGTTACTATAGTGACAACAGAACACATCGCCAGCAGAGAAATTAGACAAAGGTCAGTCCTCTCCCCAGAACTCAATACATCTTCCATGGAATAGATTACCGATTCTAATTAGGGTTAACTGATGCAATGAATGACACCAGTTAAATTTGCATTTTGGATAATGAACAACTACATCTGGAACTCAAATTTAAGGACATTTTTGGTTTTGCTTTTTGATTTGTTGCTATTCTCCAAATCTTGCAGCCCTACTCAGCATACAGGCAGGGAACAGCTTTGGAGAAGGAGATCGTGCCAACTGAATTGTCATTGAGAGTTCAGTGTTAAGGAAGCAATTGAGAGGTTGTTCTTCTCTCTCTCTCTCTCTCTCCTCCATTTTTCTTTGCTAAAAGTCTTACTTTTTATATTTAGTTTCTTTTCTTTGGTTAAAGGTACCAAAAAGAGACCAAATTTTCATTATTTTCAGACTTTTATACTTGCTCTACATGATGACACATTCAGTTTTGAGAGTTTTTTTTTTATAGAAACAAAGACAATAACCATACAGTTTTAAGTCCTAAGGATTAACCACTAATATTTATATCAAACTTTATATTTGGACAGGTTGCATTTGGTCCTGTGAGAGAGTGAGAAGGGCTGAATTTTCACCAGTGTGATATGTGACCCACCCTTTCATTCCTGCCCCCCTTTCCCTTTTTTGTAGTGTTTTCGAAAAGGACTCAACTGATTTGAGAGCAGGAAACTCATTCCTATTAGGACAGATGTATCTTGAGAAGGGTTTTTTTTTTATTATTTAGCATCTCATGGAAATTTGGATTTGTTAAACACCTCATAACCATGATTATTATTTTATTACTTTTTCATTCCTCTGGGCTTTGAGTTCACAGTACACAGTGCTCACCAGTGTGACAGATTTTGGCATCGGTGTTTCCAAACCCCACCACGTTCTCATCAGCTAGGCCAGTGCAATTACACGAGAACGTGTGATTCTGGCTGAGTCGGGGAAGTGGATGTAAGTGGAGCAGACAAGGTAGAATGAAGTGGGCGACAGCTGGACAGGACGCCAGCCAGGGCGCACGTCCAGCCTGGCACCAGCTGGCCTCCTCCCTCCTTGATTGCCGGCCCCTCCACACCAGCATCGATGGTTTAGGACGACTCACAAGGCCAAGCTGGTGTCCCCACGCCACCTTCCACTCCTCCAGGTGAGCAGCTCCATGGCAAAGTGAGGGCCATTTTTCCAAGCCTCGGGCTAGGTTTGGGTCTGGCTCGTATCCCCTGAAAATGATCCTATGTGTAAACTCTTAAATAATCTTTAAAAGTCTCAGATTTCTTTGAATTTCCTATGCAAAGTTCACATACAAGAATTTCAGCTTGGCTATGGTTGCCTTAATTAAATTAAAGGTAGGAGAAAAATGAGAATACTAGTCATCCAGGTGGTAGAATGTTTGGGTTTAAGGTATGCTCACTCTTTCCTGGATCTCTGAGATAGATTTTATGGTTTTAATCAAAAGTATAAGCTTTCAGGATAATGCTAAGAGATGGTCCATTGAACTGCATTCTTAAACTATGAAAGACATCCAATCGCCATACAATCCCTGCATTGTAAAATTTTATGTCTCAACTATATTTAATTTTCCATCACCCAAACTCTTGGCTGGACTTCCTCGCTTTCTCAGTAATGACTTCTCTTACTTGGCAAGTCGTATAACATTTAGCAAAGGCTGGGATGCTGATCCCCTCTGTCCCGGGACCCCTTGGTGGAGATGTTTCTGATAGTGTCCTGGGGTCTGTCATCATACACACTGTGTCTCTGCATCACTGAGTTCTGTAATCATAAGAAAATGTTTATTTAAAAATATACCCAGGGCCAGCAATAATGCTTAGCAGGTGACAAACCTGTGTGTAAACCTGGTAACCTGAGTTATATCCCCTGGGTCCAGATGGTGGGAGGAGAGAATCAGTTCCTGGAAATTGTCCTCTGGCTTCTACACATGTTCCTTGGCATACACATTGTGACATGTGAGTGCCTTCTCTCCTTCTTAAATATATAAAGTGTTAAAAGAAAAGAAGGAAAGATAGGAAGGAAGGATGAAAAGAAGGAAGGAAGGATGGAAGGAAGGAAGGAAGGAAGGAAGGAAGGAAGGAAGGAAGGAAGGAAGGAAGGAAGGAAGGAAGGAAGGAAGGAAGGGAAATGCATCTAAATAGTCTCATCAGATCTTTTTTTGTACGCTCATTTGTATCCAATCCCCTGACTACACAAAAATGGCTTGACATGCTTGCGGCACCATGAAGAAGTGGAGTGTGATATCTGTTAAAACATTCGTTTTGATATTTCATGCTGCTTGAATTTTTATGTCGTATTTACTTATTTTTGTAGGACTGGAGATTAAACCCAGGACTGTGCACAGCCAGGTAAGAGCACAACCACTGAGTTGTACCTAGCATGTATGAAACATGAAAAAGGTAGAAATAAAAACAATTATCATTTGCAAAGAACTCATGGCTTTAGTGAGGAAGGGGTCAAGTCTTTGCCTCTGTCCCACACCTACCACAATTAAGTCTTTTATGTCTTACACAATGATTATATCAAAGAAGAAGAAGTAGCATGAAAACAAACCTTGAAGAGTTTTAGATCCCACCAGGGAACAAACTGTAAAAGACTTCTGCCAAGTCTGTTATGGCCAAGGGTGAGTGACGGAATGCCCTGTGAGCTCCTAGTGCGTCCTTAGGTCTGGGCCTGTCTCCTACCCCTTCCCCATTAAAAGCCTCACAGGTTCTTCTGACCCATGTTTATAGCTATGTTCATGACAAGATAGTGTCTCTTTGGCTTCTGATGCTATTTTTCCTCAGATAAAACACTTTTGTCCTCCCATCCATCACTTGGTTATATGTCTATCCATTTTGTCCTTCAAGTCACAGTGAAGGTGACACTCTCATGGGGGCCCTTGTCCTTCAAACCTGGATGACAGACTCCTCATGTTCTTCTCTGTGCTCTGACCTTACCTCTACTGTTCTTTAGCATGATGTTTCATAGAAGTCCATCAGATCCAGAGGAGCACCTCTCTCTCCATTTACACACACACACACACACACACACACACACACACACACACACACGTCCAGATTTATATTTGTTGGGAGAGACATTCTTGTTTTGTCACACACACACATTATCATAAACATGCACACGTGGTATGAGATATGCTACAAGAGGTCAAACACAGCCTATTTCACCGCCACAACAAAGATCTTGTGCATAGTAGGTGGGAAGCAACTAGTCACTGGATAAATAATATGTGAGAGGCATTTATTCTCATAGTTGATGGTTCAAGTGTTAGATCAGAACTTGTCCCTTCATTTTGATTTCATCTGGGTCCAATCGATAACCACATGAATTTGAAGCCCAATTTCTTCTCTGCAGTTCTCTGAACACACCCATCAGATAAATTACACAGTTTCTGTCAAGAGCAAGGTAATTCCATCCTCCAAAGAGTTTCCATCAGAAACTCAACCAGATTAAAAAAACAACAACTTTCCACTCGAGCAAACATCGCTGATTCTGATAGTAGGTTAACAAGCACAGAGATATATCTGCACACAACACCAGTGGAAACTGTGTCAGTGTTCACTATCCAAGATCAACCCAGAACACTGATAAAAGCAACAGAATAAAACAGTACTATAAACCACACATAGCAATGAGCACTAAGAAAATTTGACCTCACGTAAACTGTAAATACAGAACAAAATATGTACATATGAACTCATAGATGGGTAAATAGATAATTGAACAGATGAATAAGACATCTAAAATATATTGGGGGCATCGACCTATTTATTTATTACTGATAATAGAGTGAACCAACTTGCCCATACTCTGTTCCGAGAGAAGGTGCGAGAACAGCTGGGTAAGGGAGCATAATCTGCAGAGATCATCAGGATCCTTTGGGCAAAGTGAGTCAGTGCCAGGGCAAGTTTTCCAGTCCAGGGGGTGAAGTAATTCAGGCAGGGGCTGGATTAAGAGAAGGGTGGATTTGAATGAAGGTGTAAGACGGAGTTGGAAGGAATGGAATACCCCATGCTCTCTTGCTGCATTGTGGCCAAAGCCTTTGCCAGCATGAAACCTTTGGTGAAGAGTTTTAGTGTCCTCCAGCTCCAGTTTTCTAGAAGCAGAAGTGTCTGTCTTTGATTTCTCAACTCCTTAATGCTGTGCCTCATAACCTGGTCCATTGTGCAAAATAAAGATGATGTCACTTGACATATTGCACTTGGTGAAGTATTTTCACACTCCATCTCTCAGCTGCCCTGTGTGTTTGAAGACATGTTGCTTCTGCGCCCCACCTTCAAGGCTTTGAGCCCCCAGACCATCCATTATTCCCTGTAATCCCCATCCCCGAGGACCTTTGTAATGTGCTAGACTCACATGGGCCATAACCATGACTCAACCATGCATGGCGTGCCAAAGTCAAAGTCACCGTGTACAGCTCCGTGTATCCCCTGGGGCTCATCATCTTGCTCCACAAGAGAATTATTTTTGCTTTTTGATAAACAAAACTTTTCTGCTGTGGTTGTGTTTCTCTTTACGAGGTGAATCTAAAGACACTGGCTATGCAAAGTGTGGTCCATACTTCAGCAGAACTGGCAATGACTGGAGTCTTATTAGTGGAGACTTCCAGACCTGGTTCCCAGACCTAGAGTGCCCGGGGATTTATGTACACACAAAAACTTGCAAGGATCAATAAAAGTTTGGGTGGTTATGCTACATGCACTTTATAGCCATTGCACAAGACATACATTTGTTGTGCATGTATTGTACATGTGTTTTACACATTGCTACATGCACTGTATATATGTACAGATATTGTACCTGCATCAGACTCATACCATAATACTTTGTATATTGGTACATATGCTGAACATAGATGTAGACATTTTTATATACATTGTTTATAAACAAAAATACTTTCCTTCTCTTCCTCCTCTCTTTCTTTCTCTGAAATTTGATTTTAAATATAAGATAGCTTGAAAAGAATTTGTTGAGCCAGTGAGCAAGTAAATTTATCTTTTTAAATTCCTTAACTTGTGAAATTGAGTCCTGCTGGTATGGCCACAAGCTAGTTTCTCTCTTGGAGTATATAGTTTAACACAAGCACCAAACAAGACTTGATCATTTTCTCCAAGAAAGGGCCAGGTCAGGAAAGAGCTCAAGGCTGAGAGCTTGTGAAGCCACGGGTCCACTCCCAGCTCTGGAAGTAAAAAGGCTACGCAAGGAAAACCAGTACCGACAAATTAAGTCCTTGTGCTGCACAGATTCATGGCTGAGTCAGGACAAAACTCGTACTTTTGAGTAAGGCTTTCTTGGTAAGAACAAATGTTTTTACAAATTATATCATCATTATATAAAATGCATATAATACAGTAAAGCACAGGAGAAAATTGAGTTTCTTCATATTCACTACAGGAAAATGGCCAGAATTGCTACCTGGGCATATTTCCTCCCTTCCCTCCTCTTTCCTTTTCTCTTTTGTTCCTTTTATTTTCTCTCTTCTTTATTTTTCCTCCCTCTCTTCCTTCCTTCCTTCCTTCCTTCCTTCCTTCCTTCCTTCCTTCCTTCCTTCCTTCCTTCCTTCCTTCCTTCCTTCCTTTCTGCTTGCTTTTCTCTTAGAGTTTCACTACGTAGCCCAGATTGACATGTAATTTGGGGTTCTCCTAACTCTAGAGTACTAGTAATACAGACATAAGCCATTACACTTATACTTTCATTAAATTAAAATGCATTTTTCATATGTGATCTCTCATCCCACACGTGTGCATGTATGAGTGTGCGTGTGCGTGCGTGTGTGTACTGCTCTTCAGGTGCCCTCTGGAGAAGGCAGTCTTCCTCTGCCCCAGAACTCATTAAGTAAGGGGAAGCTGATGGGCCGTCAAGACCCAGGAATCAACCTGTCTCTTCTCCCCAACACTGGGATTGTAAGCATATGCCACATGTCACCACACCCAGCTTCTCTCACATGGGGCCCGGTGACAGAACTCAGGATTGCATGCCTGCAAGGCAAGCACCTGACTAACCGGGCTTTCTCTTTAGCATCGCCCTCATCCCTTTTGAAGAACAGCATTGGTTACACTTTCTTTTATTATTTCTTTTCTGTGCACATATACCTGTGTGAAATCAGATTCATTGTACTCCTAATCTTATATTTTACATTTATCTAACATTGTAGATAAAATCTCTTCCAACTCAATAAAGGCTCTTTGAAAGTACCATACAATAATGTATTTGGATGTTCTTCTCTTATTGTTACTTGATAATATCCTTGACTGCGAGTCTTGCCACACATCTGGGAAGCAGAAAAGGCTTTTAAGGGAGCAGCACCACAATTATGACTTCAAGGGAAGCTCGGGAAAGTGTGGTGAGGCTTCTTTCCAGCCCACCTTTGAGAACCTTGTCTATATAGCAACTCAGGCCTACAAGTCCCTGAAAACACTGAGCGGCCCTATCAGGCTATCTCAAATTTCAGAGAGAGAGAAAACATCGCCATCCTTCACATCCTAAGCCAAACAGAGAAGGAAAGGGTCAAAGGAATATTATGCCTTGAAAAAAATAGTTTATTTTTAAGCCATCAGCTCTCTCAATTGCAGACTCTTAAACGTGAAGCCTATCCAAGAGCACAGGACGTGCTTTTGCCTTAGTCACCTAGAGTTGGAGGCACTGAACCTTGTTCACATAGAATATCATTACAAAACTTTTTCTAAAAACGAATACAGTTACATTGTATCATGGGACCAAAAGCCAAATCTTCCTTTTATCAAAGTTAGAAAATGTATCTGACCTTACAAAACAAAATGCCCTTAGACTCAGTTTTATGTCAAATCCATTCAATAAATATGTGTATGTAATAATACATATAAAATAACTATATAATAGTGTGTAATTATATACATGAGTGGGTAGCAATTTGAATTTAATAAAATATTTTCCCAACTATCATCTACTTTGATAGGAAAAACATTAGATGTGACTGGCATTATTTCAGTTCAAAGTTGAAAATTACGAGGCTAAGTGCCCAAGGTCACCGTGTCCATATATTGGTTGCTATACAATAGAGTGTCTCCAAGATCCTTCTTGAACTTGGTAACTGATCAATCAGTCTTGTTTTCAGATACATCTTAAAATGCCTGCAGATATTTCTTCCTCTGTCCCTCACAGAGCAAATAAATCAGTACAGAAATTGAAGATTTACACGTGTCCTGTTCATAAAAGAGATTAAAGTGACTTCGGGGCACATTGGAGATCATACTAATGTAGCACAATCTAATTGGAAAAAATGCGAATTAAAAAATAAGATGAAAGAATCTCTGCTATTGTTTTGGTACATTTTGAGTGTTCAAACTCTGGCTTCATATCAAAATAGACATTTTGTCCTTTATCAACACTTACTTAAAAAAATATGGATAAAACTGCAAAAAAGTGGGTGCCAAGCAGAAAAACGCAAGTGAAACCCTAACACTTGATTGTTGTGCATGTGGAGGTGAAGAACAGCGTCTCTGTTCGTGAGAAGCACAAACTCAGGGGACGCGCTCCCAGGATCCAGTCAAGAAAATAATCTGAGTCAATCCTGCAAACTTCCATCTTCTTGAACAAAGAGGCAAACCTATTACACGGGCTGCTACTGAGACTGCACCTACTATTACTCCTATAATTTGCCCACTAAAATCTTTAAAATAGTTTTGAAGAAAAATAACACCATGTGAAACATGCCGCAGCTCTAAGGAGCAGCGTGTGGGAGTGGGAAGGGCGTCGCGGCAAAGAGCAGCATGAACGTTTCCTGACAGGTGATGAAGAGCTGGTAATGTCTGAACTGGCCGCTCCTACCTCACACTACAGAGCGAGTGTGGCAACTTTGATCTTGCGCAGTTCGGATAAAAAAGAAATGGACAGGGAGTGCTTCCTGACAGATGTTACCTTCCAAGCAGCTCCTGATGCGAGAGCTTCAATAATGTGAAGACAGATTGGCTTCTTGGGGCCCAGCCTGCAGCAGATGCTGAGACCACCTGCAGCCTCGCAGATACAGAGCTCTCTTCTCAGCGGTGTGCCCTGAGCCTGTCCGCTCGCAGCGTGGGCCGGAGCAGGTTTCCTTGCCTTACTTTCTTCTTTTTCATTCTTAAAAATGATTTTATTTTTCTAGTTTTACAAGCATATTAAGTACTTATCCCTGCTTCCTCCTCTCCCTTCCCTTCCTTCCTTCTCCCTTCTTTTCATCCATCCATCCTACTCCCTTCCACTCTCCTATCTATCTGTTCTATGGACCCCAAGGGTTCCTCTGGCTTGTCTACTCTTGTTGGGGTTTAGGCCTCTTGTGGCATACCAAGTTGCCTCTCTTCAGACCACCCCACTGATAGAAATATTTCCCTTTGCTTATTCAGCCTTAGCCCCCAAGGTTTCCACTCTTATCTCTCTTGAGTTCCCCTATGGTCTATGAGGCATGCTGATATGTCAGTCATTATGCAGGTCTGGTAAGGACAAGTCTCACTGCAGTGAGTTCCTAGATGCAGCAGTCCTTCCTTGAATGGAATCATTTTCTTTAAAAACGATTATATGCTATATGCTTATATGCTTAAGGGGTACAACATGATGCTGTGAGATAGGCAGATAAATGATAGACAGATGGACAGACAAGAACACATATGGATTCTACTCCACTGGTAAGTTATGAACAGTTGAGCTGAAGAGACTGGGTTCGATGAATATTATGATCACTTCACAGTTTGCCTTAAATGTGAACTTGGGCAGCTTCACTGCAAGATGCATCTTCAGGCACTGCCGACACTATCTGCCCCTAGGCTGTTTCTCTGCAGCAGACCCATGGTGGCTGTGGAAAGAAGACTGGAGAGCTGCCTGCAGCTACAGGGCACATGCACGCTCCTTTCTTGGTGGACCCGATGCAGTGGTGCCACATCGTCCACTCAATGCAGCGGCGCCGCACTGTCCACTCTGTTTCTGGCTTTAAGTCACCACTGTCAGGACTAGTGCATTTCAGAGCACTTGTTCCTGTCTCAACTATCCCCAGATGTTCCCCTCATGATATCTAGAAGTACAAAGTGTGGCGTGGGCAAAGCGGTGTGATGGTGAGCATAAAAGGCCATTGACACAGTAGCTACCTCCTCCCCTTCCTTACTGATCCCTCCAATTAGCAATGTGACATGTTTTGGTGGGGGGCATGAATGTTACAAACATGCAGGTAGCATGTGCACACACATGTGTTTTCCTAGCAGTCATGCTGTCATTCTGGAAGTGATTATTGTCTTTGTTGTGAATAGTACCAAGATTTCCCTTGAATTGGACTCCCTTTCACCCCAACTGTATCACAAATAGGCCAGCAAATATAGCCACACAGGATGTAACTGTCTGCTGGACAATTCTTGGGTAACATAGGTCATAGACCAAAGTGAGGGTTCCCTGCCAACTCCATCGTCTGTACAAGCAGGCTCCCTCACCCTACTCTAGTCACTTTCTGTAAGTCAGTTATGCACGTGTGAGTAGGCATGATAAAATATGCCATGAGAATCAAAACAATGTATGTAAAGTGCTGGCAGGGTGCTTGGTCTACAGTAAGTGCTAAATAAATGTCCTGAACCATAGACAGACCCAGAAAGGCCTTATTAAGGATCAACTCGATCTACACACCATCCCCTGTGTGCCCCTTGAACTTAGCGGCTCTCTACCCTCCAGAGGTCCTTCCATATGAGGTGCAATTTTGAAAGTGCTTGTTCTTGGGCTCATTCGGACACTGCAAGAGATGTGGTACGACTCTGAGGCAGAACTCTGGTTTAATCCAATTCTAACTCCAATGAAACCTTAACATTGAGCACAGCCCTTCAGGGGCTTTGCCTGAGGAGAGACCACTTTTACATACAGGCCTCCCATCATCCATTCCGGGTGACCACTGACAACTGCACGTCCTGCTCAGGTGGGCAGGCTGCTTTGCCCCTTGGACTCGCTTCTTTCGAGGTGATACGGGGACAGAGAGAGGACAGAGCCCCACTCTAGCCAGTGCTTTCCTTCCTGAGGAATAAACAACAGGCAGCAGGACCAGGCAGGGTGCGTTGACTGCAAAGCATTGGCACCTGCCCCGCACCAGAACATAGCCCAGCAGTGAGCAGTCCTACAGTCAACAGGAATTTCATGATAACTTCCAGAGCTGAGAGAAAGCTCAGGGAGAAATAGCTGCAAGTCAACCTGGGTATGGGGACCGTTATTCTGTGGTGTGCATGCAGTCTTGGGCCTTGGGATTGAAAAGAAAACTAACCCCCCCATATCTCTGTGGGCTTCCCCAACTTTGATTGATATGGACCATGGATATTGGGGTTTCTACGGTTCTCCTGGATGTCTGATTGAATGCACAGAACTTTAATGGTAAGTGGAAAGAAGGAGAAAGATCCATTCTGGATATGCGTGTGTGATTGGGGTCCTCAAATAAACCTAGTCTCTGAAAAGGAAAATAACACCCTGGTAGCTCTTTCCTCTTCAAAGGTGATTTTAGAAGCAAGTCTTGGATGTCATGGTTTGTTTACGAGGCTCCGTTTCAGCGATCAGCTGGAAGCTTGTGTGCCACAGGCTTCATGTTTAAAATAACACTTCCCTTGTTGTTTGTAAAAAAGCAGGTTTTGAACTGCCAGAGCGATTCCAGGAGGTCAGGCTGGTGGTGGTGGTGGGGGGGGGGACCCAGCCCCCTTCTCAGGAATCTCTACGCTCAGGACATCCAGTGTGTGGGTGGCACATGGATCAGCTGACAGGAAGTATGTGTGTGAAGGCGGCCACCCAAGATTTGGGGTCACTGAGGACTGATGGAGCTCAGATCTCAACACTGGGAGGGCACCTGCTTGCTCTGCCAAAACAAATCCACTTCTGAATTGGGCAGATGGCAGAGGAAGTGGGGCTCTGCCGGCAGGGAGCACCGTCTTCACTTGAACAGTCTCAAATAACCAGTTTACGATGATGGGATGTTCTTAGGAACTGGGATAGTGGGGGGGGCTGGGGCTGCCTCCAGATCTGCTGAGCATTAATATGCATCGCGGCGGAGTTCTAGAGGCCAGCCAGCTGTACGTCTGGCCGCCCGTGCTCTGGTGGTCCTCTGCCGACGGGACTCTGAACTGCTATTTGTTATCTTTAGGCCTGAGAAGCCATCTGGTTTTGATTCAGGTGGCCTCAGGCTTGCCTCAGAGGTGAAAAGGGTGCACACTCAAATTGAATTTCTCACAATTTCCAACGCAGAGGAATCTGTCTTCCCACACGGTGGGCAGCCCTGGCCTTTGCAGCCCGGGCATAAATCAATTTCACCTGTGTGGCTAAATGTGCACATGTTAACCTCGTGAAATCAACTGTGCAATCAGATAGCTTCTGCACGTGTTCTGGTGTGCTGAGAGGCAGTGACCTCTAGTTGACCTCTTCTATCCCTTCTCTTGGGGGGGGGTAGTGGTTCTGGGCACAGATAGGTTCAGTAGTGGTCCTTGGGCCAGGCTCAGATGGGACAGTTCTGGACATGGAACAAAAAAGCCTATGTTATAACTGAGTACATAAAAGAAAAGTTTTCTAATTGAGAGGCAAGCCTGAATGTGAGCCATTCAAATCAAAACTTCCCCTGTCGTCTGTTTTCAAGATCGAGTATTGAAAAGTTCATTTGCTATCAAGCTGGTGTATTAGGGTTTGTTTAGGAGACTGGGACAGGCTGAAACAACAGCATGTTACAAAGTATAAAGTATAAAGCAGCAGCAGCAATAAACTCTTCTTACAGCTTAAGGGGGACATGGGCAATACCAGGAACTGAAATTTACCATTATTAGTTACTATTTCTTTATCAAAAACTCTGAGTCAAATAGAAATGGACTATAGGACTGAGGGTGTGACCCAGTCATGCAGCCTCTGTTTCTTCTACGCCAGGGTTCAATACCCAGCAGGAGAAAAAAAGGAAAAGAAAATGAAGTTGAATCAAAAATGGAGTTAAGTCAACTGCAGCCAATAGGCCAAATCCAGTCCATGAGCTCTTTATGTGAAGAGTGTGATGGCAGCTGCTCACACCATTGATTAAGCTTTATCGACAGCTGTTTTTTTAACAGCAATGCGCAGAAGGCAAAGGTGAAACTATTTGCTATCTGGGTGCTGTTGACAAAGTCTGCCATCCTTGCTCCAACACATGGCTGTTTTCTTTCATTTGGAAGGTGATAGACTTCTTCCATAAGTCATAATCAGTGGGTCTGGGGATGTAGACCAGTGGCAGAAGGCCTTGTGTTTGATCCTCAAAAGCATAGACAGCAAAAAGGTAATCAATAGTGAAAGTCTACAACTCCTCCCTGAGAGGTACCCCGCTCCGCTGAGAGAGGGAAAGAGGCAGGAGACCCCAGGGAGACGCCCTAAGTAAGACAGCCGTCACTTGTCCCTAGCAGCTGTTTGATCAGTTATTCTTGTGCCATGCTAGATGCCACCTGAAAAGGACTCGACGCAAGAACATGAAGTAGAGGATCTTGGACTTGCTCAGCTCACACATGCATACTGGTCCGGTTTCCTAAGCTCCAGCTGTCTGTCTCTTGGGAGGTGGTGTTACGGGACCTTTAAAGTTTTCTAGTATGAACAGGCAGCTTGAGGTGATGCGGTCACAGCTGGACAGGAGATCCTTGCGGGGTTGGCCATCGGAAGGTATTTCTTTTCTTTTGAAGGAAATGTGGGGAGTAGAACAACCTCTGTCTCAGGACGGATGTTCAGTTCTACCATGACTTGGCTCACATTTTCCTTGGGCGGACCGAATTCAGTCTGATTCTGGGCTCTTTGGGTGACAAACAGACCACACAAAACAAAGGGGGTAGTGCTGTGAGCTCACACCGCCACCCCCTGTGATCTCTCCAGGGTACAATTTCAAGGAGTCAGTTAATGGCCTCACTACAAAAGAGTCCCAGGAGTCCTCAAAGCTTGACCCTCAAACTTGAACTCTACCTGAACTGATTTTTTTGGGTTTCATTTTCCCCTCCTTTTGAGGTTTGAAAACATTTAATCAACTCCCCTCCCAGGACATTTGATTTCTGTGCACTCTTGCACTTCTGGGCTCCATCTGGGGGAAGAAGTGCCCAAACCGCCATTCGAAAGGCTGCCCTGGAGGTATTTTCTAGAAGCAGCAGGTAACGGAAATCTTCTGAGACAGCTTGTTCTCGGGAGGGTTTCCTGTCCAGTTTTGCTGACTGAAGCATTCCCAGGGTTTGGATAAACTTTGGCTTAGCAAGTGCACTTTGATAGCTGCCTCCTGGTTTTAATCGCAATTAACGGCTGGAAACCTGCCCCCTACGCTGGCATTTGGTCCCTGGTTTTGTCCCATGACATTCTTGAGTTCTCTAAAGCTTTTAGCTGCCCCTATGGAAGTTCTGGACTGAGACTGAAGCACAGTCATTCGGCATCCACTGAGCGTGCGCAGAACATCAACAATAGTTTCATCCGATGATTGGGTGGAGATGGAACCTGGTAATCCAAGGATTCTACCTAGCAGAACAGCAGACAGGCTTTCATACAATGCGTGGCCGATATTAATGGCTCAAATGAAGCCCAGTGGGAGCATTCAGAGATGGAAGGCGTGCACAAGTAGTTCATAATTATGTATGCATGTGTGTGTGTGTGTGTGTGTGTGTGTGTGTGTGTGTGTGTATGTGTGTGTGTTTACAAGAGCATATTTGAGTGTGTGTGCCTTGGAGCTCCAAGGGTGACACGTGTAATCATGCAGGGCGATTCTTCCTCCTTATTTCCATGCTCTGAGGTTTGATGGGCTCTGCCTTCTAGGACCAGAACTGCAGGTCCACTATCATTTTCCTCTGGTCCAAATCTGGGGTCCAAATGTAGATCATTTTGCTAGTGAGGCAAAGGCTTTATGCCCCGAGCCATCTCCCCAACTCATAATTGCTTATTTTTAAGCTAATGGATAACAAAGCTGTTCCCCCCCAAATGCCAGTTACTTAAAAAAGTTCATTTTGTTTTGTTTAAAAGATCTAAACAAATAGACTGAGAAATAGAAGGTAGGTTTCAATACTGGGCTCCTTTAATAGATTGTTAGTTGTATTGGGTCCCAACAGGAAATGGAACTGCAATAGATGAGTATCTATGTGGAGAGGGGAGCAGCATGCATGCCAATCTTCCAGAAGTTACAGCCCAACTATGAATCATTATACAGTGGAGGCAAATTTCAGAACTGATTAGCTTGACCTTAAGTGGAATCCCTTGGATGGGGGCATTTCTTAGATTGATTTGTATGCAATGTGGAATGAATGGGAGTCCTCAAAAAGCAAACAGCTTAGAGGAAAAGTCACATGCAAATACCTACTATATCAATGTCCCCCTCCCCACGTCTGTGACTTAGTGAAGATCTCTGGTGTCCCAAAGAACACTGGCGAGAAAGCCGGGCATGACTTCACTTTGAGGTCCTGCAAGAGATCTATGGCTTGCTTGTTGGTGGTTAACATCAGGGGATTACTCTCAAACTTAAGATTTACCCCCAATAAGTGGGGGTTTTGAACAGAAACCATAACATCACCTAGAAATGTGCTTGTTCAGAAATGAAATTCCTCATTAATTCTGGACTATTAAAGGTCCAGCCAGGCTCATCTTGACTGCCAGTGACCAGGCAGCTGCTGGTGGTGACAAGCACGAGTATTTTGTCGTCCCCAGGGCTCCAAAGGGAAAGCGGGACACTCCGGCTGGAGTGCTATAAAACTGTCTGGGTATTTTGCGTATTATTCTTATTAAATTAGAGTTCTGCTGGAGGGAAGCATGTTACTATTTAGATTTCTGTCTGCTTGGCAACCTCTGCTTCATAAATCTCGCTGGAGAAAATTGGCCCACTGGAATTGCACGTTGGATAAAGCATTTCTTCAGCATCAAGAAAATGGCTGCACATTTTTTCAAATTGTTTCCCTTGCAAATAATTTTTAAACGACCCTACAAAAATGTTTTCCTTGCTTCACTCCCCAGTGAGTTAAAAATGCAACCCACGGTTGCCAGTTGGCAAAATTGAAATCGCCTGTGATTCCAGCAGACAGCAGAGGGAATGTACGCGGTGATGGTTGGGGTGGGCAGAGAACCACTTTGTCTTCAGTGTACAAAATAATCCTTTTACTTTTAACTAATTCCGAAAGCAAAAGTTTTTCCTATCCACACAGTGTGGCCTAATGAGGTACTCGGAGCACAACTGAAGAAGGGGAACTCAATCAGACTGTTTGCTGCATCCATTTGAGTGCTAATCAGTCCTGTTGTCAGTAAACCTTCTCAGACCTTTGCCTGGGTTTCGAGGGGGATGTGGGGCAGGGTGCTGCTGTGGGAACCCTGCGGAGCTGCTGCACATTTTCCTTTGATAGAAAGGATGATGTGTGTCATTGCCTGTTTGTGTTTCTCAGTGAGATGATTTTTCTCCTGCAATTACACTGCGGTGCATCGAGTGTTCTAAGATAAGCCCCAAGTAGCTGTGTAGCTGCACCAGGAACAAAAGCATCCGTAGGGTATGTCCAGATACCGTGGTTGTATGTTGATTTCCAGAAGGACTGTGTGGGCTGTTCTGTGTTTGGGACTTAAAATAGTCACCAGTTCTAAAGACGGAAGAAATTTGGTGACATAGTTCCAACTTTCTTGAGTGTTTCTTTTTTTCCAAATTATTAAATATCTGGTTCTCTGCTCTCTGACACAGAAAGCTTTTCATTCTCTTCTTCCCTATTTTTAAGCTGTTTTGGTTCCGGTTCACAGGGGTACAATCAGACAATGGAATTATTGCCAGCCAAGAGTAGCTTTTATCCACGAGTTTTTTTTCAGCAAATATTAGAGAACCTAATAGTGCAGACTCTGTGGTGGGCAGAACAAGCCAGTGTGAAGTAAAAAACAGACATGGTCCCTGATCTGAAACTATATAGTGGAGGAGAAAGATAATCAACAAATAATTGCTAGAACAAGCTTATAATCAAAACTATGTTTAATACTGGTACTGTATATTAAGGAAGGTGGGATAAACTCGTCTGGATGCGTGAAATGGGCAGAGGCAGCAATGTCTCTTGTGTTGAAACTGCTTCAGTGGAGGTCAAAGGGCCACATGAGGAAGGTTTGCTGGATATTTCAGTGATAAAAGGACCATGCAATGGTAAAACGGGGACAGTCTCAAGCAAACCTACACTGTGCAGTGCACAAAAATCCCATCACAAGAGGGAACAGGGTACAGCTCAGAAACAGATAGAAGGCTAGGACTTCTGGAAAAGATCTTACATGTCTCGCAAAGACCCATACACTAACAATGTTGTAATAGTTACTCTTAACTGTTGCTGTGAGAGAGCATCAAAGTCAAGCAACTTAAGGGAGAAAGGGAGATTTATGTAGCTTATGATTCCAGAGGAGAGAAACAGTCTTTCATGGCGGAGGCAACATGGCTGGTGGCTGAAGCTGGAGGCAGCTAAGTCACTGCAAACATCCTGGAGTCTCTCTTCCAAGGTTTTTGTTCTGTGGTTCCTTTTATCTGGTCTGCTACTAGGAGGTTCCAATCAGATCTAAGGCTTTGTATTTTAAAAGTATTGAGCTAGATAATCTCTTCAGGTGATTTTGCAGTTGATCTTAGTTAATGCCAGGTGTGGTCAAGTTGACACCCAGGATTAACTATCACAGATGTGGTGGCCATTCTGTGGCACTACTGGGAGGAATGGAACCTTTAAAAGGTAGGACTTTGTGAGAGGAAGTTAAATCATTGGTGTGTGCCTTTGGAGATGGTAATAGGATACTGCTCTCTCTCTCTCTCTTTCTCTCTCTCTCTCTCTCTCTCTCTGTCTTTTCTTTCTCTCTCTTTCTAAATAACTCTGCTCTTCCATACACTCCATGTCTACGGTGCTAAGTCTTCACAGGACCAAAAATAGCAATGCTAAGAGGCCATGAACCAAAACCTCAGAGATGACAAAATAAATCTTTTTTCCTTATAATTGGATTTTCTCAGGTAATTTGTCTTAGGAACGCCACACCATCTCAGAGGAAATCACAAGTAGGTTCAAACCATTTGGGGCCTTTGATCTCAAGTTAAGGTCTCCATCTAACAGCAATAGTAAGTTTTACAGAGGGAAATGACAGATCAGATTTAATCTTCCAGCAAGTTCAGCCTAGCTAGCGTGATAGAGTAAGTTAGTGTACATAGCTAAAAATCTTTCCGGGGGGAAGCTATGCCCTTGGGAATATCATACTGATAAGTGTTTAACAGCTGGATTTCTGAGACCAGCAGTGGGAAGGAATGGCAAGGAATCTGACTACCAACAATTTCTAATTTCCCTGTATAAAGTTCCCACCATAGTCAATTCCACACTACCAAATGATGTCACTGGCTACAGAGTTGGGAAGAGAAAAAGGTACCGTGAACTCATGAATGATGGTGGTCCCTTTTCTGGGATTTGCCCATCTTGAGGAGTAGGGATGATTCAAACAAAACCTTTTTCACATGACCCATCAGTGAAATCTTCCTCTGGCCCTTGAGTGTGCGTGATGCAAAAATGGAGCAGCTCCCAGCAGGCTTTTTGTCCTCAGCTTTGAAGGGACCAGTGGCATGGAAGAAATGCCACGTTGTAGACATACGGAGCCAGGGGAAACTCACAAGAGGTTCTTCAGAAAGCACAGAAACGTTCCTGTAGCCTTCTAGAATATTGACTGATCAGCTGGGTATTAAGACCAGTCTGAGGTCCTTAAATCACAAAAGTTTTAGTTATCTCTTACCTGAGTAGATGGAAAAATCTGTGGTCTTGTGTCCTTTTAGTCCAAAACATCAGAAATGCAGACACACTTAGTCACAAGACCAAGGAGATAATGAATTTATTAAGAGTAAGGATCATTTCTTATTTACCATGGTGCCTGAATCTGGAATCAAGTTCAAAGTAGAAGTAAAAAATGATAGAGTAAGCTACTATATTCCTGGGCATATTCCCAAAGGACTTTATATTGCACTATAGAGACATTTGCATATCCATGTTCATTGCAGCTCTGTTCACAATAGAAAGGAAATGGAATCAGTCTAGATGTCTATCAGTTGATGAATGATGGATCATGAAAATGTGGTACACATATTAATCAGTTGTCAAGAAAAATGAAATGAAACGTTCTGATCCCAGAAGTTCTCAGCACTAGATCAAGAAGGATCGTTTTGCAGTGGAAGGTGTTGAATGCACAGAACCACAACTGCACAAAGTGCAGAGAAGAAGTGATAGTAGAGTGCTCAGCTCTGAATAGGATCGACTCAGGGAACCTCGAGGAAGAGAAGCAGTAAGAATGCGAGACCCTGAGGGTGAGGGGGCCTAGCCAGACAGTATTCCCTGGTCATGATGGGGCTGCTGCACCCAAGAACTCGCTGCACTGCTGTCCACTTCCACAAGACCTGAGCAATGTGGTCTGTCCGCATTTCGCCATGGGTGAAGGAAGAACTCAAGAAAGACAGTACTGCTCTGAGCAGGCAAAAAGACATGAAAGCAGGAAGGAGAATGTATGAAGTGGGACAGGTTGGGGGATGGGATGAGTAGTGAGGGATGAAAAGACATAAATTCATAGTATTTTCATGAAAGTGTCAAAGGATAAAAAGATACAGCATCTGTTAAATTATATAAGGTGTGTGTCTATGACTTGTTCTTTTATTTTGTGTGTGTGTTTTGTGGTTGGCTTCTTCAGATGTATGCATATGTGAAGTGTGTGTAGGTGGGTAGGTAGACTCTTCACCTTATGATTGTGAGCCTGGGTTGGTTGCTCTGGAGAGTCCCAGGCTCTGCCTTCTAGGACTAAAGTTGTAGTTGGCCCACCACAACTGCCTGCATTTCTAGGTGGGATCTGGGCATCCGAAACTCAGTTCCTTTGGCTTGTGAGGGCTTTAACTAACTTATCTCCTTAGTCCATCTACAACTAACTTTTATTACTATCTCCAATGAAAGCTATCTTACTTGCTAACTTTTAATATATATATTAGCCTTTTTAGGAAAGGAAAAACTTATTTTAAAAATTAAATTTTTTGAAAGAACAGTTTTTTTTTTTAACAGATAGATTTAAATGTTCAACAAAGTTCTTTAGACAGTGCAGGGTTCCCCATCTGGTTGTTTCCCTCGTATTGACACATTTGCCTGGTACATTAAAACAAGTAATAAGCCACAATCACTACATCATTATTAACTAAAGTTCACAGTTTATTCGGATGTCCTTAGTTTTTTCCATCATGTCCTGTCTTCTGCTTTAGGATTCCACCCAAGACCCACACTACATCTATTTGTCTTGTCTCCTTGGCCTCCTCTTGATTATGATGTTAGGGACCTTGTTTTGAATGACATGGAATTCTGAGGAATACTGGCCAGGTATTTTTTAGAAAGTCCCAAGGTTGTGAACTGCCTGAATGGAGTGGGTAGCCTCAGTGCTGGGAGAAAGAGACCACAAAGGTAGACACCACACAGCAGCAGAGGGATGTTTTATCATGACATGGCTTTTCCCCACTACGTTTTCCTTGATCCCTGAATACCCCAGTGCTAATTAGGTTTCTCCACTGCAACTCTTTTCTATTTGCTTTTCTCTGCCTAGACTTGTCTCTGCTTTTGCAGTGATCTATTTATCCATTATCTATGTCTGTTCATTTTTATAGGTATTTGTTTTATACTTTGGATCGTGTACTTTATGTTCAGTTCATTTATTCTGTTGCTTGAACGGTTCATGTTTTGGTCATTTGACTTCTTTCAATTGATTTTCTGATTCTTTAAGGAATATGTTGAGAATATGTTAAAGAAATGTCTTTTTCTTTTCCCTCCCTCCCTCCCTCCCTTCCTCCCTCCCTTCCTTTCTCCCTCCCTCCCTCCCTCCCTCTCTCCCTCCTTCCTTCCTTCCTTCCTTCCCTCCCTTCTTTCCTTCCCTTCTTTCCTTCCCTCCCTTCTCTCACTCTCTTTATTTTTTATCCCATGTCAGCTTCAAGTCAACTTGACAATTGATAATTGAGCATTTAATCATTACTATGAAAAATCATGCAGCTAAACCAAGCCCTTGAATAGATTTACGGATTTATCTAATTGATGTGGGAGGACCCAGCCCTTAGTGAGTGGGACAATTCCTTGGGCAGGTAGATAAGATTGATCCCTGAATACCCCACATTGGCAAATTAGAAAGGACATATGCAGCATGGGTCCTTGCCTACCTTGCTCTTGCTGTGGCTGTGGGGTGACCGTTCCCTCAGCTGCAAAGGTTGATGACTCTCCTGCCATCATGATCGACTGTATCCTAGAATCGTGAGTATGAATAAATCCCTCGTTCCCTAAGCTATTTGGGTCAGTTATTCATTGTAGCAAAGGGAAAATGGAACTCAGACAAGCACTTTCTGATTTCGAGGCTTTATCAGATGTCCCAGGGTCATCTTGCCTGTTTCCTGCATTAGTTCTAGAATAACCTACTTCTGTAAGAAGTTCCTTTAATTGGTCAATAGCAGATTTGGGAGCAAGAGATGTCCTTGTTTTGTAGCTCTAGCTATGTATAGCTAATAGAACAAAGAAATCTTGTGTGTAAGACATTCAAAGATATTTTTCCATGTATCACCTGGATACATATCAAGTAATACATAGTTTTGTATCCATGTCCCCAACTTCCATCTAACTTCTTTGCCTTGCTTATCAATAGTCTTCTACTCTTGTAGTGAGAAGTCTAGTTCCCACCATTATCATCTAAATCCCTAGTTGTTCAACTCCAGAATGCATGTGGTTTGAGAAGTGCTCCTGTGTCTTCACAGAAATGTCCATCAACTAGAATAAAGGGCATATGCCTATTTGATTTATCTTTAACATTCCACGAATTATTTAGGTCAGCACCTTGTCCCTTTAGAATCCTCAGTGAGGTTTCATATCTTTGATTAGATTATTTGGTCATAGTCTGTATTCCAGCATAAATTCTTTCAATCTACTATCTTCTTTGATATTTCATACATGAAGGCTCACTCTTTTGGCTACAGATTCTCACAAATACATTGCTTACTATAATACTCTTACCACTCAACAAAAGAAAAAACACTTCTGTTTCTGCTATTTATCGCTCCAACTACTCAAAATCACTGATTTCCTCATCATATCTATGGCTTTGTCTCTGCCAAAAATATAAATGCACTTGTATGTTAGATAGCCTTTAAAGACTGACTTCATTTGCATAGAAATGTGCATTTTAAGTTATTCTGCCCTTTGGTGGTTTGAGAGCTCATTCTTCTTTTTTTTTTTAGTCAAATTTTAAAGTAGACAATTAATAAGCATATGAAAAAATGCTCATTGGATGAACATGTCACAGTTTATTCATTCATCTTCTGACAGACATTTTCATTTTTGTTCATCAGAAAATGTTTTAGCAAACATAACTCAAAGGGTATGTTTATAAAAAATAAGATTCTTGATTGACTATCTTCAGCTCTTATAAACTGTTGAGAATGGGTTGGTGGGATGACTCAGTGGGTAAAGACACCTGTGCGTAAACATGGTGACTTGAGTTCAATCCCTAAAAACGAGTGGTAGTAGGAAATAACCAAATTCAAACAAAACAAAACAAAACATGGTGCTTCCTTCTGGTTGCCATGATTTTTAGTTTTAAACTCAGAACCTCATGCATGCTGGGTAGGTGCTCTACCACTAAGTGATGTCCCAGCTCCCTTAATGTTTTTTTTATTATTATTTATTCAATTGTGTGTGTATGCGTGTGCGCATGTGTGTATGTATGTACTTGTGTGTGTGTGTGTAGAACCACGGACGAATTTGGGAACCACCATGGACACCTCCACCTCCTCCTTGTTTACTGTGCCTCGGGATTCACAGGCTCCGCACTACCAGGACCAGAAACGCAGGCTGCCCCCACTTCTGCCTGGCATCTATGCGTGGGGTCTAGGATCCGAACTCAGGACCTTCTGCCTGCAAGGCAGAGGCTTAACCCCTGAGCCACCTCTCCAGCCCCCTCCCTTAATGGTTTTTGATGGAGGCCAAAAGCTCTGGGTTTGTTGCTGCTTTTACTGGCTTTAACACTGGGCTATATGAAATGAAGAAAAAAGTGTACTAATGCTTGAATCTTTTCCCTACAGACAGAGCTATCACTTCTCTCTTCTTTCTTTACCATATTTAGGCTTTTCTGGCCTTCATTTTTAGAATTTGACACGATATTTAGTAGTGTGAATTCGGGAGAATTTATTCACTTTGGGGTTCACCCGGTTTCCTGAATCTGTAGGTTCGTGTCTTTGGTTAGATTCAAGGGATTTTTATTTTTTATTTTTTTATTTTTTTTATTTTCCAAGGGATTTTTAGATGCTATTTCCTCAAATAGTTTTTCAGCACTGGTTTCTCCGCCTCTGTTCTGGTCATTCTGATGTGACATCTTTTACTGTAGCTCCACGTGCCTATGAGACTCTGTATAAAGCAGGATTCTCCAGGAAAGAAAAGCCAGCAGGGCTACGTACACGCATTATATACATATGCCATATAATAAAAGAGGATTTATTAGATTGGCTTACATGTTAGGGGCCGAGTAGGACTACGATGACTGTCTCTGCATGCTGCAGAGGTAGAAAACTCAGTAGCTACTTAGTCCGAGAAGATGGACAACAGTTCAACTATGCTAAATGCCTGGAAGGAGATGGCTCAGTCAGTGAGCTGCTTGCAGGTGGACACAGGAGAATCCCCAGCGCTTACTGGCCAGCTAGTCGGTGAGCTGCAGGTTTAAAGAGAGATGCGTTAAAAAACAAAGTGAAGAGTGACTGAGAAAGAAACCTAACCTCAACCTCTGGACTCCATGTATACAGGTACACAAATGTGACACACACAAACACATGTACACAACTGTACCACCACAGAAGGTCTGGAAGTTCACTGGAAAATCACTGTATTGAGTCCTTGTTGAAAAGCTGGAGCCAGCAAAGGACTGTAGCGGCTGCAACGAACACTCAGAAATGAAGAGAAGGCAGCAACATGCACGCTGCTCTCCACAGAGCTCTGGTATCACAGCAGAGTCACCTGTATTGAAAGCAAGGTTTCACCTCCTGCCCACATGCTGATCAATTCTGGAAATGCCCCCACATACACACAGGTGCCTTTTGCCAGTCCTAAATATTTCTTTATTCAGCAGCCAAGACCAGCTGTTGGACTGATGTTTTACTTCAGTCTTTTTGTTTTTCAAATTGGGAAATTTCTCTTCTTCAATCTTCAACTTGACTAATTTGCTTTCTCTTCACCTTCTATTCTACTGCTTACTCTGTCCACCCTGCCTTAAATTTTTGCTTATGGTAGTATTTCCCTTCTAAATTTCTATTTGATTCCTCTTGATGCCTTTGGAAATTTTTCAATTTCTTTTCTAAGATTTAACAAAAGAAAAAGGCCCTAAGAGTGCTTATAATTACTACTGAGGCATTTTGATCCCAGCTATTTTAAAATCTGTGTCAAACAGATCTGACATCAGTGTCATCTCAGTGGGGTATCTACTGATTGACTCTCTGCACTCAGGTTTGTTTTCTGAGCACAAGTGAATGTTGATTGAAGCCTGGACATTTGTGCCAACGGACTGTGAGACTCTGCCACTCATTTAAACCTTCTACTCTAGTTGGCTTCTGGGAGGGGTCTTCATTACTGATTGGAAGGAGCAGATGTCCGGATGGTTCCCCACAGGACGTGCACAGACCCTGGGAAGCAGTGCTCTAGCGTAGATGACAGAAGCAGTTCCCACCCAGTCACCGACACCACTCTTGAAATTCCTGGCTCCTCAGGACTTTACATGGGTGGAAGTCTGAACTTCCTGTTTGGACTTTGTTGTGTGGGTGGGGCCAGTGTATTTTGTGTGTGTGTGGTGTTTGGCTGGAGTGCATGCTTATTGTTTAACTTCTGTCTGGCCAATCTGCCCTTGTCCCGCCCGTCCTTTGGCTGGAGAGAGCAAGCATTGCAGTCATTTGTTGGGACTTTTCTTTTTTCCTGGGCTTCAGCTCCAAGCCTGGGATAAAAGAGTCCCAAAAACTTACAACCATATTGTTGTTTAGGTCTCTAAGTCTCTGGGGTCTTTACTTGTCCTCAGATGGTGGACTATGGAAAAATGTTAAGTACTTGCAAATGTAAGTCCCAATGAGTCGCATTTGTCTAATTTTATTTTTTGTTCGGGAGATGCCACACATGTCCACTAGAAAAAAGGTTCTTAATTGTGGAGATTTTTAACAAGTGTGATTCTGATAGGTTCATATTAGCACTTCCTTTTCTTCTCAGCTGTTCAAAGTTCACATATGAATTATTGATCATTTTCAATGTCATACATCTGACATATAACACAAATGTCTTCTTACAGGTGTTCTCTTAAAACATATATTTTATATTCTGTTAATATGACTGAATTTAACCCTATTTTGATCATTTAATTGTTCATAATTCTCTTTTTCTAAAGAATGGATAATAAACAGATATATCTTACTTGCGCTTCAGATTATGTCTCCAAGATAGTTTCTTAGAAAAGAAAAAGATATGTGGCACTTTAAGGTCAGTTTCTAGGAAGTTCCAATAAAGGAACAATCGACTAGAATTCAAGAGCATCCACTACCATTGCCAACTGTGTGTAAAACCTGCTGAGAATAACGCCCACTAAAGACCCATCTTTTGGAGGATACCATGTCTAATGCTCGGATCAGAGAGGGCTTGTGAAATTCTCATCTTCCCACCTGGAGTCACTGCTTCCCCAAAGAGACCAGCTATTCTTGAACTATTCCTGAAACTGTACTTCATGCAAAGGTATGATGCCGCTGAATCCCTGGCAGGAGGAGGCACAGTACTGAGCAGAGGCAGCTGCTGTGGTCCCTCTGCGAGTAACTAACTTCTGACAAGTGATTAACCTTACTTCTTACTTCCAGATACCTTTAAAAATTGTGAAGAGGGGATTGCTTGGAGACAAGAGGTTCCAGAGACTTGGGTCAAGGTTTTTTCTTCTAGTACACGATTCTAGAGAAGATTTAAATTTCTGAGCTTGAAACTTTGGACTAGATGAGTTGAGTGCTGGCCAGATGGCTGCTCTCAGAGACTCCAGGTCTGCCCTGCGATGGCAGTTAGAATCACTCGGTAGCCAGGGCAGCTGTCTGTGTTGCTTTGAGAGCCACGGCACTTCAACCCCGCCCTGGTCTTTAGTGGTCACCTACACAGACCCATTTCCCTTCACCTTCAGCTCACACATGAACCACCTTGCCCATTCAAAAACAACAGTAACAACAAAATAACTCCTAAATGTTGTTTGTAAATATAGTTGAATTTGAAAAACTCTATTTTCGTTATTACCGCTATTGGTGTGCATGTGTTGTGTGCTATGTGTGTGTACATATCTGGCGCATGTGTACATGACACATTGCATATGTGGAGATCACAGGACAGTGGTGGAGTTGGTTCTCTCCATCTACCTTTATGTGGGTTTTGTCTTAGACTTGTGCAGCAAGTGTTTTTATCCACTGAGCCATCTCTTTTGACCGATCCTTTGACTTTTATTTGAGATTCTTGAATCATGGAAGCCTCTATTCTACAGGTAGAATGAGAACTTCCATTGAGCAATGGCAGAACAGTGGTTTTTGAAATGTGGGAATATGAAGACAGAGCAATAGAAATCAAGCCTTTGATGTACAATATCAGGTTACTTCAGATTACCTTATTTCCCAAAGAGCTACACGGATCCATTTGCTTCCTTAAAATTTCACAAGAAAGACTCCATTTTGGTTTGGTCTAGTTCTGTCTGAACCCAGGATGGGAGCCTAATTCAAAACAATAACTCCCTAAGTTTTGCCAAACATCACGTTTCTCTATCCTATTTTCAGAGGTCTGATCACAGCATCCCGGGGCTGGAGAGAATGGCAGGAGACCATGGAACACAGGAAGTACATTTATATGTCTCGACACCAAAAGACTTTCCCGGAGTCTTCCAAGCTTCATGGGGGCGTAGGCTGAATGGATGAAGTGTTTCTGACAGGGTCCACATTTCAGTCAGTGTGTTTGCAGCTCCCACTGCCACAGGGCCTGGGTCCTGGCCTCTGGCTAGCAGGGGGTGTTCAGCCACACATTGCAGTCGTGTTTGCAGAGTGAGTTCAGGGATCCTGACAGATCTGCATTTGCAGTCAGCTGCCACACACATGCTGTTATCTGGGGGGGAAACTGTCACCATATATGTCTGCTTGGAGTTGGCAGCTAAGCCAGCCAGGAGAGAGCATCGCCATGGGCTGACTGAAGTCAGAAGCATCTCCCCCCAGCCCCGGGCCTCCCTGTGAGACAGGGGGACTTCAACAGACCTCTGCAGGGAGCTGCATTCCCACAGCCCCAGGGGAGTCTGTGGCTGTTGAGATGTTCTGGCAAAGAAGCAGCACCACTTTCCCAGGAGAGGCAGTTTTATCAGGCTTCTGATGGAGACAGAGCTGTGGAGGCAGGGTTAGAAGTGTCTGGAAAGTTCTAGAAAAATCTGGTAGCCATATATAATGTAACAATGAGAAAAAAGATGTTTGAAAGAATGGAAGCATAAAACTTCTTGGAATACAAAGAAAATAATTCGTCTGTGCCTTCAGCAGAAGCCACTTCTTCTACACCAGCTGCTACCTGGACCATTTCCCTTAGTTTTTAAAAAATTTTTTTATTATTTATTATTTATTCAATTGTGCGTGTATGTGTGTGTGCACGTGTGTGTATATATGTGTGTGTGTGTAGAACCACGGATGAATTCATGGGAACCACCATGGATGCCTCCACCTCCTCCTTGTTTACTCTGCCTCGGGATTCACAGGCTCCGCCCTACCAGGACCAAAAACGCAGGCCACCCCCTCTTCAGCCCAGCATCTATACATGGGCCTAGGATCCGAAATCAGGACTTTCCACCTGCAAGGCAGAGGCTTAACCCCTGAGCCACCTCTCCAGCCCCCAATTTCCCTTGGTTTTTTTGATATCATTTAGACTTGAATTATTCAAAACTGGAGTCATCATTTCCTAAATTGTCCCTTCTTCCTATGATTTTCTCCTTCTTTAGGAATCTATTCTGAACCCTCTTGGTGACTAATTGCATCTTCCTGATATCTCTTCTTCTTTCACCATGTGTGTATGTGTGTGTGTGTGTGTGTGTGTGTGTGTGTGTGTGTGTGTGTGTATGTGTGTGTGTGTGTGTGTGTATGTGTGTGTGTGTGTGTGTATGTGTGTGTGTGTGTGTGTGTACATACCATAGCAAACAAGTATATGAGGTCAGAAGACACTTTTTTGAATGGCACTTCTCTCCTTCTACTCTGTGTGCTTCGGGGATCAAATGCAGACCACCAGGATTGCTCTGTCAGTGCCTTTTCCCACACAGAAATCTCACTGACCCCTGATATTTCTTTCCCTGAGTCATGGTTTCAAAGTCATTGCTCACAAACGACTAAAATTGAATTTTTCATGGGAAAAAAAGGAATTTCAGAAAGAAGGACTAAACAAACAAGCAAAATAAATGGGGGAACTTCACATTTTCATACTGCAAGTGCCGGCCCCATTCTGGGCTGCACCCTTAGACTTCACCAAACCAAAGTCCAAGGTCATTATCATCTTTGGGCTATAATCTAGTGCCCGCCTTCTATGCCTGAGCTCACCGGGCCGTTGCTAGCAGCTGCTGTCCTCTTCTTACGTTCACGCTCCGACTTCTCCTGCCTCCTGAGCACATAACCTCTGTATTTTTGAATTCTGAATATACCGCAAGGGCTGACTCAGCCATTCTGAGTCATCACTTGTACCTGCTCTGATGTTGTTTTGCCTACAGCAACCCTCCAGCTGTGTTTTCCGCTTGGGCCCTGTTGCAGTTCGCCTGCATGGTTGCCAATAAGTGACCATCAAACGCCTTAAGGGAACGAGGGGTTTATTTTCTCTCACGATTACTGGTTACAGTTCTCAGTCCAGCTTGACGGGAGAGCATGCACCAACACCAGGGCCGAGGGAACTAACCACATCATCACCACATAACGGCTTAGAGAGGGATGATCCTTACTTACCAGGCCAGCATGTCTGGCTAAGTATACAAAAGGATGCCAATTTTCTCAATCAGCTCTCGGTATTTTATTCCAGGGCCTTGTCCCATCCACCATGGGCTGGGCCTTCCCCATCAGCAGGCTTGTTCTGGGCTTAACTCAACCATTAATTCTCTACAAATGTGCCCAGAGCTCAAACAGTCAAGATGACACCTGTGCCTAACTATGCCAGATGTTGCCTGTCCACAGAAGCTATGTGTAATCAGAGCTGTCATCATCTTACCTGTGAAATGTGAAATTACAGTTCCTGACTTGAAAGGTACAGAGACAATCTAATGAATTGCACACAACTTGCTAATATAGTGCCTGGCAGTGAATTAATAATTGTTCAACAAGGTCTTGTCATTGCTGAATGCTTTCTTATTGTCCCATTTCAATCTTTCCCTCTTGGTTTTCTTGTCTACTTAAATAAACTGTACATTCTTGAAGGTAAAGATAATGAGATCTATCATGACCTGCTCTAACTGTCTAGCTTGTACCTCCCACAACTCTCTCTCTCTCTCTCTCTCTCTCTCTCTCTCTCTCACACACACACACACACACACACACACACACACACACAGGAGGCATTTCTTGAAAAATACTGAGAACTCAATAAGTAGCTGAGGTGTGTGAACTTCTGAACATCCAAGTGCAGGAAGGAGGGAAGAGCGGAAGCTTTATTATCTGTACTGATAAAAAGTGGGTAACCTATCACAAGAGGTCACGAGGAGGCACAGTTATTTAATCAAAAATCATGTCAGCAAGAACAGGATGATGTGATTTAATTTCATGGAATTTACAAAACAGGTGACAGAGAAACTGGCAGGGCAGCAATAGCTTCAAGATTCAAGATTTCTACCCCCACGAAAGAGAGGATTAGAAATGGCAGACAGGATTCCAAAGAAGTACACTTGGCCATGGCTGTCTAATGTCCAAGAACAAAACACATAGAGCATCCCTCCATTTCTGATCTATTATTCCAAAGCTATTTTTCATCAAACAGAACTAAACTAAAGGTATAAAGTTGAAGGAGAAACCAATAAAAGGGTATTAAGGGCAGAAAAAGTAAACCAAAACACAGAAGGATTCCTTTTATTATGTTGCGCTTTAAAACAAAATTAAAGGACAAGCAAAAGCAGCCCTCAGAGTCCTCGCTAGTTCCCAATCTGGGATTTACCGGAGAGATCCTGCCACTCTGCTCTGTTTCAGCCAAGCCCCAGGCACAGATATTATCTCTTCTGACTTATTCATTGCTTCTTTATTTATTTTCCTATCTCTAAAATGTACCATTGTGCAGAATCTGGGCACGGCTACAAAGATTACTCCACAATTCAACAATTATCTACGTAAAATCCCTGGTCTGTCTCCCTCTCGGGCTCCAACGTGATAACATTGAGCCTGAGACCCAGGCAGGAGCGGCCTCTCCTCCAGCCACTTCCGAGTTGGTCATTAGACTAGGACCACCACCGGCTCTGTGAAAACCAGCCAGAGGGGGCTGAGGGGATAATCCAGGTGGCACAATGACTTCCTTGCCAGCACGAGGGTCTGGCTTCCATCCCCAGAACCTGTAGATGAAAAGCCAGCTGTGGCGATGTGGCTGCAATCCCCGCACTGGGAAGCAGAGTATGGGGCTCTCTGAGGCTGGCTGCGCAGCCGCTCTGAACTCCAGGCTAGAGGGAGATCCTGTCTCGAGAACAAAATAAGCCAAGCAACGAAAGACAGTCTGAGGAATGATAAGAGAGGTTCTTTGTGTTCACCTGCACACGCCCACACACACACACACACACACACACACACACACACACACACACACAATTAGAAAGGTACACATGGCCTAAAAACACTTTCCATCAAAATATAAGAAGAAAAAGATGCATGAAAGTGAAAATTCATCCACCAAAATACAAAACAACACACCAATACAGTAAGACCAAGCAAGACTAGTAGAACAAAAAACAGTGCAGACATTTTTTAGTGAAACTCAGTGTTTTCTGGTGGTGGCCTACAGTGTATAGAACAGGCGCTCTAGTGGTTAGGGTTCCGCGTTCTCATCACATACTGTGTAGAACAGTAATTTCTCAGACTGCACCTTGCCCTAAGTAACTCCTTTTTCTAGCAGAGCCATTGATTCCATTTTAAGCAGGAATGCTAAGGCAGATCTCTTTTCAAACGGGGTCTCACTAAGTTGTCCAGTATAGCCTTGAACTTGTTCAGCAATCCAAGCTGGCTTTGGCATTTGGAGTAGTTGGGGGTCACAGTCAGGGCCAGTGTGCCTGGCTTATATGCTAGCAGCTACCCCCCCCTTCCTCCTCCCTTCCTACACACCCCTACAGTCTTTCCTTCCATCTCTATGTTGTCTTCTGTAAGGCCTTGCACAATTCTTTCTTAGTCATTTTGTAACCTACACACCTTGTATAAAGTGCAATGTATGATTCGAAAGTTAACATTAGTAGTTAAAATGACATAAAATAACTCATTGTTACCAATAGCCATACATATCAAGTGAAACCTTATTAAAGCCAACAATGTTGATGTCACTTGTGAATTTATTGTTATTTAATAAGTTCTGGCATTGTAGAAAAACATGTGCCCATCTTTGACAAACAGAATATGGAGGCCAGTGGGAGATAGAATGCATGCTACTTATGCAAGTTTATGGTTAGAATCAGTGAATGGAAGTATGTAATTGAGTTGACTAGAGTTCACAGTAAACTATTATGCAATTTATGAATAATCAGAAGAGAGAAGCTGGAACTGTCTGAACAGTAAGGATGTGGAATATGAATTGCTCTAAATTGATCAGGACACATTATAGATGTATATTGAAATACTTTACTTTATAAATATGTATAATTACTTTAAGTTAAATATCCTTGATATTTAGGAAGATATAAATGCAAAATACCCTTATTTGGCCATTTGATCATCGCACATGTTTTATGTTATCACATAGTGCCCCATAAATATATATAATTAAAATGATAAGTTCTTAAAATTTCAATATATGTATATGTATGCCTGTGTATAGATAGATGGGTTGATAGAGATGTAGATAGGTGGATAAATAGATAGATAGATAGATACACAGATACATAGATATATAGACATATAGAGAGCCTCTGTGTCCCAAAATAGGCTGCTGAATCACATGTGCCTTTGAAGAGGTCATTTTCCAAATCTTGTTTTCTGTCACTGTGGGAACTCAGCCACAGCAGAGGATGATGCCAAATCCCACTGTGAATCATAAAAAGGTGCTACATGGTATCCTGGAAGGATCTTGGTGTCATTACTGACACTGTATAATCCTAGCCTTATTCCAATGACGAAACTTTAAAGAGTCTCACTGGTTGGCAAAACCTACTAGACTTTTACTGCTGCAGTCCAGCTGGATGCTGCTGATGCTGGAGCCATCGAAATGTCTGAAAAAAACGTACAAAAGTATGTTCTCATTGACACTCTGGCTGGGTTTGCTTGAGTCGGGGAATAAGACATTTTCTTGCCAGAATCCAGTCCCAAAAGTTCATGGAAAGTGGGAGGATAGTTTCTGTCTTGTTAGATATAGGAGTCAACTTGGCAGTTGAAGGTCTGGAAATCTGTAGGCCTTTACATCCGTAAAGAACTGTAGTTGAGTTAAACCCCAAGCAAACCTGCAGGAGATTGATTGATAGTGAGGCCCAGCCCTTGATGGGTGGAGCTAGTCCCTGGGTAGGCGAAGATAAAAGGCAGTGGCTTTGCATCCTCTGTACCTTGTCAGCACACAGACCTGAGTTCAATCTCCAGACCTCCCCTAGCAAAAACCAAACAAAACCAACAAAAAGCTGGCTGTGGTGACACAGGCCCATAAACCCAGCCTGGGCGGTGGGGCGAAGAGAGGTAGATTGCTGGGGCTCGCTGTCCAGTCATCACATCTACTTGGAGAGCTCAAAGCTGGTAAGAGATCCTGTCTCACACAAAAAGAGTGGACGGACCTGAAGCTGTCCTCCGACTTCCACATGCAGGTGCCCACACATTCAATGCACATACATGAACATATACACAAACACAAAACACGGTCTAGCCTAGTGACAGCGCTGTCATAGACATGCAAGTATGTTCTATTATGTTAACTCAGAAATGTAATCACCTAAATATATGATGTACAGAGCATCCCTATCATTAAACAGTACATGACTCTCCATTCTGATCCTAAGAACTTAGAAAGATCTGGTACTTGACAACTGTAGTAGTTAAAACCAATAGGATAGAACATTTTGATAAATGATACAATTTAGTAAATACTCATATAGTTTTAGACTATATTATAAAATATGCTACATAATTATATATAATATTAATTATATTATCTACATTCTGTGGTACTGCCTATGTCAATGTCTGAAAATTAGTACAATAATATAATGTAAAATGTCTTCCATAAAACTCCATGACAGATACTATGTTATTAAGTTATATATCATAATAATGTCCATAATATACATAAGATATACATTAATATATAAATATTGGTTATATTTATTAGTATATAATATATACTATATTATATAGTAGAGCATTTATATATGCAAAGATTTTAAAAACATCATTCAAAATTTATGTATTATGTCAAGCATTGGAATAACTAATCAGCAAAATGCATTATTCATGTTGTCCTGTTCTGCTGTGGGTGTGAAATGGTTGCGAGTATCTGCAGGAAAAGCTCCGGGAGTTACCAGGTACTGACGCTTGGTGCCTCTGACTGACAGAGTTCATGTGTGGGCTCTTTGGAAATTGCTTTTAACTGAAGATAGTCACATCAACCATTTCTTCCTTCTCTGTGGGAGGACCTGCATGCAAATGGCTATGACGTAGGGCACTGAGGCCGGTCCTTCCCCCTAATGTGGAGCAGATCTGCAGCACATTCCAGCTCAATTCTTCCTGGGAGTCAGACACTGGAATCACCTCCCTGTTCTTCTCTCACAGCATTCCTCTGACGTGTATCCTAAGGTACTCATTCCTGCATGCTGCTCTGTTCTGTGAGTTGGCTCCCTGCCATCAGTTGGGCTACAGCAACTCTTGTTGTTGGACTAGTATAAAGAAACAGGTGCTAAATGGACTCAAAGGCTCCACCCCAACTCATGGCAGGGGAGCCCTATCACATAGATGACAGTGGATAGTAGCAGTAAGAATTATACTGGATGGGAGAAGGACCTCATAGCAATAGAAAAGAATAAACTTGAGCTTGTGAAAAATGTGGAGAAAATAGAAATTACAGCAATAATGAAATGGAAGGGCTATAAATAGAGGTGTTGGAATCTGGGAAACAAATCGAAAGGCTGGAGGAGACTGACCTCGGCTATGAGAGCCGGAGCCCCTCTGGCAGCACAGAAAGTTCTCCAACTGGTGGATAGAAAGGCTGAGTGCTGAGTTAGAGACTAAACTTCAAGTAACTCCAAAGAAAGTGGCTGCCTCGCTTCTAGGATCAGACCCTGGGAAAGAGCCAAACTTGGAACTTGATGTTGGATTTCTACTCGCTTTGATTGGATTGCTTCTCACTTTGACACCACGGTGAAACTGAAAACTCATTGACTGAGCCTGCATCTGCTGGGGACGTTTGTATCATACTTCCTGGGCTGCTATCATAAAATTGCCACCACCAGCTGGGTGGCTTTCGAACAGCAGAGGATTGTTCTCTCACGGATATGGAGGCCAGAAGTCCAAAGTCAAAATGTCTACAGAGACAGACAGAGAGAGACTGAGACAGAAACTGAGGGAGAAGGTATCATTCATGGCCACAAGGCCAGAAGTCTCTTGGGATCAAGCTCAGTTCACCAGGTGTGTACACAGCGGCTTTACCTACGGAAGCCATTTTGCTGGCCCTCAAGTGTTTGCATTTCAAATCCTCTACTTGTTTTCTAAGGACAACTGCCATTAGATTCATGATCAGCCCGAATCCAGAATAATCTCATTGTGAGATCCTAATCTACAGCCAAGTCAGGACACATTCATAGGAAAAAGGCTTTAGGATTTGGACACATCTTTTTAGGAACATAACTCAGTGCACTGTATCAGGTGACTCAAATGACTGTTGGCCTTCTGTGTTGTGCACAAGGCAGTGGTCTTGTTGCTGGCAATACCAACCAAGCAAATTCTATGCTAGAGGAGTAATCTGTATGTGGACTGTGTAGAATGCATAATAAGCCCAAAAGGAACACTGCAATGTATTCTCCAAGGCCTTTGGATCAGGGCCATGCCATCTGAAGCAGAGAACTGCACACATCAGGGACAAACAGCTCCTGATAAACTACTAGTCCCTGGTAGAGATAAAATACAAGGGTCATGTTTACCAAGTGACCTCAAAGCCAGAACTACCCATCACAGCTGAAATCAACCAGATCTACCACATGGTAAGGTTGGATGAATCCAGCTAAACCGTCTATTATAACACAGTTCAGAGGTAACACATGAGCAAGACAGTAAGATGAGCTTCATGAACACGTGCCAGCCCCATGCCAACCCCGGATTATAGCGATGCTTCTCCTTCGATCACTACTAGAATCATGGGGAATGGAGTCTCTCCTGGCTGCTCATGAAGAGATGATGCTGATAGTTGCTCAGGGAGAGTCAGCTCAGCATGTGGATAGAAGATAAAAACAGACCGCAGAGGCGTCATCGCCCTGCCGCAGGGCTATTCAGAGAGTAGTGTCAATGCAAAGGCTCCCAGCCCAGCATGGGACGTGAACAGAACAGACGCTGCTGTCTCTCCTCTCTCTTTGCAGCAGCGGGGCATCCTTCTCTCTCCTAGCTTCCTCTTACTAGTGTCTCTCAGGCAATGCGGCCTATCGGGTCCATATGAAAGCTGGGAAGAAGTGAGGCCCAGTCACACAGGCTGCCCTGCTGGCAGGGGGAGAGAAAGGGGACCGAATGGGAACTGGGCCCCTCAGAGTCTAAGGAGGCATGATGTATTAGCTTTATGTTACTGATATATATTAACCGATCTAACTGGAAAAAAATACTTTGAGAAACCTCAGTTTTGGAGGTTTCCGCCTGTGATCCATTACAGAACATGGCTGTAAGAGCACGTGGAGAAATGCAACTGCTCACCTTGTTCTGAAAAACAACAAATGGCGCCCTGAGATGCAGGAAAGCAAAGTTTATTTGTGTACCAGTGCTTGCCCTGGGGAGAATCGCTCCAAGAAACTGGGCACTGTTCTTTGTTTCACTTGTTTTTCATACAGTATAACCGTTTGGCTTTGAGAATTCTTACCCGAGCAGTCCCAATCCCTCCCCACTTCTCAGGTGCTTCAGGCTTCCTACCGCTGCAGCTGGGCTGGCCAGATTACAGAAACAAAAAGCAAGAGGAAGAAAACATTTTACATGAAGGTCACCTCTTCAGTCTCACCACCAGGAAGACAAGAAGAGAGAAAGAAGGGACTCGTGTTTCAACATCTGCATAAGGGCATAGCCTCCCTTTCTTCTATGAAACCCCATCTTTTAACGGTTCCAGGATCTCTCAGTAGCTCCGCTGTGGGGCCCTGGGGAGAGTCTAGATATGGCTTCATAGCAGCACATATTCCTGGCTTCTCGGAGCCTGTATGCACACGGCCCAGCTCTCGACTTCCCCAGGACTCGAATTAACTGCAATTTCTCAATTGCACAATACTGACATTCGTGGCCATTATTTTGCGTGTGGAGGGAGGGTCATTCTGTGTATCTGCAGAACTTATAAGAGTCCTTGTTAAAAAAAATTACTGAGGTTTCCAAGGCAGGGATAACGGAGCATAATCCTAGCAGGTGCCCTTCTGGAAATGGAGCCCTATACAGCTTGTGCAAGGATCACTCACTGTGGTTACTATGACTGGCCCCTCCAAAACTCATGCTGCAATTTAATTGCCATGTTCAAAGAATGAGGAGGTGAGACCCTTGAGATGATCAGGCCATGAAAACTCTCCCTCCAAGTCATGGAATCAGCCCAAATGTCCAACAGTTGACGAGTGGATAAGGAAACTGTGGTACATCTATACAATGGAGTACTACTCAGCCATCAAAAATGATGAATTACTGGAATTTGCCGGGAAATGGATGTCATTAGAAACAATTATATTAAGTGAAGTATCCCAGACCCAGAAAATTAAGTGCCGTATGTACTCCCTAATAGGTGGCTCCTAGTACCAAACCCACCCAGCCCACCTAGAGACAGTAACTCCAAGGATTATGAACAGGAGGGATGGGGTAGGAGGGCCACACCAGAAAGAAGGAGAGAAGGGACCATGTTACAGCAGGGAAAATAGGCCTCCACCAAGGACCCAAATAAGTAATGAGACATCTGATTAAGTTCACAGACTTTTGTTCCTGATCATTTACTACTGAGGGGGAGTGATCTCACCAGAAGAGGAGGGCATATAGTCTGGCAGATAAAAAGTAACAATTTTGCATATGGGTGATAGACCCCTCCCTCACTGTGATTTCCCACTTTTATTACATCTACCTTTGAATGTGCTTTTATCACAAGACTCTAACAGCTTTTTGTCTCTGGCCAGGGGGTAACATACAATGCCCACCAGGATGGAGTGAAGGGCATTGCAGGAGCAGCAAAACTGCAAAAGAAAATCAACAAACCACAATCCAGAACTTCAGAGACTCTATATCAACCACCTAGAACTAGGCCAGCTTAGTCTCTCCCCATCTTGAAGCTCAGGGAAATTTGCGGAAGAGGGGGCGGTAAGAGTGTAAGAGCATAAGGATGGGAGGAGCAATGATATGCAAGATACTCTATACTAGTTAAGGCTGAAGCAATCATAATTGGACTTTGCATGCCCTGCGCATTGTCCAACACACTGTTGACCTCACAAAGTCTAGCATCTGCTAAAGGCACCAAGATCCTTGGAGGCAAAGGATTGGCAGCCACAGCAGTGTTCCTATACCTAAGGGGAACACGGGAAAGGGTTCGGGAAAGGCCACTGGGTCCTTGTACGTCATCGGAGAGGAGGACCCAGAGGAAAATCAGACATGCACAAGAAAGGACTCTCTGGGAATTGGGGTGGGAGGCACTGGGGGATGGGAGAGAGAGGGGTGGGGAGGGGAAGCAGGGAGTACGGGGGGAGGAGGAGGGAGGGAGGGAACTTGTAACCTAATAAGTTTGTATGAGCTGAAAAAAAAAAAAAAAAAGAAAAAGAAAACTCTCCCCTCATGATTGGCAGTGTGCCACTCTCCCCTGGCTTCTTTCTGCATTCTGCCACGCAGTGACCCAGCAAGATGGCCCTTGCCAAATGCCAGTGACTGGATCTTAGACTCCCCCGCCTATAGAATTATGCCATTCATCAAAAATTAAGTATTCTCCCATAGTGACAGAAAACAGACCAGTGCTAGCCTTGAGTAAGTGACGATTTCATGAGTTGATTGCCCAGGCATGGAGAGAGCGTTAAACTTCAATTACACAACAAAATAGTTGATTGCGATTGTGAGAAGTGCGTGCTGGAGAAATGCAAGCTCCGTGTTGGTACACAGGTGGACTCTTCTGAGTGAAGAGTTTTCAGGGACCCGGCAGGACATGAAGGCCTTGCTTATTGATCGTCCAGAAGTGGTTTTCTGTTTGAAATTCTGCTACCACTCAAAGAAAATGGGCCTAAGACACCCTGCTTCCTCCCATGAAAAACCGCACTTCCTCACACAGAAAGAGCTCCAGAAAAAAAAAAATCATTAAGAGAAAAAAAATGCTGTTAAAATAAAGTGAAGAGAAACCTAAGGAGGTCCTTTGCTGGCTTAAGAAAATAAAACAAAATCCAAAATATTCTGAGACACACATTAGAGAATTAGAGGGGATCAAAAAGTCCTCCGAAAGGCTTGGGGTTTGATTTAATTCTTCACCAACAGTAAAGAGACTCCGTGATTTTCCCAGCATTCTTTAATCTGGAGAAAGTTACATTGGCTTTCTGGTTTCTGTCAGAATAATGAGAAAAAAAAGTTGGTCTCCATTTCAGACAAAGATTCTTTCAGTATCCCTGGAGCGAGCTGTTTCAGAAGCACAGACCCGGGACCCGCTAAGATGAGTGGGTGAATCTAAGCTCGACTTAAGCTCTCACTGTGGTGCATAAAGACTCACACACCTCCCACCTTATCAGAGCCTACGTCTGAGCCGAGGCGTAGGAGAAGAACTAGCTTTGGGGTCTTCTGTGGCGGACAACACTGAAGCCCACGTGAACAGCACTGGCTCGGATGTGTATTCTGAGCTTCTTAAATGGGAAGGTTCTACGTTGTCTGCTTGTTCGCATGGTTGACTATTTAAATCTCTTTCGGACGACTAGTCAGGGCTCCCTTTGAGCGGGTGTGCGTGCTCACAGTCAACAGCACCCAGGCTACAAGGATGGAGCGTCCACGGGCATGGTATGGTGCTGCGTGACTTACAGCAGTGACACCCCCACTCCTGAAGCTGGCCTGTTGCTGCTACAACTGCCACCTTTGACATCTCTGATACCATCAGACTCACTGTCATACGCATTTCTTCCAGAAACAGCAGATAAAGCTGCTGTTTCACATGCCACAAAATGACTATATTAAATTATGCCATAAAATTTGTCTGAAGACTAAGCTATACCATAAATGTTGAGAAAATGCAAATGAAGAAAGAAAACTATCAAAGATGCATCAGAAGAGAAACAACAAACAAAAGAAAGATGAAAAGACCCCATAGGGAGCTGTCCCCACCTACCAGCTGGACAGAGGGGCGGTCTAGAACCAAAGTGGCTTCCAAGATGATCAAGCAAAATCGAAAAGAGAAGTCAGGAAAATGGGAAGCCCTTCTGCCCAAAGTCTGTGTCCAGGGAGAAAGAGAACTATTGAAAGCTATTCTAACAGGAAAGAAGAAAAAGAAGGCGTGGAAGGGAATGGTTACTAAAGTCTGTTTTGTCGGTGATGGTTTTATAAGAAAACCATCTAAATATGAAAGATTGATTAGGCCATTTGGGCCTATGTTTCAAGAAGGCCCATGTGACATATCATGAGCTGAGTGTCAATTTTTGCCCGTCAATACTTGGTGTGAAAAAGGGTCCATCGTCACCACTATATATAAGTCTGAGTGTAATCACCAAAGGCACAGCTCCTGAAATGAATGAGTTGGGCCTTGCAATGCAAAGAGATAAGATTAATTTGGGGGAAGTATGCCCAGGCTTCCAATGATCCTGAAAACAATGGGTGTATGAATGCAGTCTTACTCGTTTAACACAAGCAGCTCCTTTTCATTACTGAAGACTATAAACCAGTCAGGAAAACCATCACTATTGTGATATTTGTGAATACTGCCAAGCAGTCTTACACATCTGCAGTCATCAAGAAATATGTATTAAGTTGTATTAAAATGCCTGGCTTATTTAAAAAAATAATTGCAGGGTTAGAAAATTCAAAGCTGAGTGACATCCTGATGTGTGAGAATAAGTTTTAGGGAGCCTTTGAGTTCACTATAAGTAAAATATGAATCTCTATACAAAATGATTATTAAAGTTACTGACTCAGAACAACATTATACTACAACACATCTCTACTGAGTGGTCCTACAGATGAGAAGCAGCATCCAAGAAAGAGAGCTCCGTAACATGCATCAGCGCAAGAGCGAGACAAGGAAAAAAGGAAAAGCAGGAATGAGGAGGAGTTTTTCAGGTTGGAGATTTAGCCAGTTGAGTGAATTCAACAATCAGACTCAATTCCTTCCTCCAGACATCAGCCTTTGCTGTTAGGGCCTTCACCTGATTGGATGACATCCACCCATATCATGGATGCTAATCAATTTGCTGAGTTCAAAGTCTACTGATTTCAATGTTAATTGCATCTAATGAATACCCTTTGATGCAGTTAGCCTGCATGGTTGCTGATAAATGACCATCAAACAGCTTAAGGGAACAAGAGGTTTATTTTCTCTTATGATTTTCCGGTTACAGTTCTCAGTCTAGCTTGATGGGAGAGCACGTACCAGGGCCAAGGGAACTGGCCACACCATCACCACATAACGGCTGGGAGATGGACAATCCTACTTGCCAGACCAGCATGTCGGGCCAAGTGTACAGAAGGATGCCAACTCTCTCAACCAGCTCTCTGTGATTTATTTCAGGGCCTACCTAGTCCCATCCACTATGGGCTGGACCTTCCCTTTAAGCTAGAAAATCTCTTGCAGGTTTGCTCTGGGCTTAACTCAATTATTAATTCTCTACAAATGTGCCCAGAGTTCAAACCCTGAACAGTCAAGTTGACACCTGTGCTTAACTATGACACCCTTGTAGCTTTGTCTAGACAAGTATTTGATCAAAAGTGTCCAATGATCTGACCAAATAAAATTAACCATTGCATTTCCCAATTTTGAAAAACTTCAGCAGGTCAATGGGAGAGAAAGAACAGTCTTATCCTGGATTCTGCAATTTACAGTGACAGCCGTCCTAGCAAGAGGTGATTGCTGGTGTAATAGGGCCTGCTTTAAGGCCTACCTGATAATGTAAACCAGGTAAATATCTGTGAATGAAACTCATAGATCCTAAGGGGGAAACAAACTACAGTTTAGCTGTAAGAACACACATCAAACTGCCACAGATGGGCTGGGGAGATGGCTCAGAGGTTAAGATCTTTCTTTACCTCATAAACAAAAGAAGCTGAGTTCTATCCTCAAATCCCACATAAAAATGCCCAGAAAAATGGCAGTGGCCTGCAATCCTGGTTACAGAAGGCAGAGCCCTGGAAACCGCAAAGCAAAGCAATAAGGAGATGTAACGATCTAGGATGATTCCCAAAGTCATCCTTAGGTCTCCAGAGGCACACATTCAAATGCCTTCCTCTTCTCCTCCTCCTCTTTCTCCTCCTCCTCCTCCTCCTCTTTCTTCTTCTTCTTCTCACACACAAACACGAAACTGTCATAGCTTTAGAGCAGCTCTCAACACCTGACTTAGAAGCTTCCTTTTTCAATGGAAGGTGTTTAATACAGAGAATGACAACTGATGAAAATGTAGAAAATAAGTCCCTGTGAACTGGTCGTCCCTAAGCAGGGCATCTGAAATGCTCCCCCTCCCCTACACACGCTGAGGCTCAGAGAGCATTGCAGAAGAAAGGTCGGAAGCACTGTAAGAGGCAGAGGTGAGGAAGGTACTGCTGCACACTCCCTTCTGGACGTGAACTCACTGCAGCTGTGTTTACTGACATAAAACCACACAAGATTTGGCTTGTCAACATGGAAGTGAGGAATTCTCAAGAGTCACTACATCTCCCTAAGAAACCATTGAGGGTTAAATTTGGAAAAGGGGAAGGAGAAGTTATTTACCTCAGTCATATACTGATTGATATATTATCCATGCTTTAGTTAGTTCTCTGGATTAATAATGGATCCCAAATGAAACTAAGTGGGATACACACACAAGACACGAAAGTAGGAGGGACACTAATTGGAAAGAAGAATTGCATTGTGAAAAGGAGAGGATGTGATCAAGTAATAAGGGATAAAAATGACATAAATTCATTGCATTCAGGTATGAAGCTGTCAAAGGAAAAACATTTTTGAAATGAAGTGAAACAATGAGGAAATAGAAAAAAAGAAGAGAGCTTTGCGTTTTCTTTTTTTAAATTTTTTTAAAAAAATTTATTATTATTTATTATTTATTCAATTGTGCATGTATGTGTGTGTGTGTAGAACCACGGGCAAATTCGGGAACCACCATGGACCGCCTGCACCTCCTCCTTGTTTACTCTGCCCTAGGATTCACAGGCCCCACCCACCAGGACCAGAAACACAGGCTGCCCCGCTTCTGCCTGGCATCTTTACGTGGGGTCTAAGATCCGAACTCAGCACCTTCTGCCTGCAAGGCAGAGGCTTAACCCCTGAGCCACCTCTCCAGCCCCAATCACAGTGACTTATGTTTAGGATGATGCCAACAGTTAATACTTTGAAAATCTACTTTAGGGACTGGAGAGACAGGTCAGGCCTTAAATCTCTGACTCAAAAGCAGAAGGAGTTAAGGTCAGATTCCAGATCCCATAAAAAAACGCCTTATGGAAATAGCAGAGACTTGCAGTTCCCAGTATGGAAGACTGACCCTAGGAAATCCCAGAGCAGAACAGTGAGTAAGTACAGCAATCCAGGATGATTCCTGAAGTCACTCTTGGGCCTTCACAGGCACACACAGTGTCTTGTGCTATACCCACACACATCCACACATGCACACCGCGTGCACACACACACACACACACACACACACACACACACACACACACAAAGAAAAAGAAAATATCTTCTTTAATAAGCTCACATTTCTCATGTTTACCCAAGATGTTAGATTTCTTATGCATATGGCTAGATCTTCACGAAGCCAACAGTAACTTTTGATGAGTTGTTTGATAGACACAAAATGGCAGCTTTCCACAAACCATCTGTCTTCTTCCCCGCCAGAAAGCCCATTATATCCATCACTCCCTGATGTGGGAGTTAAACCAAACCACAGCAGAAATCAGAGCCCATGGTCATAGGTCTGAGCAAGACGCTGAGGCAGCGACAGCTGATGTTCAAAGACAGCGCCATCTCTGTTTTCCTCACTTCGAGCATATACTGGGTCACACTGTGGTCCCAGGCCTTGTTTTGTCCAATACGTGCAGAACGAGTAGAGATAACGCATGCTCCTCTGGGCAGAGACTATAAGCCTCAGGCAGGATTCTCCTCCTGTCTGCATAAGAAGGACCTGTGCTCTTTAATGAGCACAGCCACACCTTTACTCGGCTGAGATATGGAACATAAGTGAGAAATGATACTTACTTCTGCAGCAGAACATGGGCCATTGTGTTTATAGCGATCCAATATGAACACCCGATCTTTCTAGTCAGCAATTGAAGTGTAAGTCTGATCTACCGCAACTCTCTAGCTCCTCCAGTTACTCAAAAGCATAGGGTTGGAACCCAATTGAGTTTTGTGGGGGCCTACCATCTTCCCTCACTCCTGTTTCTTTCAAGCCAGCTGCATCCTCCATTGCTGATGTTCATGTACTCCCAAGTTCGTATGTTTAAATCCCTACCCTAAGCCCTCATTTCGAGTAAGCATGAGAAATGTGAGCTTATTAAAGATTTTCAAAGTAGTAGTCCTGGGGAACAAGGTTGGGGGAGTGATTACATTATAAGGATAGTATCCTCGCAAGCTGGGTGAATGCCCTATACAAAGGTTCCCAAAGTCACCATAACCTGTCCTGCTGCCACAGGACTCAGTGAGAAGCCTGTTCTGAGAAACTGAAAATGACCCTCGCCAGACATTGAATCTTCAGAACCTCGATCTTCACCTTTCCAGCTAACTGTTCTATAATAATAAAAAAGTTGCATGTTGTACAAGCCATGTTGTGTAATTTGTTATAACATCCAGAACTGACTGAGACGTCTGCGAACACATTCAGAAGCAAACTTTCTCATTTTGAAAATTAAATTCTGGAAAAAAAATCTGCTACATATAACTGTGAGAATAAAATGGAAATTTTTGATCTAAAACTGAATTGAGAAGAAAAGGATATAGAAATTAGAACAGGCGGATGCCATGGAAATGTTAAGAACAACTGTTAAAGAAAGTCCCAGAAAGTCCTGCAAAGGAATCAGTTTGTGAGCAAGTCCCCTTAACATTTTAAGGAACAATAATAAGCAATTTTAGAATGAAACACACAAAAAAATTTTTTTGGAGGTTGAAGCAATTTATCTATCTATCTATCTATCTATCTATCTATCTATCTATCTATCTACTTATTTACAATTATATACTGAAAGAACATATAAACAGAAGACCTGCCAGACTTTGTCTGGGATCAAGTCTTAAATACCTGAAATCTTGTGGAAAAAACTTCATATTCACACACAATGCCATTTATTGCAGTGGAAACACAAAAATTATATAAAACAATTTTGGACAAAGAAAGAAAAAATTTAAAAAATCGGTAAATAAATGTCAATGTTAAATAAGCATAAGCTTAGGGAAAAGCAGAACTTCTACAAATAAAGACTAATTAATAAGAATATATCCATTCCTGTCTTTGAAACAAAACAAACAGACCTAGTATGTTCCCAGTAATAATGTATAAGTTGACAAAAATAGTTTGGTAAAACTCAGCACACATTTCTAGTGAAAGCATTCAGAAAACAAAACTGGATACTGCTTACTTCATATGGTAAGGAACTTCTGATTTCAAACCAACAGTCAATGCCATCTTAATAATATTGGATGATTTCGTTGAAGTCAAGGAAAAGAGATTCACTGTCGCCACTGCAACCTGCTGCCATTGAGAAACAAGCAGGTAACATGACAGAAATAAGCATCGGGGAATTGAAATTTGATTATGATTATACTCAGGGATAAGGAAATTCAGTGATTTACAAGAACTAGCAAACTGATTAGAAATTGATTGCCATATTTTAGAAATGGTTAGCAAGTTCCCCGAGGTACTCAATTCCAACTGAAAGTCACAGAAAGGGAACATGTTCACAGTATCTTCAAAACAGAAAACATCTCTGTGAACTAAGCTGAGGGAAGAGGGTGTGATGGTGCGTACCTGCAGGCCCAGCAGCTTGGAATGCTGAGGATCAGTTAGGCCCAGGAGTTCAAAAGCAACCTGGGCCACAAAGCCAGATCCTGCCTCAAAACGAACAGAGAAATCTGAGAGCAGATGTAAAACACTATATACTTGTGGGGGAGGGGTCGTCTTAAAGTTTTTATTAAATGGCCAAAATGAGAGGCAAATAAATAAAAAGAATGGTTATGTCCTTGAGTGGATTACAGAGTTCATCTATGCAAATCATTCTCAAATAGGTGAGAAATGTTGATGTGATTGCAATTATAGTCCCAAATAACTTTCAACTTTAAAAAATGATTGCATTTTTAAATGGAGAAGTTAACTGGGGAAGAATAATCAAGAAAAAGTTGGAAATACCTAAAAATTAAATGGTATATTTATTGTCATATATTAATATCATCATATGTAGCTATAACAAGCAGTATTCATGAAAAAGGAAGCAGATCAGATTGAGGAACAGCATACAAATCCCCAAACTGGACCAAGTATATGTAATTACTTAACAGATGATAAATAAGACATTTCACATGAGCAGAGAAAGGAAAGGTTATTAAATATACCAGCAAACCTACTAACCTATCTGGAAAACATTAAGTGAGGTTTTAGCCTTAATCCAAATATCAAAATGAATTCCAGATGGATTAAAGAGATAAAAATGTCAAAATGAAACCTGAAAGTAGTAGCAGAAACTTGGGTATTTGTCTAATATTAATGTTTGAAAGATGCCTTCTAAAAATAGCTCCAAAGGCAGGGGTTATAAGCTAAATCACCAATTGCTCTACATGATAAGTTTCTTAAATTTCGTGAACAAAATGAAATGTCATTTCACAAAGAAGAAAAATATTTATAGTATACATTCAAAATATAGGATTAGTACCCATCATATATACAGAGATCTTTCAAATCAATATATGAAAGACAATTTCTTGGTCAATATTTGCACTAACTGAAATTCATTCTATGGAAATAACCTTGAGCTGCTTGGGAATCGTCCTTTCTGAAGGGAGAAAAGGGCTGTGTGCAGGTCGAGAGACCTTGGTCATAGTCAGTGGAAAGAAAGCAACAGTGCATGTACTACCTGTGACCACAGAACAGGCCTAGGGAAATCAAATATTCAATCAAATACACAGGGTGTCATGTCAGGAGTGGTGTCAGAATAAAGACATTCCTATTGAAGCTATTAAAAAAATGAAGCACTTGGAGTCATAGACTATATCGACAATAATCCTTTAACTGTTCTTATGACTGGGGCTTGGAGATGGTTCAGTGGTTAAAGCAAAAGGCCTTGAGCTCAGATCCCTAGATCCCATATAAAAGATGCTGGGACTGTATACTGCAGTCTGTTATTTCATCCCTAGAAGGTGGAGTCTAGGAAACCTCAAAGCAAAGCAATAAGGAGGTGGAACAATCCAGGATGATTCCTGATGTCACCCTTAGGCTTCCACAGGCACACATACTCAAGTTTCCTCTAATGTACATGCCTGTACATACATGTACACCCACCCATATGCAAACACACACACACACACACACACATACACACACACACACACACACACACACACACACAAATTGTCCCTGTGACTATTAGGAGTATCAGTAGTCCTCTCTTCAAAGTTCAGGAAAATGAAGCTGTGAATGATTAAGCTGCTAAGTTTTCAGTCTTCAAAAGGGAGAAAATGCTTCAAACCTTCATCTCTTTGCACTTTGGGCCTCTTTTTTTTCTCCCCCCAGGTACATAAACTGCTTTTCTGACCTTTCCTTACAGGTTCTCAGAGAACAGGAATCCTAGTGGGGAAGGCTGGTGTGACCACTGTAACTAGCATAGTGCAGATATGAGCTGCCCAGGTTCACAAGCCTATTTCCATAAAGGAACCTGAAAGTTTATGTGTGTTGCAGGTTCATGCAGCTACATGACATGCTCTGGCTTTCCGTCCTCAATCAAGTCCCAGGATCACAGAGAGGACTCTCAAATGCTTTTTTAATGCCAAATACATTTTTATCGAGAAATTCTGAAATCCTAGTCGGAAAATAAACATTACATTAATCAATTACAATCATTCATAGGGATATTCTCCATATGTGGTTGGGAATAGAGAAAGTAGACAATCGATTTGGATTGTCATTGAGACAAATGTTTTAAAACTCTGTGCTTCAAATCAAAACTACCCTGAGATATCATCTCACCCCAGTCAGGTTTGTGAAAATCCAAAATACAAATAAAAGCAAATGCTGGAGAAGATGTGGAGAGAAGGAAACTCTCATACATTGTTGGTGGGAAGGCAAGCTTGTGCAACCACTCTGGAGATCAGTATGGTAGTTTCTAAAAAAGTTAAGGATTGAAATGCCATATGACCCTGCTGTACCACGACTAGGAATAATCTCCCAAAATGCGTCATTTCACTATAGTGGCACAAGTACATCCATGTTCATTGCAGCACTATTTATAATAACAAAGTCATGGAATCAACCCAAATGCCCAACAGTTGATGAATGGATAATGAAAATGTGGTACATTTGTACAGTGGAATACTATTTAGCCATCAAAAAATGAATTAGTCAAATTTGCCAGTAAATTGATAGAATTAGAAGAAATTATACTGAGCTAAGTATCCCAGACACAGAAAGGTAGATACTGCATGTTCTCCCTTATAAGTGGATCTTAGTTCCAAATCTTCTTAATGACATACATAAATGTAAATCTCTGGAACACCTATTATAACCACAAAAGATTATAACTAGAAGAGAAGGGGAAAGAAGACTTCGAGAGAAAGGAGACAAAAGAGTACAGTTCAATAGAGAGATTAGTCCACGGCCTTGAACAGCCTGTAAGTAGTGAGGCGCAGATCACTCTCACTTCCCTTCCTGTTCACTTGGGACTGGGTGGGTTTGATCACCCAGTCATGGAGGAAACAGGGACTGGCAGTTAGCCGGTAACCAACTGGCAACTGGGAGACCGACCCCACTCACTACTCTTATCTTTGGTCAGGAGATGACCTCAACACTCAATCAGGATGCAGCCAAGGGCAGGGCAGGAACAGCAAAACTGAAAACAACAACCAACCATAATTCCGAACACCAAAGATCCTACACTGTTTACCTGGAACCAGACTAGCCAAATCTCTCCCAATCCTAAAACTTAGGGAACCTTTGAAAAGAGGGGGCGGCAAGGCTATGAGAGCCTACAGATAGAGAGGGCCACCAACAGACAAGATCCTCCACTCAAGTCTGGGCTGCGGCAACCAGGATGTTGCTGCGATGGGATTTGACCTTGCCCGACCTGCGCAAAGGTTGACATGTCAACAACCCTCATAGACTAGTGCAGATCTCAGGAGAGAAGGCTTCAGGCAGTAGGACGCTTAGAGGCAAGGGATTAGACAGATATAACAGAGCTCCCACATTAGTGAGCAGTCCAAGAAGGGTCCCCAAGGCATGCCACGGCGCCCTACATCACTAGTATAGACGACTCAGAGAGAAATGCAGTGCCCATATAAGCAGATGATTTGGAGGGTGGGAGGGAGCAGGTGGAAACATCAAGAGAGGAGAGGGAGGAAGGAAAGGGGGATAAAGAGAGATAAGGGGAAGAAGAAAGGGATGGGGACTACAGGGGAGAAGGGAGGGAAGGGAAGAGGGGTAAGAGCTTGTATAACTGGGTGACAAACAAACAAACAAACAAAAAACCTGTTTCCACTTACTAGTTATGAAACTTTTGGTTCAATTAGTTTTTTTGACTTCCTCATTTGTGAAATAAAAATAATTATAATTGCTTCCTCTTTCATTTGTCAGAATATAAAATTTGAAAACTCTCGAGGAATAATATCTAAATACGTATCCAAAAATCACTTACTACTATTGAAGAACATGTGCTCTGGGTGAAACTGACCTGTAATCATCTTCAGTCTACTACTAAGTCACAGTGAGACTGATTCTTAAATTCTTTAAAGCCCTTTTGTTTGTTTGTTTTTACTGGGTGGTGGAAAGACAGGCTTTGAGAACCTCAGCTGCCTCTGCAGGAATTTTTATGAATAACATTGGTTGAAAATGAGTTATGTAATGTGAGCCCATGTATTGGATGGCTAAAAGATTTCTCTCTTTCTCATACACACACACACACACACACACACACACACACACATGCAGTCTCACACACTCATGTAAGCATGTTTACTTTTCCCTTTCTTTCTGCTCTAGCTGCATCATCTGACATGTTGAGGCACATGATTCATTGTTGATTTAAACACAAGTGCTCTCTACCCCTCTAGTCCAACAGTCAGAAACCTTTCTGTCAAGAGAGTAAACTGCTTAGGCTCTGCAAAGCTAGATCATCCCATCACACTCGTCAACTCTACAGTTGAAAGTAGCCACAGAACCACCAACAAAGGAGCACATACGTATTCCAATAAAACTGTATTTACAACAATGAATCAGGT